>CM067378.1:36613980-37813980 GCA_034510155.1 Eucriotettix oculatus | reverse complement strand
ATTCATCATATATATGTATTTATATTTATATATATATATTTATTGTAATATTAATAAAGGGAGGGGTAATTAATAATAATTAAATTCGTAATGAATGAAACTATATTTAAATAATGGCCCACTTACAACTGCACATCTAGTTGATTACTCTCACAATACAACTGTACAATTTAACACCACTTAACTAAAAATTTACAACATTAATTAGTATATTGATTTTAAAATAATTCAGTTTTCAACATAAATTTTATCCTGATCAATACACTTGAAATATTTCTGTTTATATCACCACTATTTATATTTTATGGTTTAATGAGGAATTCTTATCTCAAAATTGATGCAAGGCTGGTTTATACCGACATATACGTTGGATTTCACGCCCCCTGTCTGCCCAAAGGTCAGTTCGCTCTTCGATGTACAGCAAATTTCCAGGGCTGATAAACCTGGTGTCCACCAACCTTCTCAAAAAATTTATATCTCTGCCTAGACGGTGGCACATCCATCCCGCTTCACGTCCAGACACCGTATGAATTCACGACTTTTCTCCTTGCCCTCTGGACCCTTTCTCTCTCTGTAACACGTAGTGGCACGTCCGCCACTCTTGACGTCTACCTCCCGACTGCCTCACTCGCCCTAAAACCTCGTTCCAGCCATTTTGCCAAAACTAGGTCATGTGACATCGTCATACAATCACATTCTAGCTCGCCAGGTCCCTCTTCAGTCAATATATATAAATTACTTCTAGAATGATCTCTAATTCATTTGCTCACGGTCCTAATATCACGTGCGCAGTGCGCGTGCCGACCAGCCACCAGTGTTCTCAAATGTGTGTCTTGGCGCGAGACTGTACAACAAGATACAGATTGCACACTGCAATGCGGTGTCCACAGTTCCACTCACTGCAATAAATCTAAAATAAATAATTTAATTAAAACAATAAAATTAAACTATAATTTAAGCAGCCTTGTTTAATTAGATAAAATAGGGTATCCGGGGTAACATGTAAAGTTACAACCACGGCCAAAAGCAATACAAGCCGGGAATATAGCTTGCAAGCTGCGACTTGTTGGGCGAGTTGCGCGCCATACCGGCCGCAGACGTATTGTTGTCTGGCTGACGTAAGGGAACGCTGCTGGGCAGTCGTTGGTGGGTTATTGGAGGTGAAAGACATGTTTAGTGGAGTTAAGGATGATTGAATGACCACGCCCTGCTTCGAATATCTATTCTCATGCTCTGAATCTGAACTAAAATCTGAAATTAATGTTTTGGTGTTTTTCTGAATAAAAAATACCTGGCGCCCTATAAAATTCTTAAAATTATATTACCAACGCAGAGCTGAGCTGAACGGGGAAATGGCCGATCTGCTGTATTATATATATATATCTCAAATGTTAATAGTATATTGCATAATAATTTTGTATTAGCATTATCATATGTAAATACTATTGAACATAACGGAATCTAATATAAATAACCAAGTATCTCAAACTGAATAACCTACAATTAAGTCAGATAAGATTAACATTCTATACTTCAGTACCAAAAAACATGCTGCAGAAAAGGAAAATAAATTTACGTCTGATGGAAAATTTTGTCAAGTGCAGAATGTTTCTATGTAATAATGTTGACAGTAGAGTAACATAGGAATAACACATTAATCAACTATGCAACATAATAAACAGAAATGTATATGCATGTCATCTAGTCTTCCATTAGCATTAGAGGGAAGTGTGTGGGGTAAGAACAGAAGAGTGAGACGAAGGATGGAATACGCTAAGAATATTAGGGAGGATGTGGGTTGGCTAGTTGTAAGGAAATGAAAAGGCTTGCGCAAGATAGGTTAGCATTGAGGGTTTCATCCGACCAGTCTTAGGACTGAATACCACAACAACGACATTAGTTATGGATTATAAGGTTATGGATGTGCTGCTTCAAAGTTTATGAACAGACTTTTAATCACTCAAAAGAAAGTTATTAGATTTCTATTTGGTATGAAAAAAAACATTCATGTAAGCCAATATTTCACTAAAATTATACTGTTTATTCTCTAAATATTTTTAAAACTAAAGTGATGGTAAATAAGTAAAAGAAAAAAAGTAGAGCTAACTCTTATTTCCTATTGGAATTGCTAACTATTTTAGAGTACGGACCAGTGGCGAATCGTAAGTTATGTGCTACATTGCCCCAAGGAACAATTTTTACGATAATAATTACTTAAGATATTAATATTCCATGACATAATATGCTACATTTCTAATTTAGTCTACATATTTAAAAAAAATCAAAAATATAATCAAATTGGTACAAAACACGAAAGTATTTTTATTTAATAATGTTTTTAATTATGAAATTTAATTTGCGGAAGATTATGGCAATATTGAATGCAGGATCGTGTGGTAATTTTCGCAGTTATGAAATTCTTCGAAATGCCGTCCCTTAAATGTTTTTTCCCTTTTAAATAGCCTTTAATTATTTCAAGAAAAGCACAAAAAGTCCATAAACAGTAATGTTCATATGAATTCATTTTAAACTGTATCATGATGAGTTTGCCAACAGCTGGGTCAACACTCTTGTCATGGCGCTATTTTCTTTGTAGCTCATTGTTTAATAATTGTATGACGCTGAAACTTTGTGGAGCAGGGGGGGGGGGGAACAAAATACTATGCATGTGTAATTTATTTCTGACATCGCATGACAGCACAATATAGTGCTTTAACGGGGGCCCGCTGTTTGAAGTATTAGAGATCGAGCCAGAAATCTGACTCTTAAAATATGACTATTGTAGAGTTTCTCAAAATTACAAACCAAATAATCCTTCCTAAATTAATTCCTGTGCTGTAACACATGCAACAGCCGCCTCTGGTACGGAGTAATGCCAAAAAATATGAGTATGTCCCATTTCTGAAAGGAATGATATTTTATAATACACTACAACTGTACATAAAATAATTGCAAACGAAGCACTTTAAAAGACTATTTAGTAAATAAGGTAATATAATTTTTTTATTATTTCCAACATCAATTGTTTGATACATAAGTATTACAATCTTCTGAAAACTCAGCCTACATACTAGTAGTATACCTAAAGTTTTGAATAATGCTATTTTTTAACTTATGTCACATTTACAGAAGTTACAAGGTCTAAGAATACGAGTAAACATTTTTTAAATAGGGATATTTGTATAATTATTTTATAGATTTAAATTTCCACCTGTATGATTGTATTATTCATCGATCGAATTAAATGGGTTTTAAGTCAGCCAGTTTTTTAATTTGTATATTAATTGGCTTAGGGGTAGCTGAAGGGAGCTCACATGCAAAGTGTTTACTAGTTTTATCCCAGAATTATGAGGTCCTTTGCCAAACTTGTTCTAAATGGTACCACATAAGTTACACGAGTATATAATAATTGTAATCCTTTCTACTGTTGATTTAAATGTTTTTCTTCTTATTTTTTTAAAACCTGACGTTGTTCAAAACAGTATGTATGCAATTATATGGAAATGAAGTTTATCTTATCTTTAGACGACACTAGGTTTCGTAACATTTGTTGGGTTGGTAGTGTTGGTGTTTATGTTTATATGGACGGGTTACATGCCGTCTGCTGACATAAAATTGTGAAATCTGAAAATCATTATTGCTGAAGTAAGAGCGTATCAGTCATTATTATTCATCAATAGATATTTGTGTTAACAGATTATTGTATTCTTTTTCTGCCGTATTCCAATTTCAACAATTATTATACGGCTGACGTTTAGTCATATACGAAATACAGGAGTATAGAATACCTGTTAAATATTTTTAATTAATTATATCCGAAATGTATAATTTCAAAATACTTAAATGTTACTCAAAAATAAAACCTTGCTGTCTCTTCCAATAAGCCCCCAGTAATTATTCCTTAATACTGTTTAATAATAATACTTTAATTTTTTTTACAGTTTAACTCTAAATCAGCACTATAAACTTTCATCAACTAGACATAGCACAGCATTAGCTTTTTTCTTCTTCCTTGGCTCTACAGCCTTTTGAGGACCTGGGTTGATTGCTGACTGTCATCTTGCACGACACATTCCAAATTTGGAGTGACACGAGATCAGCGTATCGATTCTCCAGCAGTCTTAATCCCATTAGCTTTAACATTCACAATTACTATACAAAAAGAAGTGCCTTTAGGCAACAAAGTTAAATACCAGGACACAATACTCATCAATGAAACACGTGTTCCATTAAGGGCATACTAAAAATAAGTTACTACCCTGATTTAAATAGTTTTTTTATTGATTAATCCTAAATATTTGTTGCAGATTTTACATTATGGTTGCTGGTACAACAGAACATGGAATTCAAGCAGACATTGTTTTTGTTATTGAGGGAACTGCCATTAATGGTGCATATCTGAATGATTTGAAAGTAAATTATGTAATTCCAACATTAGAGTAAGTATTTTTTTGTGTATAATTTATAAGTTGAAAAATATACTCTCAAGGTTGTTGAGCCCAAAAAGTTCACTTGAAATGAGTCCCATATTAATGCCACCTTCCTTAAAATTACCTAATAACTGCATCTGTCTACTTCAAACCTCACTACACCTCCACTTCACTGTTTGTCAACACAACCACAGCTAATGCACTTTAGGGGTGCTTACCGTGCTCTACATATAATAGTATGGTCACCTACACCAACCACCATGTACTCAATGTTTTCATAGATAGAAATGTATATTCTGTGTTTTATCTATTGTCTACCCAAACATATTCTTGACCAATATCAAATTGTAGTCCACCTTTAAACACAACCTATTTTCCTGGATTACAAAAACTGAACTCCATTCTCAGCCTGCTTACACTGGACTGCAGTACAATCCTGATTTAAAAAATATCCTTTGTCAATACACCTCTCCTGTGACTTCAGGCACCCATCCAACTTCTGCAACATCTTCAGCCACCTTTGTAGGTCCCAATCTCCAACTCCTTCAATTAGGCTGGGTTGCCTACCTTACAATAGGAATAGATTTCCTATCATCCAACCTAGGACAATTCTCCACAAAAATCAACAAAAATTTACCTGCTTCACTTCCCACATTATTCATCAGATTATCTCCAAATTCTTGTTTTAAGGAAAGATCTCACTCAACAAGGGAAAATTAGTGTGAAATAAAAATATTCATACCAGCCCAAATGCATGTATCTATACACATTAAGTGGGAGTTAAAAAACATGAATTTGTCATAGGTGAAAGGAGTGTGTAGTTAAGGGAAAGGCCTCCATATGGTTTGTGAATTCACTGTATATGCCCTATTATCTCATCATAAATTATGTTTTAACAGTTAGCAATAAAGAATAGTAATTTTGAATTGAAAATAATTATTTTACCAAATATTTTCTTTGACTTTTAGATACTTTTGTCATGGATCCATTGATGATCTGTTACGAGAACCATATGTAGCAGAGGTATTTATAGTCTTAAGTGTATATTATTATATAATGTATGCTTTACATAGTAATATTTTTATTTTACTTATATAGAGCACAAGTATTCAGTATGGCGTTGTCGTGTATCATGCTGCAGATTGCCTGCCACGTCCCAGCACTACTTCATATGGACCTTATTCCAGTCCACAGAGAGTTCTCAGCACTCTAGAGAAACTTGAGTATTTATTTTTATTTTGACTTTCTCTACTGTCATTATTGGGCTTGTACGATTGAATATTTGTTCTTACTTATTTGTTTGTATATTCATTTAACAAATTTTAAGAAGTTTTACCAAGTGTAACAATATAACTTTATTTGTTAACTTATTTTGTCATTAAATTGGACATTGTTGTTACTACTTGATAATTCCTTGAATTCATAACTATGTTGCATTACAATTCAGTTTTCTGTGTTTTCTTTACAAATTCAAAATTTTTCATGCTCATTCTGCAAAAATTTACATTATATCTATTTATCTGACTAGATTAATAAGTTAGGCAGAAACATTAATTAGTGCAGTTGAAATGTCATTATTTCCCTGACTTGTGTAATATTATGAATTAAACCAAGCTCTTTTTATTTTCAGTTTTAAGATTAAAGATATTAACATTATGACATTATACCAATACTGAATTTTGTCAAATATATCGCTATTTTAGGTCAGTTGGTGGTAAGGGAGAATCTCATGGAAATATTGCTGAAGGACTGGCAACTGCTCTGCAGTGCTTTGAAGATCTTCAACAAAGGCGTGAACCTAATATTATCCCACAGAAGCATTGCATTCTTATGAGTAATTCCCCTCCTTACCTAATGCCTGTTATGGAATCACCAACTTATGCAGGACATACAGTTGAACAATTGGCTGCAGTTCTTCAAAAGGTCTGAATATTATATTTTTATTACTATAATTTGATAATATTTGTGTTTTTGATCACTGAAGTGTTTTAGTAATTACAAAAAGAAATGCCATATTACAGACAAAAATAAGTGAAATGTAATTATCAAGCAGTGTTTCAGCTTTTGTCAGGTGATTAAGAAATGTAAAAGCCACAAGAACGAACTGCCACACAAACCAGGTGATGAACTCAAAAGTAAAGCTTAAATGCAAAGATAGTGTAAAAGCAAATAAATTAGCCTAACAACAAGGATTTATAGGCATAGTTGAGCTTCACAGTATTATTCTATGAATTAATTGGAGAGATATTTGATTTAATATGAAGTGTTTTGGATATAGTTCTGCAATAGTACCTAGTGTTTACTTCTAAAACCTTAGGATTTGCCAATAAAAATGAATGTTTAAAATTGAGGATATGTTTAGACAGTACTGAATGTTTGTCAATGTGAAGTTTGCTATTGATATGATCTTTGATATGGACAATTAGTGAACCTTTTGTTTGCCCAATGTAACAAGCTATCTAAACAATATTTTTTATTCTGTCATAACTTTCTTTTATACTACTACTTATGTAGAGTGTGAGCACATTACATTATATGTTGCTATATCATCAGCCGTGAAATTACCATTTTCATCTCTTGTGTTTTTATATTCATGAATTTCATCAATCATTTATATTATTTCTTGTGCTATTCATGCTTTTTGATTATTCGGAGTTATTATTCCTATTTATCCGTTGATTGCTCTAGTCCTTTTTTCCTTCAAGTGTGCCCATTTCTATTCTGTATTGTTTCTTTCTTCTTTCTCCATTAATCTACTCTTGATTTCTTCTTTGAAACTAAGAAGCATCTCCTGTTGTTTCAGTTTTCTAATTTCCATCTCTTTGTTTTAATTCCTTTCTTGAGTTACTTCATTTTCAGCCTGCATTTCATAGTCACCAGATTATGGTCTGAGTGCAAGGCTGCTTCTAATTAATTGTTTTAATTACCTGACAATGTCATTTCCTGAAGCATATATATGAGTCATGAAATGAAATTGTCATGTTAATTACAACAATTAATGGGGAAAGGACAGAGAGATAGAAAGTAGGTGACTTACCTGAGGTTCATAGTTGGTAGACACCTTGTGAGGTTTAGTGTACTTGAATTTTCGGAGCCACTGCCCCCATCATCAGAAAGTTAGATATATATGATTGTATCTTTATGACAAGCATTCTCTTTGAGTCTTACACAACAGCTTTCTATGCTATATAATAAATGCAGGTGTTTTTGGTTGGCTATTTTCAAATAATTTTTATAGCTATTAAGCTCATGATTCTACTTCACCTGAATGGACCAGAAAACAACTTTGTGCTATAATTTAGCTTCAATTCCTGCTCAGACCATATTTAGTTCACAGTTATCAAATAAACAACCAAATGCAGGAATGAAATTATTTTATAGCTATGTTATTCATTTGTTGCAACTTGTTTATTATTTTTTCTGATTTATTATGCAGAATATATTGATACTGAAAAATATTTAAATTTTAGAGAGGAATTCATCTGTCAATTCTTTCTCCAAGGAAAATACCCAATCTTTTCAAATTATATGAGAAGGCTGGTGGTGACCTTCAAACATCACAAACCAAAAATTATGCTAAAGATCCACGACACCTTGTTCTTCTAAAAGGATATAGGTAAATTACATAATATTTTTCATATATATATATATATATATATTGATAATTATATCAATATTTCTCTTAAATTTAAGAACAAAGAATATTTTTTCCCAGGGATAGTTTTAGTAAAAGAAAATGAAAGAATAACACCACATGAAATTTTATTCTTGGGATATGTGCTTTAGTTGAAACTAATCTGTTACAAGTTTTCTCATATTATAGTCATTGTAAGAGATGGGGCATCAGAATTCTCTCCATAGAGTCATGGAAAAAACTATTTAGAAACAAAACTAATTGCATACCCTCATTAATTAAATTCACTACAGAAAATTAAACAAACCATTCAAGCCTGTTTAACTGTTTCAAAATAATAAAAATGATGTGTGTGTTGAACTATAAACAAAACATTATTAAACTGGATTTGACACTTATTGGTAACTAATTGAGATCCCAGCATTGCCCAGGTAATTATTTAAAATTAGTATGCAAATAATTTAATTAGACACTGTTCTCTTTGATACATTTGGAGCAGAACTAAAGAAAGTAATAACATTCTCAATATTACAAGAGAGGCAAAAATATGCTTGTACCTTAAAGAATTCCAAAATGTTCCCAGTACTTTTATTGTAGTAAACAAACAGCTCCTGGCACCATAAGAGAGTCAAAAATACTTGATACACCTAAAGGGACTAAAAAATGGACCCTAAGAGAGTCAAAAATTTCTCAAAAGTGAGTTAAACATATATAAGTTGTGAATACTCCTGGTGCCTTATGGGAGTAAAAAATTGGGTCATTAGTGGGTCCCCTATGCCATCTCCATCCCTAGTGCTTGAACTCAACTTAATTGCACGGACAATGTTATAATTAATCACAGCTACTCCTATAACCATGTATTTTACTCCAATCTTGGTTGTTTTCACATTATTTTTATATATTGAAATGCTTAAATTTAATCGATCTTAAAGCTAGTATTATTATAAGTTGTGAGTGCAGTGTAAAGTCTGCTACACAACGTATTATGCTGAGAGGAAAATGACTGGCAGGTCAATTACACAAATATATTCATAACAATAAGTAAATAATGGTTTATTAATATTTGCTTAAAATTTACACACAAAAATATTTAAAAGAAAATCACATACTGGTGTCAGTTTATAAAGTACAATAAGTATGTAATATTTTACAAACACTGTTGTTCCCTAAAGTCTTGCCTCAACTCTCCCTCTCTCTTCAGGAATTTTAAATGGGGGGGAAATATATCTGAATGAAAATTAAATATAATTGATTGGGTCAAAGGAGCTTTTAAAATGAATTCATAGAGTATTAAAATAAGTAACGTTCTTACTAATTCACTATGTGCAAGTGTGGGGGAGTGCATAGACTGGCAGGTTGTGACTAGAAAACCACAAGCATGGGCGATCTCAGCTGCAAGGACTCCACATCTTGTTGTTGGAAGAGGGCACCCAGCCAGGAGTTATAAAATTTTCCAAGTCCGTAACTTACTCAATTTGATGCATCCTCTTTGAGACTTGTCCCTGGATTCCGAAATTGTACTCTGCCGAGTCTCTCAACAAAGAGGTCAAAAATAAATTGGATTAGTCATGACCACACACTGACCTTTCATCGCTGCAGTCTCGATGTGTCAAAGCTACCAATTTCAGCATTTCATTACAATATATTTGTTCCACCCTCACCTATATGAGTGCTTCACTCCTGTGCTATAAGGGGATGAGATTTGACTTCATCGTCAATCTTGGTGACCTCAAAACATCTTTATTCAATACTAATCTCAGTCTTTATCACATTAAAAAATGTTACATCCTCACTCCTCCAAGTGTTTGTTCCCACATCAGAAGGGTCAAAGTTTAGTTGATATTGCTTCACATTTTTATGTGGAACATTCACACTGCTACATTATTTTTTATTTATTAAATCTTTTGATGAAAGTTGTAGACACCTTATTTGGATATTTATTTGTTTATGTTTGACACAGAGTAAGATAGAGAAATGTATTGAAAGTGTGTAAATGTGTGATTGACGAGGAGAAAAAGAATAAGATAGTTCCAACCTTTTGAATAGTTAAAAATCTTTGTCTTTAGTGGAAGTGTAGTTAAGAATTATTACTGTTCACCAAACACTGGCTTTCTTTGAACAAAATATACCAAACAAAAAATCAGTTTATTTCACATAATCAGCTTAGGCTAATCTGTAGACTCTGTATTATCCATGTGTGGTTTAACTGCTTTATGGTTCAACCATGGCAGTGTATTATTAAAGACACTGCCAGACAAAACTCTGGCACCTTTCAATCTGTAGGAATGGAAGGAAAGATTTGTAGAGGGAAAAGTACAATCCTGTCACTGAACTGTATTCTTTAATTGTTTTAATACAGTAGTAAGTAAGGTATCATTGTGACTGGTCCTTCAATCTGGCTTGTACCTGTGTACTTTGGTTTATCTGTTGTTTTTGATTCTCCATGCCAATTCTCTCCACCACTACTGTTAATCAAGAGTTTACTGTTATAGTAATAAAATATTTCTTTCTGCAAATTAATGAAACAAAGCATGTTTTGAGTATGAAAACTTTCATGTCATAAATATAAGATAAATTATTTGAATTTCAGTTATCAGTTATTTTGATTTTCCATCCTTTTTACCAATGTGAATCATCTTGCATCTTGTTTGATAACTTTATGCTGTGGATGTTCTATCATTCATGTTACTTTATTTTACCAATAATTTAAACAACTATTTACCTAAGAATTGTTGAACTGTAATTTATGCATTTTCAATCATTCCACTTGTATTGTTTTTCATTGGCATGTTTTTTTAACATATTCAGTTTTATTGTTGAATTATTAAATTCTGTCAATTTCATAGTAGACTTGCTTTTCATGCTCAGTCATTAACAATTCATTTGTCATAAAGAGGTGAATTAGTAAATATTGCACATTGTAGAAAATTGAGTTTTTCTAATATTGACATATATTTTATATTTCAGCTTGAAGGAGAGACCCATTAGTCCTCAGCCAAGTATTGTTGCACAACATGCTCCTTGCACGATACCTCCTCTAGGTCCTGTACCATCTTTGCCAAGCCCACTACCAAGCATTGGCAGTCCAACTACAGGAGTGCCAACTCCTGCAGTAGCAGCAGCAGCCGCTGCTGCTGTGGCTAATGCAACAGTTTATCGCCCAAATCAGCCAGCACCAACTGTATGTACAATTTAAATTATTACACATATCATTAATGAAGAGTATAAAAAGGGTAATATCTTAACTAATTACCTACAATATTTAAAACTGATAACCTTCAACAATTTTAAACAAATAAAGATAAATCCATAAATCACTCTATACTGATAAAGATTATTTATTCTTTTAATTAGCTACATTCACACATGTTAAGTAAAATTTGAACTTAATTGAAATCACAGAAAAAAATGCACAAGAAAATTATCTTTCAAAATTTTCAAAATTGTACATTTTAAATATTTTTCTGCTCTTCTTGCTCCACTGTTTTTGTAAACTTCTAAATTGGCATTGTTGTAATGTTTTATTATGTACTATTTTCCTTGGTAATTGTGTAATACACACAACAAAAATAATTTAGAGTTTAATGTGTCATTAACATTTAGTATAGTAATTTATGTGAATATAAAAAACAAAATAACTTAAATGCAAATTATATTCTTTTAGGCAATTTTAACTGTTCAACAGCAGCAGCAACAACAACAACAACAGCAACAACAACAACAACAGCAGCAGCAGCAGCAACAGCAACAACAGCAGCAACAGATGGGCCCCACTGGTGGCATTGTTGGACGCCCATTTCCTCCTCAAAATCCTGCAGGTTACCCACCTTTGGGTGTGAACAGACCACCAAATCGTTGGCCAGCCATGATGCCACCACAACAGCCTCGTCCATCATACACATCTGGAACTCCTGGAAGTGCTCTTATAGCTCAGCTGACACAACCTCCGACATCCATGGTACCTGCTCAACCTGATCCATTTGGAGCCAGAATGGGTAGTATGTTTCATTTAACAAAATTATTGAAAATTTAATTTAATTTTGCTCTGTTTAGAAAAAATGGTGATAATTTGGAGATCTACTATTTCTCTATCTGTTTTGTGAACAGAATCTATTAATCAAATATATTTTAATCTTCTTTTTTACATAGCTACTGTTGGGTATTAGTATGTTTTATGTGGACAGAGGTGGTAATTAGGTCAGAATTTAGGTTTATGTCGACATCCAAGAAGGTTGGTTGGGGAGTAGTTCTAAGTGAACTTGATGGGTAATTTTGTTTTGCAATTGTTGAGGAAGTTGATGAGGGCATTTAGTCCGTGGGTCCATCACATGAAAATGTCTCATCTATGAACCAGATCCAGTTTAAGGGTTTGAAGGGGGAGGAATTTAGGTGTAGCTGTTCCAGTTGTCCTATGAGCAGGTTGACATAGGAGGGGACCATGTGGGTGGATGCCCATGGCAGTGCTACCTGTTTTGTGGAAAAATTTTGTTTTTGAAGAAGAAGTTTCTGGTTAGGACAAACTGGGTGAGGGCCTGCGAGACAGGATGTGTTCAAGTGCCAACAGGCCACTAGTGTGGGGGATGTTATATATATTTTTGGACAAGTGGTGAAGTCACACATTGGTTAATTGGATAGAAAGATAGAAATATTTGGGAGAAAGGCAGGAAATTCTCTCTTTGAAGAAATTGAGAGTTAGTGTTGATGTGTCAAATGGGGTACATAGTTCTCAGGTTTTGGAAATCATATCCTAGTGCAAATATATGTCAAGTAATTTAATTTTTTTTTATTAAGTATTGTTGTATTACAAAAATGGTACAAAAATAAATGTCACTGTACTTTTTAATCTTTAGATCCAGTTATGATAAATGCTCAACAGCAAATGAATCCACCTGGATTACGAATGCCTAATATTATGGGACAACAGCAAACTACTGGCAATATGTTAGGTACAGCAGGTATGGCTATGCCAGACCAAAGTCAAAATGTTGGTCAACAAGTTCAAACAGGAAGACCACCAACAGGACAACAGCAAGCAGTTTCTACACCACAGCAAGTGCAACCCACACAGGGTGCATCTCAGCAGGTATGTTATATCATGGCCCATGTTCCACAATAAGTTCTTGTCACCCCTTCTATAGATGTGATTTTAAAAGATTGAATCCTCACCAACTACAACCAATTTCAAGACTTATGAATGTTTTAAAAACTCTCATTCTATTGAATATTTTACGTTACAAGTTACCTATGAAGAAATTTACTCAATTACACATGCATTAGTAACATAATACAACACAATTTTTTATGTTAAACTGTGCACTAAACTATATGAAAAAAGTAATGATTAATATTTTAAATCATTCTTTAAGAGTTTAAGTTAATCTACCAGCATTAATTAATATATTTTATCTATTTAGGAGTTACCAGTACAACCTGTTTCTCGTGAACGTCAGACTATTTGGCAAGGTGTTCTTGAGTGGATAGAAAAGGCTAAAAATCCCAATGATCCTCAAAAATTGACAAGAGTCGTACCATGCCAGGTGTCTACAAATCCTAAAGATGGAGAAACTGATTTGTAAGTACTTAAATTTATTACTATTATTGAGTTATATTTTCAATTAAGACTTCATTTTACATATAATATAACAAATTTATCAAAAATATAGTTATTTAATTGTTGTTATTGTTAATTTTGATTGTTTTACTGATTTAGGAAAGCAGATTCTTGGCCTCAAAAGCTTATAATGCAGCTAATGCCAAAGCAGTTAATTGGAAATATTGGTGGCATATATTTGAAGAACTCCAAATCTGTTCTTTTCCATCCTCAGAATTGTGAAGCACTTGACTGTCTCACTAAAGTTATGAGCTCAGGTTTTGTAAGTAAAAGCTTACCACTTTAGTATCACAGAGTAATTTTTGGTTGTTGATTGGCCATATTGTTGTGTTTAATCAGATTTTTTTTTGTATTTCTTCATTGTGTCTCAAGTTATGCAGCAATTTAGTATTGCACAATGTGTACTAATAGTGAAAAAATTTTATCAGAACAGATTTTGTTATACAGCAACTGTGAGACATCTTCATGCATTGAAGCAGACTTGTAAAATTCAATGAAAAGCATTCAACAGTGAACATTAAAAAGTTCTTGGTTCCTTTGTTCTGACTGATCTGTGCAAAACATTACAGTATGGTTGTTAGTCCAATGAAGTCAGTTCTTCACCATTGTGCATTATTGAATATGGTGAAGTCTCCAGTATGGTCTCCATTGTCACCCTTACCAAATTCAGTAAATGCAAGGGGAAATTTTGGTGACTGGGTTCTGATAAGATGACAGGAACATGACTGTTTTGCAAGGAACATTGCCTTAAATGACAAGGTGCACTTCAACTTAAATGCATATGTGAATAAACATCCATACTTGGGGGATAAGAAAATCCTTGCATGCTTCAAGAAAGGCAAATACATCCACAGTGAAGGACAGTTTGGTGTGGCTTTTGGTCGGGTGGCATCTTTCAAAGATGAGGCACAGGACAAGTTAATGGAAGACAATACTGTGCAATGATAAGAGATTTGTGACCTCATTTCACTGGAATGGATGTTTATGGGTTTTGGTTGCAGCTGGACTGTGCATCCTGTCACATTTTCCATAAAACAATTGAGTTACTATATGAGGAGTTTCACCTGGCATAATGGTGATCACAATGGCCAACAAATGTTACTTAAAAATTATTCCCTATTACACGTTGTGTAGACAAAATTAGAAATGTTGTGTATCATGGATCATAGAGCATTATCAACACTGTAACTACTCTAGAACTCTTAATATATCATGTAATTATCCTTGTAAAAATTGTTGCTTGGGGTGATGTAGCACATAACTTTAAAAACTTATAGACAATATGGCAGTAACTGTTCCATAACATTATAAGTATGCAGTGATAGTTGCCATCATTTTAATTATTCAACCTGACACTTAACTAATGAAAATTGGTTTATCACCATAAATATGAATATTGAATAGTAGACTGCAAGTAACTCTTATAACTCAAACATTCATTTTTCTGTACATTTATTGGCCCAGTTCCCTTCACAAATCTTTTTAGTATTATTTCAATGTCAGAATTAAAATTAATGCAGCACCCACGTATTGAATTACTACTACTACTACTACTACTACTAGTTAGTGCTACGGTCCTTGTAGAGCCTGGGCTTGCTTCACCATGCTCTTCCAAATTGTACAATCCTGGGCGCTACATCACAATCTTCTCACACCTAACTCTCGCAGGTCTTTTACAATATTGTATGTCTATCACTTTCTGGGTCTGCCTGGCAGCCGACGGTATCTAGGGAAGGGCGCTGCGGGAGTTTTCTCGTAGACGCTTCAGCTCAGAGTGACTGCGGGGCTTACAATTGTAAGCAATTGATCATGTCGGGGATGCCTTGCACTTTCTCTGGGTATTTTTTATCAAAGTTCTCATATGCCGAGAGACCTTCACCTATTTTAGGAGGTATATATACTGGGGTCAAAGACCTTGGGCATATGGCAAGAGTTGTCCGCTGATCCCATTGGATCAGTCGGCCAATTGCCCCCTGAAATTGGTGGAGACACGGAGAAGGGAATGCTGCGTCCCCACAGCAAACTCGTCTCCCGTCATTCGGAAGGGCGTGAGAATAGTACCCAATGCCTGACCTACCTGATGCAGGTTTTCTAGGGTTTTCCCTGCATCTCTTTAGGTGAAACACCGGGTAGGATCCTTAAACCATAGCCCGGGGGCCCTAGTTAACCCTTGGCTACCTTGCTCTACCTTCCGCATCCCCCCCTTTTCAATTCCCTTCCTATGCTATTAAAGGGGAGTTGCCTGTTTCACCCTCATGTAGCCTGTTACCCACCCCCCCCCCAAAAAAAAAGGCAGCCGACGCCCATCTGGCCTTTGTGTATATAAAATTTACACGCCACACTATGCTGTGGCATAAGTTCCAAGTGACCTGCCCACCTCAGTGTGGCTGTTTTAACTTCAGCGATTAAGCTGGGCTCTCCATAGATCTTCTGTAATTCTGTATTGGTTTGTATTCTCCATTCACCATTGCGACTCACTATTCGATATATTCTCCTTAATGTCTTCCTCTTCCAGCAATTGAGTCTGGCTTCTTGTTGTGTCATTACCTATGTCTCACACCCATATGCAATTATAGATCTCAGTAGCGTTCGATAAATTCGTATCTTGGTTTTCTGGCTAAGGAGTCTTGATGTCAGCAGGTGCTGGATAGCAAAATAAGCTTTATTTGCAGTTTTTATATATTCCTTAATCTCTAAATGGTTAGAGTTCTGATCTTTGATATATGATCCTAAGTACTTAAAGGTACTCAAACTGATATTGTCTTATCTGCTTTGTAGTCTTTCCATTACAATGTACTTAGTTTTATCCTCATTGATTGTTAATCCTGCTCTCCGATTCTTCAGGCTAATAGGAGGAGTTTTCACATAGATCTTGTTCTTTTCTGCATAGCAGATCAATATCATCAGCGTATGCCACAAATTGTGACATTCTATTCAATAAAGTGCCGCTAGGATGGAGAGGTATTTTACTTATTACTCTTTCCAGTGTGAGATTAAACAACATGCATGACAATGCATCACCTTTTCATAAGCCACATTTTATTTCAAATTCTCTAGATTTTTTTTCTATCTATTATAACCTTTCCCTTACTGCCTTTAAGTCACCTTTATCGATCAAATTATCTTATCTGGAATGTCAAGCTCCCATAGCTAGTCAAATAGATATAATCTTTTAATGCTATCATATGCATGCTTATAAATCTATTAACATCTGGTGAATATGTATATTATATTTGTAGCATTTTTCCATTATATTCCTGATTGTAAACACTTGGTCAGTTGTAGAGCTTCCTCTTTGAAATCCTCTTTGCTATTCCCTTATAGCTTTCTCAGCATGGGGTTCCAGGCGGTTTGCAATAATTTTTGTAAGAATATTGCATGCCACACCAAGTAAAGAAATCATCACAGTTGACCATTCACCTGGCATCTGTTCTTTTATCCATATTTGCTTAATAAGACTATATAGGTGTTCTGTCAGGATGTCTCCTCGATGTTTGAATAGCTCAGCATTAATATTGTCATCTCCTGGGGCTTTATTGTTCTTTGTCCTTTTAATGGCACATTCTACTTCAGCCAGACTAGGCATCTCTTCTTTGTCTTCAATGTCTGTATGTGTATCCTCATTATTACTATTATTATTATTCAACAGATCCACAAAATAGTCTGACCACCTTTCTACCACTTTTGGAACATCTATCAGCAAGTCACCATTTTTTACTTGAATCACATAAGATCTTGCGTGGAAACCTTCTCTTTCTTTTTGTGTCCGACTATACATTTCTCTAATTTCTTTTTTGACAGCCTTTTCTTCAATTTCTACAACATGCTTGGTTTTGCATTTTCATTTCTCTCTTCTACATATGTGCCTAGCTTCTGTTTTAACTCTCATAAAATTGTCTCTATTTGCTCTGGTTGTTTTCTGCAGCATTTTTGCTCTTGTTACATTGCATTTGTCAATGTCTTCTTTGCATTCTTGGTTGAACCATTCCTTCTGCTTCTACGAAGCCTGTGGTTTCTTCGGCTGCTTCTGTCACTGCTGCTTTGATTGTGTTCCATCTTCACTCCACTGTTCCATCACTTGGGGTTCTCAACTCACCTCGTTTATCGGCTATCCTTCTGTTATACATCTTCGTCACTGACATTTCCTCTTTCAAAGTTTAGTAGAGTTAGTCCGAATTGACTTCCTGAGGACCAATTTGACATCTCTCCATTCCTGTAACCCAAGCTAGGCTCACCTACAATTTACTAATCACATTTTTCACAACCATTATTCAATTTATTCAATATCCATTCTTCACTGAATTCCTAGAAATCAGCTCAGTGAAAAAGTGCCCACCTGGAAAACGGGAGGTCCTGGATTCAAGTCCTGGATCTAGTTGACATTTTTCCATTCTTGTCTTCTAAATTTAGCATTATGTTCCTTATCAGAGTTTCAATTGAAATCTTTCTCATTTTCTTGAAATAATTTCTACAAAATTATCCTCAATATAAATTATTTTGTTTTCTTAAGAGCATTCCTTATAAAGGGCTGATATTGTATTTAAAGTATTATTAATTTATCAGCGTATTTGATGTTGTGTTTTAGAGGGACCTTCTGGAAAATTATGTAAATTTACTTTTAAGCCAAATGTGTTATTTTTAAAAATAAACATCTATACTTTGTTTCAGGCTGGATGTGTTCATTTCACCAGTGTTCAACCTGCTTCAAACTGTGACATCAAAGTTTTAATTCTTTTGTATACCGCTGAAAAACGTGCATATTTAGGATTCATTCCCAATGATCAGGTTGCATTTGTTGAAAGGCTTCGAAAAGTAATACAGCATCAGAAAGCAACACAAGCTCTGATTAGACAGGGACAGGTACAGTGGTTTCTAAATTTTTAGAATAGGAATAATTTTATGAATAGTCTATAGTATTTCATACATCGGTTTCTATGATTCAGTTGACTTATTACTTTTTATTGGGAATTATTATTTATCTTCAGGGTGGTGCTGGACCACAGCAAAATCCAGCACAGTTGCCAGCTCAAATTGGACCTCCCGGAGGTGCCCAACAAACAGGAAATACACAAGGAGGAATTATTCTCTCCCAAACTAATGCCATGAACATGGGTGGCGGTCAAGTTGTTTCCTCATCATCAAATATTCCCACAAGTCAAGCAACTGCTCAGGTAATTTTGTATACAATTTTTGTTCTTTTATTATTTTAACAATAAGTAATTAAATATAATTATCAATTAAAATTCTCTACCCAATCATTCTAGACAGTAATACAACCTGGTTGGATGAGTTTATTTATAATCACTTTGTTCATTGGTATGATAAAATGTACATATGTTCAAAAAATTATAAACTATTTTATTATGCCAATGAATGTGGTTTTCTAACCAGAAAGTTCCAATCAGAATAGGGGAAGAGAGAACAATTTGGAGGATTTTGACCAAGAGAAGGGATAGATTAGTAGTCTCACATTTTGAGACATGAGGGTCTTGTAAAATTAGTATTAGAGGGAAGTGTGTGGGGTAAGAACAGAAGAGTGAGGAAAATTATGGAATATGTTATAAAGATTAGGGAGGAGGTGGGATGTGGTAGCGACCCAAAAATGAAAAGGCTTGCACAGGATAGGTTAGCATGGAGGGTTGCATCAAACCAGTCTTAGGACTGAATAACACAACATCATGCTGTTTTCACATATTTTAAACATGCCTCCCCCTCTTACCCTCACCCACAGGGGTGCAAGAGCAGTCTCAAGTTCACATAGTTTGTTCCTGGATTCTAACTGACTTGAGTACAAAGTTTGATTGAATTTCAATGCAATAATTAATTTCGTCAGATACAAAAAATATATATATTAATATAACATATAGAAATTATGCTTTATTAATAAAAATCTCACCTTCTGGATATTGATTTGTCGGGAAAACGCCAATCTGGAAAATGACCTATTGGGCAAACATCAGTCAGGGTATTGTTATTGGGAAAACAGGTATCAGGCAAATGCCTGCCAAGATATTGTACTAGATCCATTCTTATATTACCCAACTTCAATTGATGAGGAGAGAACTTTATATAGGCCGCTGACTGAAAGAACAAATAGTAGGCCTTTTTGGGACACGAAGGACTCATTAAATTAATAATATATGGTAGTGTATGGGGAACATAAAGACCGAGCTAGAATATGGTTGGCAATGGTATATGGGCTGCAATATTTATATGGAGATATAAAGATTAGTGCTGGAAAAATAAGAATAGAGAACTCGATTGAACAAGTCTGTGGACTGACTACAAGAAGCACCCAAGGTTTGGCATTTTATAAACTTGAGATAAGATTTTAATAGTTTCATAACTGCTCTTAGTGTTATTGACGTATCTACTTAGCAAGTAATTTGTATTCCATCACTAATTAAAAGTTTGAAGTTCAAATTAACTAGTTGTCTAGTCTTTTCATTCTAGGTCAAGTACCATAATGACTACTTAAAAACTTTGAAAACTCAATGTTGATTTATTATTATTATATTGATGGTTTTCTATTTTTGGCAAAGTTTGTAATATCAAAATTAATAGATTTCATGTCATTTTAGAACTTGTTTTGTTTAATTATAGTAATTAATTTATATTATTTACTTTATTTTGATGAAAGATCTCCAATTCCAATTCAGGTTTATAATTTTTCACTTCATTTTGGAAAACATCTGGCAAAGTATTTTTCAATTTTTCGATTTGTGTTTTACAAATTGTTCTTTACTCCTGGCTTTATCAGTGTGTCATTTTACTATAAATAGTTCCAGTAGTTGACTGAGGCAAAGTTTCTTTAAATATATATATATAGTTTTTGTGCGTTTAAGTGCACTTTGTACCACATTCCATAGTACTCTGTATATGGCTACTTTCCTTAGCTTCAGACAGGTTGGTCACAACTTTACTTATAAGGGTATGTAGCAGTACTGCACGTTAAGCACATGGGAAATTCAATAAGCAACTAGTTGGCAATCAGTTTTCATATATTTTGTCAGAAAATAGATGAAAATATTCTTGGGGTTATTTTTCATGGTATAGCTCATTTTTATGTTTATGGCATGTTGGATATGTGCCCCAATGCAATTGCTCAACAGTATTTCATTTGCAGATTTATTGTTTTAATTTTACATTCTCTCCTTATCTGCAATGACTGCTGAGAGCTGCTAACATATCAACTTCCTATGTACATTTATAACTCTGATTTTCATGTACATCAAGGAATAACATGAAATCATTTGTTTCCATTTTGTGGGTTCACCGTTTGTTATGATAAATATTGTACCTATTGTGTAGAAAGGGCCAACCTACTGTAGTCTAGTGGCTACCGTTGCTGCCTCACAACTCAGAGGTCCCAGGTTCGAATCCTAGCATGGGCTTGGATGTTTGCGTTGTCATGGTCATGGAGACTGGGGTTAAGATTGATGGAGAGTCGATACGCTGACCACGTATCACTCCATATTCGGAATGTGTCATGCAAAATGACAGTCCGCAGTTGTCCTGGTGGGCAAAGGCCTGAATATGGGCTAGAATGCCATAGGAAGAAGAAGTGTAGAAAGGAGCATAAAGTAACCATACTGCAAACAGTTCATTCTGTTACTTAAAAATCATGTATCTGAGTGTAACTGTTAACAAATTGCTTGTTACTGAAAGTGTATAAGTTTGCAATGGAATGTGATAATTGCCAACGGTGTCGCTTGCATGTAAATATGCCCATTTGTTTCTAAATAAATATACAGATTTTTTCTACATAGCAATAGGATGCTCATGATTAAATTAATCTTCTATTTTGACTTTATTTATGCATATATTATAATTTAAATTATAATGTAAACAATGTAAACTTTACTGAAAAATTAAGATAAATGCAATGATAAAGTTATTTTCCAAGTTATCACAATAAAATAGCTTTCATATTATGCATAATTTAATTTAATTTCAATCAAAAGTTTGTGTTCTAACAATATTCACTCACTGATCATGTAATAATATAGGAAACCTTTTTTGAGGGTCAGCAACTTATGGGAACTGGTGCTCCTGGACAACAACAGCAACAGCAAGCTGGGTCTCGAAGTGGCCCAATGCAGGGCCCACAAGGCATGATGGGTGGACCTCCACCACAAACTCAACGACCAGCTTTTGATCACATTGAGGCTGCCCGCCAGCAAAATCTAGCTAAAATCCAGCAGCTTAGAGAAACCCTCGAAGTTGCACAACAACAAGAATTGCAATACAAGAGTCAGATTGAGGTTAGTTTACACTTATTTTTCAATTGACTAGCTTTAATTGAATGTAATGAAATACAACCTCAAGTAGAGACATTCTGTAGTATACTAGGAAAATAAGAATTTTCATATGGTATTTTTTTATGTAGTCTTAAGTGAGATTAATATGTCAAAGAGGAACAGTGTGATCTGTTGATAAATATTTGCAAAACTGTGCACAAGTGAACATAAATTCAATAAAAGTTTTATCCAATCTTAATTAATTTTTTTATTGAATTTATTTACTTTATATTTTAAATTATTGGAAACTTGAAATTAACATAAGTTCAATGGTTTATAAAATTAAATTACTGAGTTTTATGACAGCTAAGAAAGGCTTTTTAGATTACCATTAGGGTAATCTCTGCAAACAGTGATGTTTTGATAGCCAGCCTATTCATTAACTGGGTAGTAACCAAAGAAGCCTTTCTTAATTCTATTCACTGGTAAAGCCTTTGATATTTAATTGAATAAAAGTAATTATTTCTCAGGTTTTAATTTCTTGGAGATTGTACGGTCTGTATTTCAGATGCACCTTAAATGCAGGTTATAAAAAAAATGAAATATAATCAGAGTTTGAGATGTGTATTTTTATATAATATAAATACAAAAATGAAACTTGGTGAGGAGGGAAATACCAAAGAGTTTTGACAAAACAAGCCACACATATTTAATGGAGGAATCCTTTGTGAAGTGGTACTTGGCCAGTAGTCAGACTCTTCCCAGTAGAATTTCTGATGTGATCTACCTCTAAAACAATTCTTTTTGTCAGTTTTTTAAATTTTATTTAAAATATTAAATATTTGAGACTTCATCAGGTACACTAAAATGAAAATTTCAATGGATTACATTAAGTAATATGTTACAGTTTATTAAAAATACAATACAAGGTTTTAAACTTAAAATATTTGGCTGTTATTGGACCTCACTCCATATTTCCTTCATTGTAAATGCAATTTAGTATGACTGGATGTTTTGACACAGCTTAGCATATTTTTCTTGAACACTGTCTCAAGAAATTTGCTGTTAGAAATAGGCACTGAGCAGTATCAAATAATTCTGCAGTTCTAAATTTCACTGTATTTCAATTCAAAGCTTGTCTGCATGATGGTAATATTTCTTAGTATTACCATTTACAGTTTTTCTTATAAAGGAATGTCTAAATACATAAGTTGATAATTCACATTCGACTAAATTTTGGGAATCTCATATATCCTTTACTGTGGATTCTCTGAGTACCATATTAAGGTATTACGGAAACAGTTTTTTTCCACAAAGATGAAATTTAGTCATCACTGAATTTAAATTCCATAATTCCTATCTTTATCAATTCAAATACCAAACAATGCAATAATCATTATGTATGTATGTATATATATATATATATATATATATATATATATATATATGCCAATAATATGTTTATGAACTTTATATAAAAAATTCTGATATTTTTGTTCGAAATTTAAGATATTTATGAAAGTGGAATATTTATGTCGGAATTTGTGCATAAAAATTTATTAGAGTTATATGGATTTCATAATTAATTTTTTTCCTCATTTATAATTGGCAAGACCTAGTGTCACATAAAATAGGACACATTAAATACATCATTACAAAATAATTCATATGTGTGTGTTATTTTTGTTACAACAGTTGTTCAATCACATGAAAATGACAACACTTCAACAGAATTTGGAAGAAGCACAAGCACGGGAAAACCAATACAAGGCGCAGATGGAGGTTAGTAGTTGCACAAATACTACTTATTTTTAGTCTGGATTTAACTTTTTTTTTTCAATCTACTGTGACAATGGTTTCTGAAAGAAAGCTACTTGATTACATCATTAACATTTGTTATGAACTATGCCACTTGTGTTGAATAATTTATTTTTGAAGAGCTACACTGAAAAGTTATCATCTATTTACCATGTTAAATTAGGATTTTCAGGTGAAAATAAGGAAATAAATAGTTATATTTATTAAGTTACAAAAATTGGTCAAGTAGACAAAATATGAATATAACTTAAGTGTAATCTAATGTTCTATTCTTTTATGGAACTGATGAGGTATGTCAATGTGCAGAGGAAACATATTACTTACTATACTTAGGTTATATTAATATTTTATTTGTCTACCTGACCAATTTTTGTAAATTAATATATTGAAGACAATTTTTTTACACTCATTTATGTTTATTACTGGTATTTTTATTGGTAACTTGTGTATGTTGCTAAGTTTATTGAAGTGGAAAATTTATTGCCACTATTGTTCAATAAATATATTTTATAGTTAAAGTAATCACTACAGTTATTACTACATACGGAAATGCAGTTTTAGAATTTTTTTAATTTCTATAATCCAAATACAAAGTGTAATTGATATGTGCCTATATAACATTGGTTCAGTGCTACAAATTAAATTTTTGCAGCAAGAACAGCAAAAGCAACTTCGAGCTCAATTGCAGCAAATGTCCCAACAGCAGCAACAACAAAGGCAGATGACCCCACAAGCTATGCAGCAACAGCAGCAGCAGCAACAACAACAACGATTAATGCGCCCAGGCATGCCAAACAATCCTGGTCTTCGACACCTTCTACAGCAGGTATACATGCATTCTTGAGTCCCATAATATCCCACATATTCAAAATATGCTTTGTGAGAAGATGTATTATTTTTTATTTTTGTGTATATTTATATATTTTCTGGGCAAGTAAATAAAGAACAATACTGTTCGTCCTATCCATTTATTGGGAATTTTTTTTTACAATTTTATCAAGAAAAATTAATTAAATAATTAATATTTTGTATCTATGTGTAAAATTTTGTACTGATGTATTAATAAAATTTTCAGCTATTTAGAAAATGAAAGATAAGATGTTAATCCAACATTTAATAGTTAAATTAATCTAATAGGAAAAATTTAGTATAAAATAGGAACACAGAGTCTTTCCATTGGCACTTCTTCAGGTGTATGTTAAATTATAAATTAAATCAAGAAATAAGAACAGATAAAAATTTGGATAAGCTCAATGCAAAAATCTTTTGGCTGAAATGTCTGTGCGTTTAACACTTCTAAAATTTTTATCTTATAATTCATTTATAATTAATACAACTACTGAAGAGTTCCAATAGAAGTGGTTAGGATGCCCATCTGTAAATCGGGAGATATGGGTTTCGAGTCCCAGGTCCGGTTGACATTTTTCCATTCTTGTCTCTCTATACGCTCCTGCTTGAGCTTCGGGTGAAAGCATTACTACTTCCTTACACTGAATTTTATGTATTAAATTTGTTTCTGTTTGACTTAGTTATTTTTTTATCGTATAACATTTGAACAGAATTGAATAATTAACAAAAGATGTGCAGGCATTTCATATCTATTTATTTTATGATTACTTTCTTGTTTTTATTTTTCTGATTGTGGTAAAGTAATTTTGTACCTACTCATCATTGGTCTTGTCTAATATGAGATTTAACTATTAGCAACCTAAATTTTTCTTAAGTAATGCCAATAATATTCTTTCGATATTTTGAAAGAATATTATTGGCATTATTCTTTTTTGATAAAATCAAAAATTATTGCCATCAGATTTTTATAACTCATATTCTTAGTTTATGTTTGCATATATATAATGTAAATCCTCTCTACCTCTCTATTTTATATTTATTGTCTAACATTTGATAATTCAAATCCAATCAATTTGCTGTATTGCTGAAGTATCTGACACAACATTGCCAAGAAAACTGGGAAGTATATCCGGTTAAACACACATAAACTGCATTCTAGAATATGTCACACATGTGGGCAGTCGTCACTTTGGATTCTGAATGCCTTTACAGTATTGTATGTATTTAAATATATCACTATTTATTCACAAAAGTGACATTTTATCTCCATTTAGAGACTTCCTCAGGCTTAAAATTTAGCAATACTCCTTGACTTCCTTATCCGAAAAGGTTATTGAATTTACATGTGAAAAATTTGGTGTTTGACTGAAGTGATATATTTAGTGCTGACTTGGCCGTCTTTTTATTTATTGTAAATTTTAAAGTCAGAAAACTATGTTGTAATTGTATGTAATTATTTAATCTACAAATCGGCAGATGCCTGGTGGCAGATACATAGGACTTTCAATAAGTAATAGTTAAAATGAGTTGACAATGATCATGAGGACCATATTTAACATATAAATAAGTATTAGAATTATATCAGTATTATATGATGTTTTTGGGTTGTTAGGTCACACAGTTTTTTGGCATTCTTGCCAACGTTTTGCTCATAGTGCAGACAATTAGCTTAATAGAATTGTATTACTTCAACATCAATCATATATACTCCTATACATGGAATGATATTATTGGAAGGTAAATATTGTTTTTTCACGAAAAAGAAGACAGTGGAAATATGACCAAAAACATGGAAACTAATTTACTATTTCACTTCAGTATATTGTATGCAATTTTGGAGCATTCAGCATTTCACTTCACTGTGTTACACTACACTAAACTATATTCACTACGGAGTTTAGATTAAGTCTAAATTTCTTTCCGTTGAAGACTTTGTCCAAAAACTCTTGCAGGCAATTTTTTCCAGTCATTTATTGTCCTATTTAGGAATGAGTATTTTCCAACATCTGTTTTTTGCTGTCGCACAAATAATACTTTCATTCTATTTCAGATTTCCTGCTAAGGTTTTTGACCTGCAAAAGTTTGGTAGAAAATGTGTAGCCTAGCTTTTACTCTTCTTGTCTGTAGCATATCCCATTGGAGTAGCTTTACCTTTTGGTTCCCATTTATGCAGAAGAAAATTAAAACAATCTGATTCTTGTCTTGGTATAAGCTGTAAGGAAAATTCTATAAATGCAGATAATAAAATAACTTTTCTTTGTGTAAAATAATCAGTATTTTGTTTCCATTTCTAGTCAATATTATCAATATTTGAGTGCAATAATAAACAACAATGAACAACTAACATTTTTATCATAATTTTACTAAGACACCATTTACGGTTCCATTATGTTTCAGCAGCAGCCACAGTTTAGGCAACAGTTACAAGTTGTAAATTCTCTGCAGCAGCAACAGCTTGGTGGCCAAAGAGGACAACAGAATCCTAATGCACAGAGTCAACAGTTTGATGATATTGCTAATTTTGATATGTTTCAGTAAAGGAATACACAGTTTTAATATGGCACAATATAAAGAAATGTGTGTTATATTTAAATTGAATAAAAATGTGAATGTGTTAGTTATTAGATTAAGAAAATATTTAATTTAATATGTAATTGATAACTTTAATAAATATATCACATATTTGTATAAACCATTTATTCTTTATTTCACACAAATAGAAATGACCAAAAACCAATTTAAGTTGACTTTATATAATCAACAGAAAGTTAAGATGTTGGTTCCAGTGATCGGCTAGCCGACGACTAAGCAGACAAAATTTGCTGCATAGCTAGCTTAGTTCTTAAACAATGGACCCCAGGCCACCAACTTTTTCTCTATGTGGGTCTGGTAAGAGGCAAGGACTTGATGGGGGCTGGGGAGATGCATACAAACACCCTCATATTGATACACACACATTCATCCTCAAAGGTGTCAGTATGTAAATACTAACATACATACAATCACGTACCACACACATGCCAAGGTATACACACATCAAAGTTTTAGCACATATTCCTATGGGAATACATGTTCTCATGTTTTATGGGTGTTGGGGGGGGGGGGGAGACAAGATGAAAGTAACTGTCTGTAGGATATTAAGTCCAGGGCTTTGTCTGGACTTTAAGACATGTTGAAATGAAAGTTTCCATAGGAAGAGTTCAGCTTCTGAAGCATTGGGTGGTAGGCTCTGAGGAGGGAGGGGGGGGGGGGTCAGTGTGAAGCACTAGTTGTTGGTGTTGTGGCTACGGGCATGAGACCCAGTTAAGTGAATTTAAGCAACAAAGTGATGGTCCTTTATTTAATTATTAAATAAAACCTGCCCCCATAATTAATTAGTTAAAGTCAAGGCACCTGAGAGTCTCATGCTTGGTTTAAGAATTCATGTGTCTTGGCTTATCATCTCCTGTAATAATCATGTGTATCTCGATTGTCGTATTATCAATATTCAGTTGATGTTCATTCGATTCAGTTCTTCTGTATTAAACTCACTGCACCATTGATCAATTTAAACAATGCACATTCTTCACTGAATTTTAGAAATGGATCTGCACAGTAAATTGTAGACGAGTTTGAGCTTCAGTCATACAAGCAGTCCGGATTTACATATAACTTTGCTATAACTTAAAGCCCCTGCCTTGATGGGGGCCTCGATTCCCCTAAGAAGTGTCCAAGAGGGAAAAGATTCATATATACTGTAATGAGCATTATTTTCATTGCAGTATATGGTAAATAAGAATTGATGGGCAAGCATGATGGTGTTGATGGAATCTTAGAAGGCTGCATTACACAGGTCAGACGTGACAATTTCGACCCTCACCGGATTAGTCAGTTGACCAGAGTCTGTAGAAGATGGACCTTGACCTGTGGAAACTTCTAGTAACCCTGGAAAAGGTGGCAAAATTACGAGGATAGCTAAATGCCATTGATGTCATGAGCATGTGACATACCAGAAGGAAGTGCCAGGAGAGAAATGTAGACAATCAGAAACAGTCCACGATGATCTGAGGCAAAGGAAAGATCAGCCTGGAAGTTGATCTACGATCGCTTCCAAATATCGATACGCAAAGGTGCGTATGCACAACCAGGCCAAAGATTTAGGTTAATATTTAAGGAATAAAAACTTCTTAGAGGTAATCTCCCTTTAACAGCATCCGAATGAAATAGAAAATGTGGTGTGGAAGGTAGAGAAAGATAGCCAAGATCTGACTAGGACCCCCTGGTTGTAGTTTAAGGACTCGCCTAAAAGAGATGCAGGGAAAACCCTAGAAAATCTGCATCAGGTAGGCCGGCTTACTAATCTCACGCCCTTCCGAATGACGGAAGAGGAAGTTGCAGCATTCCCTTCTCCTTTTCTTCACCAGTTTTAAGAGGCAGCTGGCGACTGATACAATGAGAGTAGTGGACAACTCTTACAGGATGCCCAAGGTCTGCATCTCCATTACAAACACCTCTCAAAAGACATAAAGCTGTCTCGGCATGTGAGAACCTCGAAATCAGAGAGAATGAGGCATCCCCATTGTTAAGCCCCGTCATCGCTCTGTGGAGAAATACCTGCGACAGAAAGCTCCCCTGGGTATCACTGTACCCATTCGTACTTAATTTCTTTTTGTGCGTGAGTATATATGTCACAGCTATATGCGTCCAAACTACTGGTCCGAATTTGACCATATTTGGCACATGTGTTCCTCAGGACACGAAGCTGCCCAAGATATTGAACATACTAAAGAAATATATGTGATGAGAGTGAAAAAAAATTACTCCACCAAAGAAGAGATCCTTTTCCATTACTTCATTGGCACAAAAAGAAGTTCCTGTTCTTCGAAAATTTATCTAGAGGTAATAGATCAGTAGTACAATCTGTAGATGAAAGACTGAATAATTCTCAGAGGATAGACAAAATGAGAGCAAACAGAACTTTAGTGGAAGCAGAAATGAAAGTGAATAATGCTAAGAATGGCGGAATGAGAGCATACAGAACATCTGACCAAGTTTAGCTGGACAGAGTTGCAAATACACTGAACAGAATCATGTTAACATGTGACCAAACCAAACATGAAAGAGTTGCAAATACACAGGGAATGGCCCAGTTAAGAGCTGACAGAACATTTAATCAAGTTAATAAGGAAAGAGCTACAAATGCTGCTATTCAACTGTTAAAGAGAAGGTTGCACTACGGTAGGCTCAAGTAAAAGTATTTTTGTTTATGCAGAGAATGATATAACTACGAATGTAGTGTACGCTCAAGTACTGTAAAATACTTGTCTTTAATTACATTCCTGCTTTATTATATACGTGAACCCGAGCAACGCCGGGTGCTTCAGCTAGTAGAAACATAAAATACAGCGTTAGAAAACCGTATAAGAAATCGTTCTATATACCAAATGATACCAACGAAAGTGTTTTAGATTAAATATTATCACAAGGATTTGACGAATAATAAATTGGGTGGGGCAGGCGATGGAACGATGTTGAACTATAAATGTAAGAATCATAGAGTCAGATCCTAGAGTAATTGTACAGATTGTGCCGACTCGTGAGTTTTTAAAGTTATAAGCTACCATCGCCTCAAGGAACAATTTTTACGATGATAATTCCCCTTACGTAAGATATTAATAATACTACAACATCTACTGTGTTAGTTAATACTCCACGGCCCGTAATATGTTACATTTCTAATTTCGTCAACATAACATGTAAAAGAAACAAATTTTTAAAATTGTAAAAATAACAAAATGAAACTGGCGCAAAAAAACGCGAAATTATTTTTACTTCTTACATATTTTAAACAAAGAAAGTTAATTTTAGCAAGAGGCCACATATTAAGGCAACGTTGTATGCAGGATCGTACGACATTTTCTCAGAGTGATGAAACCCCTCGAAATTTCGCACCATAAATGTTTTTTAATAAGCTTTGATTAATTCAAATATACAAGTCCATAGACAATAATATTTTATTAATTCGTTATAACCATTTAAAACTGTATCCTGATGAAGCCACCTTGGTATCAGCATGGACGGCCCGGCGCTGTTTTTTTTGTTGTAGCTCGTATAAGAATACGAATTTGTGGATTATAATTCAGGTGTGATAATCCAAACTATTGAATGTTTTCACAATAACCACAAATTATAAATTAAAAGAAGAAAGCGGAAAAACGACTTCAAGATGTGATTAAAAATCTTAAACACTATTTTAATAATAAAAGAAATTTATTTAATTATTTAACATACTTATTTTTTATTAATATTTTTAGTTTAATATAATTCCTTAACATTTATGTCATGATTGAAGAATTAGAAATTAAGCATTTGTAAATTGTGTCTTTTAAAATAACATTTGTTTCCTTTTTCCAGAGTTTGCATTATGCCTGAAAATGATTTTGAGTTGATGATTTATTATTTCACTTTCCATATACTACTTAAAAACGAGATTTTGCGTAGAAGGCTGTCGTTCGTCATAGTCAACGCCGTCTCAAAAACGTCACTTTGGAGCATTAATATTGTGTCCATCTAAGGCATCGCAGTACAGACTAAAAAATTCCTCGTAATCACAAATGGTCGCTCGGGAAACGTCCCTCAAATTAGGCCTCTTGACATGGAGTGACCGTTTAATACCACACAATTTTAAGGTATCATTATAAGAATTTAATATGTTTACAGTTGTCAATAAAACATTTTAGTTATATTTTGTTTAAATAAGTTCTGTTAAAAATATAAAATTTCAACACTTTTTCTTCCTTGGCTATATAGCCCATTGAGGGCCTTGGCTGACAGAGTCGACTGCGACTTACGTGGCACTTTGCGAATTTGGAGTGATACGTGGTCTGCGTATCGATTCTCCAGCAGTCTTAATCCCAGTCTCCGTGTCCATGACGGCACAAACGTCCAAGCAAAATTTCAACATTATCAAACTCAAATTCCAGACATACTCGAATTTATGTATTGTAGCAACATTTTGGTTCAACGTTTCTATGGTTATTTTTATGCTTTTTCAATCCACTTCCAAGATAACGTTTAGTTTGCCCTATTGAGCATTTCCACAATTAATTTTATGAACAACATTATCTAACGTATCTTTTTAATTTTCTCTTTTCATCTTATTATAAATTTGAGCTGGTTATTAATTTTAAAATGGCCGTAAAATTAAAACTTTTTAACAGTTTTTATATTTTTCACTAATTTTACCATAAACGGTAATATTGTAAACAGTTAAACTACTTTATTAAATTGATTTGTTTTAATTTTCGTGTTTTTCTTTATAAATTCAGTAATACGTTTGTAGTTACTAATTCTTTTTGAAATATATTTATTAATTAAAATGCTTTATCAAATAAAATTCTCGTGTCTCAACTCGGGTTTAAGTTTGCTTACACAACGTTTCGACAGCAAGCTCTGCCACCGTCGTCAGGTAGACGGTCTACAAAAAAACTGTAACTCAGGCTGAAACCCAAGAATTGGATTTGAAACAAGTTCACCGGGAAAGCCTTCGGTCTCGAATATGTTTTAACAATTTTTACATTCTCAGTATGATACTTATGATTAGATAGTAACAAAGCTTTATCAATAAGGCCTAAATAAGTTTTCTCCGAAACCACTTAGTTTTAAGAGTATTATCTTATCAATATACTAAAAACCCATTTCCATTACTTTTTTACCTCGTAAGTGAATTGTAGTTTTATGCTAGCTTTTAAAAAATTTAGTGATATTATTAATTTGTTCTTATGCAAAAAAAAAATACTTCCTTCAACATATCCTTCGTTTTCTGATAAGTAACATAACCTATGCAGAATGCAGTCAGCAGTATTCAGAATTGAAGATCAAGAAAATGAAACAGAACTCAATTAAGATGTAAGTCAAGGATGCAATCTCTCGTCCATGCTGTTTAAGTTATATATAGAAGAGGCGATGAAAAAGCCTAAATCGGAATATGGAAAAGTAATCATACTGCAAGGAAAGAAATAAAAACCTTACGCTTCGCCGACGATATTGTAGTGTTACGGGAGTCAGAAGAAGACTTGGGAACCATAATAAATGGCATGAACGGAGTCCTGGAGAAAGAGTTCAATATGACGACTAATAGAGGGAAAACCAAAGTAGAGTACTATGGGAAACAGTGGAATAACAAAGGGTGTTAGATTGGGAAGGGATATTTTAACGTAAGTTAAGGAATTCTGTTACTTGGGAAGCGTAATAACTAAGGAAGGTAGAAGTATAGTTGATATAAAGAGTAGGATAGCACAGGCAAGGAAGGCTTTCGCGAAAAAGAGGAATTTACTTACGGGAAATATAAGTGTGAATATTAGGAAATCGTTGCTAAAATGATCGTATGGAGTGTGGCGTTATAAGGGTGCGAAACGTGGACGATAGGAGCTGCGGAAAGGAAAAGAATAGAAGCCTTTGAAATGTGGTTCTATTTGCTAATGCTGAAAATCGGATGAGTGGATAGAATCACTAATGAGGAAGTTCTAAACAGAATAGGGGAAGAGCGAACAATATGGAGAACGTTGAGTAAGAGAAGGGATAGATTAATGGGCCACGTTTTAAGACATGAGGGTCTTGTAAAATTAGCATTAGAGGGAAGTGTGTGGGCTAAGAACAGAAGAGTGAGGTATAGGATGGAATACGCTAAGCAGTGTAGGGCGGATATGGAATGTGGAAGTTATGCGTAAATGAAAAGGCCTGCGAAAGATGTTCATAATAAATTCCGAAAAAATAGGCGACGAAGGAGATCCTTAATTTGTTGGTAATACTTATAGCCCAACTGAAAGAATGTTGAAAATAAAATCATGTTCACTGAAATTTTCATTTATTCCAACGTGTTTTAATACTGTTAATAAGCAGATCATTGGGAATATTATTGAATAATAACGTTACAATAAGTGATGACATAACATAAACTCAAATAATTTTCTCACTTAATTGTTATTCAACTACAATTCTCGGGTTTCAACCCGGGTAAAAGTTTGTTTCCACAACGTTTCGACGGCAAGCTCCGACATCGTCGTCAGGTAGACTACCTGAAATTGTATCTGATTCTAATTCACCGTGAAAGCCTTCGCTCTTTAATTGTTATTGTTTGTTTGTATAGTGTTAGCACGCTTGGATGTGTCCGTTGTTTGCGCATGCGCGAGGCGTGTAGCTAGCTGTTGAGGCGTGCGGTTAGTGCAGGAGAGGAACTCATGCTGGCTGCACGTGCTTGGATGTTCTCCTACCGGTTGCGGCTTCTGCTGCGGGTCGTCTTCATTGTCGCAGGTTAGTGCCTGCCAAGTTCACTCGCGTCTTACAATCGCCGGAATGCGTTGCTTGGATTCAGAACACTCTGATATGATTACACCTCTTCGGATCTGTATGTTTATTATGTGACGTTTAGAATCGAAAAGGCCACTGAGTTTGCAAAAGATTGGGAATTATTGTCTCTCAGGTGTCTGAAATTAATCTTTTACTTGTCGAGTAAGCTTGTAGTGCACCTACTTTAGTTTCGGTTGTATATTTTGAATTTTCTTTTCATACATTTTCAAAAAAAATATTATGGTGGCGGGCTATGAGTACAACGACAGTTTATACGCCGGTTTTTGATTTTAAGTGACTATCGTCAACCTTTTTAAATATTTCAAAAATTTTATATCAACATTATAAAGTGCTTTCTGCATTTCGTCCCCGTTTATCTGGTGAACCACAAGTATTATGATCGTTAGGTAAACAAACGTGCTGCATTACTATGCACTTAAATATATCACCCCGAAGTTTCTGTTCAGTAACAACACACTGGAAGTGCTACTTATCTTGTCTTTTATTTATTTATATAAAAAACTTTCATCTTCATGATTATCAGTTTAGTACAATAATTATTCCAGAGCATACAATAACTTATCTTGTTGAATTCAAATACAGTCACTAAGATGGATGTAAATATTTGATAATAAAATAAAAATACGGCCAAATAAATCCGCAAATAAATTTAATTAGTATTTAATTTTCTGGACTTCTTTAGGTAAATTTTTAAATGGATGAACTATTTTCAGTATGAGAAATATGGTGTCGCGGACAATCTCCTGCTTAAATAAGCACGGAAACTGAAAAAAATTACAATGCCAAGCGATACATTATCAATCTCATTAACGGCGAAAATGTTTATTCTCGACAAAATACACTGTAGCAGGCAATTATAGTTATAAACAGAAGATACTTGAACCCTCTTTTCGGCCTGATTATCGTGTAATAATGACGGCCAACCAGTCAATTAATTATATTACTCTTTAATTAGTCCAAATACGACGTTTCGTCTCCGTTTTGAGACTTCATCTGGCATAAAAATTTAGCAATTCATGATCTTCACTTCATGACTCCCTTGGGTAAAATGATTACTAAATGTATGACATTTCCATGAGACGGATTTGGTCTCGCGGACAATCTCCCGCGACGGTCACGAATTGAAGATCATGAATCGCTAAGTTTTAATCCTGATAAAGTCTCAAAAGGGAGACGAAACGTTGTATTTGGATTAATTGAAGAATAATATAAATAAATGTTGACTTATTGGCCGTCTTTTTTTTATTTAAACTTCAAGTCAGAAAATTATGTTTGTAACGACCTGGTCATTATATAACAATCTGCACTGCGACTTATACAAATTTTTGCAATTCCAAAACCAATCGTAATATAATCTCACCTTAAATTAAATAATCAGTTGAGGCACAGGGGCACAGGGAATAAATCAAACCTGAGACGATAAAAGCTTCATACAGCGGCAGCGCCAAAACAGGTCAATGAAACTAAGCTGTTTGTCCGAGAGGTGGATTTGTCACGGCAATTCAACGGACTTACCAAAATCTTCAAAAGATCGAACACCAAAGTTTCACTGCAATCGGATGACTGATACAGGAGCGCTTCAGGGCAATAAAAGTCGCAGCAGTTGGTTTTGAACAGGTCTTTTTTTCCACACTTTTCTGAGCCTATTCAAGACAAACTTCCAGATAATATTTATTTTACATCCTTTTACAAATGAACAATCAATAAATATTACAATTCACCTGACGCGAAAAATAAAACCAATTTACGTATACATCGTATCGACTATCCAAAGAAGTTTATTATTTCTCAGGGATTTAGTTCTCTGCCGACGATAGGTTACTTACGGCGCGAAATGTTAAAAAATTTAACAAACGTGTAGTATTATAGATTCAGAGTATAGACAACCCGCCTTCTCTTATTGGAGATCTCGATGCCACGAAACCTTTGCCGTAGTGTTCATTACTTTTTTTATATTAGTATCTTCTGAACCCTGCAAGATATCGAAATGGAACATGCACGAAAATTTAAGTTCAATCCGTTGAGCCGTTTTGGACAAACTTCCAAACAGGCACTTCAATTTTATTTATTTGTATAGATTAAAGATTATATTTACTTAATTAAAATATTATTTCAATTTAAGCATTATTTCACTCTTAACATCAGTTTAATTAACTCATTTAACAGGATTGACACGTGAAGGCATAATCTATCAATTTACAAGTTCTATATGTCCTTATTGTAGAATTTTTTATGGCCTCAAAGAGGAGAAGGACAGAAACTAAATATTCAAAAGGTTGACAAAAATCTTTTCTGTGATGATCATCACTACACACCAAAAAATCGATAACAATAGGATGAGTGGTATAAGAACGCCTAATAAGCCTTATAACTTGCAGTTGGTTTTGAACAGGTCCGATTTTGGAGCGGTAATTCAATAGATTTACGAATATTTACATTCATATCTTTCGATTCCTACAAGATATCGAAAAGTTATGGTAATATTCTTGTTTTGATCCCCGATGCCTAGAATGAAATCCGTCAAGCCGTTGCGGGGCCTATTCGAGACAAAACTTCCAGACACTTCAGCTTTATTTATTGATATACAGGGTGATTCGCTACCAGACCGACAAACTTGCCGGGGGTGTAGGGGGTACAGAGACGACTCGGAATGCAGGGTCGCAAGTGTCGTAGTTGCGAGCTATGGTGTAAAGAAGCAGAGAAAAACAGCAAACAGCAACACTTTAATGGGACAAAACATTTTATTGATAGGTTGTACTACAGATGTTCGTAGTTACGACCAGAAGTCGTCAGACAGGCCTGACAGCGGCGCTGCATGAAATTCCTGCCGTTCTGGGAGATTTATGACATGTCACGTATCCTCCCGACTACATATATTCTATTATTAACAAAAAATTTATAACGTTTCGTATTTAAATACATAGTTATAAAAATAAAATTAATGACCCTAGGTATTCTACTTTTATAATTGAAATATTGGGTGGTATCAAATAGATTTGCATTTTTTTTAAAGAGGAGCAAAATTACAGCAAGTTTTACCCGTACACTTATATTGTCTGTTAATTGAACTCGTTCCCGCATTCACCGTTTCAAATCCCTTCCTATGTTATTAAAGGGGATTTGGAGCCACGTGGATTACCCTTGGGTAGTTAGTCACTTGATAAAAAGTAGAGTAATATGTAACCGTTTTAAAATATATAGAAATGTCTTAAAGTTTCCCAATTTAAAACTTTATTTTGGAAAAACTGTATGAAGCAGTATTTTTATTTTCTCAATAATATTTTGTCCCGATCTTGTACTTACGACCTTTGTATTAATATTATGATCGATCGCGTATGATCAAATTCTACTCTGATATGTTAATGTTAATAAAAGTATAGTATAGAGTGACGTAATCTTCAGAGGTTAAAGTGAAAACTATAGGATAACCTTAGCGAGAATACATGGACCAATAAATTACAGGAGAGATTTATGTAATTATATTCTGGACTGTCAGATAAAAGAAAATCATATTAACGTTAGGCTACAAATTTTGTGCATAAGCCACTTTATTTAATTTTGCCAAAAGAATCGCCCCACGATAACATAAAGAAAGAAATAGATTTTGATTCATAAGTGAGGGATTCAGAGCAGCTAGCTCTGGGATCTCGGTCCACGAACCTGAGTCAAGAGTGAGTGATTCAATGAGCAGTAGCTCTGGGATCTCTTCCCGCGGGATCTGATTCATGAGTGAAGTGATTCAAGGAGCTCTCGGATCACAGGAGCGGAGTGAATCAAAAGACCACTCTATTCTTCCGAATTCTCAGAGGAAGCTCTTTGAATGAAATCTGTATCACATCGCAATAAGTGCAATAAGTTTGCTTGAAATTGCTGCTTGTGTTATGAGCATATGTGTAACACACATTCATATACGAGATATTATAAAGTAAGTAATTAAATAATTGATATTGAGAGGGGAAAAGAGAAATGTGGTGGCTTACCTGAAATTAAATCGCCATTAAGCATAAGATTGAAGAAGTAGTCTGAGAAGCTTAATCTTTCCTCAATGGCGACGCCGAGCTTCAGTTTCAGGTAAGTGAAAACTTTCTTCTCTTTCCTTTAAAATTAAATGTGTGTGTTTAATTCAATTTTTGGCCCTTGGAAAATATTATAACATGGATTTGTGTTTTAGAACCCATACTCACTATTACATATTTCATAGTATAGGAGTGCACATCATGACAACACGAGCGCAGATGAGCGGGATATCAACAATGAACATATTTTTGGTCCAGTGTCGGTAGGAAAAAGTGTCGTGTTACACGAAAACGAGAACTGTTTCGGCGTGGATGCGATCTTTCGGAAAACAACCACTATTCGAACTCAATTGGCAAAGTCAACGCATTTCTCAATTTTTCTTGTTTAGTATAGTCTTCTATCCAGAGTCTGTCCCGGTCGTTGTTATTCGGACAACCAAATTATTTACAACAGATAAGATATCAGTATTGACGTCATTTACTGCAAAATTTCGAGATAAGATATCGATATGAAATAATACAGGTTAATGCTCAGTTTGACGTTGCCAAAGTATCGGGTATATTATTTCATGGCTCCTGATTCTCGTACCATTGACGTTATGCAATAAATAATTTTATTAAGTTGAAAATGTATGCGTTCAAAGGTCTTATGTACATGAATACGTTTGCTATGTTTGAAGAAAATTAGATACATATGGCTCCATAAGAAACAATGTACCTCGAGTCGCACGACAGCAGGGAGGCATCCCCGCTACTGACAGCCCCGCGGCAGCCAGTCGGGCGACTGGAGATACATTGCGGTAAAAGGGAGCGTACACATGGTGCCACTAGCGCGGTTTTATGAGCATTCGGCGTGACTCGAGATTTCTGGCCTGTCAGTAGCGGGGATGCCTCCCTGCTGTCGCGCGACTCGAGGTACATTGTTTCTTATGGAGCCATATGTATCGCGCGTTTTACCTCAGACGACAATGCTCTCGCTATCTTTAACGACGAAATACCAAACAGCCCAGCTGTATCATGTGGACTTTTCATTTATAATATCTATATTGCTATGACTTAATTTAGAAAATAACATTTAAAATTAATAGCAAAATGATTCTGAAAAGTAATTAAATGAATAAGTATATTAAACAAAGTATAGTTAAATATACGATGTTTCTATCACTATCAGCGGTTCTCTTAGAGTATTTTCACGTTATTATACTGACTGATTTTGCTGACAAAATTGAATACATACAAATCAATTCTTTTGATTAATAAACGTTGTCGTAACATGTGAATTCCACTACGAAAATTTAATGAATTCTGACAGCACTGTCTGCTTATATTTATCGAGGACAGAGAATATTTCGTAAAAGAAAAAATAAGTGAACATTTGTAGAATCCCAATTATTTCTAAACTTTGAACAGAGTGGAGATTTCGATCACTACTCAGATGATATTAATCGATTCTCTGGATTAAAATCTATTCATACTCATTCTGAGTTCCGTCATACACCAGCTGCACATTAAAAATCCATCTTTATAAAGTGAGCCAGTAAAACGGACGTTTTGCGGTATACGGCACCGAAATCATATTTTGCTTAAAATTAGTTACACATTTTGCGAATTACTAAGCCGATATTGTCCTCGTACTTACTAAGATCTTGTTCCAATAACTGTACGTGACTTGAAGTTTACTTACGGAGATAACTCGATGCCTGATAGTATGACTGACGACTGTCAATAGAAAGCTTCTTTCCCACGATTCTATGGTTTGTTTAGTCACGATTTAGTCATTTCCTGTTTGAATCCTTCCCTTTCCAAACCACTAATAATCATCTTACCTCTCTCAAAGATTCGAATAGGGTAATATTAATCAATTGTTCAATAGACTTACTACAAAAAAATGGCAAAATGTCAGACTAACAGAGTTGTTTAGGAAATGTTGTCAACTAGCCGAGTGCATTTCATTACGTTTCGGCAACCATCATTTCCGCCAACAAGTTACTTCGCCGGAGATTGGCGGAAGTTCGACAATGATTCTATTGTTTTACCAGATTTTACTTTGAACCATAGTCTAATACATTTATTTAAAATACTACATATTCTGCTATTTATAAGGCTAAATGTTTATTTCTTATTTGATAATGATCCTGACTTTTTTATATAGTTACAAATGACTAATAGAATGAATGTAATGTATGATACATTGTAACGGCAAAGAAATAATTTTAGGGAAATTCTCAGATTATAAAATATGATAACCCAGAAATATTTTTGCAATACTATTTCTTCGATTAAAACAGGAAGTCTTTGAAATTTTCATACAAATCTTTAAATAGGCATGTGCTTGTTATTCTTCACCTGTTTGATTGATATTGATGAAAAAATTTAACCAGAAATAGGAAATTTTCTAATATTTTAATTAATGAACGGAGGAGGTCCTGAAAGTCAAGGGGGAAACGTTTTCATATTAAATTCTTCCGTTACTGGCTTTTGGTCATTTTTTGTACTTTATTTGAAAATTCCTTTTTGTTGTTTTTATAGGGTCACACGGATGTTTTTTTTGCTGTAGTATTTGTTTTAATTTTCCAACCAAATTTAAATATATACAAATTTTCTCCATGACCCTTTGAATATTCGACTTATCTATCAATACATACGCTAGTCGATTGCGTCGTAGCTTGATATTGTTTAACATTTCGATTTCGGATTGCTGAGTTCTGATTTTTTCAGTGTATTGTAAATGCGTGTATACTGAGCGAAACATTTATCGATTAATTCGACATTGAACAAATTAAGTGTGTGAATGTGAAAGATGCGTTATTTGAATTACGATTTATACGCATGTTCATTCCATCTAACCTACTGAAGAATGATTTTATTTTCAGCGTTCATTTGTGCTATTTCGATGATAGGAGGCGTCAAAATGTAAATTTTAAAAAAACTTTACGATTTATTTGATTGTTTAATCACGCGTTGACCGGAACATAACTGTGAAATTTAATACTACTTCAAGATAATATAAGTATTTTACGGGGTAATGACGCGTACCCAGCTAGTTTAATTTTATAATATCAATTTTCACATAAATTAATAGAATAACTCGGAAATATAGAAAATTGACGAAGGAGGGAATGCTGCGAACCTTTAGCAAACTCATCTCCCGAACTACCTGATGCAGGCTTTCTAGGGTTTTCCCTGCACCTCTTTAGGAGAAACGCCTGGTAGCATCCTTAAACCATAGCCCGGGGGCCCTAGTCCACCCTTGGCTACCCTGTTCTACCTTCCACATCCCCCCGTTTCAATGACCTTCCTATGCTATTAAAGGGGCGTTGCCTGTTTCAGGATCACTGTCATGTAGCGTTTTAACCCCTCAAATGAAACTAAAAAAATTATTTTCCTATGCTATTAAAGGGGAGTTGCCTGCTTCAGGATCACCCACATGTAACCTCTTACCCACCAAACGAAAATCAACTTTATTCAAAAGAGATGCTACAGGAGCTTTCTCTCGGAGGTATTTATTCCTACGTAACTGGGATCGTAGACCTTGGGCATATTGTCAGAGTTGACTGCTGATCCCATAGGCCACCTGTATCCTAAAAATAGTTTTTTTTTCCGAAAATTTTGCCAACAAATATTTGAACATGTTTTCTTAAAATTTGAGATGTACTTAAGAGTGGTGTGAAAATTTGTGTTTATCAAAGGCTATATCAATTATTTTGAATTGTGTATTTTGTTGTAAATTAAGTAATATATTTGAAGGTGGCAATTGAATATACTTTCTTCACAGTTTCCTTCTTAATTTGCTATCTGATATTTTAAGTAGAGGCATTCCTAATTTTCTTTATTTGTTATGCTGTCTGGGTTTGCCATGAAATTGTTATGGAGTAATAAATTAATGTTTGCTTGAAGTCCAGTTTGGGATTCAAGTAGGCCTGCCCATGATTACAGTTCAAATGAGGGACGCCCGAAGGTATTGCATTTCAAAATTTCACCGCATACCGATTTTGAACAGTCTCTAGTTACTTCTCTTCTGGAGGTCAGGAAGAACAGTGCGTGAAAGAGAAACCTTGTAGTGGTTCTCACGTCAGCCATCGGGGATACCAGTAATTTTCTTTAGGAATGTGCAAAGGTTCTAATCTTTGAGTGGTTCCAACTAAAAAATAAACTTTCAGGACATTCACGGTTCATTGGAACATCTAGTGCAATCATCACTGAAAACTTACAAATACAGACAAATATAGAAGTTGGAAACAAGATTTACACAATTCAATTATTTGAAATTTTATGGAAATTACTCACAAATTCAAGAGATGTAAACTGATGAAATGTAGAATGTGCTGAAGGGATATACATTGCAGTCGAAATGACTGTCAAATGTATTGTTGAGGTTCAATTATTAAAAATAAACTATTGGGTAATATGTATTGTATTTAATGATAAAAAAACGTACATCATAATAAGGAATCATATTTTTTTAATTATTGGCATCATAATTTACGTTATTGGATTTACTGAATTTTACGTGTAATATATTTACTTATCAATCTACACTAATAATAGCATTCATTAAATAAAATGATGACATTCTGCTAATAAAACTTATAATTATTTAAATAAAATTGTTACGACACGACTGATTAATTAAGAACACTAAATTTCAAACTATTTTTGTGTTAATTGATACGACTATTAGTTAAACGATTTCCTTGGTCGATGTAACAAATTGTACAATAAAAAATCCATTTTTTATATAACTGTTTTAATGAAATATTAATTGTATTCTTTTTTACTAAATTTGAATTATTAGAAGATTTAAAAATAGAAAGAATACCATAATGATCAAAAAAGTCAATACGTTCATACGGTACGTTATGATAAGAATGTTAAAACGATAACAATAACTTCAATAATTGTTGCATTCGTATTGAATTTTAACCAATATAATTTTAATATATTTGTAAACAAAAATTAATCAAACGTTGGTCATGGTTAGATTTGAAATTACTTAGATTAAATAACCTACCAGATTACACACCATAATTATGAAAGTAGTAAACCAAGAAAGCAGCCTGTCACCCATGCTGTTTGACTTATATATAGAACAGGCGATGAAGAAGGTTAAAAACGGAAAATGGAAAACGAATCATATTGCAAGGAGATGAAATAAAAACCCAACCCATTGTCGTTGATATTGTACTATTAGGGAGTGAGAAGAAGACCATAATAAATGGCATGAACGTGACATGGGGGGGGGGGGAGAGTACAATGTCAGGATTAATAGAGGGAAACCAAGATGATAGAGTAATATAAGTATGAATATTAGGAAATCGTTGCTAAAATTGTATGGAGTATATAAATGTCGTGAAGGTGGTTGATACTAGAAGAAACGACTTAAAATCTTAATTTTCGTTTACCATGGCGTACTGCATTATAATATTATTTTCAAACGTTCGTGATGAGAATTTTTAAACTGAAATACGTTTTAGTGCTTATCTGTTGCGAGGTATCACCATTTACATTCCGCTGAAGGCAGTTTTTGTACCTTTTTATCTCGGCTTTTTTGTGTACGTTTTCCTCTAACGTAAACATGTTGCGAATTCAAAGTTATTAAACGAACTTACAATATTCCGAATTCTAATGCATTTTTCTGCCAATCTTTTTGGTTTTATTTCATTCCATTAATCGCGATTAAGGCTTCATATCAGACTGTCGCATTACATGAAATGTCTGTATTTATAATGAAAAACAGTCGTTCCGATTTCCTTTAAGCCTTAATATTTATTTACTTGTCCTTGGTAGACGCAAACATTTTTCATGGCGGGGCTCGAACCTGAGCCGAGGCCTTGGTGAAGCGAGGAAATGACGTCTTCATGACCACTTCAAATTGCAGGGCAGCGGATGTTTGATCTACAGGACCATTTGCCTATGTTGACGTACGTAACAAAAATATTTTACTCACCTCAATGGGATTCCCATGGAAAAACGAATCTCTATGGCAGCTATTGCGCATTTGGATCCTCTGTGGATAATCCAGAGTGTTACTGTTGTCTGCGACTGACTGTCTCATTGCTTTTCTTGCTTCGTTGTTTTCAAAATTCTATCGCCCCGCTCTTTTAAGTGAAACTACAAATTCTCTTTCGAGCTCAAAAGTTTTAAATAATATGCGTTCTCTATATAATATTTTATAATCTCGGAACCACGTGTCTTCCTTCCGTCCATATTATGACGCATGTTTATTTTCGTCCTCATTATTGCAAAATCATGAACGTCAACTCATTCAAATTACTCTTGTATTTCCAGTTTTATAGGCGTTGTTATACTTCTAGAAGCCGGAATATTACGACGGTTTGAGGAGGTTTGCGAGAAAGGGGGCTTATACATAACCTATACAGAAGACAGGCAGCAGTAATTAAAATAGAAGATGAAGAAAAGAAAGCTGTAATCAAGGATGCAGTGTGTCGCCCATGCTGTTTAACTTATATATAGAACAGGCGATGAAGAATGTTAAAACGGAATATGGAAAAGGAATCATACTGGAAGGAGAAGAAACCTTACGCTTTGCCGACGATATTGTCGTAATAGGGGAATCGGAAGAAGACCTGGAAACCATACTAAATGGCATGAACGTAGTCCTGAAGAAATAGTTCAATTAGAGGATTAATAGAGGGAAAACCAAGGTAATGGAGTGTAGTTTGGGAAACAGTGGAATAACAAAGGGTGTTAGATTGGGAAGGGATATTTTGATGGAAGTTAAGGAGTTCTGCTACTTGGGAGCATAATAACTAGAGAAGTAGAAATATAGTAGACAAAAACAGTAGGATAGAACAGGCAAGGAAGACATTCGCGTTAAAGAGGAATTTACTTACGGGAAATATGTGTGAATATTAGGGAATCGTTGCTAAAAATGTTCGTATTGAGCGTGGCGTTGATCTTTCCGGTTGATTCAAATATGTGAAGCACTCTCCTTAAGCTTGAGCACAATTAATACACAACAGGTTCTTAATTTTAAAACAGATACAGTAATTATTTTTAAATACCAATGGAAGTTCTTGGGTAGGACTATAAATATTTCCTAAAGAATAATAAAGCAATTTATGACATTTAACAGACTTAGTGTTTTAAAAATTGAATTAACAACAACGTTTCGGCACATTTTCATGCCTCCTTCAGGTTTTATTCCTATAGAGGAAATATTTACAGCAAATTAAAAATTTAGGAAGACAAAGTTAAAACTTAAAAAATTAGACGGAAGCTAAATCAGATGTACCAAATCAGTATCAAAACACAGAATAAGAATCACATATGAAGTCAAACAATAGCAAGCGAGATCCGAGGCAACACGTTTGACATTAATTATTAATAGTTTAGTGCAATTTTTCTTGTATATACATACATCTACGGACAAGATCCGGTTGAAGAAATCTTATCGAATTTTTTGAAGAGCAATGGTTACATAACCCATTACTGTCACACATTTCATAGTGCTGCTACGAGTGCACCACAGAACGAATAATGATGTTGAATGATGGAATCGTAAACTGAATTGCCAAGTAGGAAGGCCGCGTCCTAGGATAGTCGTCTTAATTAACATTTTAAAATTAGAGGCTGAGAAATCAACTCATAACATCTATAATTACTGCCAGGTATGAATAGGACTGGAACGTTGTAATGTTTTAAAGAACAATGTCTTATGTACAGTAACTGTATTAAATAAACTTGTTTGTGCTCTGTAATTGAAGTAAATACACTACATAGTCACAAATTAATATTTCGTATTAAAGAGTTGATTTTAAGACCCACTTAAGCAGTATTAACTGGCTATTCTGTTTCCAAAAATAATTATCAGCTAGGGAATTTTAATTATTGTAATTTTTAGTAAATCATGTGTTATGTTATAGATGTTAAGTACATAACGATAGTAGATTCCTTTCAGTAAATGAGCAAAAAATAGTTTTTTCTTAGTTACATGTCACCCAGTCAGGCCTATAACTGAACAAAAGACGAGTTTGAAATCTTCCAAATTTCCGGAAAAATGTCTTGTTTCAAGGTGGTTATAAATAATATATATAAATATAAACGTACTCATCAAAATATTCTTGTTATTTTTCATAATCTTCCCCAATTATCTTTGCTGGATATAATTTATCAGTAGTGAAAATAGGACACTAAATAAATAGACACCATATTAAGTGGAACTAAGTATGGCATATTTTCCAGTATTTCTATTAATTTGGGTACAGATCAGAGTATTGTATTTTTTGGGACATTACCTAATTTAAAGTCCAATGAACATTTAATATTCTGTAAATAAAAACCAGTGTTATAACAACACACTAAATAGCATTCAATGATTTAGAAAAATAGTTTTCTTAATTTCCACCAACAATTTTAGAATTTTTTTCCCTATGTAATAGCTTTGTGAGTTGTTCAAGAGTGACCGACAAGTAACTAAAGGAAATAGTTAATGTATCAAATACCTAAGTTGGGTGCGAAATGTGTAATAATACGACATAGAAACTAACGTCTGTTTAAATTGCTAATAAGAGTTTTGATCTTGTAAGCAATATTTAATGAGAAACAATTGTAAAGAAATAGTCCGTTTTTCAGTATAATTAATTGAAACCCTGCCCTTGGGTGTTTACGTTATCATACAAAACCTGAGCTTCAGGTATGCAAGGGATTGAAAGATCTCGCAGCAGTCAGGGACTCGGACTAGCTCAGTAGTAGAACACCCACCCGAAAAGCGAGAGGATCCGAGTTCGTTTCCCGGTCCAGTCGTGATTTTTCCATTACGATCTTCTTATAGTTAATCATTTGATCTCTAGTTGGTTATCAAAATTTATATCTAAGTACTTGAAAATTGGGATTTTTATTTTTTCATGTAATTATTTTCATAAATTTTTGCAGTCACAAACATGGTGATGAAACGACGGGGTTTACAGTCTTAATGCATGTAATAGCCGAACTTTTTACTATTTTTTTAAAATTCAGTTTACAGTCGCACCAACCAACGAGGTCATTGGTGACTTTGCTCTTTAGGTAACTAATTTTAGTTTTTCTCAGTCCAGTGAACTCAGTAAGGGTACTTGAAAACACACAGAAACACCCAAGCCTTCACTTGGACCTCTGTAATTTGACGTTAGCCACTAGACCACAGAGGCGGCCATTTTTTACTATTCTCTTCATCCTATTTAATAATTTTGTGTAGATATCCACATTTACCATACATACAAGGAAATAACAGAAAATAATATAGGATAATCCACTGAATTTGTCAAGTTTTATTTAGACCATGGCTTGAAGAAAGACACCAGCAATTTGCAACGACTTTTTGTGCTAATACTAATTTTAATATTTCGTTCAACCAAACTATTTATAAACAGGAAGAGAAGTTATTGGTCTGACAACAGGTACAATAACTAGTATGCCTAACTTTTAAAAAATGAATTCCTAGCTTCCTTTCTAGGTGAATGCTCTGCAGGTCTCGTGGAAAGCCGCAATCAACCGTAACTCACGTTGTTTGAAGTATAGGCGTGTTCTTCCGCCAGTCTTGCCTAACGAAACATAGAACTTTCCTCTGTTTCCTTTACAGCCAAATTCTTATATCAATATTTACCAAGTCCTATAGCTATCCGTAGTCTTTATATGAATAAGATACTCAAAGTTGTCAGTAGCGCAGAAATACAAGTTTGCACTTCATCCTATTTAATATATATATACATATATATATATATATACTAATAATGTGTGAGAAGAACAATTATAATTATATGTATATAATATTATATGGTATTATACAGCAAAACACATACAGATATTTTTACACAACCACTTAATACAATAAAGACGAAAATATTTGAAAACGAGCATAATAATCATCTCGGTTGCTTAGCAAAAACAAACTTCCAAATTATGAACCGATTTCATCGTTCCTATATCTCTGATAACTTATCTCTGTAATAAAACAACCGTAAATGTTTAAGAAAGACTTTAATCATGGACCTGTTAACTGTTTCTTCGTTGTCGCGCTTTAAAGGGCAATCAAAAGAAAATTTATTGACACACTGGATAGGAAAATGATTGCCTAATATCTGTTTTAAGGAAACCAAGAAAGTAACAAATTAATTTAGAAAAAGTTATTGGGTTTCCAACCGGGTATAACATTGATTTGGATGCAACGTTTCGACGACTATAGGCTGTCATCTTCGTCAGGAGCCTATAGTCCTTAGAATGTCGCATCTAAATCAATGTTATACCCGGTTGTAAACCCGAGAGCTTTTTCTACAGTAAATACACTGAGAAAGTTACGAGCCTTTATTTTAAATATTCACAGTATTTGAAAATCACTATTGATATACAATAGGTATGAAACTGCCCAAATTATATAACACACGCTAATTCCTGTGTACCAATTGTCGGCATACATGAATAAATAATACCTTCAAGCTTACAGTTTGCCTTTCCCATTGCAAATTCCTGATGAATGGATGTGATGGCGCTGACGCCAAAATTCGCGATGCACGACTAGTTTTATACCGGCGTAGATTCTGCTGCCTACGGAGTTCGAACCAAATACTCGCCGGTCCGCCATATCTGCACTCGCCAGTGTATTACACGTTTCCTAAATATTGCTTGGAAGGAAAATGACTTATGTAATATTCGATTGGTAATGATCTAATATTCCATCGGTAATGATCTAATATTCCATTGGTAATGATCAGAAAAATGGATTTTTTTAAAAAAATATGACAGCTCGCAGCGATGTTCTTCCATCCAAAGAGCATTATAAGATCCATAGAGGTGCAATTCGTGGGCTTCCCTTCAGGCGGCAGCGTGATTGTTATCCCCACTCGATTCGGATCAACTCGCCCATAATCTACTGGCTGGGTTCCCGGCGATTCCCACTATACTATTTAACTTGACATTACACGCCTCCTACTTTATGACGCCATAACTACTGCGATGGCTCCGTATCTTAATCGAGTCAAGAAATCTACAGATTCCTTAAATAAGCACATACATACAGACAAATACGCAGTAACTGTCAATTATACCTGAACCATCTCTTAGGTCTGATTAGCGTGAAATAATATGTGCATGTAAATATAAACATCTTCAAAAAATAAAATTGGGCGTGTGCGACCCTGGTCTTTATAAGACATACCTCAATCATGTGCCCTGAGATTTATAAAACATTTTTAATTTTTTATAACTAATTGAATGTATCATTACTTAAATAAAATACGAGTTGAATTTAAGTATTGTATCACGCGTGTCAAGCTGAGTAGCTTGAAATGTGTTTACCCTGACAGTCTGTCAATTTTATATAATTTATATTTATACAGCCTATTTAAATAATGATAATTTTAATTGTTTTCTTTGCAATTGTAGAATAAACAAAAAAATCCGTCTTGTGAGCCATATTCACAATTTAGAAACACGTGAGTTGCGACTCATAAAACATTTTTGTATTATTATTAACTAATTAAAAAGTGTCAGTACTTGAATAAAATGTTTGTTAAGCAGCTCAAGGGGGGGGGGAGGAAGGAACATAAATCTTCAAAAGATCGACTGAAAGATTCTCTTGGTAAAGGAATACATAAAATTTTCACGTCAATTGAATGAAAGGTTTAGGGACGTCTAAAGCCAAACCTCGGAACACATTCTAACTCTCAGTGTGTTTGTGTACACCCCCTTTTCAATTTCCTGTTAAAGGAGAGTTGCCTGCTTCAGGATCACCCTCATGTAGCCTGTTAACAAAAAAAAAAGAAAAAGAAAAAAAATTGCTCTTTTTACACATTTTGTTTATAAGAATATTGTAGGTGATCCTTCTATTTGGTTTGTTTACCCCAAAATAACTTGTAAATTTAACGAAAGTTTCTATTTAATTAACAATATATTCTAAGTACTTAAGTATACAAAATGTTTTATATAAGTCGAGAACTCCTAACTTATGTGCCATATAAATACTAGGCGTTCGGTTATTTAATTTTATCACGATAAAGAGAACACAGAGGAGTTCTGTAAAATCCGTAAGGGCTGATTTCCTCCTACTGTGTTTCCCTCACCCCCCCTTAAATTGTGTGTCCACAATCTGAGCGACTTTAAGCAGTTTGAGGGGTGTATATACCGGGATCACAGACCTTGGACATACGGTAAGATTTTTATAGCATCCCTCTTTTCCATCACTTCCAATGAGAGGAGAGATATTTCCGTTTTTAAAATTGATATTAGATTAATATTGTTCATAAACTTTTTATAATTCAAGTAATGTCAGCACATCTGATTTATTTATATAATAAAATTATATTGTAATCTTATTAATCTGCTAGAAAGCAAAGTGCCCATTTATAGATTACATGAATACATACATAAACAAAGTTAAAACAAAAGTATTTTTTTGGGTTAACAGTCTACACGAGGGTGATCCTGCAACAGGCAACTCCCCTTTAATACCATAGAAACGGAATTAAAAAGGAGGGATGCGGAAGGTAGAGCAAGGTAGCCATAGGTTGACTAGGGCCCCCGGGCTATAGTTTAAAGACCCTACCCTGTGTTTCACCTAAAGAGATGCAGGGAAAAACCCTACAAAACTTGCATCAGGTAGGTTGGGCTATTCTCACGCCCTTACGAATGACGGGACACGAGTTTGCTGTGGGGTCGCAGCATTCTCGTCTCCACCAGTTTTAGGAGTCAGTTGGCCGACTGATCAAATGGGATCAGCGGAAAACTCTTGCCATATGCCGAAGGTTTTCGACCCCAGTACATATACCTCCAAAATGGGTGAATGTGCCTCGGCTTGTGAGAACTATGATAAAAAAACACAGAGAGTGCGAGGCATTCCAGACATAATTACTCTGGGGCCAGCTACCAATCTCAACTAGTTCATCTTAAATTTTGTATATTTTATATTTTAACCTTGAGAAAGTTGTAACTTTTTTGTACCCCCCCTGTCCTGAAAATCCCTTCCTATGCTACTAAAGGCGAGTTGCCACCACGTGGATACGTACTCAATACCAAGACGAGATAGAATGTCTTCTCAACTTGTCGTTTTAAACCGGAGTACTTAAATTAATGTAGGTTAGAGGGGTGTATTCACTGGGGTCGTAGACATTGTGCATACTGTTCTCATTGAGCCAGCTGGACGGCTGCTTTCAATTGTGATCGCGGCATTGAGTGGGGAATGTTGCTGCTCCATTGCAAACCCCACCTAAAACCACCGGAAGGGCGTGGGACAAGTTCTGATGACCCGATTTACCTGATCTTGTATCACAGGCGAGGGTCCTTGAAAGATTTCTTAGTCTAGCCCTTAGATGGCCGCAACACTCGAATATTTTGTCTCATATTAGCATAGCTATCAGTACTCCGCGCGTGCATTGCAAGTAATTGCTAGTTGCTAACAGTAAGCATTCGTTTACATTGGCTGCAGTACGTGTGTTGATTGAAATGGAAAAAAAATATCGAAGAGTGATGAAATTATTCTTAGAAAAGCGTTATAGCTTCTTGAATGCAGTTTTCAATATTGACAAGGTGTAACATCCTTGAATGGCCTCCCGGAATCCAATTTTTTAATTGTTTTTTTTTCTCCAGAAATTATTTTAGTTTGGTGTTAATTACTTTATCGTTTTTTTTTCATGTTACGAGTTAATGAAATGAGTCTGCTGTGGTTTTTCTGTAGTGTCTGTTTTGGTTTCCATGCTACGTCTTATTGAACGTTTTGTCGGTTATGCAAAACGGAAGATAAAACAAACATCTTGTCCACTGTTTTCACGCAACGCTTTACCCTCAGTTTTCATCAACGTTTTACCCTCATTCCTATTCCAACACATCAAATCTAGACTCCTGTTCATCTTGCATAGTTTCTCGTGGCGTCCTTGGTTCTTCTTTGTTAATTTAAAAAAGTCCAATAAATCGAAGCACCACAACGATGACTTGTATACTTCCTCTTCAATCCCAGAAGTTTCTAAATTTGTTCAACTCTTTATTGAAAACCGATCTCTATGAGTTTATTTTTTGTAACTGTCTCTTTATCTTTGTTTCCCATATATTGAACTCTTTCTCCAGGACCACGTTCAAGTCATTTATTATGGTTTCCAAGTCTTATTCTGACTCCTCTAATACTACATACAATATCATCGGCAAACTATAGGGAATTTATTTCTTCTCCTTGCAGTATGTTTCCCTTTCCATATTTGTTTATAACTTTCTTTTCTTGATCTTCAATTCTAATTACAGCTGCCTGCCTTCTGTAGACGTTATGGATAAGCTTTCTTTCTTCTTTATATTTTATTGTTGTCCTCTTAAAAACCCTTAATAGTGTGTTCCAGTTCACATTATCAAGTAATTTTTCTAAATATACTAATGCCATGAACATAGGTCTATTTTTTCTTATCCTGTCTTATAAAATTAGACGCAAAGTCAATGTTGCTTCTCTTGTCCCATTCTGCCTAAAATCAAACCGATCTTCTCCTAATCACATTCTATTTGTTCTTCCATACTCATATATACTATTGTTCGTTAATATTTTGCACCCATGAGATACTAAACATACCATCTATCAAAGTCTCTTCGGTATGGGTATAATTACGTTTTTAATAAAATATTCTGGTATCATTCCTGTTTCGTTGATTTCGCAAAATATCCTGAATATCCATGATATTGCTTCTTATAAACTCCGTTAGAATGTTATCAATTCCTGGCGCCTTACAATTGCTCAGATCTGTCAGCGGCCTGTCGAACTCTGACCTTAAAATTTTGTCAACCAACTTTTCATCATACACCTCCTCTTCTTCTTCTATTATTAACTGAAATATATTTCCACTGTGATACAGCTCAAGTAGATATTCCATCTTTCCGCCTTTTCTTCTTTACCCAGAGATGTTCTTGTTAATTTTTTCCTCTCTCCGAATGTTTCTTTGATTTTCGTATAAGCTGCATCTATTATTCTTTTCACCATGACATTTTTAACCGCTTTACATTTATCTCCAAGCCAAGCCTCTTTGGCTGCTTTGCACTTCATTCTTCAGCTGTTTACCATTTTCATCTCTCGCCTTTTTTTAAATTTACAACTTTCATCAATGATTTTGATTATTTCTTGTGTTCTATGGTCTGAGCTGTTTTTCCTTTTTTTTCGTCAGCTGCTCTAGTCATTTCTCTTCTATATTATTTCTTTCTCCTTCCTTTATTAATCTAATCTTGACATATAGAAGGAAAATTATGGGAGTAAGTTGCGAACTGGAACTGAGCCAAGAAGGGACGTCTTGTCTGAACCTGCGTCTACATGCTCCGTCTAGTCGTATCAGTTTTGGCAAAACGATGCTTCTCCCGTCATTTCTTCGATCTGACCTTGGCTTTCACTTTGATTCAACAAGACGTCCGTTTTTCTGTTTCCACGCAACGTTTTGTCGAATAGGAATTGACCTATCCGATAAAACGTACATTAAGACGTGGAATTGGCAGCGAATGTATTTGCAAATACATTGAAAATTTCAGGAAGACTGATTAGGATTTATTTTTCATTGTTTATATTATGACGTATCCTGTTATGTTCTTCTGTTTTTTAAATTTATTGATGACGTTCAGGTAGTCTCGGTGTTTTTACTTTCACTCTTCGTTCCAGCGGGAAACTTTTCCCCGTTTTTTTCTTATTTTAAATCTTTTTATTGACTCATTATCAACATTGGTGATTATGGTTAGTGAAGAAACTGTGGCGTCAATGATAGATGTCTATTATTAAGGCTTTTATTTAGTAATTTTTTACTCAATCCCCAATTGGCTGATATAAAGTTCAACATTTGGGGATCTTGTGGTTCATCGGTGTTGTTTTCTTTTATCTCGATATCAGTAATGAGTAGGTAATGATCACTATCATAGCGGTTATCTGCAACAGTCCAACAACTTTTTTGGACAATATTATTGATACAACACTTATAATCCAACAATTATTAGATTGAAATAAACCAAGTTAAAAATAGCAAATTTGTCGCCAAAAATATTACTCTCACGATGTTATTTTTTCAGTATTATTGAACATTAATTCCGCTGAAGATTAGGTCATTCCTACATATGTCGCATTGATAATTACTTATTTCTTGAAATAAATCTCGAGATTCTGTTCACACCAATGATTAATAAACTTAACGATGGTTTTTAGATAAGTTTGTTTAAAATTTAACAGAAAGAATTTTTCTTTTAAAAAACTTACTTTATTTTTCAACGTAGTCTTCTTCCTTGGTTATACACTTGGCCCAGCGAGTTTTTAATCTCTTCAATCTATCACAAAAATAGGTTTTGTCAAACTCTAAAGAATACTGCACTTCCTCATTTGTTAAAAATTTCTTCCCACTAAATCTATTTCTGATGTCAAATCAAACCTATGTACAATCCTAGGATGAATGAATGGTGAAAAACTGACATAATGCTAGTTTATTTACAGTGAGGAGTCATTTTGACCCATTTCCGGTGGTCTGAGAAGAAAAGGTCATGTGACCGAAACTGTAGAGAATCGAATTTCCAATCGACGATCTGCCCTCATAACTTTTCTAAAATTCTTACTTTTAGAACTACAGGTGGGTCTAAAATTGGAGGAGTTCCAAAGTTGAGTTTTTTTATTGTGTTGTAGCTCTGGACGGAAGCGGGCGGAGGAGGAGGTAGTGTTGATCCACGCCTTGGAAATAAATTTATCTGCTGATAGGTTTTAATCTGAGTACGTAAGAAGAACAAAAATAATATTTAAATGACTCAATAATTCAATCATAAATTCAGTTTACGTCTCAAACATTTTTACGTGAATCGCTCGCCATCACATCTCCAAAAAGAGTCTTTCCTCTTTCCGCACGATAATGCATACTCTCATCCTCTGAAACACGGATAGCACCTTTTACCTACTAGACAGCAAAACGACCATTACAGATGGGTGCCGCGGTAGTTTCCTCGCAGGCGCTTCACCCCAGAGTGACCTTGGGGCTCACCTGATTATGTCGGGAATGCCTCGTACTGTTTTATATCAAAGTTCTCACATGCCGAGACACCTTCACCTGTTTTAGGAGGTATATGTACTGGGGTCGAAGATCTTTGGCATATGGCAAGAGTTGTCGGCTAACTGCCTTCTGAAACTGGTTGAGACAAGGAGAAGGGAATGCTGCGACCCCACAGCAAACTCGTCTCCCGTCATTCGGAAGGGCGTGAGAATAGTACCAAATACCCAACCTACCTGATGCAGGTTTTCTAGGGTTTTCCATCTCTTTAGGTAAAACACCGGGTAGGTTCCTTAAACCACAGCCCCCTTTTCAATTCCCTTCCTCTGTTATTAAAGGGGAGTTGCCTGTTTCAGGATCACCCTCATGTAGCCTGATAACCCTCCCCCCCAAAAAAAAAGATCATTACAAACCCGCGCAGGTTAGTAACTCTGTAGTACTCTCGTTAAATCGGATGCAATAGTGAGACCGATGACGCTAGATGCATAACATTTATTCTTGTGGAAGTGTTAAGTGCTATTTGGTGAGCACACTACCGCAAGTCTCACCAGCTAGCTGATTGCTGACGTCAGGTGCTGAGGGCCCTTCAGCAGCTCAGCTCAGCGGAGGTATGTTGCAGCAGGGACACTTGCACACGACGCAAATTCCAGAGCAGGTAAATATTACTCAGCTACAAGGACAACTACAGCGGGCTATAGGTGAAATCACGCACTCAAAGAGCAATTAGCACAAGTGGAGTTCTACCGACAAAAGAGCAGAAAACTCTGGTGAAGAAAATAAAATTGTTTGTATAGAAACAGATTGCCTAAAATAAAAATAGCTAAAGACCTTAAACTAGCTAGTCTCCTGGTAAACAAAACGAAAAAAACCGGATACAGAAATCAGTTAAGATACCCTAGACAGTAAACCTCCATCAATATTTCTATTCAAAATAGACGATTTCCACACAGTCGTGAACACATTAAACGTAATTAACATGGATTAAAATACTAGCACATTGAGTAACAAAATAGTGAAAATAAATGATAATTCTGACGAAGATTACAGATGAATGACAGACTTATTAAATAAGAGATTTTGAGTACCTTCTTATGAAAATAAAGCATTAAGGCCCATTAAGGCAATGCCCAGAAATCTGTCACCATCTACTTCTATAATAAAGGTTTTAGACGAACTAGAAAAAAAATTAAAATCCTAGAAGTAGTGCAAAATTTAAAAAAGAAATGCTAATTACAAAGTAAACCACACCCGCCTACCGTTGTGTATGATTATTTTTATCATAACTGAATATGTCAGTAAAATATATGATATTGTGGTACGCGATTGCGTACCACATCTTACTTAAATCTATTTTATTATATGAAATGTATATAGTATTTATATTTTCTGTATATAATATGTATGCAGCAGACATTAGATTCATGCTAGCCGAAGTCTGGTCAATAAATTACGATATATAAAGGGTACACCGTCTCTATATATAAACCCAGTGGGGTTTCTCTGACTGGACCCACTTGAAAAATAATGTGGGATTTTTCTACTTTTAGAAACTTTTAAAATTATAAACAACAAATACAGCTCCTTACATTCTACATGACGTGTTTACATGTGAAAGGAGAAAGGAAGGGGAGTATTGTCGTTTGAGGAAGTACTAACCCTCCAACAGGCCCGGCGAAACACTACTATCATTGTTAAGAACATTAATTGTCTTCATACGAACCCATATCCTGAACTGACAGAAATATTTTCAGAATTGATTTTACACCACCAACGTATCTCCACATAGGAGGAGTAAAAGTGAGCTGATGTCTGCCCCTACTACAACTTAGGCGGAGTTGTCCACTGCGCATCGTTTATACACAACCAACTGAATCTCCTGAGCTGTACATTTAATCAATTAAAGTTATTTCTGTTAATTTTGAAAACAAAAAATATAAAGCAATTACATTTACTCTTGAAGTACTTAAAATGTATTTTAGATCATTGAAAAATTTACTAGCGTAGATATCCCTAAATACATAGTACATAATTATAGATAAACGTGGGTGATATGAACGCTTTATATAAAAAGATTGTCAGCTCAAGTTTTTCTGCAGATTTGTGTCACGTTACATGTTCACGGTTTCACCCCGTTTAGTTTAGTTTACTGGGGATGTACTGTGATTAGAAAAAAATATTTTATGATCATAATCTTTCACTAATTTTAGAAATTCTTTTCTTCTGTCTTAACATATCAAAAGTTCACATTGCCAGTCCTATATGTAAAAGAAATTTTGCTTCATTATGGTTCACCCCACAGATGACATGATTTTAAATTAATTATAAGTATCTTTGAGTGCTCAACAGTTTTCATTTATTCAATTCTTGTGTTTTTTCCCCATTAAATCTTAATTTTGTTGTGATTAAATTGAAAATCATTAATTGGATCTTTATTCTTTTGAACTCTACATAATAAATTTATCTCCATTTGATCAGCAATAAAATAATTATAAAAAATTAAAAGTAAAACCCTTTTTTTACAAATGGCTGCCAATCTGTGGGGCTTAATTAATTATAGTTAAATAAGAAACAAGTTGCGCCAATTTATAATTTGTAAAATCGCATTACCATATGCCATTATATTGTATGGGGAACAATATTTATTGTTTTGCTGTGTTGTATAAATCGTATATAGTCAGGATTGAGAGACTAATTCAGCCTGTGAGTGGTCGTGAATTGGATGATCCAGGGAGGAATGATCGTGATCATGGCAGCGGGTAAGAAAATTAAATGAGAAAGGTGTTCATTTTCCAACATGGAAATTTAAAGCAGTCGGTTGGGCCAACACGTGATCTGAGGGCCAGTGGCGAGTTCCAGACAAAGCAGAATACTCTTAATTCCTCTGTTTCTAACTTTTCTTCCAAGTCATTGTATTTCCAATTCCGAGTAGGGTTTTTCTTTGTATAACTGCTTTTATGAGTAAGGCCCTCAAATATGCCCGATAATAGATCTAATTTTTTAAATGTTTAATTTTTGTAAATATTGTATTAAGAGTATATTTTTATTATTTATGGCCGGCTTCTTAAAAATCATTTTGGTAATAAATTGTATCATAATTAATTAAGTCCTATATATATAATATAATCATTATTTAAACCACTTACACCCTACATGTTCATTTCAACACTAAACAGCTCCGAAATGAACAAAAATTTAAAACAGAAAAAGCCACTGTTATACTAAGCCGCCACTCTTGTTTTCTATAGGAATTTGTAGATCTATGTAATTATTAATTGAATTACAGTAACTAAATGTAAATCGTAAGCATGTGTCACATTAACCTATTAATAATGTAATAAACTTATGTAAAACTATTTGAGGTCCATACCCTCGAAGCATAGCTTCATAGAAGGAACCACGGAACATGATTGATAATTAATAATATTTTGATATTTAAATGTTAATTATAGGTATACTGAACTTCTCTTTAATATAACTAAAATTATTAGAGGAGATGGTCCAAATATGGGCTACCATTTTAATTCGCTGACATAATTTGTTAATTTCGTGGCCTAGCTCCCATTTTATTGTGGTGGTCTTAGAACACACTCATATTGATACACTGACAGGTTTCTGTAGACATTGATATGGTAAGTTTAGGATAAGGGAATATTTTTCCTAAAACGTGCTTAACATGCAGTTTTAGAGATGGGGTCCAAATATGGGCTACATGAAATATTTTCAAATTTACTGTATAAAAATCAAATAACATATATATATATATATATATATATATATATATATAACATTACTAATATTAAGGCACATTTGCACAAATTTATCACTTCACAAATGTTTACGTGCCGAAACCTCAAATGTATTCATATTTTTCTGAATCGTCCCATTAAGTGTGTGCCCAATTACAAAATGCGAGACACTGCACCCACAATTCTCCCTTATTATCTTCCGAGAATCGTCCGTCGCAGAAAAGACAGCAACTCATCAGAACCTGGATTAAGTCTTCCCACAGGCATGTCTAAGTCACTGTCATCAGAAGGAACTGCCACCAGGTCATCTTCTGATTCTGATTCAGAGGTGTCATTCTTCCTGTTCTTTTTTGTCGTTCTCTTCTTCACTGGCTTGAGCTCCAAACTCCACTTAGTATTCTTCTTTCTTTTTCAATGAGGAGACGCTGTGATCACTTTAGCGCCAAGTAACTTACGCCGACGCCATTCCTTTTTTCTTGTGACAGAAACTGGAGAGATATCGTGTGGTGAAACCGATTTCCTTTCAAGATCTAGGCCTAGTACGCGCTTTCGTCCTAGTTTCGTACTTGCAGCTTCTTGAGGACTGTTTTGACAAACGTCGTACTTGGAACTGAAAAGTGCATTGAAGTCTTAAGAGTGCCCATTTTCTTTTCTATTACAGCTACGATTGCGTTTTGCATATCTTATTCTTTCCGTTGTTTCCTTTTCTCAAGAGGATTATACTTAGGCTTAGATCATGGCTTCTGAAAAACAATAATACCACTTGCTGACCAATCTACCTCAGTTTCCATGCCGTGGTCCAAATATGGGCAAGTTGCTCATATTGGTCACAAAGTAATACGTAGTTTAAGGCTAAGTTTTACTCAGATGATGATGAGATATAATAATAAGCATAGGTGTATTTGTAACCCTAATTGTAAGTAATACAATGTACTAAATTTAAAAACGCCGTTCAAAGACTTCCTATAAAAATAAATTAATATGCTTACCTTCCAAAGGTTCTATATGGCTGAAAAACTCTTGCGTGTCACAGCAATAACATCAAAATGGCTACTATCGCGCAACAATGCATGGTAGAACGAAGTAATTACCGTTTGCACCTGCCAGGCGAGATACATGCCTAGCCCCTTATTTAGACCACAGTCCGTATTCGGACCATCTCCACTAGTAGTTCAAGCTTTAAACACGCAAACTATTTGAACAACGGAAAGAAGAACTGAATGAAAATAAGTTCAGAGCGTTGTTGTACTGTAAAGGTGGTAGAGTGTAGCTGTGTAATCCACGTGGTTAGACAATTCCCGCCTGCTTCTACAGCAGAACACAAAGCGCATTGATGCACGCTCTATAGCGTCGTGCATATTCACACACGCTAAACCTGCTCGCTATAGGAACGCAGACCAAAGTACACAGCTTTTGAAGCTCAAGTCACCAATTATCCAAAAACGTCATTTCTTCGACTTAATGTGTTTTATAGAGGTGTGTTATAACAGTACCCTCCACATTTTCCATATATGTCTGTAAATTAGTACAAATTTATTACTTTAACATCAAAACTAATTTGTTAAAACAAAAGTATGAAAATACAAACTTGGGGTCCATTAACCACTTAGTTTTTCTTACACAAATTGAATTAAAAACATCAGTTTTTTTAAAAATTTTTACGTAAACACTTCTCATAATTTAGGAATTGATTGATCCATAAAAATTTCAAAAGGAAAACACAGAAATAATAAAAAAATGCAGAATAACATAAACTAATACATAAAATTCGTTTTTTTGTGAAATATTTCGAAACACGGCTCCAAACAGACGCCAAACTTCACAATGTAGGCACCAAAAGCGACTCTCCCTTCGGATACGTTTTCCGGAGATTTAGTAGCAGACCATACATCCTTTTGTAGGTGAATTTTTATTTTAATTAATTGTAATTTTCTATGTATTCTCCTATAAGTCTTGTCCTTAAGTCGAAATGCGTCGTGGAACCTACAGTTTTCGTATACAAAACATTCCAAAGCGCCTGGTCCATTTTTAAAACTTTTATCGAATTGATACGCCTGTTCCATAAGGTGAAAAAATATAATAGTATTTTTTCCCGCGTTTTCGAGGAAGTGGGTAGTTGTATAGGTGAGTAAATTATAGATCCCAGTAGTGAGTTGTCTGATGCTGAACTGTCATATCCCAAATAGTTTCTTGGAGGTAAGTAGGAGTAACAAAAATATTTGTTTATATAATAAATTATAATTGATATAAATTAATTTGTAACAATTTTATTTGACATATAATAATATAAGGCTAAACACGAGGATCTGTATGATATTTACAAGTCATTTTTTGGTCGTACCTCTGGACGTTGTTCATTTTCCGCGTAGGTGAACTTTTGAAACTTCCGCACTTCCTTCTGTACTGCTAAACATCGGTTTCTTCCTCTTCAAACTATGCAAATTCTATCTACAGAAAAAAATTGCTCCCACAATAGTGAACTCTTTCACTTCTCTTCAATTCATTAATCTCTGAAAATCTACTAAGTTTTCCAAAAACTATTTAAAACTGGGAAAAACTTATTCAAAACACTCCTTTTGTTCTCTGCATGCCTTTTTGAAAACGTCAGTTTTTTCGTGTCAGAGTTCTAAGAAATTTTCTTCACCTTCTCTCATAATTTTCCTGAGGGCCCAAAACTACTTTATTCCTAATTAATAAGCGTAGACTTTCCGTTGTATAATTCGGATTAAATCAGGCTGCTGATGTCCGCGGAAACGTTGAGTGTATTTATAATCCTGACCGGTTGATTAACCGTGATGATTTTACTCTCTTCCTCCTCCCACCATATCCAATGAATCGTTGTCTTCAAATTTTCTTGTTCATTGGAATCTTGTTTCTAATCTCCCAGTCTCCAGCGGACAGGACTGAAGCTTCTGTTCAGACGGACTGGCGAAGATTTTCCCACCTGGAGTGTTTTCAAACAGTAAATACCTTTTGGGGGTCCAGCGAATTCCGCATGATACCCAATTGAGGTCTAAACAAGGAAAACTTATCACTCAAAACTTCTCGTGTAATTCAGGATTTAAACAAAGGACTGAACATCAGGCCTAAAGTCCCCTGCTAGTCAGAGAAGATATTATCTAGAATTTAAAAAAAGACAATCAGATAGCGTAATGCGAGACCTTGGGACTTTATATCTGGTCAGAAAAATTAAAGCCAGTCTAACGTTGCAAAGTAAATAGTAATATTTTTATCTTATCTTGCAACGAGAGGGCAACGTGCTATCTTGGGATACACGCATTTCGATCCCACAGCTAACCGTAGGTCATTAATTTAAGCTTAAATGGTGCTTTAATAAAAAAAATTCGTCTTAGAGTTACTAGCGGCAATTCTATTACTATCTGTAGCGTCAGAACGGACTGCAAATTAAACAACGAAATCATAGAGCTGCATGACAAGGCTAATACGGAATGAATATCACCATTAAATTTTCTGAACCATTCAAAGATTCATTTAAACAGGAATGAACACATTAGATCATTAATGTAGTTAATATAATAATTTGTTGTATCGAAGAGAATTCATTCTCGCCTATAGTGTATTAGACATTATCCAAGACGCGTTCCAGAACCGAATTTCTGATCTTACTTCACAGTCTGCAATTGTGTTTAATTGTCTGGAAAGTTTCTAAACGCTCTAAAAATAAGGTCATTGTGAGTTGACTGTGTAAAAGAACTGAGATTTATATAAAAAATATATTGAAAATAAAATATTTATTTTTTAAATGAGTATCGGTATTTACTTTTAAAATAGCCCTCGTATATTTTGTATTAGTGAGATAATACTGTTCTATTGCCAGGTAGACTCTAATATCCATTAGTCTGAATGCAGTAGACGTAATAGAAAATAACGAAACTTAATATGCTTTAACTCTTTTTGAATAGTACAGGAAGGGAATTAAAAAGAGAGAATTCGGAAGAGAGAGGAAGACAGCCAAAAGGATCAGCGGACATCTGTTACCTTATGGCTAACGTCTACGACCCCAGAACATGCACGTCTCAAATGAGACATAGGTGCCGTGAAACGAGAGAGGACAAGGCATCCCAAAAGGTAATACCCAACATCACTCTGGCAGAAGAGACGCCTACGAGAGAGAGAGGCTCTCAAAGGTATCCCTTCTCGGGGGCAGTGGATGTCTTTTATTTTAAATTTAGAAAGACAGGCTACGTGAAGACTATTCGCTTTGGCGGATGGGATAGAAAAGGGGGATACGGAATTATTCCCACGCCATTCTAATGAAAGCAAACTGAATTGTTGTGGGGATGCATCAAACCCGTCTTCATTCCTCGATCAAATTTGGAGGTGGAGACAGCTGCCCGATTGATCATTTTCCTCTCATACGATCATGACACACTTTAATTAAAAATGTTTTATATTTCCCTGTATAATCACCGCAAAGAATAACACCATAATGATAATATTCTTTATTGTACTACAAAGCATGTTCAGAAAGTAAGTGTTCTAGATTTTTAGATGTAGTGTATTTAAAAAATTACAGTATATTTATTATTTCAAAATAATCGTCATGCCGTGAGGTGAGCAGTGTCAGAATCTTATGATGTCCTCCTCGAAGAACTCTCCCGCCAGCTCCTTCCCCACTTCAGAAGCGTCTTTCTGCACCTGCTAGACGGTTTAAAATTTAATTCCGCCAGTGTTTCTTCAATGAGATGAAAGATGATAATCTAAAGGTGCCAAGCCAGAGGAATACCGAGAGGGGGGATTTAAAACGCCCAAACTAAATGAGTCTGAAAGCACTTGTTGGTTAATGCTGTGTGAGGACAAGCGTTGTCGTGCAACAACCAAACTTCTCTCCTCTTTTGAGTTTTTTATGGTCTCTTAATAGTGTTGCGTGTTGATAGTCTCCCCCTTGAGGCAGAAATTCGAACAAAACGATGCCTTTTCCGTCCCAAATCATCAGAATGAAAGGTCTTACACTCCTCAGTTATTCATGAACGTTTCTTCTCTCTCTACGAAACTCCCTGCACCACTTAAACACACTCCTGTTCATAACACCTTCACATTAAATCGCTTTGATCAGCGAAAAAGGTTTGGCAGGTGTTATTCATTCCGTGACTAGGAAACGGGTCACAGCACGTTGCTGACGTTTATACCGACATCTTTCACTCAAGGGTACACTAAAACGTTAGTTTACGTACATCGTGTTTATGCGATGCTCTCTACGAGTCAGTGTTGACAACCTTGGAGATACCACAGCCCGTAAAGGCCACAATGCGCTGTCTGTACATACCTCCAGTTTTGTTGCTTATATTCTAAAATTATGTTTCCGGAATCTTCTTGAATTTAAAGGCTAGTTCGATTTACAAATTTTGATTTTATTAATAAAGTTAATAGTTAGATTTTTAACAGTATGAGACTAATCAATTTAGAAAACGTCCAGGGGCGTAAATAAATACAGTTATTTTTCTCCCGTCCGCGGCGGCGAAACAAGCTGCTGGAATTCGCAGGTTCTTCCCTCGGAACCCGTCGGTCCCCTATTCGAGGACACCTTTCCTCGTAATCGCATCATTATACATGTCAATGCCCTTCCCCTACAGACTCAGGCCAGCTCACTAATCCGGCGGGGGCCGATAACGTCACGTATGAACCTGTGGTTATACGAACTCCAGCATACTATATACTATATACTGAACAAAAATTACGCTCATCACAATATATAATTGTCTGCACAGATTGTTGAGTTGTCTGTTATAAGTTCTGAAAGTTTGGTTCTTTCTAAATCTTCAATGCCATTTTTTTCTGGGGTTACAGGGTAAAAAGTGGTAATTTTAGTATTAAACATTATTGTTCGTAATTTTTCACAATCAGTTGCCGGGTATTTCGCAATTCTGATAATCTGAATTTACAACTCACAGAGACAATTTAATAGTCACAGTCAGAACCGACATAGTATTTAGGAATCTAAACGTAAAATAATGCCCACACTGTTGAACACATGCTGACAGAGACGAATAGTACTGATAAGCACAGGTGAACAAGCAGTTGATCATTTTCATCAGTAGGCCACCGTAAAGACGCAATCTTATCGGTCGGACTCTATCCGCATCGTATACATCTTTGTGAATTGTACTAGCACCATCTCAACTTGAATGCCTATGCAAACATTGGTTATATATGAGAAATAAAATATATTGGAAATTCATGCATGTCGATGTCAGAGAATGGATAGTTACTGCCAATTTTTCTAAATGCTCTCAAAGTGACGGTGGTCGGTTTCAGGTGTGTTGTTCTTGCTGGCTGTGTTCCCGGTCCTGGAGACTGAGGAGACGTGCGTGAATAACATCGTGCTGCACCCTGCGTCGCCGGTGGTGCGTCCGGAGGAGACAACGGCGGTGCTCGAACCTTCACACTGCACAGACAAGAACACGAGGCTGCTCATGGTCGTGCTGTCTGCCCCCGCGAACCGACAGAGGCGCAACGCTATACGCGCCACGTGGGGGCGGCAGGCCACCGACGTTACGAGACTGGTCTTCCTTTTGGGACTCAATAGCTCAATCGAGGTATTCTTCTTTTGGAAATTTTAACTGTGTGTAGAAATTTTACCGGATATCCAATTGTCTATGAAAAGTGAAAATATTATTAAGGAAAGGATTCTTTGATTCACATGTTTTTTACATTCGTATTCGTCTTCTGGGACAAACAGAAGAACAATTGTAGACCCACTACATCTGTTGTTGTGGTATTCAGTTCTAAGACTGGTCTGATGCAACCCTACAAGCTATCCTATCTAGCGCAAGCCTTTTCATATCCATATAACAGGCACATCCTACATCCTCCCTAATCTTCTTATAGTATTTCATCCTTGTCTTCCCTCTTCTGTTCTTACCCTCGCACTTCCCTCTAATGGTAATTTTACAACACCCTCATGTCTTATAACGTGGCCTATTAATCTATCCCTTATCTTGGTCAATGTTCTCCGTATTGTTCGGGCTTCCCCTATTTTGTTTAGAACTCCCTCCTTAGTGATTCTATCCACCCATCTGATTTTAAGCATTCTCCTATAGCACTACATTTGAAAGGCTTCTATACTTTTCCTTTCTGAAACTTCTATAGTCCACGTTTCGCACCCATATAACGCCATACGAACATTTTTAGCAACGATTTCCTAATATTCACACTTATATTACCCGTAAGTAAATTCCTCTTTTTCACGAAAGCCTTCCTTGCCTGTGCTATCCTACTCTTTATGTTTACTATACTTCCCAAGTAGCAGAATCCTTAACTTTCGTCAAAATATCCCTTCCCCCAATCTAACATCCTTAGTTATTCTGTTTCCCAACCTACATTGCATTACCTTGATTTTCCCTCTATTAATCCTTATATTGAACTCTTTCTCCAGGACCACGTTCATGCCATTGATTAAGGTTTCCAATTCTTCTTCTGACTCCCCTAATACTACAATATTATCGCCAAAGCGTTGGGTTTTTATTGCTTCTCCTTGCAGTATTATTCCACTACTTCTAGAGCATCGAATTGACTTGAGTCACATACTAAATTCATGGTCTCAGCAGATCTGTTGTTTTCAGTCTCACTTAATATACCATTTTCTTTTAGTGACTAACCGATCCAGATAGATCACTTACATTTCTCTACATTTGTTCCCAGGAAGACGTAGTGGAAGAGAGCAAGGAAAATGGTGATATCCTTATGGAGGATTTTATTGATACTTACCAAAATCTCACCATCAAGACGTTGTTCCTTCTAAAGTGGGCTCTGACACCGTGTGCTCGCGACGCCACCCACGTTCTGAAGGTAGATGACGACGTTTTGCTGAACGTGCGTGGCCTTTTGGACTCCCTCTCGAATGCTTCGATGGTCGGTCATTTGATGAAGGACAAGAAGCCAATACGATCACAGTCGTCTAAGTGGTATCTGAGCCAGTGTGAATACTCGGAACGTAAGCTGCCTCTCTTCCTCGCGGGACCCGCGTACCTCCTGCACCGAAGGATCCTCGAGCCTCTGTTTATCACGGCGCTGGAGCTCCCCCTAATACACCTGGAGGATGTATTTGTTACGGGTATCGTAGCTGAAAAACTCGGTATTCCACGAGAAAACGATGGTCGTATTGTCAACGGCAGACCGACCTTCAGCAAGCCATGTCTGCTTCGCGGTTACATCGCGGTCCACGAGTACGATGCGGACGAGATCGTGGATCTCTGGACCAAACTCGTCACCCAAAATTCCTCTAAGAATTGCGGCTGGTTTGATAAATTTATGCAGCTATTCACTTCCCAGAATATAATATCAGAAGCGTCGTGGGCGTGAAACTTTTAAGCGTTCTGGGACTTAAATTGTGGCATGACCCTGAGAAAGTTCAAGCTGAGGAGAGGATTCTTTATATAATGATCATTCCACATTTCGTGTAATGCCTGTGTGATGGTTGTCCTTTTGTACCCTAGCGTATTATGACCTTGTATTTGTTTGATGGAAAATTATTAAATATTCCGTCCAGCTACGCGGATTATTCCAATGCCAATAATCCACACCCATCTGGTTGAGATGACGGCTAATATATTCCATGAAGATTTCGTCTCAGTTGAAGAGATTGTGATATAAACATCGTATAGATGACATTTTTGGTGCTAACATCGTTTTTACTATTTCCTAATAAACTATACTAAGACGATAGTAACCTTGCGCCAGTTTACGTCAATAGAGAGACCCATGACAAATTTAATTTATAAAATTTTCGTGTTACCAAACTGTTACCAAATGGGTCCTTGATTGTGTTCAGACAAGTATTAAAACTTAATCGAACCCGAATATGCGTACGCATGTGTGGAACTTCGTGGCTGTAATTAATGTGTACATAATTTTGAGAAATTAATAAATATTTTTCTAGTCTTGAAATTTTATTTATAAATGGTGATATTTTATTAAAATGTAACGGCGTGTAGATATTTTAAAATCTACATGTACATAAATAAATTATTCAGAATTTCTAGAAATGGTGTATATTTATTTATATTCTTCGTAAAGAAAATAATAACCCGACTTGGACAGTCAAAATGTAATGAATATATCCAATATTTGTGTGGCAAAAATGTAACGATTGTTTTCATACGCAAGTTTTATAAGTATATGAATAAAGTACATACACAAGTTCTTTAGCACAGTTAATACAGCGGTGACTAAAAATATTCACGATGAGTTGATCAGAGTGGTCACCCTCGACATTACAATTAATTAGAAAAAATGAAATAATTAATATTTGGCAGAAATGACCAAATTTGGCTCATTAGATGATTACAGGTAGCGATTTCTATATCGTAGGCCAGTTATTTCTGAGTGAGCCGTCTCTGTGTCGAGTTTTGAAACAAGAGTTTTTGCCAGCATGTTTTGTGGATATTCAATATTATTTGGGTGATGCTGTCTACGTAGCTGTGATCTATATGTTCTCCTTCCACATTTTTAAGAGTATTGCCCTTTTCTAAGGTTTTTAATATTTTTACATTGGAGTGTTAATTAAATGACCCAAAGAAGCGTAGAAAGTGATGGAATTGGGAATTAATGAAGACGGCCTTTATCAGAAAAAGTTTTTATTATTCATGTACATAAATATGCAATAAAAACTTTATCTGTTAAAGGTCGTCTTCATTAATTTCTCTTAATGTAAAACAGACGCGAAACATCTAGTGATAGAATTTAATTTAATGATGTGTGAATAAAATTAGAGCAAGAGCATTAAACAGACCATGTTCCAGAGAATATTGTTAATTGTTAGATTTGTAATATGGTCATCTTAACATTCATTGTGAAGTGTGATTGGTTTGTAGATATTACGAGTTGGATGAAAATTGTATCAACATATTTCTCAAATAAATGTTAAAAATATGCAATTTTCTATTCGCAAATGTTGGAGGACAATGTAATTACTGAGCCGTTTTTAAGTAGGTACATTTAATTGAACTTCGCAGAAATATGAAAATAATATGCAAAAAGGAAATACAAATTTTAAAAATTATTTGATAAAAGTAGGTACACTTACATTTAAAATTTTATTGATGCAATTTTACTTTTCATTCTGTTTATAAAACCAAAGGCAGCACACTGAACTATTACAATTATAATATTAAAACACAGTTTAACGGTTTCAGTGCGTAAGACACAAACCAACGCTCAACACGGAACAAAATATAGTAGTCAAGATCTACTAGTCGTTCATTACCCTTCATTTCTAGGAAAAGTAATCTAATATAGTATTTTTTCCGTTCGGCGATATAATATAGAATATTTTATAGATCCCCGCGATTCCCCGCGGGAGACTGCCGCCGAGCGTGTGTAAAAAAATGAGGGCGGGGAACCCCGAAATTTTGTGAAATGAACTGGCGGGGAACCCCGGAGTTTTATGAAATAGACCTATGGCGGGGAATTCTCGTCGGAGGATTTAAAAAGGGGAGCCGATGGGTGGCTCGGGATCATAATTTAGACGAGATGAGGAGAAGACGGACGTGATGAGAATTCAGATGAGTGGAGGAGAGGACGGACGTGGTCCGAGCAGATGATCAGAAGCCAGACGAGATAAGGAGAGACGGACGTGATGAGAAGTGAGACGAGTTGAGGAGAGGAAAGACGTAGGCAGATGCTGTGAGAGGTGGCCGGAGAGCAGACGTGTCCAGACGTGATCAGATGCTGTGAGAGGTGGGCAGAGACGTTAGATGTTTCGAGGAAGCAGATGAGTTGCGGATCTGGTTCATACTACCGTCATAGATAAAAATCCTGCAAGACGCCAGAGAGACGCGGAAACATTCGTGAGGTGGATGTTTGTAGGCCCAATAATTGTGGGTAAGTTATTAAAAAAGCTGTGAAACTTGCTCATTGCTCTGGTTAAATAATATTTAATGATTGTTTTTTTCTATTTTCAGTTACTGGATACTCCATCTCTCGAGAGACCCAAAATCCCCTGAGATTAAGCCCATGTGATCACTTTAAATTAATAAATGAAAAATTTTAAAATTGATTATAATTTGTTCTATTGCTTAATTAATGTTTTATACGCTGAAAAGTATATTACAATATATTATGTATATTATTCACTTCCATGTGTTTCTAAATAATATACTTATGAAAAAGATTCAATAATAAAAGGACCTGACATAATAAGTCCGGTTGATATATTTAATTGAATAATTAATTATGAAAATTAAAATTGATAAAGTAAGAATTATAAATTTTAATTAAATAGTGATAATACGGTTTTTTGTTCGTTTCTCGTTTGAATAATGGTGTATTTTCGGAAATAGTAGAAGATTTTGTGAAACCAGATGGTGCACTAAAAATGCTGAACAGGTTCCGAAAGAAAAATTGTTAGACCGATTCTAGCCATAAATGTCAGCTGTATACCATGAGATATTTCTTACTCGTGCGTGCGCATTATTATCCTCACGTACGCTTTTGACACTGGCGTTAAAAAATAACAGATACGACCTTATTTAAAAGACATTGCTTAAGAAACAGTGAACTAATTAAAAAACTTTAAATTCCCTTTAAGAACCATTTGCGAAAGACGCTAGTGTCTCATCGAAACGTCGGCCTAACTAAATTATATTATAAAAAATATCTTATTTTCCAAAATAGATCCTAGGAAAAACTATTTACATTTTACTCCAACTTTAAGGAATACAAAATAAGATATTTTTAACATTTATTTGAGAAATATGCTGATATAACTTCTCATCCAACTGGCAGTACTGATTTCGAAATATGGTCACTTTTCTTAATATTCCATATGAATTAATATTTGGACCTTATATATTTGAAAATACTAATATTTTTTGTAAATAGATAATCCACTATAATTTGCTCCTTGTTGATTTTAAAAAAGCGTTGTTTTTAGATGGGCTTTCATGGGTCTGAGAGGGAGTTGATCCTAGCGGAGTGGGGATGACAGTCACGTTCCAAGCGTTGCTATTGACACTATCTATTTAAGATAAGATACTCTAGCTCGAAGGCGTTTCCGACTATAGAAATGTTTCTTTCTTATTTAAAGCCTTAGCTCTTGAAGAGAAAATAGTTTATTGCTCTAGTTGAATTCAATAATAGTTATCGTAGGCCAGGTTTTATCCATTAAAGGTTTCTCATCTAAACTCGTATACCCTTCATTGTGTTAAAATATCCTGAAACCGGGAAACTGCATAGTCCTTAGAGGGGTGATGTAATGTTCACAAGTACTTTGTAGTCCAGAATTCTTTGTCGGACAAACTGTTGGGTACCAAAATATGTCTAGTTTGGTCGGGGAATTATTGGAATACTTTCGACTGGAAAAATTTGGGTCAATTAGGTTTCCTAAGTAGTGATGGGCAGTTCGATTTTTTTTGTCGTTTAGAGTCAATTTGCTCATTGCTGCTAGTCGATCCTTTTAAACGACTCTGGTTTTCAGAATCCCATCCGATTCTTTTAACAAGATTGAGCATTAATGACGAGTAAGAAGGAAGGGGGGGATGAATACACAAAAATTATAGATAACGTCGTTAATTTATAAAACACTATACTTTTTTCTATAACCATTTTTTACAATTAATATCACTATTTACATAAATCATTTTGGAAGTGAGCCGACTCCTTTTCCGACATGAAGTGCCTAACTTTTGAAAATATACGTCCACAAGAAACCGATGTTGCGGGAATACAAAGTCTTATTAACACTAAAAGATAAAGATTAGGAATTTTTTCCCTCTTATCACATCGTAATAGAAGATCCGCGTTTCTCTATATGGTCGCGGGTTCGTGATTTGAGAACATTATTCAAGCGGTAGAACAAAACTATGTACACATCGAAGGACGTAAAAGCTCTGCGAATGATATTTTAACTATGGATATAGAGGAGTCGTAAGAATAAAAAGTTAAAATTAATTTTCAGTCATGATTATTTTAGTAAAAATTAAGACTTCACCTTACTGCTTGTTATAAAAGGGGTTAATCTGACAAATTCAAAATTTATTACGAGTGTTATTTTTTTAACTCTTGGGGAGTACTGCTCATAACCATTTTCGATTCAGAGCCTTAGTCGAATATTACTTTAACATGACGACTCAAATAGCTCACCCCGGAGCCGACTCTGGGAATCGACTCAGGCAGATGGTTCGCTCAAGACTCCACGACTCGAGTAATTTACTCACGACTCTAAGACTTCAGCAACTCGCTCACAACTCTACGAATCGAACAGTAAGTCGGAACGGTTCTTTTATAAGAATCGACTCTTTGAATGGATTCTTGGTTCTTTTGCCCATCTCTAATCCTAAATGTTTTTCAAAGGGATAAATCAAATATAAAGTTTGCATTTATCCGTTGTTCCTCTCGCTTTCGGGTGCCGTGCTTGGTTGGCGTAGGGCAGTGAAGGGGCAAACTTTTTCAAGAGGGGGCCACACGTAAGGAAAACAAATTTAGAGTTGAAGTGTCGTTAATGTTTCGGTTTTGTTGCATAGTGGTGTAGTGGTATTTAAGGTTTTACGCTATCAAATATATATTTATTAAAAAAATTATTTACGAAAAATAGAAAAAAATTATTTCCTAGGTAGGTAAATATGCAAACGTTTTCTACACTCAATGTTTACCGTGGGGTAAATAGGCTAGCAACGAATACTGCTCAAATTGAACAGAACAGAACAATCTTACCATTACCACGTGCACGCTCGTTTATCCATAAAAAAAGCACTTCCAACTGCATTCATCTTTGAAAACATGGCAATAAGGGTCAAATTTACGTTTCTTAGATAACATCTTAGGGATAATTTTCTACAATATGCAGAGTAAAGCTAGAAAACCAACAACGCTAAGACGGGTCTGACTCAAGAAAGGTTATTCGATATCTAGCCACGGTAGAGGGGGTAGTTACTACAAGGAGGCTCCGTTGCCAATTTTACTCTTCGTTACAAAGTTGCCGGTAATCAGTAACAACGTAACATTCCAATATCTAGGTTAAGTCAATAAATTTTGAATGTCGTCACTGATACAAAACGAAAGAGAGGAAGGAAGAGGAAAATATTTATTTTTCTTACAGCCTGTATTATTTTTTTATCGTCAGATTGCGGGCCTGATAGAACATTTCATGGGGCCGCATCTGGCCCGAGGGTCGTAGTTTGCCCATCACTGGCGTAGGGGCACACACTGTTTGATACTGAAATAGTTGTCCTGGTTAGAGTCCGATCCAGTATTAGGGCGTTTTAATAAGGTGGTCGTCTACTGTCGTTCGGCTGATGAATGTTGTGTGCCAGTCTGGTATCCTCTTCACCCCGCCTACTTGCCATGACTTTATCAACCCTCCCGCTACTCTCATCGGTCCGACTAACCATCCTCTCTGCTTTTTCATCACATTCGTTTTATCACTGTCTTTCCCTTTTTGAAAAATTACATATCATTGTCCTTCCCCGTCCAACTTCGACCACTCATTTTATACCGGTTTCCCACTAGTCTTGCGTAGCCGACAGCCTTTGGGCGGGATCAACGTTGTTTTATCTTGACTTAATATGAGAAAATTGTTAAAATTCACGAACTAGTGCACAGCACATACACTTCGATTACGGTCTGAGTCGATGGAATGTTGACATTTTATTCCCATTCGCCAAGCGGATAGTATAAATCTAAATCTTTATTATTTAAAGATCACGAAGGAAAATACAACGGGTACTTAATTTGTATAGTGGATCATTCAGTGCCAAGTAACCAAGGGTTCCCCGCAGCGACCATTTCAGATACTGATGACAATTTTACACTTTGCACTATGAAGCCTTAGGTAGACATCTGCTGTCAGCTAAGAATATGCATTTCTGGTCGAGTTACAGGCTTTTTCGTAGTAGTCTGTCGTTCGTCAGTAACCGTCGTCTCAAGTTTACCACATTTGAGCTTTAATATTGCGACAGTGACTAGTGAATAGAGCCTGAAAATTCGAATATATATAGTAAAACTCATGCATAGATTATGAATATAATATTCTCTTATCACTGCCGCAATGTTAAAGCTGAAAAGTGGCTGACGACGTTGACTCTGGCGAACGACAGATTTCGACGAAAGAGTCCGTATCTCAGCCAGAAATGCATATTTTGTTCTGAAATTTTGAAGATATTCATCTAAAGCTTCATAGAACAAAGTGTAAAAATTTCATCATTTCGGAAATGTTCGCACGGGGATTGTTCCTCAATTAGCCCTAGTGGTATATATCCTCGACGTGGAATATACCTCCGTAGTTTTTATACCTATTAAAAACGAAAAAATGAATGCAAACCAATCTTCTGCGTAAATATTTAATTGAATCCATATTCATCTATTTCTGCAGAAAGAAGAAATTATGGCGTTGCACAAAAGAAGACTATATGCAGGGCTTCACTTTCATCACTTACACGCTTGTTATTTCTATTATGACATAAGAATGTGTAAACAGCACAAGTTTGTATTTACTGCACGTGTTTCTTTACCTTTGTTACTTCACAATAACCTTAAGTTAGCTTGTCATCAGTCAACAACGTATAGCTACGGGGGTTTTGAAATGGTTAAAATTATTCCTCTCGGTACGATCCAATTACTACAATTACACGATATGACTTTTAATAGTACCGTAGTGGAGTCTGTCCGTGCATTAAAATACCAATTATATAATGTATCTGAACTAACAAAGTACAAACACTCGCTTTCCACTATTCTAAACATGGTATCAATTAAATTAAGAATCATCATTAATCACAACGTTCCAATATTTAAACAATTGTGAATATGTTTCCAATCACAACGAATTCAATATTCGACCACTATGTATATATTTAGTAGCACATGATACTCAATTGCTATAACAATCATGACAACCCAACACCCAAATTCATCTGATATATTAATAACTAAAATATCTCCAGTATTTATGAATCGATTGCCTTGACAATCAGATTCAGAGACAGGTCTTATAATTCTTAACGCAACACTCAGAAGTAAAGGAAAATGTAGAGCAGTAACACTGTCCAGATTCTTCACAACTTTCCAAGGAGAGGGTAAATCTTCATTCATCAAACCCACCCAATTTTGAAGTGAGGATCCAATTAGAATTTATAAATGGCTGTAAAAAGTAGTTGCTTTGCATTCTCACGCCGGGGACAGAAAGCAAGTTAAACTGCAGAGTTTTGATGAGCTAAGCCACAAACTGTCCGGATGGATAGTATTACATCCTGTTTGCGCTTAAGCTCCTTTCTCAGTACAAACTATTTGTTGTTTTGTTGTGGTATTCTGACCAAAGACTGGTCTGATTCAACCCTCCATGCTAACCTATCTTGCGAAAGCTTTTTCATTTCCGACTAACTACCACATCCCACATCCTCTCTAATCTGTTAAGTGAATTTTATCCTTGGTCTCCCTCTCCTGTTCTTACCCCAGACATTTCCCTCTAATGATAATTTTACAAGACGCTAATGTCTAAAAATGTGGCTTTTAATCTATCCCTTCTGTTGGTCAACGTCCTCCATATTTTTTGTTTTTCCCCTATTCAGCTCAGAATTTCCTCGTTAGTGGGTTTACCTACCCATCTGATTTTCAGCATTTTCCTATAGCATGACATTTAAAAGGCATCTATTCTTTCCTTTCTGCAACTCCTACCGTCCACGTTTCGCACCTATATAACGCCACCCTCCACACCAACACTTTTAACAATGATTTCCTAATATTCACAGTTATATTTCCCGTAAGTAAATTCCTATTTATCGCGAAAGCCTTCCTTGCCTGTGCTATCCTACTCTTTATGTCTATTATACTTCTACCATCCCTATTATTATGCTGCCCAAGTAGCAGAATTCCTTAACATCCTTCAAAATATCCCTTCCCCCAATCTAACATCCTTAGTTATTCTGTTTCCCAACCTACATTGCATTACCTTGATTTTCCCTCTATTAATCCTTATATTGAACTCTTTCTCCAGGACCACTTTCATGCCATTTATTATGGTTTCCAAGTCTTCTTCTGACTCCCCTAATACTACAATATCATTGGCAAACCGTAGGGTTTTTATTTCTTCTGCTTACAGTGTGATTCATTTTCCATTTTCCGTTTTAACTTTCTTGCCTCCAATGATAGTTTGAAAATTCGCCGATGTCATCATAATCTTGTGTAAATGGAAAAACATGTCTGATGCCAAAGATATCATAGACAGTTATCACGTGGTCACAGAAAATTTGATTCAAATTTTCAAAGGAGGAAACAATGTATTCTGCTGTCCTAAATGAGGTACGAGAATAAAGATACTTGGAATTTACTTTGAAACCAAGTTGCCATATGAGAGTCATACTAATTACTTAGTTGCCGAATGCGAGATACGACTAAACAACATGAAATCGCTTTCTTTCAAAAACTGGGGAGCAGATAAGGAAATATTACTGATAATACCTTCTTCTTTCTATGGCATTCTAGCCCGCATTCGGGCCTTTGCCTACCAGGACGACTGCGAACTGCCATACACGACACATTACTGATAACATACAGAGCTTTAATTCGTTCCAAAATAGATTATTCCACAGCTAGAAAAAAACTACTGAAGAACTACTGATACATAACCAATCACTAATAATCACTACTGGCTGCTTTCACCCCAGCCCAATTGGTAGTATACGTATTGAGAATCTCTAGAACAGAGAAGAGATATCTTATTTCATAAATATGCAGATAAAGCACTCATTTCCTACAACACTATAATTAAAAAACAACAAAAACGATATAATCCAAAGATTATGAATTATGAACAGCGAATCCAGTCAACTGCTTCTACTTTATTCTAAAATCAAGAGCCTAATAAAGAAAAAAAACTTACGAAACCATGATATTGAAGTTGAACGGGACTGTGAATCCTCACAGTTAATATGGATAAAAAGTACAGTTCCTAGTAGCATATAAGAAACTATGGACTAAGGATATGCATAGAAAGTGGAATATAAGATAGAACAGAAAGTAGTTAAACTACATTAAGATATGAATGACTTCTAGTCCTTAAAAATAACAACAAATTGAGCAGAAGGGATCAGATGTACAAAGATAACACATCCATATCTTAAATAGAAATCGACCCACCAATATGAGATGCAAGTAATGTGCAACTAACGGTAAGCCACATTATACAGGACTGCAAAAAAGTACGATTAACAGAGAGATGTCCAGGGTAAAAAAGATCTCAGAAAAATCACCGTTTCAACAACGTACCAGAATGACATTGTAAACTACTACATGGATTGTAACTGTATTGTCGCTAAAGACCTTGTCCTTAAAATAATTTTTTTTAAATGTTTTGATATAGTACGGGTGAGTCGTCATCTAGAGATGTACTCCTGTTAACAAAACACTTATCTAGTGAATCGTTCAACACTATAATAATGATTCGGTCCCGGGAAAACCATTAAATAACATAATATCCGTCTCACTGCAACAACATAAAAATACAGGCAATTTGTCAGAAAACAAGATTCATATTTATTTAATATATTTACGACGTTTCGCCCATATTTTAGACTTCATAAGGTAATTAGACAAAAAGTGGCAGGAACTATTATAACTTTCTAATTTGTTTTAAATATAAAAAAGTATAATTTTCAATTAAATAAATAAAACAGACTTGCTTTTTAAATGGATAACATATATGTAAAAGGGGAACGTGGTCCTGGAGCAAGAGTTCAATATGAGGATTAATAGAGGGAAAACCAAGGTAATTGAGTGTAGTATGGGAAACAGTGGAATAACAAATGGCGTTAGATTGGGAAGGTATATTTTGAAGGAAGTTAAGGAATTGTGCTACTTGGGAAACGTAATAACTAGGGGGGGGGGGGTAAAAGTATATTAGACATAAAGAGTAGGATAGCACAGACAAGGAACGGTTTCGCGATAAAGAGGAATTTACTTACGGGTAATATAAGTGTGAAAATTAGGAAATCAATGCTAAAAATGTTGGTATGGAGTGTGGCTTTATATGAGTGAAGGGATAGATTAATAGGCCACGTTTTGAGACAGCGTCTTGTAAAATCAGCATTAGAGGGAAGTGTGTGGGGTAAGAACAGAAGAGGGAGATCAGTGATGGAATGCGATCAGCAGATTAGGGGGATGTGGCATTCGGTAGTTATATGGATATGAGAATGCTTGCGCAATATAGGTTAGCATGGTGGGTTGCATCAGAGCAGCCTTAGGACTGAATACCACAACAGAAACAACAACTCATTTAAAATATAACTCTGTTTTGTTTATTTACTGTAATTGAAAATTATACCTTTCATATTCTAACGAAATATTCCCATAAGGAAACATAACTCTAGGGATGTGGAACGTGTGAGAGATCATATCTAAATTGTTATGGTTGCTTAATTTCTATTAACTCTACGTTACTATTTACATTCATATGATAAGGTTTAACTTACAATAACATATATGTATGCTTGAACTTATTTGCCTTTTTTTTGAACTGTTTAATGGAGGCTGGAAGTTTATTAAATATGCTAATAGTATTATAATGTGAGCTTTTTAAGTTGTTGGTATCTAAGGTCTAAGTAGTGACCAAGAGGAGATGTTGACATTTGGGTCGATGTCTAGACAATTTCGGTTCATGTCGTGACCTGCCAGTTACACAGCAGGGGCATAATGTCATGGCCCTTCCGACCAGACGCAGTTTTAACCAGAGGCATCACAAGCCGGCACCTTCCCGATGAATTTCATCAGAAACTGGCCGTCATCTAAGATATCTGTCGATATCGTTAATTTAAAATTTCTTTAGCCCTATTTGCTGAGATGGCCACATTGATGCCAATAAAATTAGCTTTATTATGGTTCACCCCACATGTGACCCTGATATTAAGTGTTTCGTTGCAAATTTAGATTTTTTAAAATATCATTAATCACCCACATTTTGTTAAATAAATGTTAAAATTAAGATTTTAAATTCATTTCCTTATTTGATATTTATTTTCCGTTAATTTTAAATCCCTAAAAGTTATGAATTTACAAATTGGCTTCCATGGGATTTGTATTAAATAATTAAAGAGCTTTTCAAATTGTCGTCCAACGTTGGGTATAAAAGTGAAATAAATATTACAACTGGCCATGAACTGTGGGACTATAATAAAATTATAATTAACTAGATATTACAAATTGTCCTCCAGCGACGGGCTTGCATATGCCCCAATAGTAAAATTTATAAAAGGATATTAAATATTACAAATATCGTCCAACAGTGACGCTTAATGGCTTAATTAATTAATAAAAATTACAAAACATATTTGAAATTATTTTACTTTTATAAAAATAGGTATAGGTACTATACTCACTATTCTTAAGAATACAAAATCATTTAAAATGTACTAATTCATATTTAAGTAAGTTTAAAATAATTGATTCTACGTTATAAACGTAAAATGACAGCAAATCGTTTACCTATAAAAGTTGTTCTCTTTTTATAAACTTCCATAAGTAACCCAATTAAAATACCTTTCTACTAGTCTTTGCCTTCGCTTTTCTCCTTTCCATTTGTTGTTTTTCTTCTAATCCATTCTTAAACGGTGAAGAGATTTTTTGACTTCTTTGAAACTCTTGTCCTTTTATCTTCCTGTTCCTTGGGTTTAGGAAGCGGTAAAATGAAATTAATTCCGGCAACAGGTTACCTGGAATTTCATCTTTCCACGTTTAGACTGGTTCCTTGTAAAACTACGACTACTGGTTCATACCTTGCGCCGTTCAAAGAATCATCCAAAGTTTCATTTGACAGTTTCTTAAATTGAGGCGGAATATAAATTGTTGATCATTAGATACATATGGTCTGTTCGGGTTTTTAAGATGAGCCGGAATCTCATTTTGTCTTTTGTAAAACTAGAAGAGGTAAAATTGTTGTAAAATACGAAATCAACATAATTTCATTATTTGTGAAGTGAAAATAAGGATTAACAAAAGAAAAGTGGAATAAAACGAGTTAAATGGCCATGCAGTGCTGCGGCCACTCAAGTAGTTTTTTTATTTACAAAATCGTCACTTGATGCCTGCATCGTGGAGACACTAAACCCGAACTGGGTTAAAATTGTAGCTAAATAGTTGTTATTTGAAATGATATGTCACACAAAATTGTATTTCATTGTTATGTGCCTCGAAATTCTTAGGTTTTAAACTCTAATTATTACATACAGAAGAAACAAAAGTATAATTTACTTCATGGAATCCAAAAAAATAGCAGAAAATAGATGCCATTAAGATGTGTTATCCTGCACTTGTAGACACACTAAAATAGTACCGAAAAGTTTTCGTAAAGTGCTGCGAACACTAAAAATTCACTGCGTACTCTTACCCTCCCTTACCTTATGCTACTTTCAAAAAACTTGAATAAATGTTATTTTCTCAAGTAATGAATTGTATTATTTCAAATTATTACCTCAAGCTCATCAAATTTCGATGTGGTCAATTTCCTTAAGATTACACTTCGTGTTGAGTAGAGGCTATATTTTGGGTCGTTATTTACGAGTGCCACCAAAGCCTGGTATTTTGAGGCAGCAACGTCGTGATTGCGGGAATTTAGAATATTCGATGAAGTTCGACAACTGAATGACAGACCTGATGTTGGCCGACCTTTTCTGCGATGCTCATCGATTCGACTTCATTTCACGTAACTGTACATTTTTCATTCGCGTGCAGATAAGAGCTGTGCAGATGTCGTCCACTACTATTATCGTCCGGCAATTTTGTTGGCAAACCAAACCAAAACTCAAAGTCTTCTCATCGAATATTAATTTAATTTTAAACGGGTGTTTTAACGGTGTTAATAATTTCTGTAAATTGTAGAAGTAATTAAAATAAGGAATCACATTTGGAGTTAACAGTACTGCAATTTAATCGTACAGTTGGTTTTCCTTGTTCGATAGTTAGAACCGTTTTCCATGAAAGAATTAGCATGATGATACGAAGGCGCTGCGGAAGTTTTCTCACAGGCGCTTCACTCCAGAGTGACTGCGGGGCTCACCTGATTATGTCGGGAATGCCTCGCACCTTTATCAAAGTTCTCACATGCCGAGACACCGTCACCTATTTTAGAAGGTATATGTACCGGAGTCGAAGTCTTTGGGCATATGGCAAGAGTTGTCCGCTGATCCCATTGGATCAGTCGGCCAACTGCATCCTGAAACTGGTGCAAACATGGAGAAGGGAATGCTGTGACCCCACAGCAAACTCTTCTCCCGTCATTCGGAAGGGCGTGTGAATAGTACCCAATGCCCGACCTACCTAATGGAGATTTTATAGGGTTTTCTCTGCATCTCTTTAACTGATACACCGGGTAGGATCCTTAAACTATAGCCCGGGGGCCGTAGTCAACCCTTGGCTACCTTGCTCTACCTTCCACACTCCCCCCTTTTCAATTCCCTTCCTATGCTATTAAAGGGGAGTTGCCTGTTTCAGGATCACCCTCATGTAGCATGTGAAGGAGAAACGTTGTGGGAGCTGGTAACTCTCAGATCAGTTTGGACGAATGGCCGAGCGCCACCGCGGCATATGAAGAATTAAACTTGTTTATGTACATACAAATTCGACAATCTGCGTGATGCAACCAGGAAGCTGACTACTTTATTTATCTAATTATCAACCGCAGAGATTTATAAAATTTTAAATGCAATTCCTTGGAAAAGGCCAGTTTATACGACGCGTGGCGAATGCTCAGTCACACGGCTCCTTAGTCATCGAATGTTGCTCTGAAATCCACAGTCGCATTCATACGCACTTACTGACTATATTACTCTAATCTAAACTAATTACTAAACAAAATATTTATGGAATTTTACTGTTTTCAGTCAAAATTTAATCATTTTAACTGCGTGTCAAAAAAAAAAGGATTGCCTTTCAATATATTCAAATCTGTAACACACGCAGTACTAGGGAAGGGAAGGGCTTACTTCTTTGAATGCCACCGTTGATTTGTTCCCGCACACATGCGCGAGCTGAGAAGTGTTGTAACAGCTGGCTCAGATCGAGTTCTTAGCACCTAGGCAAGAACGATTTCCTTTGTTGAATAAATGCGCGATCTGCCTCCGATCGCTCTCAAAACTTATTTACCCGCTGTTCAAAAGTTTTCCACTTCTAAACCGCCGGCGTTCCAATTTGGAGAGTATATACACAAAAGAATGGTCTGTCCGTTACCCATGGCCGTGGGACGGTCACTCCTCCCTTGCGGACCGCTGCCCTGGGGTAATGACCCCCCATACCAATTGCCTTCTTTCACCCAGGCAGGTTTCCCGAAACAATAACCGGCGGGACTTTAGCTAATAATAAAATATTCAGAAATTACGAGATAAATCTTAAGGAAAACATAACAGCAGACAGGAATGATGCGCCCCATATCAAACTTCTCTCCCGCCATCTACCTCACATAAGTTTCTATAAGGATTTTCGTGCACCTAATTTAGGTGATTCGTTGGGTGCATTCCTTAAACTATAGCCCTAAATTACTCTTGACTGCTTCCAGATCTCCCATTATGTCCCTCTCTATGGTATTAAAGGGGAGAGGCCACCATATGGATAATCCTCTTGTACTCTGTTACCAAGAAACAAAGTTGTTGTGGTATTCAGTCCTAAGACTGGTCTGATGGAACCCTGCATGCTAACCTATCTTGCGCAAGCCTTTTCTTTTCCGCATAACTACCACATCCCTCATCCTCCCTAATATGCTTAGTGCATTCCATCTTTGGCCTCCATCTTCTGTTCTTACCCCACACACTTCCCTCTAATCTACGTCTTCTCTTGGTCAACATCCTCCATATTGTTCGTCCTTCCGCAATTCTGTTTAGAACTTCCTCATTAGTTACTCTATCTGTCTATATGATTTTCAGTATTCTCCTATAGCACCACATTTCAAAGGCTTCTATTCTTTTACATTTTGCAAGTCCTAGCGCCCATGTTTTGCACCCATATAACGCCAATGATTTCCTAATATTCACACTTATATTAGCTGTAGGTAAATCCCTCTTTTTTGCAAAAGCCTTCCTAGCATGTGCTAGCCTACTATTTATGTCTACTATACTTCTTCCATCCCTAGTTATCATCTACCCAAGTAGCGGAATTCCTTAACTTCCTTCAAAATATTTCTTCCCAATATTATTCCACTGTTTCCCATACTGTACATTCATTACCTTTGTTTTCTCTCTATTAATCCTCATTTGAACTCTTTCTCCAGGACCACATTAATTTAATTTATTATGATTTCCAAGTCTTCTACCTACTCCCCTAATACTACAATATCATCGGCAGAGAAACAATAACCTGCTTTATAATTATTGAGAACTAATTATTATAACATCACACAATGTAGGATAAACTTTTAATGAATGTATTAATAAAATTGAAATCACTTTTTAAAAGTCCAAATGAGTTTAATTGCAAAAACAATTTGCAATATGTCACATTAATTTATTAAAACAGGATTTTTCGCCTAATGATGGGCTAGGCATATTGATCTGTTTCAACATCAACACTGCATTTATTATTGACATTGAAACAGATAAATATGCTTATCATTAGTTGTAAACTTCTGTTCTAATTTATTAATGTGACATGTTGAAAATTGATTTTATGATAAAACTCATTTGGACTTTTAAAAACTTATTAATAATTTCTATAGGTGAAACATGTAATGTTAGCTGGCAGGGGTGTCAGAGAGACAGTAATGTCATGTCACCATGTCACAGAATTGTGTCAAAAGTTTGTGGCCAGCATATAAAATATCACTGACAAAGACCTCAGTAGTTGACCCAGCATGACAAATTTGAACACAGATCATGGGGATGAGCTTATTCAGGACAACAGGATGACCATGTAACCACAGATGACAAGGGAGTCATTTTACTTAATGACTCATACAGCCCAGAAGATCAACACGATGTTGAAGCAGTGTTGTTGGGACATTGCTAACCATGCTCCCTACAGCCTAGACCTTGCTTCAAGTACTTTCAATTATTTCCTCAATTGAAGGAACACCTAGGAGGCTGACTATTTATTTCAGACAAGGAGGTGGAACATTTCATGACAATGTAGCTGAACATGCTAGCACAAGCTTTTTAAGAGGATGTTCAACCCACAAAGTGTCAAGTGCCTAATCCGATATGGAGACTGTAGAAAAATAACCTATCAAGTGGTTGTATTGGCTGATTGAATAAAATGTACATGTTTCACTGCAGGCATTGTAACCTTAGTTTCTGATCACTCCTTATAATTATACATCAGTTATTTATTATACTTGACTTTGAATTTCAGTTGAAGCTGACTGTATAGTGTATAGTGAAGAACTTATCTGAGGAAGTTCAGAATACGGTTACAAGATATCAGTTAAATTCAATAATAACTTTTTCTGTAATTACTCATAAATTTATTCAATTTAATTACTGTGAAAATAAGACATTAATTGCTTTACTATTTAATAAAATTAAATTGTGCTTCATTATAATATATCAGACATTTTCTTGAGGCATATCATTGACTGAAATACTTCACTGCATTTGCTAAACCTAAAATATATACTCACTCTTATTGCAAACTAAAGAAAACAGTGGTACTGCTTCAGCTAGTTGGCTGTAAGAATAAAACTGTTAACAACACAATGATTCCTGATTATTGCACCCACCAATGTGGAAGACGTTGGTTTTGAGATTCAGTTTACGTTTTGGTTTTATCAAATGCTGCTTGCAATTACAAGGGAAATTGATTTTAATTTATGTATATAAGTTATGTCTCATTTATTTAATATCTTACCATAGGCCTACATATGTTACAGTTGCTCAGTACCTATTACAACCACAAGAAAATAAATCAATGCTTATTTAATGATAATACTGATACTCCTCTTATTAAATTATTTTCACTTTCTATAGTTATTTAAAGTTCCCTAACTCTTGGTTAAGATTTAATCATTACATAGTCTATTGACTTGTTTGATGTAGATCTTCATCTTGCTTTGTCCTCAACTATCATCTTCAGATTAAAGTATTTTTTCTACACCTTACTTTCTTAATTATTTGATTTATATACTATACTTACCCTCAACCGAAACACTGATGTCTGAATATGGTTGCCATACCACCCATGTCTAACTTGGTCAATCAATTATTTAAAAAGCTTCCAGTCGATTCATTTAATTTCTTTTAAGTGTGTATATGTTCTGCATCCATTTATTATTATGAAATACAGATTAACATCGTCAATCGAGGTATTTGTTAACTATACCTATTACTATTAATTTGCATTACAAAAAATTGCAAAATATGCAATCAATCATGTTTAATTAAAGGATGTAATGCACAACTGCACAGTGAGAGCCAAATAACATAGAGGGTACAAATGAAGATTACAAAAGAAGAAATTCAGAAAAATAAAAGTGCACTAAAACACCGAGATTGATGTTTTCTTGGCTCTTATTAGTATATCTTGAATATTTTTGAGTTTCTTAAGGTACTGGGAGTATTTTCATGTCTCTTGTGGTCCTGGGAATGTATTTACTCACTTAGGATATCAATATTATTTTCACCTGAGCCACCATACTGGAGAATTTTAACTTAATCTGTTTATTTAAAGCACCAGTTGATTTCCTGACTCAGTGTGCTATCATACTGACTTTGATGAAATTCTCACAGGGTCAGGAGTGTGAAAGGTAAATTTAAAAAATGTGACACTCTTGTTGATGGTTTAGTCACGTGCAAATAAAGAGATTACTGTTGAATTAAATACTGTAGCAGGCTAATACAAGTGAATTCCCGGTCAACATTGGGCACCCAGCTAGTAGTAAAATAGGAATAATGGGTTATCTAGTATACAACAATATTTTCTCAAGTGTTACACTTTTTTAAAAAAAATTACTTTTGCACATACTGCATTATTGACAACTAATTTAACAAATCACTTTCAAAATTAACAAAAAAGTGAATTTATAATAAAGAAATACTTTTTTTCATCTAAATTAAAGCCTTTTAATGTTGTAATTTTAATATTTAAGAACCATTCTAAATATTAAGAATTTAATTTTGGATAATTAAACTTGAGATATATTGCAGCAGGAAATGATATATCACAACTAACAAATCATCTTTAAGGATAATTTAATACAAATAAGAAATTAAATTTTTGAAAAAAATTATAATAGATTTATTTACAATAAGTTTGTACCATTTTCAACTTTGGTAAAAATCTTGTAGAATTGTCAACAAGGTACCAAAATTAACAAGATTAACAAAATTATTCTCTCTCATTTATATAAATATAATTAGATTATAATAATATCAGTTAATTACTTTCAATTTTTGTACATATTATGAAATTAATGTTTAATTATTCATAAGATTGACTAATAAGAATTCATTTATTGAAAGACAATTAATTTATTCACACTCAAAATTTAAATTTTGGACATTTATCACTTAGATAATTTTATTATAATTACAGTAAAACTTGGGAACTTTTCATTATATGTGACCATTCCAAACTTTAACTTAATCTAAGTACATTTTCAAATTTAATTAAGGAGAATATATTTTTATTTGTTAGAGGTGTTTGCCTTGTCACAACATTTGTCTATTTTAAAAGTTTTTTTTTGTGCTTATTGAGTTATAAGTTATACAATATCCACAATATTTGAAAGTAATGCATTTAAAAATACAGTTTTTAAATTATTATTTTACTTTGGTTCATTGTATAATTACTTAATTTGGTCAGGAACTGTTTGTGCAATTAAATTTTGTTTGAGAGTGTAAATGGGTTATCAATGACTGATCATAAAATGAAATAACCATTTTAAAGCAATATATCTCTCTGCTGAGAAATGGAAAACCACCAATATTGTTTGGATAAGACACACTATTTTCATCATAATACCACAAACCTATGAATTATTATACTAATGCAGCCAAAATGTGACATTAGGCCTATTGTTTTTCCTGAATAAATTTTGTATTTGATTTTCAGTACAGTATTCTCTGAGGAACAGCCATCAAAGTTAAATCCACTAAGTTATTACATACAGATATATGTTAGCATATTTTCAACCAGATTTATATTTTATTAAAGAAGTTTCATTTCATAAAATAAATCAGAAGCAAAATAAATTTTAATTGATATTGTCACTTTCACCCTGAAGTCAATAGTCCATATTAAATATTTCATAAATATTCAGTTAAGAATGAGATAAGCCACTGTAATAATTTTCAATTACCAATCTTGTACAAGTAAATATATCACACTCTAGAATAAAATTTATCTAGGCACAGGTACATTTACAAGCCTCATAAGACTTGAATGACAAACTACTACATACAAACTCTAAGATACAACAATTAATGAAAATTTTTTAAAATTCAGTTTAACAAAAAATATGTCAATTTAAAATTACGTTTTTGGTTTCAGTATTTGAAGAATGTAATAATCTCCATTGGTTCTTTTCAACTCACTGTATACAGAGTTAATTTCAAATATAAAAATAACATTTCATATTCACATACAAATAACTATTTATAAGGCTGCATAGGTATGTTAAATTCAAGAGTTATAAATAATGTTATAACAATGTATAAATCAATTTTGTTTTAGTCTAGATCATTGCATTTGTTTTCACATTTTCTGAAAATTTTAAGTCACAAAATGCTTTGTATATAATATTGAAAGCATGACATATCTATAGGTTCTTTTTGGAATTTTACATGAGTATGAATATGGGAAGCCATCATCTTATATATCAGGTCTGTGACCCTTCACCTCAGCCAAAGTAAAGAAGGTGCATACATTTTAACATGATAAAGACTTCAACAATTAAGTTTTTTACATGTATTAGAAGAAAACAGAACTGTGGGATGATTATCAAATCATAAAGTTCAAGATCAGAAGCTTACATTAATACAATTTCATACATCTTTCATATATTAATAATTTACACTATAAACAGATATCTATCTAATAAATTGAAATGGATGAATATGTTTAAGTATGTATATACACTTAAAAAATAGAGCAAGCTTGATGCTGAAAATAGTTGCAATATAAGTAAAACACTACAGAGAAAACACAACCTATGGTGAATAGAATTTAAAAATAATGCAAAAACTAACCTACATTACTGTCACATAAATAGTTTACAGATTATGTAAGAATAATGTCACTTGATTTAACCGAAGTTTAAGTTCAATCCCTAATGAAAGGGAGTGAGGACAATTATGGGTAGGGGTTGAATGAAGTGTTTAAAGTCTTGTGAAAATGACCAAAATTGGTGTAAATTCCACAGTTAAAGGGGTTAGTGAGTTGAATGCCAACATTCACTATAATGGTTAAGTTAAAGTTCCACACATCAGTGTTGTTGCTGTAGATTTAGGGTTTAAAAGGAAAAATGGTCCACAAAATTGTTAAATCTATTGTTTTTTTGTGTCACTGAGATGAATGATGACACTCCCTCTGCCAGTTAAGTTCAATTTCAGCCCTTTCAACATGAGGTGGGGGGTAAGAATGAGTTGAATTTGCAGTTCCCAAAAGGGCTAAGATTAGTTTCAAATTGAGGTCTTGTATTTGCTGAGTTGAATATAACAATTAAATTGAAGTTCTGTCCCCATCATCTTGGAGGAGGGAGAGTGATGAGGAGAGGAAAATGGTCCACAAATATATAAAATCCATCATGTTAACTGTTACTGAGGTGGACAGTAGCTGATTTTGTCAGCATTTCAGCCATAGCATTCAACAGGATGTTAAGAGGTTCATTGATTTCTGTCAAATTAAATCATTATTTTGGCCACTTTGTTTGGGCATTGACATGCAAGTATGAATTTTCAGCTCTTGATTTTGCTTAAAGCCAACCTCCTATGGTTTAGTGGCTAGCGTTGCTACCTCACAACCCAGGGATCCTGGCTTAGAACCCTGGCAGTGGTTTGGATATTTGTGCTATCATGGTCACAAAGACCAGGATTAAGACTGCTGGAGAATCAATACACTGACCACGTGTCACTCAAAATTCGGAAGGTGTCATGCAAGATAATAGTCCTCAGTCTCTGCAGTATTCCAAGGCCCTAAATGGGCTGTAACACTATCAGAGAAGAAGAACATTCCATTTAAAAATTACACCTTATTAGTTCCAAACTTAAGGGACAAAATGCCATGAATTACTGGTTACTAAATGTTTATAATAATTTTTTATGATGAATAGGCTGTTGTATTATGTATTGTTAGTCAGATATTCAAACAAATAATTCATTTTCCACTTTAAAATTAGATTCACATAAATAAATCTCTGGGCAATACTGACTGTTCTTGACTCAATGGCTGCCCATGACTCAGAAAGCTCTTACTTATCTTCTAATGAAGAAAATTCAGTTTTACACTTCAGGTAGTCATCACCTATCTACCTCTCTTTCCTGTCCTTATTAAAGAAAATTGATAAATAGAATTAAAAAGTGTGTTGTCTCTCATTGCTGTCATCAGACAAATACATAAATTTATAAATATATGAATGGCAAGAAAATGGTCCAACTAAAACTTCTCCAACAATCTAGACTACATATTAACAGAAAATGACTCTTGGAAGTTGCGCATGTGCATGACAGGTGGGTTTTCATCAACCCAGAAGTGCTGTTCTATTGATTAACCTTTCAGATGAAATAATGGACTTGTCAGAAAAATTAAGGGTTGTTTGCCTGTTACTGGAGTAACCATTGGCAGAATTCTCACTGGCAAGAATGATTAAGATGAACTTTTCAAATTATATTTCTCAGATTTCCTTTATTGAATTGTGCAGTAACAAAGCATCTCTGACAAAAATGACATGAAGGAAAAATGTTTTATTAACTCCTTTTACCACCCATTTAAGTTTGTGCACTTACTTCTGTTACATCCTGCATGTAACTAATATAAACAAGACAGTGAGATATAATGGGTGATTTACTTTATGTTGAGAATTGTCATCACTACATTAGATTGTAAAGAATATGTCAAGTTTTATAGTTCCCTCATGATAGAACAGGACTGCATCTGATGCTGAATATGAAAATACAAAACACTGTTGAATTGATCTATATATTGTATTTACAGTTTGAAATTTAGCAATACTATTTTTCGAGTTTAAATTATTACAACAATACTTGAAAATATTTAACCTTTTATTTTTTTATCATACCCCAGTAACTAAAATTTAAAATCTTAGTATTTGTTAGCATCTGTACAAAAATTCATACAGTAAACTTCAGTAATATTAAAGGTAGGAAATTATTGTTAAATGATGGCTAAATGGTTTTTAATAGTTATTTGTATGTGAGAATGTATAAACAGTTAGTAAATAACATTTAATTTTCAAAGAATGGTACAAGAATTGCTTTGCAGTCTATCCTTAGTACTTCCATTAGTACCAAATCCACCACAGCACTGCTGTGCTTGACTGTGTCCATAACTTGATTGTGGTGACTTTTTAGAAGCACGTACACAGAGATTACCATCTGATTTAGAACTTGTTGGTGGTTGCAGGCTTACATTAGCTTGAGGATCTTTGGTAAAGCTATGCGAGCATGTATTTTGTTTAACATTATCAGAGTTTCTTATACAAGAATTTTTATTTTGATGAGGGATGATTGGTGTAGGAGAATTAATTGATGGTAAAGGTATCAATGGACTTTCATTGATTTCACAGTTTTCAGTAGCAAATTTCAATGCTGATAAAGATTTTTTCTGTGTTGATCTCTCACATGAGTCCAAAGCTAAAGACTTTGGAGATGATATAGTATGGTAAATACTGTGTGAGTTATGCCCAGTTGGTAAAGATGAACTGATGCAAGATGATAATATAACTGCACCCATCGAGTTTGATCTTAGTTCTGCTTAACAAAAATTTAAACTCATATAAATATATATCACAATCTTATTTTTAAATGTAGAATTACATAACCAAATGTACCTCTGTGTGCTGATGTTTTCACAGGTGAGCTTGCTATAGATCTTCTTGCCACATCCTGGAATGTAACTGGTGAATAAACACGACGATCATCAGAAGTTCCACAGTTTGTCTGATCTACATTGGTTTCTACTTGACTTTTTGAACATGGAACAGTTATTCTTGCAAGAGGGGGCCTGAATTCTTTCTCATTAAGCCAATAAGTTTTCATTGTCCCTATGATGAAAAGTATTTATTATTTCAAAAATAATTTCTTACTTTTAATATGAATTTATTCTGATTATTAAATTTTTTTACATACATTCCGTTGATAACTACTAATTCAAAGACAATATTAATGCTATCCTTAATGATTAATTAAAGATTTTTAAGAAGACAGGGCTAAACTATTGAGAAAGAAGGCTTATCCATAATCTCTACAGAAGGCAGTCAGCAGTAAGTAGAATTGTAGCTCAAGAAATGAAAGCAGAAATCAAGAAAGGAGTAAGACAAGGATGTGTCTGTCACCCATACTCTTTAACTTATATATAGAACAGGTGATGAACAAAGTTAAAACTGAATATGGAAAAGGAATCATACTGCAAGAAGAAGAAATAAAAACCATATGCTTTGCTAATGATATGGTAGTATTAGGGGAGTCAGAAGAAGACTTGGAAACCACAATAAATGGCAGGAGAAAGAGTTCAATATGAGAATTAATAGAGGAAATCCAAGTTGTATGGAAATCAGTGGAATAACAAAGGGTGTTAGATTGGGAAGGGATATTTTGAAGGAAGTTAAGGAATTCTGCAACTTGGGAAGCATAATAACTAGGAATGGTAGAAGTATAGTAGACATAAAGAGTAGGATAGCATGGGCAAGGAAGGCTTTAGCGAACAAGAGGAATTTACTTATGGGAAATTTAAGTGTGAATATTAGGAAATCGTTGCTAAAAATGTTCGTATGGAGCATGACGTTGTATGGGTGTGAAACGTGGATGATAGGAGTTGTGAAAAGAAAAGAATAGAAGCCTTTGTGGTGCTATAGGTGAATGCTGAAAATCAGATGGGTGGATAGAATCACTAATGAGGAAGTTCTAAACAGGATAGAGGAACAGCAAACAATATGGAGGATATTGACTAAGAGAAGAGATAGATTAATAGGCCAGGTTTTAAGAGGGTCTTGTAAAATTACTATTAGAAGGAAGTTTGTGAGGTAAGAACAGAAGAGGGAGGCAAAGTATGTAATATGCTAAGAAGATTAGGGAGTATGTGGGATGTGCTAGTTATGTGGAAATGAAAAGACTTGTGCAAGATAGGTTCACATGGAGGGTCTTAGGACTAAATACCACAACAACAATACAAAGTAAATTGATTAACCACTAATGTTTATTTTTCTTTTACATTACTTCCTACATACATTTTATCATGAAACAGTACAGAAAATAAATTCCCTTGCAATATTTGAATAGATTTGTGGATTAATGAGCACTGCGGAAAGATATACCAGTTATTTCACTTTAATCATAAAGTGAACTACAAATATATCAATGAACATAAATTATTTAAAGTGTAGTTATGAATTTGGTATTTATTTCATATTATGAGCTTAATTACCTTTTCCTTTCACTTGAATCTCTCCTCTTTCTATTACTTTGTATGAAGGTGGTAGAAGGTCTCTTGTTGACTGAGATATGTGAATTTTCATTGCCTCACTTGTGGATTCCATTCGTGATGCAGTATTAACAGAGTCTCCAAATAGACAATAGCGAGGCATTTTAAGACCTACTATTCCAGCTACTACTGCCCCTGAATGAACTCCAACTCGGATTTGAAGATGTGAACCTGAAAAAAAATAATCTGGAGAAGTTAAAAATTTGATTAAATTATCTAGGTAAGAGGGAGGAGAGTTTCAAATTCAATCTTTGACTCAACAACAAAGTACTTATAAATGAAACTAAAACAAATCAAGTTGTCATGAAATGGTCAGGGATTTCTCGCCACTATGCGAATAGCCAGCCAAAGTAGGATATAGACTGGTTATTTGAAGTACTTCTGACATTCACCATACACCTCTTGGTGAAAGCACAAAGTGGTCAATTTCACAGTTTGGCTGTCATATTAATTGAGACAAATAATAAGGAAAGGAAAGAGAATCAGAAAGTAGGTGACTTACCTGAGGTTCATAGAGTTGTTGCCTAGCTTATCACTGGTAAAGTCTTCCTAACTTTCTGATAAAAGGGGAGGTGCCTCCATTAATTTAAAAGAACTCCAAACCTCACAAGGTGCTTACCATCTATGAACCTCAAGTAAGTCACCTACTTTCTATCTCTCTTTCCTGTCCTTATTAATTATATATATAATTGATAGAGAGTTAGTGAGTTTTTTAATTAACTAAATAGTCCCAATGTTGATGACCATGTAATGTAATATGCTGTTTAATTTAATGTACAGTTGGAAACTATTTTATGTAATATTCAATTATTAATTAATTTACCTGGAATTAATGTGATTATACTTATTTTAAGTAATATCAATTATTAAAAATTAATATGTAGAAATTTGTCAAATTAACAAAATTACATTGATTTAACACAATTTTATTAATTCTGCCTGGGATTTCAATTTTATTCCACATTGAAATTCAATTTTCTTTTCTTTCTTATCATCTTCTAGGCTCTCAGCAATTCCTAATTTAATAATTCCTCCTTCTTTGGAGGCCTGGGCCTACCGAGTTGACTGCAGATTGTCATCTTGCATGACACATTCCGAATTTGGAGTGATACATGGGCAGCTTATCGATTCTCCAACAGTCTTAATCCCGGTCTTCGTGGCCACAACTTTAATAATTACAATTTTTTTCTTTAAATTCTCAATTACCAACATTGATGAACATTACAATAAATATATATTGGTCATTCCATCCCAAGTGGCCTAATAACAAAATCACTCATGTTCAACCATAACATGTTTAGTTCAAATTTAGCATAAATGAAGATTTATATAAGTAATGAACTTCTGAAAAATTTTATGTCACAATGTACTATTTAATGGAAACTATAATCTTTTGTTGGGAAGCCTGCCAATCAAAGTCCTGATAAAACTGCAGAAATCCTTATTTTTGAGTCTTCATACTTACAAAACTCAAGTAATTAAGAATCTTTGGACTTTAATTCATGCAGAATGTTATTTCAGCTCCATTATTGAAATTCTAATCTTTTCTGTCATGTATATGTGTATAAAACTATATATTAACCTTAACTGCTGGAAAACCTTGTAATAGTAACATTCATGAACATGACACAAGAAATAAAATTAAACTACATGTGGTACCATTTAGCAAAAGTATGTTTGGCAAAGGACCTCATAATTATGGGATAAAACCAGTAAACACTTTGCATGTGAGCTCCTTTCAGCCACCCCTAAGCCAGCTAAAATACTAATTAAAAACTGGCTGACACAAAACCCATTCTGCTCAATTGCTGAATACCACAATCATAATGGTGGAAATTTAACTATAAAATAATTATACAAATAGCCCCATTTTAAAGATGTTTACTTGTATTTTTAGACCTTATATTTCTTGTAAATATGACATAAGATAGAAATTGCATTATTCAAAGTTTTAGATATAGGACTAGGATGTAGGCAAACTGATGATGTTTTACAGAAGATTGTAATACTTATTTATCAAACAATTGATGTTGGAAATAAAAAATATTCTATTATATATATCTTAAAACTGGTAAAGATAATATAATTATATAAAATTTTGAAATGATTTTAGATCTCATATATTGAGATCAAAAAACTAAACTTTTGCAACATACCTGTTGATGGATCTTTTAAATCAGTTATAGCTTCAACCATATCTAATGCCATGTCACACACTTTCTCAGCATGATTCTTTTCCTTCTCTGGAGCTCCAGACACCACCATGTATGCGTCTCCAATGGTCTCCACCTGGCGGTGGAATATAGAAATATCCTGGTCAGGTCTACTTCTCACGAACGCCTGTATAGAACAGTGTGCAGGCAGAGCAAGAGGCAGAAGAAATCAAAGAGAAATAATAGATACATGCAGAACAGAAAGAAATAGGATTAGATAAGTGCCTTTAATCATTGAAATAATAATTACTCATGCTAAAACAATTTGTTTTGTACTGATATCAGAAATAAATAGAAAGGAACAGAAATATATCTTTTGAAAGAAGTGTGAAACAATATACTTTTGTGTATAGCAAGTAGTTTTTAATTATGTGTAATTTAGAAAATTTTAAAGTTTATGAAGCACACATAAATACAGAAAATATTCATTTTAAAAATTCATTTTGCATATTTGTATAATAACATAATTTATTTATAAATTAGTAAACCATGACATAACTTTTGAAGAATGGTGTATAAATGTAAAACAGAAAACTAATATTTATAATATTTTTTTGGAAACCAAGTTCATTGAGAATTTGATAATAAAAGTTGATTTAAATATAAATTTAAGGAAATTACTCTATGAGTTGGTGATCTTCCAAATATTTAGCCTATCTTTATAAATGATAATAATTATAATAATGATCCGACATATTTTAATTTTATGATAAATTAAGTGACCATAAGCCAGAGAAAATTAATAAGCAATTGATAAAAATATAATTTAATATTTAATTTAGGTCTAAATTTTGGTATAGATTTTTTTGTAATTCAGAACTTGGAATATTATAAATCTAATTTAAATTATTCCTGACATATGGGTAGATTATTTATTTATTATAAATAATAAATTTACCAAGAACTAATTTTCTAACTTCACAGTGTTTTACATATATCTATAAACAGAAACAAAGGATTGAAGTTCTCAACATATGTATATACAGATATTGTGGTGACAGAAGATACTGGCAAGGGTTGACAATTTCGTCACAGGCTCTGTGTGCGAAGTTGAAGCCAGGTGATGCAGGATACTGTTGGGCTAGTAATTTATGAAATTTTTCTTGTGCCAGCTAACTGTAGTCTAGTGTAGGGGAGGTCCTTTGAGTGGACTAGGGGCAATGTGAATCCTTAGGATGGCATTCTGAGTTTGGAAGGTGGATGAAGTGTATCATGTGATTCTTTTAATAACAAATAGTCCGCACTTCCCATGTTCAACCTCAGCAATTACTTCTGGATCCAATCAATAAACGAACATCATGGACTGTATCTACAGATGCTTCATCTAGGAACCAGAGTCCACAGTCCTAACTCACACCTTCAGAGATAAGTAATCATATACCACAATTTTTGTAAAATATTTCAAATGACTTGATTCAAGCACAGTAATTCTAATAACCCTGTTTATTCGAACAGTCACCTCAGAAACCCACCAAACCTTGGGAGAGTGGAGTGACATGCTGGGAATTGAAATCAGAAACAACTGCTTGAGGAATTCAGCTAGCGCCCTAAAATATTTTCATATTTTGTATACCTAGTTTTAATTTAAATATACCTATCGAAAATCTATTTTAATCATTTATTTATATTGTATTTATTACTTCATCTCCCACCCATGTGAATTACAATTTATATGAATTAATTACATAAATAGCAACTTTGAAGTATTCACAGTACTTATATAGAGTAAATGATTAAAATTCAGTTTATATGATTTTAAAAAGGAGTATGTATCAATTTTATTTTAAAGTAAAACTGCACTCATTAATTTATTTTCATTACCTATATGTTACAGATTAAGTTATACCTTGTATACAGAGTTTCTTTCAGTAAGTGTATCAAAAATGGAATACATGGCATTTAACATAGAGACAACTTCCATTGGTGTAATTCGACTGCAGATCTCTGTGAATGTCACCACATCAGAGAAAAGTATGGACACACTATCAAACATCTAAAAATATTGAAAGGCACTTATTAATTATTATTTTTAGGTACCTAGAAACACAAGACAAATGAATAAGTAATGCTTATTAAAATAAATTATATGACCTAAAATGTCAACAGTATTATTAAATAAATTGCTGTAAGACATATACTTATTAATTTTCATTATAGATATTAAAACTCAGAAACTAAATGTATATTCTCTATTTTATTTATATAATCTTCATATTTAAATATCCTATTAAAATGATATATACTAGTTGTGATAAATTAAAATCAATACACAATGTTTCCTTGAGACATGACACATATTTTCAGTGTAATATTTCTCGTTAATAGAGAAACTGAATGTCATATTACATAAAACTCTGAAAATTTCTATTAAATAGTAACTAAAATAAAAGTATAGCATTTCATCACCTCACAAGTATCAATAGGACTTTCTCCTGTTCGAAGACGGTCAGCTACTTGCTTAGGAATCATCTGATATAAGAGTTCATCAGTTCTTTTCATTTCTTCATCTAGTTTCCTCATAGATTCTTCAAGTTTTTTGGACTTCTGTTGCTCCTGATCCAATGCTAATTTCAACTCCACTGACTGTTGAGTGCCAGCTAACATGAGGTCCCTGTTAATATATATGAAAGTTTAGCACTCTACTAATTAATAATAACTGTAAAAGTTCACAAGACTAATTAGATGAGAATTATTTAAGGAGGAAGCACTATTATGATGTTTGTGTCTTATAATAAATGTGTTGTGGTGCATGTTATTAAAAACAGATGAAAAATGCCCTCATCCTGATCAGTTGATTGTTAAGGTTTGAGTGTTTCACGACAATTTTTGGCTCAGGACTATGTGGTAAAGGGAGAGGATCTTGTGATAGAAAAGGAAGAATTGACCAACTTTATTGGATAATTGATTGATGATGCTTTTCCTGTCAGATTGTGGGGTATGCAAAAGAGAGAAAAAGCTTTCAAGGACCATTTTTGGTACATTTTAGGATATTAGATGATCTTTATAGTATCATCATAGAGTGATACTAGTTATAAATTAATATAAAATAATTTCTATATATTTTTCAACAATTTCAATCAATAATACCCCAATATACACTTAAAATATAGACACCTCATATTTATTCACTACATTATTTTTATTGTGATAGAATAATTTAATTTTCAGCAGTTTTTAATTGCTCATTATATACAGTTTAAATTTACCAGATCAAACTATAAACGCATATATGACATTAAAAAAAGTAAAATCTTTTGCAGTTTCATTAATAATCTTAAAAATACAATTTGGGTTAAAATTGAGATATTTTTGGATAATTAGACAAATTTAGAATAAGTTATATAAGCTGTGATCTGTAGATAAAAAAATGTAAATAAATTATTGCAAATATTTAATATTCATCACTATGATTTTCTCTCTTTTTCTCCTTTAATATCTTTAAGTACAGATATGCAAATATCAGCTAATAAATATAATACTTCAGTGGATATGTTAGTTCCAATTGGCTTTTAGGTGCTGCATTATCTTACCGGCTGAAGTCGTGCATTGATAAATCATTTATGTAGAGACCTGTGGTTATGAGAGAATTTAAATCTGGCATGACAGGGGTGCCCAAGTACATCATCATTTGCCAACTATCCATATAAATCATTTGACCTGGAAGTAACAATAAAGTATGTCATTTAATAATTAAAAGTATACTTCTTGCTATACTGAATAATGTAGTACCTTTCAGTCGCAACTTTTTATCATCAACACCATCCGATTGATCACTAAGTATAACATCATTTTTCTTTCTGTCTGATGGCCTTTCATTTAAAACTGGTTCAACTGTCACCAGTTCAAAAATATTGTTTGTTCGATTTAATATCTGTTAGAAAGTGAAAGTATTACAGATTGCTGGTTCTCATAACTCAAGAATAAATAAACAAATCATAAGAGAGAAGAATTAATTAATTATTTTATCAAACAATATTTATTTTATTTATTAACATTATTTAAAAAATTACAGCATATTCATATACAATTATTATTTATATTGAAAGTAAGATTCATGGTAGTTGGTCAACACATTCAATTTGTTTGCATAAAAAGTTACAAAATTTCCAAAACTATGTTTACTAACTAATAATGTACAAATTCTTTACTTGGTCCAAATGATTGACTTACAGTCTCAAACTTGAAAGCAATCAATGGCCGTACTAAATCAAACCAATTTGTAACCCTCTTGCTAATCAAGTCAGGCAGGATTACCATGAGTGAATTGCCAATACTTCTAATAATCATGTCATGTCTGAAATGGAAATGTGAATTCAGCTTCTGTATGCATAGGTTGTGAATTAATCATATCACTTATACAAATATTTATATTTTTAATTCATAATAATTTTTAAGTGTAACAATGATGAAACATTAATGGAGGAAACATACCCAAATACTATGGAGAATGGAAATATTTCAAACAGCATTGATGCACATATTGGTAGATGTTTTTCTTCCCTTGTCATTGTGAGTGATGCAAGAGTAAAGGCTCTGTTGTCAAATGTCAGTTGGAATGTGACATGAACGGTGTCAAACAGGAGCTCTTCTCGAACAAGTTCAATTTTCATTTCTTTGTGATAAAAGTGTCTTGCAACCTACAAAGAAAATTTTTTATGAAGTAGCAGATAATTGCTTTATAAAATTGTAAATTATGTAGTTGAGTGTGTAAAACAAATGAAATTGTATAAACATTACAAATATGCTATTTTAATATGCTATTTCTTTTAAATGAAAACCTTAACATCTTGAAATATTATGTACTTTAACTTTATTGGAGACTGATATGAACTGCAGTCAATAGAAAAGAAATTTTAAAAAATTGAACATGAATAAAATTGTGAGCAGTAAATAGTTAGGTCGAAACTGGTATAAAAGGGGTCGCTGTGTTACATTATGACATTTCATATGGGATTTAAGTAAAAATTCATCCCCTTAAGTGGGGAAGAAATTTTATTCTGGCAGAGTACTGAAAATATTTTTAGTACTGTTATTGCACTGCGAATAATTTGGCTGTCGAGATACTGGGAGCATATTTGAAGTGCACATTGTGACATTTTCGATGTTGCTTTAGTCTTGTGTTGACCAATAATGAAATAATGTACTGGGATAATATGAATAAATACCAGTGCAACGCCGGGTTTCCATCTAAAATATATAAATATAATATATAATATAAATTGGATAATTCTTTTTTGTTGTGTTCGTTATTGTCAGGACAAGTTTTGTATAAAAGTAAATTTTTAAAAAATCGTACGATAAAGTTTTGAAACCTCATAATATGAAAAAATTCAACGGGAAGTCTGCCTTACATCCGCGCGTTTGAATCTCCATGTGCGTGCCTATACTCTTGACCAGTCATGCTCCGAAACGGCTCAACGGATTTCAATTAAAACTTCCAGGATTTTAACTTAAAGTTTCGTGTTTGTTTCATTTAGATATCTTGCAGAGTTCAGAAGATATTAATGTAAATATTCATAAATACATTGAATTGCGAGCGAAAGGCGGCGTAAAAATCAGCTGCGACTTTAAAGCCCTATTATGCGTTTTCTATACCATTCATCCCAATTACAGATTTATTACAAGTGTAATTTTGGCAGCATGAGAGAAAGAGATGGAAGGCGTTCGACACTCAGTAAGCTCACTGCAATATATTACAATACAAATTATTTATAAAATAGCAACTAAATTAAGTAAAAACCGCTGTGTATTTTTTAGCGTTTTCTTAATTGTTGGATAATTAAAATCATAGAAAAGTTTGGGGAATTGCTTCCGACTTTTGGTGAATACAAAATAAAGACAGCAAGGTGGTCACGAAAATTTATGAATAAGTGAGCCAATATTTATAATCACTGATGTTATATCAATGCAAATTAAAACCGGAGCTTTAGATCTCTATCAAGATCACATTCATAGTAGAGTCTGTAAAACGTACGCCAGATTACGTACCAATTCGCATTCATACTTCCACGATTCAGTTAAGCTTCTGTGAATGTTTGTAAGTGATCGTGTTGGTTCTCCACGTGTATGATCCATTCGAATGTTGAGTGTGACATAAACTTTGAAAATAAGAGACAACATTTATACACTCAGTAATCTTAATTAATTTGTATCAATAAAACAGTAGTGATTGTATAAAGATTTTATTGCTTCTTTAAAAATATGTATCACAGTCAACATTCCAATTTAAGTCAATTCTAACAAATAGAAATGAATTGGCCAACTGGGTCAATCTAATACAAGTGGTTCAGGAGAAAGGAAATTGGTTATTTTTAAACTCAGAAAAAAGTTCATTTAAATTACAAAGCACTAACCACTTTTGTTTTTGTACCTCAGACCCGTTTTCTTTAATTGACACAAAATATTTTTTCTCGCACATCAAGAGCCTATTTTCATCAACTTCATATAAACATGATAGTGGAAAAATATGCAACACAAATTTTTATATAATATTATATGTTGTTATCAAACCAGTTTTCTTAGTTTAACATGTCTAAATATTTGAAGTATTATATTGATATACACGTGGAAATAGCGCATTTCTTGTTATGTTTAACAATTTTTTATACTATCTTTGAGTTAAATCTCAAAGTTGAAACTTATATTGTAGTTAGCTACCGTAGAGAGTTATTATGGGGAAAAGTTTCCGATTTTTATCTACATGCCCAAAAAGTATATAGCGGTTCAAACATTGAAAAATCCTTATTTTTAAACGGATGTGATTTTTTAAAGAGAACGTCGGTTCCCATTGATAATTTATATAGAGTAACTAAACTAATGTGTGTAATTATTGAGGTTCGAAAACTGTTTCTTCTTGGAGAAATTAGCCTGCGAAAATTGAATTTTCTGCATTTGGAATCGACAACTTCGTTGCACACATAATACAAGAAAAATATTAGGTTATTAAATATGAGTTTTATTTGTAGGTCTGAATGTACTGAACACGATGCAGTTTATATGAAAAGGATACGTTAACACAGTCGTGGATAATTTAGAAATTCGTGGATACCTGCAAACGCGAAAAACGGCGTGCGCGCTATTACAAAAGCTGCGGCCATTTTTGAACCGGTCAAAATATAAATGAGGTCGCAGCCAAGTCTCATCCAGACAGTGATGATGTCAGATCCGAAAAGAACACGTGTTCAAAATTTTGTTGAAATTATTTATATACATATTGCATGCCATGAGTGTATATATAAAAATAAAATGATTTACTAGTTTGGAATAATTTAATATGTTACTTTCGATACGCAACCATATTCCAACTGTTTTGTCAATAAATTAGTCTATGACTGTACTTTAACGGCAGGAAACTGAATGGCTGTGCATCTTTTGTATTTTTAAATTAAATAAATGAAAGTTTTACTCATAAAAATATTTAAAGTATATTTCACAGAACTGTAAAAGTACTTTGTTAGAAGTTTTGGGTTCGTCAACGTGGGGTCATTACATTCATGCTATATAAAAAATTGATTACTACAGTATACATTTTGAAGTTCTTTAATTAATACCGGCATAGAACTGATATTATGGCACATTATGCATTGCAGCCAGACATTAATTATAGACCATAGTAATTATTTATAATACTCCTACTCTAATGAAATCCTAAAGTAAGAGAAACGTCGTGTAGTAATATTTTTGTCGATTGTTACCTTAAATTATTTATTTATTTTTCTAGTTGTTCCTTCCGATTCAGAATATTTTAAATTTAGCCACTTTAAAATTGATTAAAAGCGGTTCTTGAATCAATACTCCAGGGATACTTCAAAGTTTTTTGTCCTGAAGTTATACTAGTTTTTATTCTGCACTTTGTCGTGTAGCAGCTTATGAGCTATTTCTTCTAACGAAATTAAAAATGTACCGCATTATAGTGGGCGGAATGTGAGATCTGTAATTATGTGATTGTTTCACGACACCTTGAAACTTTCACGCAAAAGTAGATTTTACTCTGTGCCACTACGACGTTCTATATGGTTTCCACAGATAGTTCTGATCACATCACAATAGATTAACTGTATGCAATATGAAGCGTTGGAAAGAGCGTCTCAAAGACAATCCAATGATGCTTCACAAGCACTGTATGAAGGAGAAATGCGTTGAAGGGTGCGAAGGTCTGTGCTGCGGCGACCACGCGTGTCAACGACGGCGACAGGTAATCTGCAAGACCACTCGATACTGGATTTAATGCTCAGAAAGTTCAACCTATCCTGTATGAAACGTGGAAGAAACCGGGAAACACGGGCAGGTACCAATTGGACGACATAATGGTGAGACAGATATAGGAATCAGGTGCTGGACTGCAAAACGTACTCAGGAGCAGCTGTGAACTCGGACCATAATCTGTTGATTAAGAAATGCAGGTTGAAAATGAAACTCCAGAAAGGAATAAAAATAAAAATATGGGAGTTAGAAAAACTGAAACTACAGGAGGTGCTTCAGAGAAGAAATCAAAAATAGATTAATAAATAAAGGAAAAAGAGACAATACAGAAGAGAAAAGGCACTTGAAGGAAGAAATGACTAGAGCAACCAACGACAAAGTAGGAAGAATAACGCAGACCAATAGGATAGCATAGATAACAAAATAAATAATCAAAATAATTGATGAAAGGCGGAAATATAAAAAAGATGAAAATCCTAAACAGCAGTACAGACACCTGAAAAATGAGATAGATATGAAGCGCAAAGCAGCTAAAGAAACTTTGGGTCCAACAGAAATGCAGAGCGGTTGAAGATTTCATGGTGAAAGGAAACATAGGCGCAGCATATACGAAAATAAAAAAAATACAAGAGAAGAAAAACACTAGCAAGAAGATCAGAAAAGCAAATGGGAAGCCAATTCTAGCTAAATACGAAAGGACGGAACGATGGTAGGAATATCTAGATCAGTCAGTAATAGAAGAAGAAGAGGAAGTGGATGATGAAGAGTTGGGGAACAAAATTTTAAGGTTGGAGTTGAAAAGGGCGCTGACAGAGCTGAGCAATATTCAAGCGGAGTTGATAAGACCATCGGACGTAGAGCAATATCGTTGCTGCCCAGGATAGTTTGCAAAATCTACGAAACAGGAAAAATACCAGACGATTTTAGGACCAACATAATTATCCCTATATCGAAGAAAACTGGGACTGATAGATGCGAACAGCACAGGGCAATTCGTTTAGTATCTCATGCGTGCAAAATTTTAACACAAATAATATATAGGAGGCTGGAACGTCAAATCGAATGCAAGTTAGGAGAAGATCAGTTTGATTTTAGGAAGAATGTAGTGACGGGAGAAGCAATATTGTTTCTGCGTCTAATTTTAGAAGACAGAATAAGAAAAAAACAGGTCTACTCTAATAACATTTGTAGATTTAGAAAAAGCGTTTGATAATGTTAACTGGAACAATTTATTAAGGATTTTAAAAATGTTATATGTGAAGTTTGATTTGCGATTAGACTTGTCCATTATATTTATTTTTGCCAACCAGGTGATTATCTTGTAAAGGGTGGGTGGTAATTAAGAAAGGAAAAAAATTAAGGAATTAATTTTATAAGTTATTTAATCTCTGATTCAAATTTTCACTTCGGTTATTTACTAAAATATTAAAAACGATGATGGCTAAACTGAGGATGTTTATTTTACTCGAGACTGAAATTAACTGACAGGGTCTTATCTGTGTGTGGGAGTGGGGGAAATCTGTCTGGCAGCAGAGATATATTTTATTACGTTGAGCTTAAAACGAACCTGTTTTGTTCTGAGTTCGGTGATTTGGATTCTTTAGCAGGCACTAGGAGAATTTTGAGACGTCGGTGCAGTTCTCTCAGCATACTACAGGAACGAGTTGGGACAATTTTCTTTCTCCTTTACGGAGGGGTGTGATATCAGCAGACTTAATACAGGGGATTTTCACTGTTCGGTGTCGAGAAAAAGCAGTTTTCCTCTTTCACAAAGACTTTTGGTTAAGGTAGGCTGGTGTTTTTCCCCTTCTCATCTATGCGGATGTTACTTCTTTCAGAATATGAATTTACCGTTACTATGTAGATATCTTCCTTTTACTCTATTCCCTGATCTCCTATTTCCGAGTTGTGATAAAATTGCCGTTTTCGTCTCCTTTCGGGTTCCCAGCTCGTCTCCCTCTCACCGCTCTACGTGGTAAAACACCGTTCCACGTGACGTTTTTACGCCAATCCTGTTACAGGATCGTAATCAACATGAACCCGATGTATAGGAAAGTTTCCATAGGTCATCGTCCTCTGGTGGCTGACCAGTCTTAATCCTCCAGCTTTGTTTATAGACTCATACTTAGGCGACACCACGGTGCCAGGCCAATGCTGGAAGTTTTTATCTGCGCTAATGCTATTTCAAGGTGCAGGAATATCGACAAGAGTAGTCGAGATAGTTAAGATTGCTTGCTCAGCCGTTGACGAATGCCGGCGGAGAATCCATTGCAGATGGTCATTGTGTCTAAGACCAGTTGAAGATGAAAATTAGACACACAGAAACTGCCCAGTTTTCGCCATCATTTACGTACCCACGGCTTAAACTGTGATTAAAAAAGATCCGAATGTTTCTCCGATTTACTGACAACTTATATTGTAGTTGCGAATAAATTACGTTCCGTATTTAATATTGATAGTGCTTTAAACCCTGCTAAATTAGAATAATTTAAACACTTAATTTCCTTTTCGTAAATTCCTCCCTTCAAGTATATTAAAATAATGAAATATTTTACTCTGACAAACCAATCGGTTTGAATTGTGTTCTGGTCGTCGCATATGGGTAGAAAATGAAAAATTCATATAAAATAAATTTTAGATTTCCAGTTTGAGCGCATAGGCGACAACGACCTTTCAGGTTGAGGTTGTTGTAATACGGATCCCGTTCATTATTGCGGAATGTATCAGCTAATCCGCTTTGTGTGGAATCCTATTCAGTTATATCGGACCGTAATTGCTATTTATCATTGCTCGTTCCGCTTCGTTGCTCCACTTTAAAGTGTTTGTTTATTCGGTCGCACAAACAGTGTTCTGAGTGTTGCTGTTTCTAGTTATGTCGAGAGATGGTACCAAAGGGAAAGGAATTCCTTTACAAAGCATAAAATTATGTATGTTTTCATCGTAATAGTCAAATACCGCTCAAGGCTTTAGATCACAAAATAAATAAGAGAAGAAAATAAAGCAAGGTGAATTGTCAATATTTGTTGAGCTTTTGTCCAATGTTGGTCCCTATCTGTGTACCATGGGGTTCCAGAGGTAAGTAGCAAGTACTTAAATTAATATAGTACTGTTTTTAAACTTATCAGGCGACTTTTCTAATTCATTCCACTAAAGATGCAGTTTAAAATAAAGTCTCAGGAAACTCAATATGTTGTCGAATCCTGTTTTGGAATTAAAAATCACGGCAAAAGTATGCATGGTATATTATAAATTATTTAATATTTAATTATAAGATAGCTTATAAAGGGGATTATAAATTGAATATTCAACAATTAATCACGTCAAGTATGATTTTAGCTTACGACTCAACGAGACTCCTCCGTCTAAAATAATAACTTACAGGACTGAGACACTAATAATTAAGCGTTTATGTTAACATTAGAGCGGGGATATGAGGAAGTGGGTTCCATTTGCCTCCTACAGGTAAATTGTTGCAGAGTAATAAAATAAAATAGAAACTGAAATTTACCAAAAATTTTTTTATACAAAATACTAGGCGGTAGTTATAAGAATAACTGGGGAAAAGTTCACAATTTCGTTTTCAAGCGGAAACAACGATGACTCGGCGGCGGTCTTAGAAAATAACGTCTATAGGGCAAAATCGGATAAGGAAAAGGCAGGCTTATTAAATTCATATTTCATTTTAGTATTTAAAGTTAGTATTAACAAATTTCAATTAGAAGATAATGATAGAAGTTTGGAAATTTTTGAGGTCAAGGCATACATTACGTAAATTAAAAGATGTCGTATTAAAAGAATATTAAAAAAACAATTTCCATTTTTTATTAATTTTGTGTATAAGTGTATATATTTAATTATAATGAAGGGGTTTAGGCTGTTTGCAAGATCAACGGCGGGCAAGTAACAATCGCGTTTCTTAAAATTAAAGTAATGTCCAATTGACTATATCGATAGCCAGGAAAGAGGAATAAAATCTGTACCACTTATCTGCCTTGGGACAAAGGCCTGAGTTAGCGACAAAAATCTGGTTGCTACAATAAAGATCAGGCCATCCCAAGAATCATAAAGGACTAGCCCGACTTACCCGATGCAGGTTTTCTAAGGTTTTCCCTGCATCACCTTTAGGTGAAACACCGGGTAGGATCCTTACACTATAGCCTGGGGGCCCTGGGCTACCTTGCTCTACCTTCCACATCCCCCCTTTTCCAGTCCCTTCCTATGCTATTAAAGGGGAGTTGCATACTTCAGGATCACCCTCATGTAGCCTGTTACCCGCCAAAAACAAATTTGTGGATCAGAGAGTGAACTAGAGAATACATTTCGTTTGAAGGAGAGATCCGATGAGAGGACTGGAGAGATTACATTACGTTATAGAGGAATAGTGGACGCAGCAACATTATTATGAGTAGTGGAGGTCAACAGGAAAAATAAATCCTGTTTCAACAGTAGATGGCACGAGGATCGACGCAGAGAAGCACCGAGGCAACCTGACCGATGAAGAGATGCAGCATCATCACTAGATCCAGATCTACAAGTCGGTGATGTACTCGATTATGTTTCTCGCCCCTGGCTTGAGTAATTCAAAATTTTCGATGCCCAGTTTTTGTTTAAACCCACATATGCCCATTATACTCTTGCTCTCCGGTGACTTTTAGTAAGCAGCCGGCCCTAAAGTTTAATAATGTATATATGATTAAAATTAAATTTTATAAAATTTTTAATTTTGATATATAAAACTCCAACTTATCTTTAATAATTAAATAATCACCCTGTCATTAACAAGTCATGGGGTCCAGATGATTTATACGTATAATTATTAAAACTTGAAGGAAGGCAATAATTTCGCACTTTATAAGAATTTTCAACGCATCGTGTTTTCTGACTATGAATGAGTTTCCTCTCGATTCTGCCGTATCGGACTTGCCCTAGGAGTCTAATTTTGGAGATCCCTGGTCCAATGTCTCTACTGATGAGCTACAGTTAATGTATTTAATAGTTGTAGGAGTGCAGACCTCCCTGATCTGGCCCATGGTGTAGTAAACGAAGCCTCGCCTCTTGCTGCGGTAGTGCAGCGTGAGGCCGTGGCGGGTCTCGTTCTCGCAGATGAACGACGGCGCCCTCATGCGAGGGTATGAAAACTTCAGGTACTCGTGGAGGTTGTCCAGACCTGTGCACATCATTAAAACATTATCATCACAATTTGAGCATATAATGACAAACGTTGCACAAAATAATATTCATCATTTTGAAATCAAGGACCCTTGAGGCAATAAGGCTTGTGTATATCGTGTCAAATGATGCACAATTAATAATTACATTTAACGTAGGGAACTTAATTTGGGTAACAGAACAATTATATATATGTATTATATTTAACAAAAAATTAACATAATTGTATTTAACAGTTTTGCTTCTAGTTAACAGCGCTACCCGCTACTAAAACGTTTCTAAATTTATTTTAGCAGTAAAAATGTTTATGTTAATAGCACTAATTTGAAAGGTTTCTCAAAAAAAGTTATGAACTATTCTTCAGTCTAGCTATGAATATTACTTGTTATAAATTGCTTTTTAATTGACAACATAATTAATTTAATTAGATAAATACAGCTCTAAGAACAGTCCCCCAATTGGGACTTCTTCTTCTTCAATGGCTCTACAGACCATTCAGGGCCTGAGGCTACCGGGTCGACTGCGGAACATCATCCCGCATGACACATTCTAAATTTGGAGTGACATGTGGTCATCGTATTGATTCTCCCACAGTCTTAATCCCAGTCTCCGTGACCATGACGTCACAAACATCCAAACCAATTCCAGGATTCGAGTCCGGGACCCCTGGGTTGTGAGGCAGCCATGATAGCCACAAGACCACAGGAGGTCGGCCCATTGGGACTTCACCAGGTTAAAATTAATGAAAAAGATGAGACCCCAATGATTATTATTATCTAAAATGTCTTCAATAATCCTGAACTTTCTAATAAATTTGATAGTGTACACTTCAAAAGATTTCAATTATTCGGCTCTGGAAATTATTCAATAATATATAAAAGAAATTTGAATAAACTTGTTCCCATGCCTGTTGCAATATTAATAGTGATTAACTCATTTTGTTTTTCCTACTATTGTTCCTAAATTAGAAAAAAAGCGTTGAGATAAATTGGTACAATTTTTATATTTATATTGTCAGTCAATAATCCTTTCCTGAATGTTTGTTAATTATATTTATTTACTGAACACTTGCTGGTATCAACGATTAAAAGTATCTAATTGATTGATATGCATTATTTCAATTATTGTACACAATTAAGTTTTATTTAAATACAGGCCAATTGAAATGACCAATTTACAGACAAAATAAAAGTTTTATACAATTACTGCTAGGTTTCGTCCTCGCATTAGGGGCTTCATCAAGTAAAAATAAATTTTTCTAGTTTTTGGAATTTCCAAGTATGTATGCAGGTTGGGACGAAGAATTTTATATTTGGACTTTTATTTATTTTCAAGATTAATCTTTAATTACATATTTAAAAATTTCATTTTGTAGGGTGACAAGCTACATGAGGCTGATCCAATTCATGACAAATACCATTTAAAAAGATAGGAAGGGAATTTGAGAAGGCGGATCCGGAAGGGAGAGGGACGCAGTCAAGGAATATAATTAAAGGAACCTATCCGGTATTCAGAAGATACAGCTTTAGTGGGTCGCAACAAACGATATGCCTCGACCAGATTTAAGAGGCAGTTGCTTCAGTGGGATCGGCGATCAATCCTCACTGTATACCCGACGTCTGCTACCCCGAAACATACACTTCTTAAATATGACAGGTATCGTCTTGGATACTAAATCTATTTCTTCCTGATGACGCTACAATGGCGAGAACGTAATGTAGTTGTAATTGAATAAAAATTCTATAATTTGTTTCTTAATATGCACCAAATGTCTGATTGATGTATATAAACAGATTAAAATGATAAAACTCTTTTCACAGTCACATAAAATTTAATTCAATGTTATTACCGAATAATTTCATCTGAAATATTAAGAACTTATTTCACTACATATATGTAAGAACGTTGCATTTATTATTTATTTTTTGTCACCAACATTTAATTGATTTACCTACCTGTGTAACTAGCTACTTTAATTTATTAGGTGTGGGCCATCTGTTACATGTTCATGGTTTGCATGGACATTTTAAACTAAAACTTCCATTTTGTCTGTAAATTTGATTCTTTAAGTTTTCTTTATATTGTTTTATTTAGAAAAACAAACTAAAAAAATTCTTAACATCTGTCATACTAGCAAATAAAATATTTGAATTTTACAATAATAGTAATTTTACATATATTCACATCATATCAATATAACGAAATATTACCGTAATATTAACACATTTCATGTTTTTATCTGTGAATAATTTAGGCAATTTCTTGAACAATAAAAGAAAATAAGTATCTAAACTGTTAAACAATTTTTATCAATATTTTTCATAGTAAAAGACTGTTAATTGATCGTTAAATATAACTTATTATTTCACAACCTTAATAAAAATAATTATATTTTGCTTAGTGTTCTAGCAATTTCTTTACTTCTGAACATAACTAATTATAATAAAGAAACAAATGTAAATAAATATATCCTATATATTATTTCTATTAGACTGAAAGAAGTTTTTTCCCATGATAATGCACTTAACTTCAGCAATATTAAATAATGTGAAACCTAGGAATAATAAGCTTTACCATTTTTTGGCATAGGCAACTTATAATTTTACCTAACTGTAACAAATAAGCAGACAACATAGCAACGTAATCCGTTTTGACAAACACGAATCGTCAAACGGTTGAAGATCGCCGACAACTGGCCGTAGCCGCGACTGCTTGTCGTTTTTACGAAATTTTGTTTCAATATGCCCAGAAAACCGTCCGGAGCTCTTAACCACTAACCGAAAAAGCATTTTACTTAAGTTTCGTGCTCAAAATGAAACTGACTCCAAAACACTAGATTTTCAAACAAGCAATTAGCTAGTAAACGAACTTGCAGAAACATGAATAGAGAAGTTCTTAGACGAGATTTGCTGCAAATAGAAAAAGTTAACTGCACACACAATATGGAATGGTGAACGCTATTTTAAAAGAGGCGGTAATTTATATTCAGACTAAATTTCAATGAACTGATAACATTAATTCGTTAGCACGTAAACGATATAAAACATTTATAAATAGGGTGCTGATAAACCAAAAAGGCTATATGTATCGATTAGCGATTGCTTTTAACGGTTTCTGGAATTCGACACGATGTGTTTTTATAATTTTACAGATTTCTATTGGACCAAAGTGGGACAAAGGGTTATGTAGCTACGTAGAAAGGATGAAAGGGGGACGAGAGCTGAAGTTGATTGTGAGCATTCGGTGTTGTGGAAAAGTGCTTTTGCGTTTTATACAAAGCTCACGTAGTTAAAATCTGCTTGGAATTAAATAAAAATCATATACGGATTCCTGAATATTGAAAATGAAACTCATAACTGTAAAATCAAACAAAAGGGTCATCCAAAGAAAGCGGGAAGGTGCTGAATTTATTGCTGTTGTAGTATTCAGTCCTTAGACTGGTCTGATACATCTCTCCATGCTAACCTATTTATTTATAATAAACCTATTAATTTATTAAGGATCAAAAATTGTTTATTACAACTAGGAAGAAGTTGCAAAAATTTTTAGAATGTCAGGATCTTTAGACAGAGACTATAAAACATCCCTTCAATGATATAAAATAAATTACTTCCCTTAATAATTGTTTTCCAGATTAAAAACCGAAAGTAAATACTCGTTTTGACGACAGTGGTGCATTTATTTATATTCTGCACTAGCTAGGTACCCGGCGACCCCAGGTACGTATTTATAATATCCTGGTACTGTTTCACAAATTTGGAATTTTTTCATCAAAATTTCCAAATTGTGATTTAAATTATTATTATTTATTATTACTTAAATTACTGACATTCTGAAATTTTTAACTATTTCAAGTAAACATTTGTACAATTATTTTAGTAAACAACCTAAGGAAGACCCAAATAGGGTGATGAAACGTCGAATAAACTAAATAACTTTGTCTGTATCTGGTCGTTAATTTATTTGATTTAATTATTGTTAAAAACAGACGGTAATTATTTTACTATTAAAATATATTCAATGTATAATAAGATAAAAATAAGAGGAACTATCCATAAAATAGAAGAAAATTGAATTTGTTTGGATTTGAAAAATAATATTGATCTTGTTGACTTTACGATTTTAATTACTGAGTTGTTGATAATTCATAGTTTCGTCTTTACAATATTTAGGATACAAAAATACTGTTGCTTTTCCTTTTATTAATTTATTGATATAAATTTGTGATCTGCATTGTGATACTAATTGTTCCTTACCACGCAATTTCGTATTTTTTATTGGTAAAATGTTTCTATCAATTAGTATTTAAAAATATTATATTTCACCAATCTGAACTTTCGCATTTAGTAGTTACCTGATTTAATAAGTTTTACAATCAGCAAAAGCACGCGTTTCAATAAGTCGTTACCGTAATTCGTTAATAGCGAAACTGAGTGAATGTTAATAACATTAAGGCATAACTTATAGTCAGACCCAATCTGATCAGGGTTAATATACAAATTTGTGCTGTTGAATAATATATTTATAATTACCAATTGTTTTTTGAGTCATAAAATCTGTCTGTTGATGGTTGTTAAATATAACTTATTATTAGAAACAGAAGTTAAAAAGTAATAATTTACTAACAAAACAAATAAATATCATGATGATTAGGTCAGAACAAGCTTAAAATGAAATATCCTATTCAATAGCTGCAAAAGCATTGAAATAAATACAAATAAAAACCGATGAAAACATTATAGATTGGCCCTATTTTGGTGACGTTTTGAATTCTCAAATTTGAAGAAATTATGTTTTAATACCTGTGAAAAAATGTCTCCTGAAAAATATTAATTCTTGTGTGATAGTAATTTTTTCATATGTTAATCACATTAATAACCAAAACTATACTTTAATTTTGATTTCAAATTTATTCTGTCATCTACAAATTTCAAAAACAAATATTTTTTGAAACATTACAATTTTTTTATTGAATTTGTTTGAAATTATAACAATATAAAAACTTTTTTCTTCCATGATTTAATGTTAAAAATATTGTACATACCCTCATGTAATTTAGTATATATATAATTTCTAAATTTCTTCATTAATTGGATAAGATTTGAAATCAAAATTAAATTTTAGTTTTGGTTATTAATGTGACTGATTAACACAGGGAAAAATTATTATCATACTAAGTAGAAATCAGTCTTTTAACAAAATTTAAATAAATTCCTTGATAAAAAAGATTAGTTCTTTAAAAAGGTCAATTAGGAAAAATTAAAAGAATAAACCGTACATTTCTTTTCGTATTACTCATCAAGTGCAACACTTCCCATGGATTCGGTATATTTATATAATTCAATTATTTAAATAAAAATAATTAAACAGCATATACTATGTTACTTTTTAGTCCTAATATAAATTATACATTTAATTAAAATTTACGTAAAGACGTATGCTATGTACAATTGATTACAAATTTAAAGTTGGATTAGCCATCATCGGCAATGTATAAACAATTTTATTTGCAGGGTACAGCTATGTAACAGGACACAATGTCTTAATTTTTCATTTTTATTGGCCCGTTGCAACCATTAGAGGACATTTGCATATATTCTTGTAGTTTTTTTACGATCAGGTCATCATACTTAGTTTATAAATTTGATTTTATAGGTGCGCTTTCTGGATTAGGGTCTACAAAAAAAATATGGTACATACTGTTTATTTGAATTACGTACAAAAAGTCCTGAAAACACAATATATTATAATATACTAATACTATATAAATATAAATACAGTGTAGAAAAAATCTATAAAAGGCAAAATCTGTGGAGATTGCTTTAACGGCGTCTAAAATCTGTAATTTCCATAGCAGTAAAAGAAGGGCAAATATATTTATTAATATCATATTACTGTACTCTACGTTTAGATTCACGGAAGTGTTGCACTTGAATTTTACGGACAAATAGAAATCCGCTGGGTGGTTTTGTTTCTCCCATGTGGCACTTAATAAAAAAAATAATTTAATATCTGTTGAGAAAACTTTGGAACATTAAATTCTATAAAATAAATTTAAAGTTACTTGTATAAAATACAAATATAATCATTAGTTCATTCTAAATAATATAATACCATTTCAATCACTTACATAAAAAACTGCTACTTAAATCGTATAGTAAGTGTCATAATTTATATCAGCATTCACATTACACTGGTTTCGACACAAAACTCGATATTTTTCTTGTTCTTTTCAGGTGACACCTCTCCACATCTACCTCACCCTCATGCTGGTTACACACAAATATAGTCTGAGAAACACTATAAAAGGAATTGACCTCAAGAAATTTTTTTCGACGCAAATATGAGCATTTTTACATAAAAAATTCCACCAGTTCCCCTCCCATCTCTCTCGGTTTTGGGAAGCGAGAAACATGGAAACTATCAAAATTGCGAAAGCAGAAAAGTAAACTGCGTGCATGTTTTGGAGGCATGGATAATTAACAGCATTTTTCCGGATGTATGACACGTACCGTTGAGGAAATCCCTCATGTGCCTCCCCAAGACGGAGAGGACTCTGTCGTAACCATACTGGCTCACGAAACTCACGAAGTGGACGCCCATCTGGTCGAAGAACTCTTTCTCTGTGATTCCCAAAACCTGGAAACCACAAATACATGTTAATCGTGACACATGCACGGAAACTATCAATCATGAAAGTTTCATATTTGTTATAGTTAATTAAATATTTCCTCTTCTGAAATCTCCACACCTTTCAAAAAAGGGAAAGCAAAAGATATATAAAACTGTAACAAAACCAGTAGTGTGACCTATGCAGCAGAAACATGGTGTATGTTAAGGAGCGATGAACTCAAAATAGCAGCATGGGAAAGGAAAATTCTACGAAGAATTTATGGACCTATGTATGAAAATGACGAAAGGAGAATTAGAAATAACAAGGAACTTTATGTGCTTTATGGTGGCCCCCAAATTGTAAGCTCTATGAAGAGCGCAAAACTTAGATGGGCGGGACATGTGGAAAGGAGTGAAGAGGGAACCCTACTGCAAAGAATATGGAAAGGGAAACCAGAAGGAAGAAGGAGATGTGTGGCAGACCTAGAAAGAAATGGGCGGAGAATATAGAAGAGGATATGAAGGAATTGGGAATAAGAGGATGGAGAAGGAAGATGAAAAACAGGAGAGAATGGGCTTCTATAGTGAGGCAGGCTCTAGCCCTACAAGGGCTGTAACGCCATGGAGTAGTAGTAGTAGTAGTAGTAGCATAGTTCATTAAATACTCAACTTCAAAGAAATATTATGTATATATATATTATCTGGGTCCCTGGCCCACTACTATATAATTTGGTGTAATCTCATTTTCACACGTGATTATACCATCAGCAAGAGCGTCACATTTCAGAAAATTAACCTTTCCACTCCCTCTACTTTATTACAGTTGAATTTCATCGTAACCAACATGACTCAGTACCTCATTTGAGTCAATGAAACTGTTGATACCTTAAATATGCACACGCATACAGAAAAATACACAGAAGTGGTCAATTATATTTATAAGAAAAATATAGTTGAGTAATTTTCTTTGTCTGATTACCACAAAGTAATGTGTAGATACAAGTATACATCTACAGAAAATATAATTGGATGTGTGTGGATCGAGTCTTAACATAACATACCTCAATAATCTGTCCTGTAACCTTAAAAGTGTAAGTACTTAAATTTAGTTAAATATAAGTATTATATCACGCTTGAGTTCAATATGAGGATTAATAGAGGGAAAACCAAGTTAATGGAGTGAAATATGGGAAACAGTGGAATAACAAAGGGTGTTAGATTTGGAAGGGATATTTTGAAGGAAGTTAAGGAACCCTGCTATTTGGGAAGCGTAATAACTAGGGATGTAGAAATATAGTAGACATAAAGAATAGGATAGCATAGGCAAGAAAGGAAGAGGGATTTACTTACGGGTAATATAAGTGTGAAATTTAAGAAATCTTTGCTAAAAATATTCGTATGGAGCATGGTGCTATATAGGTGTGAAACGTGGACGATAGCAGTTGCGGAAAGGAAAAGAAAGAAGCCTTTGAAATGTGCTATAGGAGAATGCTGAAAATCAGATTGGTGCATAAAATAACTAACGAGGAAGCTCAAAACATAATAGGGGAAGAGTGAAACAATATGGAGAACGTTGACCTTGAGAAGGGATAGATTAATAGGCCACGTTTTGAAACATGATGATATTGTAAAATTAGTATTAGAGGGAAGTGTGTGGGATAAGAACAGAAGATGGAGGCCAAGGATGGAATACGCTAAGTATATCAGGGAGGATGTAGGTTATGGTAGTTATGCGTAAATGAAAAGACTTGCGCAAGATAGGTTAGCACGGAGAGTTAAATCAAACCAATCTTAGGACTGAATACCGCAGCAACAACATCACGCTTGACAGATATTTTTTCTTCGGTATGATTAGCGTGAAATAATGTGCTTACCACGACGTAGCCCGTGAAACGTGAAATATCTCTTAAATATGACTAAACCTTTATTTAATTATGATACTTTTTGCTTAACACGAACGTCGTCGTTGTCGCCGCCGCAAGCACACTCACAGGCAGCTGATAAACGTCTCGCTTGGCAGGCTACTCAAACGTATGTATAGATACATATATATATCTACGAAAAATCAAATCAAATGTGTGCGGCTGGGTCTAGTGACTTATTTACCGAAAAATTCGTCTCGAGTGCCCGAGTCACAATTATTTAAAACATTATGCATTACTATTAAATAATTAAAAGAATAATTAATTAAATCAAACGTTAGTTCGCTCTTAACAGCAATTTAATTATCTAGTTTGACATGCTACATAATACAATGTCTACGTGTCTTTAGGGCCATAAAAGGGGAAGTAGGGACATAAAACTTAAAAAGATCGACAGAAACAGTTTCTAAGAAGAGGACTACAATACACTAAAATTTCATGGAAATCGGATCTACGGTATAGATAATCATAAGAGACAAAAAGGAAGTCGCAGAGAATATGACTAACGTATGACCTTCATAGCCTATGAGTGGAGCGGGAGGGGGGGAGAAGGATTCTAAATGTTCCATATAACAACAGAAGCCTTTTTTGAAATAAACAGCGCTAAACATTAAAAATTTCACGGCAATCGGTTGAATGGTTTCGGAACGCCTAAGGCCAAACCTTATAATTTGCAGTGCCTTATTTATATAAATATGAAATAAGGTCTTGCAATCGGGGAATCCGACGCTGACGCTAGATTAATTTGTCCATGACACAAACTCTGCACGAATAAATTTATATAAATTTAGAATCCATGTATACGTAAATTTATGAACGGTGTTTAAATTATAATAATATATACATGTATTATATTCTCTGCGATATTTTTAATGAGTCACGTTTTGTAAAATTAGAACTATTTAGTAATTTTCAAAACTGCTTTTCAGTATTTCAGGAGCAGTATTGCCATAAACCTCTTCAATTTGTCCAAATAAAGCAGCTTTTCCTTCACATTATTAATTAAATTTTCCACAAGGGACGTTTGTCTTATTGAAATCTCGTAAGAGGATATCACTGCGCACCTACGGCCCGGATGTAACTTCAATTTTTATCTGATATTCCGTCAGAAAGTAATTTAAAAAATAATAATTTATAAATGAAATTTTAAATTTTGTTTTGTATATTCATTGATTAAACCACTTGGAATAAATAATAAATACAATAAAACATAAATAAGACCTAATAAATTTAAATGTCCTGAAGATAAAACTCTACAAATGTTTTCATATGAAAATGAACATATTTCCTCTACAAATGTGGAAGAACGTGAGAAAAGCTTATTTATTTATGAAGCATTTTTTTACACTGGGTGCGGTGTTTTGATGGACCGTAAACAATTTGTGATGTAATAAAAATGTTGCAGCAAATGCAGCAATGAAGCCGATGACAACTGTACCTGAATTTTGGTCGTCTAAATTCTACAAACTCACATTTACAGTTAATTCCCGTCGATGTCTGTGACGTGTTAATTTTTTAATTTATTTGACAAACATTTGATTCTAAAAAGGGTTCTCTGAATTTCAATCATACCGGCCAGATGTATTGAACGTATTTGTTAACAATTCTGATATTCACGACTTCAACAAAAGATACAAACAACAATAATTAAAATTTCGGGAATCATTGTCAATTGCGCAGATTGGTGTCCATTATTCAGTCTCAATAATGTAAGGATAATTGTTTGTTTTGTAAATTTAAGATACTTTACTCTAATAGTATCTTAAGAGTGTGAATTTTTGCTTCGATTTAAACTGAACATCGTCTGGTTGGTCATAATTTGATTAGATGATACATTTTAGATGAATTTGTCCAAAAAATTAATTGATAACTAACAGATCAAGATCTGAGATTGTATTTTACTTCGGATGGTAAATAAAGGGGTTTTAAACAGAAATTGAGATTATGCACTAACAACATGGGAGAAACTACCAATTTAATATATGTTTATTCGAAGCAAATATCGGCCGTTTACATTTGTAATGTAAGTTGATTTTTCAAGCTAATTCTTTATGCCTTTGCAGACAAGTTATATGTACGAGTGATTTTCATTAATTAAAGTAAAAAAATTGATGAAGAAGAAAGGTGTGTACTTTTAAAATGAGACTTTTTCTACTTCTCAACACAATCCAACGAATATTATTACACTTGTCCCAACGATGAACTAGTTTTTCATAACTGATGCAAAGAAGTCTTTACCTTGTCGTTCGAACCAGTTTCAAATAGTATCTTTGACCTCAGTGTCGCAGCTTAACTTTTTTTGCATTCAGGATCAAAAAAATGAACCCTATTTTCGTTTTGTTTAGAAAAAGGTCACCGTACCTTTCATAGCGTTCTTTAAAGTCTGCTTAAGCTGAGTCTTGTTTCTAAGTGTTTGTTGTGTTAACTGTTTCGGAACCCAGCTTCCATTGTTTTACTGTATTTTAGAATGTTACTTACAACGTTATTAACTGCGCCAACACTTTCTATAACTTTGTTTATAATATAATCCAAAGTAATACGTCTGTCATCAGACAGCAGAAACCGGTCGACAGAACGTTATTCAGTTGTTCAACGAATATGCAAACTTCAAACGCACACGACATCGTTAAATGCAACTAAGGTTATGGAAAAGCAATTTTTATCCATCAGGTGTTCTAAGTCCATCCTAATCTACAGTCATGAAGGTGCCAAACACCTCCTACAGCAATTGGTATCCTTAATTTTGGGATATACCTTAGCATTTAAATGTGGAGCCGGACATGCCAACATAATTTGTTATAGCATAATCCGTGGTCATACAATAGTTACTTTTTAAATAAGTCATTCCGACCCGATCACAAATGATTGCCATGAAATTATTCACAACAAAATATTAAATTTATTAACATATTCTGTTGTATAAAATCCTCTCGCGAAATCAACCGGGTGGTATCGTTGATATACCACGACGTTAGGTAACTGTCACCCCTGCCATCTTTATCTCAGAACTTCAGATAATTAACTTTTTTTTTAATTAACAGGAAAAAATTAACGACCAGTTTTACAGACAGTTAACTTTTGGATTAAGCAACGTTTCGCCACCACTTTTGGAACGTCATCAGGTGTTTGATTTTGAAATTTTTATGAAAGAAAAAATAACCCAAATATGTAAAAATGCAAACTAGGGTTTTTACACATTTGAAATTTTTTTTCTTTCGCCTGAAGAAGTTCCAAATCTGGTGCGTAACGACTTTTAATATAAATAAAATCCGTGCTTGTACAACAGGTAGTATAATGAATTGGGGGTTGGATTACAATTTAAATAAAAATGACATATTGGATTAGATTAAATAAAAACTAATTAAATTTAGTCACAGAAAAAAAGGCAATAATTACTAAACTTAGGGTCCAATTTTTTTAAAATTTACCACGCCTATCTCAATTGCATTGAATTTAGTAAGACTCTATCTACTTACCATGCTGCAAAAAAATCGTCATCACGCACTTTTCGATATTGGTACTAACACACCTGAGATTTATTGTGGGTCGTAAACAGCTTTGCCCACGCCGGTATCTTAGGGCCCTTCTTTCACGAATTCTGACCGCCTCTGGAGCTCGTTCCTCGGCTCTGGGAAATTTGCTTGGAAAGGACTCCATCTGCTTTGCAGTTCGCCTCGTTGTAGGGACATCCTGCCGTCTATTACGTCAGCATAATTCCTCGTTTTCTCTCCGCCTGATTACTTCAAAGCTCGTTCCTGACTGACTAATTTCTCTAGTGTCATGGCTCAACTAGAACGCAATCTCCTGACATCCTACTGGTTCAGTTCTCCAAACCAAACTGACTAAATTTCTGCCGCTGATCAAACACCACGCACCCTCTAGATTTATTCCTTCTTCAAATATCCAAATGCCCGACTGATTCAGTTTCTCTCATCCATCCTCGCAAGTCATCTCCTTCATTAACTCCACCATGACATACATGGCGAATCACCTGACCCTCAGCCTCCAATCAAATTCAGCTTGGCCCGCGGTTTCCTTCCCCAATTTCTAGCCTTCCAAAATTCCCGGGGTCAAAGAACTGGTTTCAGGCATCAGATTTTTAAGTCCCCAAACGGTGTTTTTGGCACGTTCTGAAATCAGGTGTCTCACCTTTCTGGCGCCTTGGTATTTACTTGGACTACTGTCTCCAATATGGGGAATTCTTAACCCAGCTACGAAATAAAATGGCGATCGCAATATCCACTCATTATAGTAGTAACACTTCATTTTAATATTTGAATGCCAGACTAAATTCCTTTGTATTTGTAATTTATCCATTAAAAACGAGTAAATTTGAAGAAAATTGAAAAATAAGGTAAAATGAGCTACCAGAAACTCTTGACAGACAACGCTGATTTTAGTTACTCGAAACTTATGCATCTCTTGAATATAATATTTGTGAGAATTTCTGTGAAGTTGGAAAATAGCACATTGAATCCGGTGGCATTGTGAACTCACAAGTGACAAAGGTGAAACGATTACGGTTCTGGAACTAATATACTATGACTTACGACACTTTCCACCCACGCCTCGAGAACCAATAAGCTGTTTATTACTGATTGCTACTCAGTCGTGGAGCTCGTGATATTGGCAACGCTCAGCTAGTGATCCGATACAAGTGTCGTGGTAATATTTTAGCTTTCCTTACTCAAGACTCCGACCGACTACGTTCTCAGCACAGTTTTGTACGTTTATGAAATTTCAGGGTACAAGTTTTGAAGTTCTCGAATCTGAGTAGCACAACAAATAACATAATTTTCCTATCTAACATTGATTTGAGTTACATTTTCTGGGGCAGGATGTAACTTTGAGATGGGAAAATGGCAGATAGATCGTTTTTCTCGTCAATTTTAATTAATGTAATTCAGAAAAGAATACGGATGAGAAATATAATAACTTTTTAAAGTTCAATGAATAGACCAAAGTAGTGGTATAAAACAAATAGAAGTATTTTTGAAAGACAGCCCTATTTAAAACGTGACATGAAAACAACTCGAAATGTTTACAGAATTTTAAGTATATATTACGGAAAAAATACAAACTATATAAGATATTTAATTATAATTAATTGAAAAATAAAATAATTTCCGACCGTTTTTTTCAGACAGTTTTATTTTTTATTCAAACAACGTTTCGGCGCATATTCGCACCTTCTTCAGGTTTATAATCAAATTATTGTTAAAATAAAATTATTAAAAAACATAAAATAGTTCTAAACGCCAATTTCTTTATCCCAAAGTGAGGTCGAAGGCAGCACTAAGAAATACATAGCCACAGTTTATGCGAATATGCGCCGAAACGTTGATTGAATAAAAATTAAAACTGAAAAAAACAGTCGGGAATTATTTTATTTTTGATTTTTAATATCAGGCATCAATCGATTAAATATAATTAAATGATAAAAATAGCCAGTAAGCCAGAAAAAATAAATATAATGCTTATTACAAACACCAAACAACGTTTCATCCATTGTTGGGACTTCATCGTGCGAAAAAAACAATGAATTTACGTAATATCATCTTAACGTCAAATTCGGAGTATTTATATTAAAATAATACCATATTAGAGATTTATATTTCATTGAAGTCAAATTTGGATTAATATATTATAACTATCTGGGTGTCCAGCGTTGCCACAGTATTCATTTATATCAGCCCTGAAACTGAATTAATTCTACATTAATCTCTTGATCAACGCGTAATTTTATTTGCTCAAATCCTCGATGGGCACACAATTGAGGGTTAGCTCACATTAACCAGGGTGATGACTGTTACCAATACAATAGGTGAAAATAAGTGTTTCTTAGCTCTATGACCTTAGTTCGTCACTATTGTAATTCTAATTACATTTTATGATAATAATACTTTATCGATCACAATTTTACCACAGAAAAAATACTGGTGAAAGTAGAAATACGTACCGAAACATTGTTTTATTTATTTTAATAAATAAAAAGTCTGAAATTACAGAAGAATTGATTCCATTTTTTAGGAAAAAATATTAATATCGGAAAAATTAATTTAAATAATTACAACACTAACACATGATCCTTTTTCAGTAGAGTAGGCACAGATTATACAAATAATATGACGAAAAGGAGTGTGAAGTTCGTGATGTGGTAGGTGTTGCATATTTCTCACTTTATGAGAAATCTCGCCTTAACTCTTCTTTGTCAGAAGACTGAAAAAGTTTAGCAGCTAATCACAGAAAGTTTCTTTTCTTGAACCGTTGTAGGGTCATTAACTCTTCAGTGAGGCAAACGGTGATGCGGCGTAGTATATTCCTCTGTCCTATCCCCACCATTTTTGGAGGCTGGGTCTAGACGTGGCCACTACCCCAGCACACTGACATGAATATTTCAAAATATTTAGATACCGTCCTTCACACCATCATTCACACTCGTAATGCTGACAGTATTTACAAATTACGGAATTGATGGCTTATGCTGACGATGTTATGATAATTGTTGACGGCGACTCAAGAACTGAGATCTATTCTAAGTCAATGCTTTGCTTTCAGCAAGTTAACTCATGGTGTAAGTTTGAAATCTACAATCATAAAAGGAACACTCAAGAGGAATCCGGTGATAGAAATCTACAATGAGTCAATTAGAAGATCCAAGTCCCTAAGGTATCTCGGGGTGTGCTTGAATAAGGGAAGAACTTTTCGCCAAGCCATATAAGAAGTTAAGATGAAAAGATCCAATATGATGAAAGAATTACTGGTTTAGCAACAAGCAAATTTCAACTACCTATGACGATCTTCAAACAATATAATATTATTCTAGTCGCGGAAACGGGATATGCTTCGTGCACGGGTGCACACAGATTGAAACTGACAACAGCAAGTAAGAAGATCTCCCAAATTCAGAGGAATACCTTAATCAGAATATCTGGATCATACAGTACTACATCGATAGACAATCCAACAACTCCGCTAGGTATAGTCCCTCTGGATCTAGAGGTGACAAAGAGTGGTGCACAATACTGACTAAAGACGAATAATCCAAATCACGGATATATATTTATAGATGCCAGGTGCAACAGAGAAATTTTTGAAATTATTTTTGACCTGAATTGAGACTGAAGATTTAATTGCGAACTATCTCTAACGGAGACAACTGCAGAGCTTAGCACCGTCATTGAAGAAAATTCCATTAGATATAACATAAGAAACATGAATTGATATTGTATGAAGATTTATTTGGGTCTTCCAAAGATGTAAAAGCGGTAAAATAAATTAAGTCACACCTCTCTCCTGGACTGGTATTTCCAGGAACCGGAGACAAACATAAACATTGAACCTGTAAGAGACAGTAATAAAGATCGCGATCCTTATACACCAAACTGGTGGTATAAGACCAGCTTAAACTCTCATCTCCTGGATTCCTGAAAGTTAGGGAAACCTGATCTCCGGAGCTGGAAGGTATAACCTGGTCTAGAGAAGCAGAGATGCAGGAAGGGAGGAAGATGTTATAAGTATTGAGAGGATGTCTCCTGCCCTTCAAATGGTCCACTAGGCATGAAAGGGCGAAGGTTGACCATATGTATCTCTAGGCACCATAGCTGATAGATCTTATGCAGGTAGAATAATTTGCATAATGTGCAGTTTGCTCTACAGAACCTCTGCAGCCAAGTGCTGCCAATTTGAGGTAGAAAATTAATTCTGAATGCAGGAAGAAGAAAAAATAATGTAATCACTTGGACTGTAAAATGCTTAAGTAATACGTAATCATGTAGGATAGTTTCCCCCTCCATTAATAATTAAAGTACCTGTTCGTTTTTCTTTTCTATAAATATTACTTCTAACAACCCTCTCGGGCTGTTTGACAAATATAGTAGATGATATGAATACCTGTATAGCCTTCTTGGCGAGCCTCGGGATGAGCGTCTCCGGGTAGACCTGGTGCACGCTGAAGCTGGGCTGGTCCACGGCTGCCTGCCTTCGGATCTCCTCCCAACGCTCCTCTCCGTACGTCTGCTTGATGTACTCCGACATGTTTTCCAGGAGTAGTCCGTACATCTTGCCTCTGAACCCAACAGAAAAGAAATGATATACCATGGGAATGAAACACACAAATAACTATAAGAAAAATATTTCCCGATTGTTAACCACTGCAGCAGTTGCTTCATATTGTGCTCAGTGGGCTCTGTCGATCCTTAAAAATTAATATTTATTTCTAATTTTACCACACTGTTCCAATGATTGAAATTGAATAATAATGCCTGGTAGGGGTTGTAAAATCATACAACAGTCTCCCGAATACGTGCTTTATTGTTTAAAACATTTTTAAATTAAAAGTATAGACGTACAATCATCGATACAGGGTTTTAAGTAAGTTTGCTGTTATATACTAAACGTGTAAGGGGAAACATACATTGATCTTTCTCCCATTTTATATTACTTCTCTGAAATCTTATGGCCATACACGTTACAGTTGTGGGGTAGTAGGGCCAGTTGTTTATAGTTTCCTCTACGAGTTTATAATTATGGTCATGATTTTTTTGTTATAATTGTCAGATATTCGTTGTATTTCCTCTTTTATAAAAGAAAACCTAAGATCATTGCGTAGAGATGGTTCCTTACGTACCATGGATCATCTGTAATTGACCTTAGTACTTTGGACTGGAACCTTCGTAGTATATTCTGAGAAGATTCTTTTGCACAGAAACACAGTTGGTGCCCATAGGTCCATGTGGGTTTCAAGATTGATTTGTGGACAAGTAGGGAAACTCGGGGCAGAACGGGAAATCCTTTTTTTTACTGGTTTGTGCTGAGAGGTTCATAAATAGGGATGGAACATTGTAACTGGTTAAGGAAGAAGTCCTGACAGCCGTCAGGGCCAAGTTTTGACTCCACCTTGCGAATGAAATCTTGATTTGGCGTCTTATATCTGTGAATTTATAATTTTTACAGTATTTCGTAATGAGTTAATTCACAAAACTCCTCGCTCTTAACTAATTAACTGTATAAATTCGTAAACTAGGAGTCTTTAGTTACTATAAGGTTTAAATCTACTTTAATTAAGGCTCGGTGAAAAATCTTAAACTGAGATTAGCGTGCGGGGCGGAACGGGATACGACTGTATAAAGCAAAATGTTATGTGTTCCTCAAGATAAAAAGGGAAAACTGGCAGACTCAACTTGTAAGAATGAGTTACAGCATCCTGTACCCAAAAAGAATAGGCTAATAAAGAAAAGGAACGGAAAAGGGGGAAATGTTTCAAAGACTGTACAGTAGCAAAGAAAAAAGGTTTTGCGAAGAGAAAAAGCGATAAACCGTACGCTAAATAAGTATAAGAAATAAAACACAAAAGTGTTAGATTTTTCTTAAATTTAATTTAATTTTATTGCACAAATTGTAAATGCAAATCAGAACGGGATATTTGTAAGTTTCTTTTTAAAAATTCATCAAAAATATATATTCGTTGTTTTAAGTTGGTAATTAAAAAAACTTGCTTTATAGTTTTATGGAGTAATTTTTATTTGTTCATAATTTTACATAAATTGTTAAACAATACGTGTCCCGTTCCGTCCCGACTTCCTCTATTTTGTTTCTCAGGAACAGTTTTGATCTATGACCAAGGATCGAATACAATTATCTGAATTTTACGTCGACGTGTCTTCTTTTATTTTTAATATGCTCCTTCCAGGTTAGTCTTCGGTCGATATGGAGGTCGAGGTACTTAGCGTTAGTTGTGGTAGCACTGTGCGCGTTGTTCATTGAAACTGGTAGACACGTGGTTTGTCGCATGATGTACGTGATGTGCACTGGATGTACCAGTTATTGAGAAGGTTTAGGTGTTCTTGTAGAATCTTCTCCTACATCGTCGGCAAAGGAGGCGATTTTCGTATTTTTGGCTTCTGGGATATCAGAAGTACAGATCGGGAAAAGCAGTGGTCCCAGAACACTTTCCTGATGACCACGAGAATTGATGGGGTGAACTTGGATTGTTCTCTATTGAATTTTACTGAAAAGTGCTTGTTTGAGAGATATTATTTGGTAAATGATATAATAATAGCTGGATATTTTAAAGAGCAAGCTTATGTGCCAAATCATGTCGAATGCCCGTGAGATGTCAAGGAATACAGAATTGCAGATTTTCTTTTCCTCCAGACTCTTGGAGATATCGTTAACTATCCGGTGAGCTTGTTGGATTGTTCTCCAAAACAAAATTGCTGATTTGGCAGTAATGATCAAATTTCATGGCCTGAAAGAAAACAATTATATTTCTACATGTTATGTCATCACTCTCATATGTTGGACAGAAAACCGTGATTAACAAAAAATCAGAACAAATATTAAAATCCTCGATGTAAAAAATAACCAGAGAACATTTATACTATTTTTTTAAAGGATTAAATATGTATTGAAAGACAGAAAATGGACATCCTCATTCATATATTGTAGCTATCACTACAATATTTAGGGTTGTTCCGTACGTAAGGACGACGTGCATGCGGGTTATTCAAAATCATGTAAATTGTGTGTTCAATTGTTTATTTATTTCCTAGATGAAATTTTCCAAGCGGGCGGATGAAAGTGGCACTTGTGAACCGACGGACGTCCCTAATTTGGGTCCCAATCAGGTTAACATTAATTTTTAAAATTGAGATATAAGAGACTTCAAATATTGATTCAAGACCAAAAATTCTGCATACAAAACAGAGAATTATAAGCACCACTCAAAACCCCATAAACGAATATACCACACAAAGGAATATGTTAGACGACTGTAACTCTGCGCTTATAACATCTCTTACCCTGAACGATATGTTGAAATATACCTGTAACAATATGATAAAGAAATGACACAGTATATGGAAAACTTTAAAATCGAGTGATTATCACAAAAACGTCAGAGACTTCTATAGTAAAAGTAACAACAAGATTTTGGAAGAAAGGAACTGGTTGCCATTACCAGAATAAGAACTGGACATTCCAATATCTACTGGATAGATTCATCCTAACGTCTTGTGATCTGTGTGTTAAATATAGACTATGTCATCAATCACTGCCACAAATACGACAACACAGACTGAAATACCTACAGGGCAAAAATTACAAATCTATCTTGGACTCCCATATATCAAGAAGACATTATTAAGTTTTGTAAGGACAGTAAATTTTTTGATTCAATCTAAATGTATTGTATTTTGAGTTTTTAAATTTAAAAATTAAAATGTAATGAAGAACGAACAGAAAATGGACATTAGCAGTATCTTATTTTGTAAATTCATAATTGTAAATAATATGTAAATAATTGAAACTGTGGTCGCTAATGACCAGGCAGTCGATGCGACCTTTATAAATATATATTTTTTAAAATAAAAGTGGAGCATTATGAAAACTTTGTAAAGAAAGCCAAGATCTTCTATATATTGTTATAAATTACTTTTCCAATTATTACATTTTTCTGACTTTTGCATATGCTTACGTTTTAAAAGGCACTGTTGATTTTTCTGATGATTTAATGGGTTTCGCTGATCAAAAAACACTTTTGTTTTCGTGTCTCCATCTTCATATAATTTAAACTGAAGAGAATTTTACAATCTCACTCTAATAAAGAGGAGGCCGAAATGTGACTCGATAAAATTTCGAAACACAAATTTTCCGAATATTATTCTTTTTTTCCATAAAATTTTAGTTTTCCGCCCTTTATGACTCAATTGGAATTTCCTGGGCTGAAGCATTGTTCTCTCCCCAGTTGACCCAAAGAATGTGTAACCGGGTTTACGCTCTTTATATTCGACTTAATTGATTTACAGAAACAGTTATTTCAATAGAAAAATTAAATCCTCTTTTTATAACCGACTTCATCTGCATATTAATACACGGAAAAATCAAAATAAATATTACTAAAATGTTTTAAATTATGATTTTCTTTTGCTATTATTTCAGCTATTTTTATAATAGTTGCAATGAGGACAGTGGCTAAGCGTGTGGAACCGTATCTACGAGTGCAAGAGGTCACGTACTTAGATATTATGGGCAAAGATGTTAAATTTAATGTTCTCTAATGCGAATAGCCACAATTCGGGCCCCTCCTGATTGACGCAATTACCTAGAGTAGTGTCTGGAGTATATGTAGGCTATGGCTGACCGCTGCAGATAACAAGAGGTGCCTACGGGATTATCTTCCTCTCTTACGAGCGATACTAAACGAGACAAATTGTATAGGATCTGTAAATAAAGAGGACATCGCCGAGGAAAGGTTTTCCCTCAATGTAATAAAAAATGCTGCAACAATTAGAATAACAAGCCGAAGATTTAAATTAATATAAAGTGATTTATGGTCAATTAAGACACTTACTAAATGAATTTATTAAAAGCAAAACATCATTTCATTACGAAATTTGGGACCTCTTTAATCATTACGTTATTGACAAGTTTCAAATCCAAATAAATATTAAAATAAAAAAATTACATACCGTTATGAATAAATACGAAAAAAAACGAGTATTTCTATCGATTCTTAAATTTGTAATTGAGTGTATATTTATTAATTACGTAGCATTATTAATTATTACTATAGACATCCTGTAATACAAATAAATTAATACCTTTTATGAATTAATAATATTAGATCACCAGACGTGGTGAAGTATTAGTGTAATGTAACGAGCGTTTCAAGCTCCATGTGAGTCTTTATCAAACCATGTTTATATTATTGGTATGTCTGTAATTATAATCAGCTTCTTTCTTATTTTAATTATTAAATGTTAAATAATAATGTGGTGACTCGTCCGCTCAAAATTAAGTGTAACAATAAATACGTAACATTTAATATCTCTGGAAAACAAAAAGAATTTACGTTGTATATTTTCCGAAGCGTTCGAAAGGGCTGATTTCGGGAATAGTCTTCATTATAATTATCCGGGTTGCCGTGTGAATTTTGACAGGCATTTTGGCCTACGATTTCTTTGCTGAAACTCCAAACGGAAAGACGTTGAAGGACTGCTGATAGTTCGACTCCAACAGTCGGGAGGAAGAGGTCTGAGAGGGGTCCTTCTAAAGTAAATATAAAATAATTTTTTATAAAACTGCCTCAATATTTAAGATTAACCCATCAAAGGAATGATAAGATCACGTGAAGAAGATTTTGGGAACCTGTTTTATTCAAGAAAATTTCTGCTGACGCAGAGAAATTTTTTCTCAGCGTAGAGTACACGAACACACCAAATTAATTCATTATTGCTACAAGTAGAGGCAAATACACAGATACAGCGAGACAGGCAACGGGGATGTGGAATTTCCAGTCTCGTGTTGGCGTCAAGATGGCGAACTTGGAATCCCAAGTCCGTGACTGGAGAGACAACCTTGGGGATTAATGAGGTTAGTCAGCAGTGAACGATCATCCGCGGAGATTTCTGGATGTCAGCTCATTACAGTGGAACTAAGGAAACCCCGATTTTGTAAATATTGGACACGATTGGCATAGATATGTCACGTGAAGTAGTTAGGTAATAGAGGGATGAGCTGGTGACGAAACAAGCAGTTCACTGCACGTCTTCGAAGGAGAGAAAGTAGGGGAAGAAGTGGAGGATTGAGAAGTAAGAAAATGAGACAGAGCAGTTCGCTTCAGAACAGAAAAAATAGGTATGGGAGAAGAGGAAGAGGAAGGAGAAAGAAAATATTGAGATAGAACAGTTATATTCATGATTTGGAAAAGGAGATCCGAGAGGAGAAAAGCAGATGTTTTCAATAACTTATCGAAAGAAAACTCAATTACAAAGGTAAAAATTCTGTTATCTTAGCCAAAACCATTTTCTGAGATAAAAATATCTTTGCTGCGACGGAAGGTTGGTTTTCCTCGACGCTTGACGCTAAAAAATTTACTGTTTTCCGCAAACCTATATCACGCCCGTTCGTGAGGAGCAAGATCTCTGTTGCACGCGTTGCTTGTTTCGCCCACAGATATAATCCCGGAAGTATGAGTCCCTAATAAATTAATTCTCTGAGTTTTTACCACATTAAATATTTGAACTCGCCATAAATTTTCCATTTTTTCAGTTAGTTGAGGCTCCTAGTGTAAATTGTATTCAGAAATCTAATAATATTTTGTAAAATTAATAAATTAAATTCTATCTATTTAAATTAATCCCCCACTCACTACACTAGCTAACGGTAGTGGAATCCTCCGGCTGGTCCAATAGGATCAGCAGATAACTCTCACCGTATTTCCAAGGTCTGCGACCCCGAACATACATCTCCTAAATGAAATCGAGGAGCTTCGGCAAGTAAGGACCTTGAAAACCAAAGAGAGAACGTGTATGTTTTTGGGTAACAGGCTCCATGAGGATTATCCGGAAACAGGCAACTCCCATTGGTAGAACTCCATATCGTCCTTATGAAGGTTCTTTGAGATGTATTACACCATAGTAAGACTGAAATTCAGAAGTTTCAGAAAGATTGTACCGAATTTGATTAAACATTACAAACGCTGTTAGTTATAAAAACTTGCTTTAAACAGACTTTTCAAAGATTTTGTTTGATTTACTAAAAGATTATTAATCGTTATTTTTTGAAACGGTTAATTAATTTGAGGCTTGTCATAAAGCATTTAGAAAGAAATACAACTTATGATTGGTTTTTTGAACCTTAATGAAGAGAACACTATCAATTCAAAACTGATTGGAAACTCACTAGTTCCTTATTGGGTGCTCCGTTATAACATATAACAATCAAATTCACCTGTGACCCCGTCATTGAATATTCGGTATTAGTCCGCTTGAGACTAGCTTTGAAAATTGACTAAAATGGACCAGAGAACACACCCGGGGTCAAGTTGCCCTCTGGAACGCACTTGTTTCAAGTGAACTCTCTTGATATAGGTTCTAATTTCCTGTTTTTAGATTCACCTCAAGATTTATTAACCTCCACAGTCTAATTTATTCAAAATTTCAATATTAATTTAAAGAAAATTATTTAAATTTTAATTTTTGTAAATAATTGTACAGGACTCGTGAAAAAGAATATATTTACTAAGAATTTGCAACAAAATTTAAGAATTGGATAGTAATGAGATACAACAGAGGATTTATATTTCAATGTTCCATCTATTTATTTCACCATCACTCATCTGTTTCACTTCGCAGTATTGAAGTTTTGGACACAAAACTTGAGATTCACAGTCCCACATTATGAAACTCCAACGTTTGCCTCGAGTCTGCAAGTAATTTGTAATGGACAACACCCTAAGAACCATCTAGAGTCTTCCTTTCGAAATTATGTCAAAACTGAATACTTAGCTATAAAATACTAATCTTTCTGAGAACTACGAAATGCTGAAGAGGAAGGATTTTCAGGTCTACTGTTAGAGAAAAGATTAGTTATCAATTGTTTAAATGATCAGGTTAATTGAGTTTATTATTGTGTTGGTGTATTTATTATATATTTCAAATTAATATTTATATTTATAGTATTTCCTACTAACCCCATTACATTTTGACCTGCTGTGGTCATCGTCTCATATCACAGAAGACCCAGGCATAAATCCGGGCATGACTATGGATGTTTGGGATCATGAGGAACAAGAAAACTGGCATTAGACTGCAGATCACGTGCCACTCCAAAAAATTCGGAATTTATCATAAAAGATGGCAATCGTCCCGATTGACCAATAAAGAAGAAGGCCGCTACATGCCGCCCAAAGTTGAGAGATAAAGTTGAACGATGTAATGCTATCATTCACGTTCCTCGTGGACGGCACATAAGAGACGTTAAGAACGATTGCAACTCATTTTGTAGATGTTTGGTTTGGATTTTATTCTATCTCTGACCTTATTTTCGTGCTTTCATGTCAGATCAGGAGAAACACTTAAAGATGACAATAGACAGGAACACAGCAGATACAGTGACTTAAATTCAACAGATTATATATAAAGGTTTAAATTTAACGTATGTTGTATATAATTAAACAATTGATGACCTTTTACAAATCTTTATTATAAAATTTATTTGTAACAACGTTTCGGCATGTTTTTATGCCTTCTTCAGGGTTCCCCCCCCCCTGTAGAGGAAAATGTACAGAAAATTAACCCTTAAGGGTGAAATTGAAACGGATTTTTTAAAAACATAAATGGAGCAAAAACGTACCACGACAATGTCAAAACAACAAAAATTTCATCAGAAGTCCAACAATATGGTAGAGATCCGAGACAACAAGTAACACTTCCAATAATTATTGCCCTGGCCAGAAATCCCTGCCAGTGGCAATGGAGTGACAAAGAATAACGGGAAGCGTCGTATCTCAAATATTTTATTAACAAAGGGAAATGAATTATAGATAACACGTTAATTAATTTCGTTGAAACTGTTTTAAATAATAATTTATTAGGATCCGCTTCTGTTTAAATTCAGTCCCCGACTTTACAAGTTCATTATTGAATATTATTTATTAATTTGATTTGCTTTTCCAAAAGTAGACTTCGGCGATTTCTATACGCAAAAATAAGATTATAAATTAGAATCTTTTATCAAGTCATCACATAAAACTGCACAGGATCTTTCGGCTTTCATAGCCACAAACGTCTACGTCACTTGTTTTCTCACCTTTTACATCTCCTCGTGAAACATCTCGTGAGAAGGCGCTCGTCATTTAATGACGCTCTCTTCCCTATCGATCGACGTGTTTGGATTGATCAAATTGCTTAGGCAATTGCCGGAATGGAATGCTAATCTAAGTCAAGACACAAACAGCCACAGACACCAATGTGTTTGATAAGAAACATTCATAAACATTATTACAATGAATGAAGATGCCTAAAAATGTTGCAGACTGGGTTCATATTTGAGTTAAGCTCTTTTGTAAAAGAACAACTCATATGTACTAGAATACAGTTTAACATTCTGTTGCGTACTTTAATTTCATTTAAAGAATGAATCTTTGATATAATAGTGACTGATGTAAAGTATCAATATTATTAATAACTAGTTATTCCGGCGACTTCGTTCAAGCGGAAATAGCTCTGTTAATTTTGCTCTTCAAACGAAACAACAGGTACAGAATTTTGATAAAGTTGAATTCGCTGAATATATAAAAAGTAAGGGATTATTTATTTATGAACGCTTCCGGAGAAACCTTATAACTCACAGTTGGTTTTCAACAGGTCTCGTTTTCACACGTTTCGGAACAAATTCGATGCAAACTTCCAGACAGACAGAAACATCAATTATATATTTATTATATTTGCTTTTAAAAATGAGCAATTATTAAAATTTAACTGATGATAAATAAAAGTATTTTACGTAAACACCGTATCGACTGTCAAAAGAACTTTATTATTTTTCAGAAAGTTAACTCTCTCCCAACAAAAAACTACAAACAAACAACTACCTCAATTTTCTCCAATCATAATAAATAAAAGATCAAAAATGTATTTATGATACAGTATCCCTACCACGATACATAAATTATTTGATAGTGTTGGCCAATTTTATAGATAGTTAGTAGACAAAAAGTACGTACGACGTTTCTTTTCTCAACTGCAACATGTAACTACATCATAAAAGCGCAAAAAAAACAATACCAATAGGTCAAAATATCAAAAGTGAGAGATATTATGTTTATAAAAAAACATTTTTTATTAAGTGTGTGTTGCTTTAAAAATTCAGATTAATTGTTACTAATTCTAAAGAGCATAATAATTAGGTTCGAGGTCAAGGGTATTGGTATTGATATTATTCCAGTTAAAGTTACATATATTTCTACATGTAATTAACCGTGTGCTCCTTAAAGCTAGTTTGGAGTGTTCGTTTAGTCTGTCCAATATAGCATTTTTTTTTCTATTGTACTTTAAGATCTTCACATCTGATTTATATGAAGTAACTGTTACTGGAACGAGAGATCATTGCTGAGGAGAACGATACAAGCTCAGTCCATTGATCTCCGGAGAGGCTGATAGCTTTGGGCCCGACGATGTATTGCAGGTCGATACGCGGATACGGCTTTGCCCCTCTACTCAGGAGCTCCTAAAGTCGGTGCCCCATCTTATAGTAAATAAAAAAGATTATTTAGCCGAAACTAACAATTACGAGTCTAGATATCAGTGAAATATATTTGAATTGAAATCACTTGATTAAGGCCAAAAGAGAGCACATAAACGTAACTACTTAAAACCACTATATATATTTGCATATAGATGAGACTGTTCTACCTTGTGCAATGTACGCTAATATTCACTAAAAAAATAATTTTTTAACATAATAACGGAAAGAGCCCCCCTAATGCCCCTATTATTTCTAACATACCATGTATTTTTGAGCATTTAAATAATAAACAGTTACAAGTTACAAATCAAATTGTTGACAAGTGATCAATGGTCACGCTTTGGTGCATTTTGGATCAATATCGTCTTATATATATACAAAGGAAAATGCTACGCTCAAATTTGTATTTTATTTTTTGACAGCAAAAAGAAATAAGATTGTATTTCAGGATAACATATATATATATATATATATTTATATATGTGTGTGTATGTAAAATAAATTACATGATATTAGAAATAACTTAAAATTATAGGTAATTAAACAATGAGCTCCATATATAAAGTTGATTTTACTCAAAATTAGTTAATTAAATCGGTAAGAAAAGTCTACTTTGAACCACAACTGTAAATCAGTTCTAATCGATCCACTTAATATAACAAGGTTGAAAGTTTGATCTCAATACGTGTTGTACTGTATTTATTATTACTATAGATGGGCAGTTGACAGTTGATATAAAAAATAAAAGTACAAAGGAAAAATTACTGACAAAATTAAGGAAACACAAGTTAAAAGTATTTCACGTCCTTGTTTTTGCAAAATTACCATCAAATTTTCGGCGTTTATAACTTGTATTCGTAGGGAATGTTACCCTTGTACGCAAAGCATTCTAATCCCTTATTGCCCTGTTTAAGAAGGAGTATTTTCCCTTTCTTTTGTGTTAAATTTTTAATATCATCCATTGAATTGGATTGTCCTTAAAAAGTTTCTGCTGTCCAATTCAGTTTTAGAATTGAATATGACACTCAAAATGATTACGTTATTCGTAGTGCACTTGAAATGATATACCTTGCTAAAATTTAGACAGTTTGAAATAAGTAGAATGGTAATACTTTGAAGTTTCAGTTAAGGTACGGAAAGTATCAAACTAAGTCGGAATATTTCAAATGAAAATCAATTGAAGAATTTTCTAAAGCGACCGAAGGGAAGAAAATTTAGAATCAGAACGTGAATTCTTAATATCTTGGTTCAATTACCGGAATTGAATATAAACAAGAAGCAATAAAGAAATTGAATAGAAAAATATAAGAAAACCCGTAGGGCCCAAAAGCTAAGCGATCCAGATGGGAAATTAAATTTAGACTGCCATCTCTATCTCTCTTTTCTAACATTCTTCATCATAAGCGTCACCCCTCTCCGTAGGCCGGTTCACACCCGTGACTAAATTAGCCAATACGTTGTCAAGGCTTCAGCCACGCGGTTTAAACTAAGTAAATACCAGCCCAGCAATGAAATACGAAGCCGGAGAAAAACTGTGGACATGTCGTAACGCGACGCCACTGTTACTTTTGCGTTTATTCTCAGACCACCACATCAGTCTATTTTCCCCCAAGCAAACTATACCTATCATTGAATCAGTATATGAGCCACTGGTAACCTTCAGAATCTCATCAAACATGCATTCCCTTCTTCACCTAAAATTGGCCTGTTTCTTGGATAGTTCATAATTCAGTTTTCAACGGTTTTAATATGATGATAATTTTCATTCTCGGAAGCTGATAAAGGTACAATATTCTTACTTATACAGGTATATTGTCGAGTGCGTATTTAAATTTATTGAATTTAATTAATTGGGTTTTATTCATGCTTGTAATACATTAATGGGAATTTAATGGGATGCCGCAGATATTATTTCACCAGTTCACATAAAATTTGCTTATGTAAATAATGATCCAAAGCCCACTAATTAAATCTGCTAACTCTTCAAAAACAAAAATAATAAGTATGTGTAATATCGTTAATTGCTTGGAAATTTTACTTGAAATTATTTCTTCAGATATTACACATCGTCAATAAAATATATCGATCTATAATAATTGGAAATGTTTTCGAATTCAAGTGTTATTACTTAGACAGACTTCTAAAAACTTATAAGACTCTCAAGAATTGCTTCTTGATATTATTTCGCCAGTCTTTGCAATTGGCAACAAATATATTGAATTATAATGACGAAAAAATGTTATCTACGATATTATCGAACTTTTATGTTTCTCAATTGTCGTATCGTAGAATATAACAGCGCCAGAGTTGAAATTAAAATCTGCCGTGGTTCCGTGAAATATTTCGTGTTAAAAGGTGGCTTTAAATAAAACGATAACATTCAAAATTAAAAGTCTTTAAAAATCGCACTTTCAAGTTCTCAAATTTTAAAGTTTCGCGTGCTTACACATTTGTAGATTTTTTCACTATAATTCTCTTTTGATTTTTTAGGGATTTATCATACCCCCAACCACCTATCAATTACGTTCTACTGGATTTTGAGAGTATATGTCCCTAGTTTAGTTGCAATTTCTCCACTCGTTTATATCCGTATAAATAATATATGATCGTACACGTAGGTGGTACTATACATGTGGTACAATGTTTACAATGTATATAATGATATGTACCATTTGTACGTACTAATTAGAATAATCATTCGTTTACAAAAACTAGAGTGGCACTTTATATTAGATTACATATTCTAATACTATTAACCCTCTAATAAGAACATATAACACGTCAATTCGAGTTTTATTACAAACATGAATATAATATGGATAATAATTATTTAGAACGATAAATGCATAGCACAATTGGAAGAGTATATTGTGATGAAAAAACGCGGATTTTTGTGGTATTGTGGCGTTATGAGGCGCAGTTCGGCCAACAACAATGTCTAGTTGGCTGAAAGCGGGTGAAACCCCGAAGGGGGTGCCCCGCGGTAAACCCCCTCGGGGCGTGTGTAAAAAACGATGGGGATCTCCGCGGGAGACTCCCGCCGAGCGTGAGTAAAAAATGAGGCCGGGGAACCCCGAAATTTTATGAAATAAACTGGCGGGGAACCCCGGAGTTTTATGAAATAGACCTATGGCGGGGAATTCCCATCGGAGAATTTAAAAGGGGAGCCGATGGGTGGCTCGTGATCAGAAGTAAGACGAGTTGAGGAGAGGACGGACGAGTGCAGATGGAAGGAGATGCTGTGAGAGGTGGTCAGAGGACGGACAACGGATCTGTCAGAGAGCAGATGAGTTGCGAGCAGATGGAAGGAGAGTTGAGACGTGATCAGAAGTCAGACGAGTTGAGGAGAGGACGGACGAGATCAGATGCTGTGAGAGGTGGGCAGAGAGTAGTCGTGTTCAGACGTGATCAGATGTGGTGAGACGTGAGCAGACGTGGTCAAAGGTTTGCAGACGTCGGATGTTTCGAGGAAGCAAATGAGTTGCGGATCTGGTTCCTACTACCTTCATCGATAAAAATCCTGCAAGACGCCAGAGAGACTCGGAAACATTCGTGAGGTGGATGTTTGTAGGCCCAGTAATTGGGGGTAAGTTATTAAAAAAGCTGTGAAACTTGCTCATTGCTCTGGTTAAATAATATTTAATGATTGTTTTTTCTATTTTCAGTTACTGCATACTCCATCTCTCGAGAGACCCAAAATCCCCTGAGATTAAGCCCATGTAATCACTTTGAATTAATAAATGAAAAATTTTAAAATTGATTAATTAATGTTTTATACTTTAAAAGTATATGACAATATATTTAAAAATACATTAAACAGGATTATTGAGAGAACATTGCTACTAACATGAGAAATAATACTATGATAATAAACTAGGGTATTTTATGATTACAGGAAAGAACCACTGTAAAAGGATAAAGTTATTATTTGTAATATAAGCTTCACAAGCCGTTACATTTATAGGGTTTACAAATTAATATATCTATCCGGATAAAGAGAGAGGGGGTAAAAGTATACTTGTTACAAACTTTGTTGCTTGTTAATAACATTTTAAGGTTATATACTAACAACTGCAGCAAAATATATTCATATGCCTTGAATAGAATGTATTTTACGTAACAAAGATCAGTATAAATAAACTAAGAGCTAAAATGTTAACACATTTTATAACGTTAACTTTTCCTCCAGAAATAACTCTTGTATATTGTATAATGATTTCGACAATTTCTCTGGTGTCATGCTGAAAACATGAAGAGATTTTGATGATCGCTTTATACATACCGACGCAACTCTGTCTCTTTTTGGAGGTGTATGTTCCGCGGTTGCACATCGTGGGCATATGGTAAGAGTTGCCCGCGGACCATATTGGATCAGTTGGCCAGCTGCCTGCTAAACTGTTCGAGACATGGAGAGGGGAATGCTGCGACAACACAGAAAACTCCCGCCATTAGGAAGGGAATCAAGTATCTATATCTATATATATGCTTTTAAAGTGTAGCCTTCAAGTAGCGTTTCAGCCTCCCCTATCCCCCATTCCAACCCCGGCCTCCTTTGAAATGTAGGCTACTCTTTACGTTTCCTGCACTCGAGCAAGTTGAGCACAGATACGAAATCAGCCATAAAGACGGAAAGCTCCTTTCGTCTTCTCCTGTCTCCACCAAGCCAAGACTGCAGTCGTTACGAAGATTGCCAGGGGCTAATAAGACAAAGCAGCCGTTTGAAAGAGCAAGAGCAATAGACCAGCGGCCTTCTCAGCTATTCACCGGTTCCGCCTCAAGAAGTCCTAGAAACTTATTTACTTTCAATTGAAAGCGAATGCTTGGAGACATCGTTTTGGAATGATTGGCTTATGTGACGCCATCTATACTGTTACGCATTACACAGCCAAACAAGTAACCCTCTGAAATTTGCTTTGATTGCTCATTTGGTGTTCCCCCCCCCCCTATTGAACGGGAGCAGAATTCAAATGAATAAATTATGAGAAGCTTCAGGGAAGACTGGTGGTTATTTTATAATTTACTGTAAAGTGATTAAAACATTAGACCAAGTGCACCACTAAAATACCTCATTTTCTATTGCGGACCAATCGTAACAATTGTTTTTTTTTCGAAATAAAATAAATATATTCAAAGAAGTGGTAAGTATATTTATTTTCTTTTACGAAAATCACAAGTTATAGGTAGTCGATAATAACTTAGCTGTCAAAGCGACTTTAAACTTTAAATAAAAAAATCATTACAAGAAATGAAAAGAAAACAGACAAAATATAAATTATTCGCACAAACTTGTGCATAAAAAAGACACAAGACCACAAGTTTAAAAATAATGAAATAAATTAAAAAATAATAGTAAAATGACACAAGAAAGCTGGTAATTTATTGTATTTTACGGAAAATAGCTAAGATACTAACGACGTAAAATTTCTTGTATGTCCTCTTAATAATTAAATACCTACTAATTTATAGTACCATTTTTAATATGTTACACTTTCAGTCTTCGTTATTACAAAATGTAATCCATTGTTTCTGAAGGTAAGTGATTATTTAGTTAATGTTTTGAGAAGAGTTTTTGCGCGCTCAAAGTTAATTGAAGTAATTTAATAATCAAGTTCGTTAAGTTCATAGAGACTACTTTTTCTTCTCATTTACTTTCGTCCTCTCCCTCCAATTTCCATTTCCGCTTGCTCTTCGCCGGAAGTTGTTCAATATACAGCTTTATTGGAACAGGGGAACTTGTGGAAGGCTTTTATGACTTTACGATTTTTTCAATAGCTTATTTCTCACGTAGGTACTTTACATACTCGTGCAATTAATTTGTATTCACTTACTAAAGTGGCCTTTAAACTTCTATACAACGTTGATGATGTGATTTCGTGTTCAGACGTTGGCAGATATGTTGTAATTTGAAGTGGTTTTGTTTTATATGCAAGTTTTTTGTCAAAATAGTTTTGTCAACATTGAGAAGCAGAATGGATGTATTTGGAAATGTGGAAAAGAGACAGAGTTGAGGAATAGCATAGCAGTGAATGATGAGATATTTTGAACGGCAGTGAAGCGGCCTGGTATTTATATTTGCTCAATATTTGAACTGCTTGCTCTAGACTAGGTTTTGGTGTTGACAGAAACTACAGCTTTGTGTAGTTCAGCTGAAACTTTCGTGGAGCTTGACGAATGTACTCCGACGAATTCAGCTTCCATTACAAGCACGGACTAGGCTGGAATTATTTATCGGTGAATGGACGACAACTAACTTAATCATTAGAAATAAACGTTTCTCTGATTTCTGAAACGCTTTTAAACTCATACACGCATCATTTCCAAAAAAACAGTGTTGTTTGCGAAATTTTCCCAGTTGACTTCTTTTTGATACGTCTTCAACCTGAAAATGATTGTCTTATGCCATGTTTTAACGAGTAACATTATATTATGTTGAACATTGAGTTATTATAATCTTTATTCATAATACACGATAGTAAACTTCTATGTTATAAAATTGACTGTTTGTATGTATGTAGGTATGTTTGTAATGTCTGTACGTGTTTCGGATACAAATATAAACATGTTGAGGATTTAGACCAAATTTTGTACACGTATTTTATGCAACTGAAATAATCACTGTCACGACTACCACCTCAAGGTGTAGAGAGCTGAAATTTTTAACTATGCAGAAACGGGTGATATTTGCGTCTAATAAATACTTTTCGGTGTAATTAATTAGTGCTTTTATGTATATTTTCAACCTATGTTAGAGGTGGGAGTGGATGGTCGGTATTTAAAATAACAAGAAAACATCGATATTTGCCCCTAAACCTGCGTTATGGGAGTCATATAACGTGCCACTTACTGTAGTCGTCAAAATAGGAGAGCCCTAAGTTTGAGGCTTCACTGTGTCCATTTGGAATGATCTACGCTATTGAGAATGATATATTTTTACGCAGAATTAAATTACATTTTATGATATACAAAAGAAAAATTTTTAAAATCATTTTATACATGCATTTTGACGATAAAACTGAAAAAAGTCAGGAATTTTTTGTCTTTCTTTCATATAGCTCGACTTTGACAATTCATAAATTACAAAATTTTGGTTCAAATGATCTGAAAATTTAACGAAAGTCAGTGCATACCCTTCCAAACCTATCCTCAAAATTTTAATTATCTGAGTTTCTTAAAAGGTTTTATATTAATTAATTAGGGGACCTCGACTAACTCATAGAAAGCGCATCGCAGAAGAGTGGGACAAAGCTATTGTTGTAGTGGTTGAAAGTTATAAATATAAAATAAAATAACCACGTATAAAATGATTTAAATTTTTTTTCTTTTGCGTATCATAGAATGGAATTTAATTCTGCGTTAAAAGATACCATTCTCAATAACGTAGGTCATTACGAATGAACACAGTGATGCTTCAAACTCAAGGCTCTACTATTTGACGACGACAGGGCCGGAGGGGTGTTTCAAGTATAAACAAAGATAGGTATTTGTTCCAGAGTAATAAAAGTCGTTTAGAATAATTTTGACATTCAACGTGCAGTTTAAATAGTACTTGAACCTCATAGTGAGGGACGTGGGACGAAAGAAGTGGAAAGCGAAAAACGCCAAATCAGCTAAGATCCGTTTGTATTCTGGGATTCTAGAAGTCACTATTTACTTACAACATATTAGAAATTACAGAGACTTTTGGTTCGAAATAATTTCTAATCTAATATCCATTGACTTATCACATCAACGAGAGGAGCTAAACGTATTGAGTTACGTGTGTTTGTTGGTATTTGACTACTCTTTTAAAACACTCCCCCACATATGCATATATATGTATAGTTTAATCAAACCGTATATTTATATATACGGTTTGATTAAACTATACATAGCACTTTTATCTATATCAAAACAATTATTTAGCAGTACGGAACAAATGGATTGCGTATTAAATAATTATGATCTAGTTATTATAGTTAAATCATTTAATAATTTAAACTATGTAAGAACATATAAGTTACAATTCGCAATTTTGATTGATTTTTGTGAGGAATGACTCTGAACATCCTAATGGTCAGCAACAACGCCCAGAAGGGACCAAACTTCTCGTTAGTGTGGAACTTACCCAATAAAATCATAAACCATTTATTTATACCGTTGAATAGTGTTTTTGGTTTACTGGGGGGTGAGTTCCTCATTACCAAAGAGATCTTATAAGACATATTAAGCCAGTAGTTAGTCTTTAATTTATTTGATTTGATTGTTTAGAAAATCAGACGAGAATGGTTATATTATTTATATGATAATTTTTATAGCGTAATGCGGGTAAAACTAAGAGAGCCTTAATAAGTCGTTTTAAAGAACTTTAAAGATAAAATTAAAAACTATTCAGTAATGTCCAAGCACATGTAAATCCACAACCTTTATTTTTATTGAAATAATATTGAATCGTTATGTGAAGGAAATAAATGTTTTACCAGGATGAAGAATAAAATTATACATATTCTATAAAATATTACAGCAGTAAGTTTAAAATATGAACAGCTATAATAAACTATTTTATACATTGCTATTGTAAGAAGATGATTATAACTAAGATAGATAATATTTCATATGTATTGGTAAATTAAGTATTTTTCTTAGTTAACGTAAAAATAAACAGATGACAGGAATATATTATCGAGAAAGAACAGGAATCCACATCCTCTACAGAAGGCAGTGAGCAATAATTAGAATCGAAGGGCAAGAAAAGAAAGCAAAAATCAAGAAAGGCGTAAGACAATGATGCAGTCTTTCGGCCATACTGTGTAACATATATAACAGGCGATATATAAGGTTAAAAATTAATATTAAAAGAATAAAAATGCAAGGAGAAAAAATAAAAACCCTAAGATTTGCAGATGATAGTATGGTATTAGGGGAGTCAGAAGAAGACTTGGAAACCATAATAAATGGCTTGAACGCGGTACTGGTGGAAGAATACAACATGAGGATTAATAGAGGGCAAACAAGGTAATGAAGTGTAATGTGAGAAACAGTGACAAGGGAAATTTTGAAGGAATTTAAGGAAGTCACGTAGCCTGATAAGACATATACATATTAAATTGATCTGTATTGTTCTTCATGGTTTGTTTATAGAATATTTTCTTTTATTCTATATTTAAACATTCCATGCAGTGAGTTTGACGACCTAAAACCTGGTTTCTAAATAGATACATCCAGAAAAAAGATTCACTTAACAACCATGCGCCTGTGATCTGCAGATAAAAATAAGTAATAGAATTGTTCATAGTGTGTGTTCGGCTGCAGTGAATTACGAGAATAGACTCACACGTTGAAGAAGACCGATTTAGAATTATGTGCGATTCGTACTTGCATCATAATTTTTCCGCAGTGCCTGGTCTCTGCTCCATGCCGATATTTATTACCGTAATTTTCATGCGAGCAATTTTTCTCCAAAATTTACTGCAGCACCCGAGGAATATCCGCTCATACTGGTTGCTCCTATATATTACTTTAAATTGCTATACTGCAGCCGCAATATTAATTGCTATAACTTGACGTGAAATTTAAATGAACAAAGAATGCTCGTATACATGCAGTAACCATTAATACTGGAAACAAAGGGTAATATTCCAAAGTAGTTTTTTCATTAATATTCTTTTGAATTGTTGGAATTTTAAATTATTGTGTTTACTAAGAGAGGAATTCATGATTAAACGTTTGGATGTGATTGGGCCTTTGAATCGTATATTCCACTAACACTAATCCACGAAATGTCGCGACGCTACATTAGAATAATGTATAGCAAATTAATTATTTATATTTTTCAACGCATTCGGAAATAACTGAAATGTATATGAACAAAAATATTTAATGTTCTTTTTGCAGCATTAGTCAGCATAACTGAATATCCCACAGCCTCCCTAATCTGCTTAGCGTATTCCATCCTGGCGTCTCTCTTCTGTTCTTACCCTGAACACTTCCCTCTAATGCTAATTTTACAAGTCCCGCATGTCTCAAAACGTGGCCAATTAATATACCCCTTCTCTTGGCCAACGTCCTCTATACTGTTCGTTCTTCTCCTGTTCTGCTTCGAACTTCCTCGTTAGTGATTCTATCCACCCATCTGATTTTTTAGCACTCTCATACAGCACCACATTCTGAAAACTTCTATTCTTCTCCTTTCTGCAACTCGTACCGTTCACGTTTCGAGCCCATATAACGCAACACTTCATTACGAACATTTTTAACAATGATTTAATAATAGTCCCCCTTCCTCTTTTTTAAGAAAACCTTCCTTACATGTGCTGTCCTACTCTTTATGTCTACTACACTTCTATCTTATCATAGTTATTATGCTGCCCAAGTAGCAGAATTTCTTAACTTCCTTCAAAATATCCTTCCCAATCTAACGTCCTTTGTTACTTCACTATTTCCCATACTACACTCCATTACCTTGGTTTCCCCTCTATTAATCCTCATATTGAACTCTTTCTCCGTGTTCACGTTCATGCCATTTATTATGGTTTCCAAGTCTTCATCTGACTCTCCTAATACTACAATATCGTCGGTAAAACGTAGGGTTTTTAATTTAATCTCCTTGCAGTATGTTCCTGTTCCTGATGATAGGAATTTGTTCCATCCAATTTCCTGTTTCATATTCCGTTTTAACTTTCTACATCGCCTACATCGCATGGGCAACCTTGTCTTACTCTTTTTTTGATTTCTATTTTATTTTCTTGCCCTTCAATTCTAATTACAGCTGTCTGCCTTCTGTAAAGAATATGGATAAGCCTTCTTTCTCGATGTTTTATATCTATTCTCTTCAAAATCCTTACTAGTGTGTTAGAGTTCACATTAACAAAAATTTTCTAAATCTACAAATGCCATGAACGTAGTCCTGTTTTTTTTATACTGTATTGTATAAAAATTAGTCAATATTGCTTCTCTTGTCCCTATATTCTTCCTAAAACCAAACAGATCTTCTCCTAACTCGCACTCTAATAGTCGTTCCATCCATCTAGATACAATTTTCGTTAATATTTTGCGTGCATGTAATACTAAGTTAACTGTCCTATGTTGTTCGCATCTGTCAGCCCCAGTCTTCTTCTGTATGGGTATAATTATGTTGTTATTAAAATCTTATAGTATTCTTCCTGTTTCGTATATTTTGCAAATTATCCTGAACAGCCAGGATATTGCTTCTTCGCCCGATAATCTTATCAAATCCGCTGGAATGTTATCAATTCCTGGCGCTTTACAATTGCTAAGGGCTGTCAGCGCCCTGTAAAACTGTGACCTTAAACTTTCGTCCCCCATCTCTTCAACATCCACCTCTTCTTCTTCTATTACTGACTGATATAGATTTCCACAATGATACAGCTATTATAGATATTCTTTCTGCCTTTTCTTCTTTATCCATAAATGGCTTCCCATCCGCTCTCCTGTTGTTCTTGATAATATTTTTCATTTCCCCGAATGTTTCTTTGATAAGCAGCGCTTTTTTTTCAGTTTCAAAATGTAATCTTTAACCGGTTTTCATTTCTCTTATGCAGTTTATTTTTGCCTAGAGTAATGTAAGGGACGATGGCAGCCCAGTTGATTCTTATAGAGTCAGAGACAATATTTTTATTGCCACATAGTCACTTGGATTCTCGCACATTTAGGTTAATTTCCAATGAATCTTCTACCGCCAATGAAAAAAAGGAATGATATGTGCGCTCCTAATTATTTCAAGTAAAAAAACTATATAAAAAACTTCATTTAATTGAAGACAATAGAATAACGCAATAAGAAAGTTGTAATAATTCTCAGAACGGACATAGTGTGAATGCATAGAGTTTATAGTGATAATGCTTCAAAATCATATTAGAGATTATAAAGTAATGTAAGGTACCCCAAAGTAGAATGATCAAATAACTCGCTTGGGACAAGGCGTTTCTAGGGTATTTATTTATATTACCCCGGAACATTATTTAATTACAATGATTTAATTATTAATTATTTAATAATTAATTATTTAATTACAATAATCAACATATGATTAAATCGGCTTAGAATAAGTAAAATATATTCCCAGTATCTCGAGAGAGCCAAAAATACTCTCGGTACAATAGCTGGGCTAAAAATATTTTCAGTACTCTTAACAGAATAAAAATTCTTATTGGATGAATTTAAATCCCATATTAAAGGTCGTAATGCAACACTCCGATTCGCATTACACCGGTTTTGACACCAAAATCGATAGTTTCCTTGTCATTTTCATATGACTCATTTCCACCCCCACCCCTCACATTCTGCAAGCGGTTGAAATTGTACACAAATATTGTCGGGGAAACACTATAGAAGTTATTGACCTCGAGAATTTTTTCGATCCACATATTACCTTTAATTATGTATGAGGTTGAAATTATACGGTAGCAGAACTGGAGGGCACACTATCAAATCAATTGATCCAAGAATGCTTTTATATGATAAAAATAGGCTGTTTTTGCTTATTGAAAAATTTCCACCCCCGCAACTAGGGCGAGTCTTGGTAAAGAAGATAAGCAATGATGACCCCTCCCTGAAGTTATATATATATATAATATCGGAGAGGAACATGTCAGGAAACAAACAAGGTTTAGTGGTTTAGTGGGTAAGAATCCCACACTGTTGAGAGGTGTGAAACCTCTTCGTCTTTTGAAGATTCCACTTTTTTGTCCCTCGTAAATAAAGAGAGAGAGAGAGAGTGAGGGAGGGAGAGAGGGAGGGAGAGGGAGGGAGGGAGAGGGGGAGAGGGAGAGAGAGAGAGGGAGGGAGAGAGAGGGAGACTAAGATTAGGATTGAGACTATTTCAATCTTTTAGTGATCGTGAATTTGGTGATCTACGGCGGAATGCTCTTGATAAGAAATTTAAATGAGCAAGGTGATCATTTTTTTCCAGCATGGTAGTGGAGAGGTATCTTTCACTGGTACGAGATCTGAGGACGAGCGGCGAGTTTTGGGAAAAGAAAATACGGTAATTACTCTGTTTGTAACATTTATTCCGGTTTCCTAGTACTGCCAATTCCACGTAGGGTTTGTGTATTTAAATATGTTTCTATGAGAAGGCCCTTAAATACGACCCCAAATAGGTATCGTGTGTCTAAATGTTATTTTGTAAGTAATTTAATGTTTTTAAATATTGTGTGTAAGTATATATTGTTAATCATGATAAGGGCCGGCTTCGTGAATTGATATGTATTAGATTATTGAATACTGTCAATTAATAAATGTAGATTTTATGGATTCCGATTTATAAATAATAATTATTTAAAATACGAGGTCTTTCCCGGTGAATGGCATGTATAAATTACTCTCGGGTTTCCACCGGATCAGAGAGATTATCAGCGACATTTCAATGGCTTGCTCTGCCATCATCTTCCGAGAGGAATTTATACAATAATTATTTACTATAAACCAGAAAATCCCCGCGCATTCATTTCATAGAGTTGTATAATTAGATTGTCAGATAATTGATGTATTGAATTATTTTTGTTCGGAGTAAAATTGGTTACTTTACGAAGTCGAGTTATTCCAATCACTCTGTAGCAAATTTTTGAAAGTAATTATACTTATAATCGACTAGTTCAATATTAACTGAACAATTTCTTGGAAACGGCGACCAGTCGCTATGTCGGAGCGATGGATTCTCGATGTGTGACCTTAGTTTAACTCACGGGAGAATGAGCGTTTCAAAGGCGTAATTAGCAATACCATTGAGATACAAGGCATATAAAATGTGAGAGGCTTTAAGCTGTGAGCGGTGTCTGCTCATTTGCGTTGCAGACGCCTGTGAGTTAGTCGCCACGATCCATCGGCTTATCGAGCGAGTATTTTGAGGGCGACATTGGCACTTCAATAGGGATGTAATAGCACAAAAGCGTGCCGGCAGAGGGCTACAGTATCCTTGCAACTCTCAATAGTCCTAAATGAATGAGTTCGTTGACGATTCTAAGGGACGTTAATTCAGTTTTATCCTCTTTGTTCAAAAATTAAAATAGAAGCTTTTTGTGTCAGATGGCAAGGTAATTTCAATTCTGGGTCCATTTTTGACAACAGAATAATGATGTTTACTATAACAGGATGCCCAATCTATTACCATTTTTTCACAATAAATAAGTAGGTTATTATATCATCAATATTCCTTTGTCTCCTTATTTATAAAGCGTGTATGGAACAATAATACTTTTAGAGACTTTGGGAGTGAAAAAGGCTAATAAAAATATTTATTTTATGCTATAGGCGTTATTTTTAATTTAATCTGCTTGATTCTTTCTGCTTAAGAATTCAAAATAATTAATGTTTAATTGAGCCCAAAAACAGATAAAAATGAATAAAACCAAACCAAAAAAGAATTTAATACAACTACACATTTCGGTCCTTATCTGGATCCTATTAACTAAAGTTTACAAGTCGTGCAATTATTACATTACAAAAGTATAAAAGTAAAACCAAGGATACAATAATTAAAGAACCAATAAAAATTTAAATAAACAAAGACAATCAGTATACATTTGTATGATAACAAACCATGGATTAAGCCATTATATATACTACTCATAAATTCAGTGTCTGTGTTTAAATTCAGTGTGGTAGTATTGCGTTTAATGTGAAGCTTTCCGGAAACTAAACGAAATTTCTATTTGCTTTCTAAAATTATGAAATTATCCAAGTCAATCGAATGGTAAGATTTTAACATGTTTTGAAATGACGGATAATTTGTCTTATGAAAGCTACATAAGCCAATATTTTTAAATAGTTACTACAGCGTAGGCGGGCTGAAATAAAAGATCTAAATACGAGTATATTAATTTAAAGATTACTATAATTAACACGCGATGTTGCACCACAACAGAGAATATTTTTAATATTAAATAATTCAATAATACAGCTAAATAGTTCTAAATAAAATAATAATAGAACAAGTTCTAACACATTAGAAATACAATAACATAATTTTTTTACATGGGATGCTGTGAATTTATATAAATAATTTTTTTAATGAATTTAAAATAACAAGAAAGAAAATATTTTCTATATATGGTTGTTGCACACGCATTGCAAAAGGATGCAATATACTTGCAAGTGTATTTATTTTGAGAAAGTAATTTCAAATAACGGTAATGTGTTGTAATGCATTTCAAATAGGATTGTAATTATTGTGCCTAATTTACTTATACTTATCCGTAAGAAACAACAGGATTAATTTAATGCATCTGAACTTTGTTTCGGATCCTATCGTAGAATTCCGTTACAGTGCGTAGGCTTTGAGTGTGCGTGGGAGACTTCATTCTCCCTCCAGGAAATCTCTAGCGTCTGCCTAATTGTAATCCGTGGACTTTGGCTAAGAGACAGTTTCGCTACAAACAATAAACAAGGGCCAATGCAATCCTTTACTACATTAATGGGCCACTATTACATTATAAATATTATGTTATTATATAATAGTGTAGAAGGAATCACTGTAAAATTTTTGTTGAGTTAGTTTTCATTTGAATATTAATAAAATAAAATAATTGTGAATATTATTAGGACACACTGATTTGGTAATAGAATATCACAATTGTATGAGCAAGCGCTATAAACATTGACAAATAATGGTGGTGTTACTTAATATTTTACCACTTATAATAAAAGAATATAAAGTTAAAAAAAATAAACATTGCGAAGGTAGGCATAAAACCTCACAATACAGAAATAAAAGACTGTGAATGAATATTTATTATTGACAATTCTCAGTCTAACAAGCGGTTTCATGTGACTCACTTTAGTCACTATAAAAATTAGTCAGCTTTAATTTCTTTGAATTTAACCTCTAATTATAATATTGTAACATTGTTTATTGAATCTTTCCCAACAATACGCTTGAAGCAATTTCTAACAATGTTTTTACATACGTTACGATCCAGGAAGCGATAGCCCTTCAGAAACCATCTAAATCGTCAATTAGAATCGAATGAAGCATTTTCAGGGTCGCTTAGTTTGATAGTGTCATTCTTAAAGCTGTAAACGCCAAGTTTGAACCCATAATGACAATGAATGGAAGTAGCCGTAAGGGATGACGGCGTAAGGGCTTCACATAAAATAATGTAAAAGCGACCGAGAATGTTGTCTGCTTCGGGTTTATGGAAGGCGCTAAATTCAATTCTAAAAGTTACATTCCCGGTTACATTATTGCCATCCCCTAGGTGTTTGGTTAGGGGAGAAACTGGGTGATAGGTCGTTACACAATTATAATTCGGAAAAAATCGAGATTGATGTCTAATTCGGGGTTATGGAATTTATTTAGCTTAATTCTAAGATTAATTCTACTCCATAGGAGTAGAGGCGAAACAAAGTTCCTCATACCATTAAAGCAATTTCTACGAATTTTTGTACTCGTGTTACTTACTATCCGGGAACACACACCTGATTGGTAAAATAATCCTAGCATCTATGGGTCTTATGGTAACGCTCTTAAGATGTCAAGTGTATTTTGTCACTTTAAACGTAACGTCTTTTTAATCTATAGCTTCCAGGGATTATTTTAGACTATTTTGAACTACCGGGAGTACTTTTGACTTTTTTAAGATACCGAGTGTACTATTGAATCTCTTAACGTACCCGGAGTATTTTTAACTCTCTTAGCAAACACAATATTTTGATTGCATTTAGGCATTGTGATTATTTCTGACTGTATTAAAAATTAATTGAACGGGTTGTTTAGGCTTTTTCTTAAGTTATACAAAATAATAGATTTCTTGATTTAATTAAGGTTGTGATTAAATTAATATTCCGCCAGATTAGGTAGGGTAGGAAACGTGAAAAGGTTCAGTCTCGTTCTGATTAAATAACGTGTTGAGCAATGTATTTTTGACAAACTAAATTATGTACCGGCCAATATAAATATATGCTCGGACAATGGCGGGCTCCCAGCTAGTGTATAAATAAAATTAAAACCGGTAACATTACGATACAGGTCTTTTCAATGAACCTTTAATTGGCAGAGTATATTTTTACTTTTTCAAATATTGAATGACAAATTAAGAAAATTCTCCAACTTATTTGCCGCATTAGAGAAATTATTTCGAGTCTTTTCCTGTAAAGATAATTAAATTTCTGCTGGAACTGCCAAAATCAGGATTTGTAAGGTTTTATATGGCCACTGTCCTTTGATATTGCTAAAATCCTTACGCTTTATGTAGTAACCATATAGTTTCATTACAATGTTTTCTATCTTCACTGTAAAAAGTGAATGAATTCTAGGTTTCCAAACAACAGCAATTCTGAATTAAGTTGACGGAAGTAGCTTTACATAGCTCAGAACACATCGAGAATGGAAGCGCGGATCGAACGAATGTTCCGAACAGTGGCCTAGCGTTGCTTTTAGCCTCCTAGGGCGTATGAAACACAAATAGCTTTCTTATTTAATTATATCAATCCAAAAGGCTCCAAAATTTTAAGAAATTCTAAACAACTTTCCGGCAAGTATAAAGTTGTTAAATGTTTTAGTTTATATTACAAATTATTATCTATTGTGAAGTTTTGCCGCACCCTAAATGTCCCACCTCCGCCACGCTACTCCTCTGGGTTTTAATTGATGATGTGTTAACTTCTTTGATTAGGGAAAATAGAAAGTTTGCTGTAGGTGCCAAATGAGTCATTGGAGTTTTTTTGTGTGTGTAGAATGATAGTGCATATGTAAATTTGTAAATAATGAATATTTTATATTCTTTGAATATACGAACTCCTTATCTAGATTGAGGGGTTGGGGCGATTAAGAATATAGCGTATTATTTATGTTTATTAATAAAATTCAAAGGGTAAAATATTACAGAGAATTATGATCTCTTGATGGAACTTGGAGTAGTAAAGTTATATTGGTGAGCCTGAAATACAGTTAGTAATTAATTCAAGAATTTTGAATCTTGAAATTCACATGACTTTTAACTCTTGTTTCTAAATTTCTTGAATGCGTTTTCACAATTACTTTGGAATAAAGGGTATGTTGGCATTACGGTTGATAATAATCCCGTCAGCTTATGTTTACAGCAAGGTCCACCTGCCAAAATATTTTCTGTATAATAGTGACTCGTTTAATCAAGAGCGGATGAAGACTCTTTCTCCCAAGTAAGTAAAATTTTGAAATCTGTTTATTTTTTTTCTACTGCCGCATTGACTTCACGATAAGGATTTAAAATTATTGGGTTTTGAGCTAACAACACATATGATGTTTTCAATTGTAGTGCATCACTTGCACCATGTTTGTCGGAAAAGCCCGTAGGTGTTAGTTGCTATTAAGAAGAAGTATGCCAACCTACTCCTCTCTATTCCAACTAACTACTTCCGCTATTATTTTATAGGTATTTACCATCTTTTATGTGTTACAGAAGAAATTTAGTAATAATTTATTGTGTTAACTATTTTTACAGGGCCACGGCCAGGATCTAAACATGGTCGTAATAAAAGGCATTCAGCAATTTTTAACCTGAAATAGGAAGTTTCAGGGAAAGAAACAGCAAAGAGTGAGGTGGAAGGAAACTGCGAAAACCAATACATCAAAGGATGTTGGATAGAAGACTACAATGCGTTCAAAGTAAATAAGAGCTGAGAGATAAATTGAAGAAGAAACAGACGAGTCAGCAGTTAGGGAAGATAGTTATGGGCCTGAAACTTACAGTGCACCAGGTGACAAAATTTAGGTAATCTTTCCATACATATGTCATTCCTACATATCAAAAAAGAGAGAAGAAGGGAGAGTGGAAATATTTGTTGAATATCAGGATGTGTTGAGCGTGGAAGGCTTCGTCATTGTCAGATACATGTCCAGGCATTACACTGAGAAAAACACAGCCATTGGCAAGGATGAGTTCTTGGCGGCAACAATGCAAAAACATTCAACAACATTGAAGATGGCCGGCACCAACAGACGAAATTTGGTACAACTAGAAATGTATTACAAATATCTGGAGCCTCCAGTCATGATTTTACAAAAGTCACCTCATTCATTTGCGTAAATGATCTGACCTGTGTTGAGCGTATTCATGATGGAAATTTGTTTGATTATTTAATAATTTAATTTCAACTGACTAACTACTTTTGGTTCATTAAATTGTGTTACTTGAGTTTTGCTAACTTATTGTAGCCTACATATCTTTAGAGTATTCCTGAATTAACAGGTTGCACGTTGAATATACTTTTGCGGTCAAAAGCTTGAATAGTGAAGAGAAAAGGTTTCTTGTACGAGTGTCAACATACCCCACGATCTGTACCACATGGCGTAGTTTGATTGCAGGTGAAAAGTGTTTTTTTTTAAAAAAAACAAGAGAATACATTTTCAAACAAGAATTAATGGTGTTAGAGACCTCAAAACTATGTCGAATAACTCCCGCCTTTGGTTCATAAAATTATAAATACGATCTCATTCATTTACAATTCAAGACAATTTCCAAATAAATTCAGCATTGAAATTATTGAGAAGTTTAAATGACTCAGTCATACCAACTCCAGAAATGTATTTAAACAAAATATTGTAGTATTCACTTGATATGCTGATGTTCTGTGAGATAATAAAAGGATTAGAATCATCTTAACAACGATGGTTTTGTTGCGCAGTAGGACCCCTACCTAATCTTGTTCAAACTTTTAGAATTTTAAAGTATCTAAAAATAGATTAAGAACATTCTAACTCGTGACAGGCAGGTAGAAATGAAATTTCCGGGCGCCAGGCTGCAGGAAGGGAGACATGCCTATATGCGGCTTTATAATAGTAAGCTTGTTTTGCTGAAGGAACTTTCTCCCTTCAAAATTTCCGAAGGACACTGTTCCCTTTGTCACGGAAAATTTCCCGCGCTAGGCGAATGACGCATGAGGATTGACGGAACGAACATCGCGTGGGATAGCGTTATTTCTTGCAAAAGGGATATACGAGTTTAGCTGGGAGACGAGAAGTTGGCAAAATATTCAGAGTTGTTTAAGACGTTGAGAAGGCGAGGTGTAAGGGAGGAGAGTTGATCAGGATGTTGAAGGGAGAAGAAAGCTAGAGTGGAACGAATGTTGAAAGAGAGGAGGTAGCTGGATAGTGCAACAAGAGTTGAAAGTGAGGTGTGGATTGTTGCTCTTTAGTGAGAAGGTATTGAGACAAGGAAGACCAGGGAGAAGATGGAGGAAAAGTGGGTTTTCCTCAATCACCAGCAGTACTAGGTTCATCCCACTGTGGTGTTTGGTCTTCGTTTACACCGCAAAAATATTATTATAACAAGGATTTGTTAAATAATAAAAAAGTATATTTAATTTGAATACATTCCACTTAATTATATTACATTATAAAATTTCAAAAAGAAATATAACTCAAATTAAGTTTTAGTGAAAAAAATATAAATTTATGAATATCAAATTGGCTCAGTCGGTAAAGCAAAAAAAAAGAATCTACGCAGCTTCTAAATGGCTGCTCCCGGGAACGCGGGTGACGAACGATATAATTGAAATTTAAAAATCCCTAATCAAACGAGAATGGTTTAAGTGGAAAGCCGGCTAAAAATGCCGTTACCAGATGTTAACAAGGGCCTGGTGACGTCGTTCCTGGTTTGCCGTGCCGGATGTTCCTTTGCTGAACACGTCTCCTCTAGCGCCTCTTCTTCAGCTTAAATCTCCATCAAATGTTATCTTTAAGTTTTCCGTACTACAAATGAATCTTCTTTCTCGAACATGCCAAAATTAACTTTTACGCATGCCGAAATTAACTTTTACGCCTGTTCAGCCACTGCTCTCCCATTCCGACCTTCTCAGGAAAGCTCCCGGGACCAAATGTCGAATACAATGCACCCCAGGCAATAAATAATGTTGTAAACGGCGACGTTTCCCGCCCACTCGGCCTCACCAAACCATTCTCGTTTTCCATCCTGCTGTACGCAAATAACAAAAACTAAATTATTTTTGCTTTACCCGTTGAATGTAGGGGTCATGAATCACCACACCACTTTCCACCGGCAGGGGGACAATTTACAACCCGAAGGAAGAAGGAAGTTTCCGTCGCCTAGTAACCTGCATTAAGAGAAGAGTTAACGAAATCTCTGCTGCACGTGGTTCCCTAATAAGTAATTAGCCCTGAATTTTAGAAATCGTCCCTTTGAATTAATTAATTTGCTTGTGTTAGCGCACAGAACCCCCCTTTTAAAATTATTTATTGAAATAGCAATTAGAATAATAGGTTCTATAAGATATATTGGATGTCTTCGAAGTGTCCTGATGAGGTCCTCTTCAGTGATCAGACCTCTGTTACCCCAACTCTGAGGTCAATTTGCCAATATCGTTTTAATCTTCTGTGGTTGTAAAAGAGGGGTGGTATGGTTTTCCAGTTTCTTGTGATCTCTCGTGTATAACATCCTGGATGAAAGGTATGCCTAGGTCCTGATGTATGGTTTGATTGCTAACATACCATGGAGCATCAGCCATGGCTCTGGGAATTTTTGATTGTGCCCTCTGTATTATGGCAGTGTTGGACTTATTAGCACATCCCCAGAGCTCGATTCCGAATGTTAATATAGGCTTAATAATGGCTTCGTATATAGTTATTTGGTTCTCTAACGAGAGTTTAGATCTCTTACCGAGTAGCCAGTATAGTTCTCGAAGACACAAGTCCATTTGTTTTCTTTTCTTTTGTATATGCACTTTCCAGGTTAATTTTGAGTCTAGATGGATTCCGAGATATTTTACACGGGTTGATACTGGGAGATGTTTGTTGTTTAGAATTACTGGTAGACATTGTTGTTTTCGTAAAGTGAACGTAACTTATAAAGATTTTGTCTCGTTAATTTTGACTGTCCATTTATATGTTCATTCCTGAAGTAAATTAAGATGGTCTTATAAAATGCACTTGCTCTTACTGGATCTTCATTGATAGCCATAATAATTGTCGTCAGCAAATAGGACCCCTTTAAAGTGATTGTTTTTATAAATAAAATTATTATATTATATCCTAAAGCGCAAATCAATAAATAAGTTAAACAAAATCTCTAATATAATTTACAGTTTCTATCTGAAATGCTAAAATGTAATGATCGTGGAGTGCGACCAACGTCCGTGTTGACAGAGTCATAAATTGTTGAGCTGTAACTTTGTCTGCTTGTTGGGCGCCGGAAGGAGAGCTTTGACGTCAAAGCCAGCTCGTCAGGTGCATACGAATCACTGCAGAAGAGATTAGCCGTCCCTTCTCGGCAACAACATTCAACAGGTGTCGATACGGTAGCGCCCACGAGTCTAGACAGCCTGTGATCGGAATAACTGACCTGCGCTGCGGCACAACACAATTATGCACAAACTAACGCTCTTTACGTCCTTAAAAAGATCTCAGATAATTTTAATCAATTTGTTTCTTATTCCAATCGTGATGTTTCGGTACGCCTGGCGGAAAGTTCTGAAAGTTCCGAGATAAAAAAGCTGATTTTCATCATTCTCCTGAAGCACCACATTTACACGTTTCGCTCCCATATAACGCCACGATCATTTTTAACAAATATTTCCTAATATTCACACTTATTTTATCCCTGTGTTCTTCAAAATCCTTAATAGTGTGTTCCAGTTCACATTATCAAACGCTTTTTTTAAATTTAAAAATGCCACGTCGTAGCGATATTTACAGCATTATATCAATGTAAGAAGTTTATAAAGGTTTGATATTAATCTATTAGTGTTCGCAGTGAACTCTTTATAAAAACTGAGTGGGAAGTGAGTAGGTGGGGTGGGGATGTTGGCACGTGACGTTGCAGCGCTCGGGTGGATCTTAAGTCCCAGCCTCCCTCCCGCTAATGGTGGAATATAGCTTTAAATTTAGATAGCAGAAATATGCATATTACATCACAGAAAAAACAAGATGGAAAGAAACGCAAAATTTTGAAAACGAATTACTACAGTCAATTCACTCATAAATTTGAAAAGGCAATTAATTAAAAGAATATATTTTATGCCTGATATAAAAAGGAAAGCGATTATTTTGATATTTCTGTGAATATATGAGTGCTGATAAAAAATTGAAGTAGTAACGTTTTATTAAAGTGAGCAGAATAAGATGAGCTGTAACACAATCTGTAATTGCCTTGTACATAACTTTAATCATTTCATCGTACCATTGTTGTAAACGCCTCATCATATTGAAGCTTTAATTAAATCTACGGAACGTCTTCATTAAATTCATTAAAATTTTTATAACATGAATTCTTTCTTTTAACTGTCTTAAATTAAAATTTATTTTCGTTAATGTTGAAAATCCTTCAGATAAATAAATAAACAAACGATACATCCAATTTGTCAGCAAACAATATTTATATTTTTTCTGTATTCCAAATTATAATTATAACTGTTAATTTTTATCTAGATACCTCGTGAGGTTAACAAATATGGACAAAGCGTCAGAAATATATGAAATAAACAATTATTTTTTGCTGAAAATGTCGACTATATTGTTTATTTATTTATGTTTAATTGTTAGATTATTTAATCGGTCAGATGGAATAAAAATTACTTCCAGTGTAATTATAAGTGCACGACCATTTTCATAAACCATTAGTAATCATATTTCTTCCATCAATTCACTTTGAGAAATTTAAAGAATCAAAAATCATCAGTGCATTATCTATATTTTTGAAAAAATATTCATGGTACTCAATTCAATCGACAATTATTTCTGTCGAAGGTGAAGTTTTTACGAATAGTTTAATCTTTATGACATAGACGTATTTCCTTTAATGACTAGTTAGCACAAAACTAGCAAAGTTAAAGTACCTAAAATGCAGTTCTTAAAATTGTCTTTTGACGCTTCACCAGAGCACATTGTACAATTTATTTAAATACATATTGATTAAAAGTTATACGATTATACAATAAAAATATTCTGACTTAGCTGAGGTTTAAATAAATATTTAGAATGAAACGGTGAAACTTCTATCAAAAACAGATTTAACATGTCATATATTTAAATAATTCACCGACGTTGTGTAATGTTTGAGTTGGGGGAGGAGTTAAAGGTTTAATTAAGTTAAGAATAAATAATTAATTTTACAAAAAGGCTTGATTTAATTAATTTAAAAAACAATTATAATTTTAGGGTCGTTAAAACAGCGCGGTTAGCTTAGTTTGGTTATTGCAAATCACTCTGAGTCTAATTAGAGGCTCATGAAATGTGGACGGTGTTGTTCATCTGAGATTTCTGCCACACGCATCTCGATGTAACAGTAATCGACACACCTGATTAATGCGACGTTTGTAGGAATCAGCAGCCTTGTGGTCGGCAAGTGTTTGAAGTATTTCATCTCTGGTGGGTGTTGTTCACAGATCTGGATTACGGAGCAGACAAGGTATTGAACCTTCTCTGATTGCCTGACCTACAAACGGACCACTCATCCACGACAACTCTGTAAAGATTTATTCACCATTGACTTCACTCGTCAACCACTCGCGTCTCTCCTCCCCTCACTCTCAGTTCTCGACCTATTAATTCAAAAAATAATTTGCGGTGGTCATTCATTCCGCCAGAGTGAGTGCTGTCATTGACATTCCCTTAACGGACAATGCCCCAAACCAGAAATAGTTTTCTAAAGGATGATTTTAATTCCTCATGGCCATGATTTCACACATATGTATGATTTTACCATGTTTCAACGGCGCCGCATATTTATTGATAGATTCCGCCATTTCTCTGGACCTATCCAATGAACATTAATTTTTTATTTATTACGTTTAATTATAGGGTTACGCCTTAAATCATCACAGTTGACATCAGAGAACCATCTATTACATCGTTAACATTGATCAGATAAATGACCTGATGACTAGCAGTTTTGGTTCTATACGGAATTAGGTATTGTTTGTAACTGTTTCTTCACTGGAAGTCAAAAACAGTTAACCTAAAATATTACATTCATTTGACGATATATTAATATTCAACCATTTGTATTAGAACTAGTTACTAGTATCAGATCAGTGACACAAAGGCATGAATTCTTTTTCACTGCATACTATATCAGTTTATTAACCATCTGTCTTCTACTCTCTAGCGGTCTTGAATTGTATAGATATTTAAGAGAAGTATTACGGTTCGTAAAAAAATATTCTCTAAGCTAAGAATTTCTAGGACAGAATTTTACTGGAGGCGGTTGCTATTAGAAGCACCAACAGCCAGCTGATCACCAGAGATTCAGGTTTCCACCTGGGTAAAGCGCAGGACCCAATATTATTCAAAATGTGGAGAACCCGAGCACAGGACAATCTACCGGTCACCCCAGAGGCCGAGTCCGCCAACGGAGACGGGGCCAGGCCGCACTCGGTCGAGATGCGCAAGGTCGGCGCAACGATCCGAATAGTAGGCGGTGGACGGGGTAGGAAGGGAGCGACCCCCTCCTACCACCTACGTACCTCTGATTGGATTAGAATAGAAGGCTTTTGATTAGATAAGATCATCCAAACGCGGCTATTTAAACTACCATTCCTGAATTCGACGGCGCTTGACCTGAAGACGTTGGCGATGTCAGCCATAGAAACGTTGTGGATAACAAACTGCATCACCCGACTGGAATCCCGAGAACTCTTCATTCAGCATCTTCGTCGGGAAAATCTACGTTATTATATTATATTTAAGAAAGGTTTCCAATTATGCAAAATGATGGAAGTACTCTCCATCGAAACTTAGATTTTTTGGAGATTACCCGGTTGGAAACCCAAGAAACCTTTCTTAATTCTCTTCACCGAAACAGATTTCGATCTTTAATATTCAGGTTTTTTTCCATGTTTTCTATTTTATTCAGTTGTGACAAAAAGTTCCATGATCCATTAAATGAAAGAATGAAATATGTTTTTAAATTTTTAAAAGATAAGCCTATTTTTTGTCCTCCATTATTTATTAGTCACATATAGCTTTCAGCCTACTAGGAACATAGACATGTATAAATTATTCAGAAAGATAGACATAATTACTACACTCATAATTTTCATGCTTTCCAACCGTTATAATAGTATAAACTCATACCTGTTCACAGCATGCTTCGGCTAAAGAAGAATAATAATCCCCAAACGTATGTCAAGCACCCGCCCCAAAAAAGTCACGCCCATTACTAACGTTGAGGGCACAAATATTAACAGTCTCATATACCGCGAATATATGATTAAAATACTTAGTTATGAAAATATTTGTAATTTAGTAAAATATATTTCTTCATTCTATACAGCTTTGAAGTTAATTCAAATATTTTATAACCGAAATATTTTTAATTAAACTTAGCAAAATATTTTACATTATTTTTTGATCTTATAATGTAATTTGAGAACAAATGAATGTTATTATATTGTTTGTAATTGCGTTTCAAAATTGTTGGTTTCAATAATTTCGATTGTCTTTTTGAGGAATTTTCGAAACACGATGATAATTATAGGGTGAAAGAGTGAGAGTAAGCGTAGAGTAACGTCATATTTAAACAATAATGACAGACTTCTTCATTTTCTGTTCCACACGGGTTATAGTAAAAAGTCTTTCAATTATGACACGTAAATGCGACGAGGACATAAGTTGTTTTAGAGATGGTTTCTGGTGACGTTATTTAGATTTCATTAATTAAAATTTACCCATACAGAGCTTGTCATTTACTAACACGTTTGAAGTTCTCAGGTTTTTGAAAGATATATTGTTCTTAGTTTAAATTTACTACAAAAATATGCACTATACATTTAATTTCTTAGCCAGGTTTTTAATTCAATTTCATTTTATTTTACTCTTGCACTAATGCCCAAATGATTAGAAATTAATCTAATGCTAGCAATAAATTTGTCTACATTTATTACATTACTATCAATTGCAATGGTTAAATACATCATTATACACAATTATTTACTTAAATCATTATTCTTTATTATTACACACAATTATTATTTAAGCACCTTATTAAAATTTATTCGATGTGGAAAACACCTAGACAAAATTGGCTTTCATCACTAAGTATTACCACAGTTATTTCATCATTCCACGCAGTTATTATTTGAGTTATTGGTCATTATTACATGTAACTAATTTTTTATTTATTAGCATAATCATCATTCATTGATTAAAAATTTAATTACACTTGTTTAATTATATTTAATATATCCTAATAATTTAGGCTTAAATTACTGATTTCATTTCTCTTTTTTATAGAATTATCAAGATTATAAAAATTCCTTCAAGAAATATTCTGCCTTATTTGAAAATATTTTGGACAGTATTGTGCATTCGTCCCAATTTGTTTTGTGTCCATATACCTGTAAATGGTATGACTAATAAGTATTTGTTTTTGTTTAATGGTTTCGGTTACTGTTGTGGTGGAACAACTTTTTAACTCTTAGATTTGACTATAATTTGGCTACTACTTTGTTTAATAGCTTCTAATGTGAATTCATATACAACTAAAATGTTAAGAGTTAAAAAGGCCTCCATTCATTGGATTAGGAGGTTTGAAAGCTTGACCTAGACTCACCTCATGTTCTGAAGCTCTCTCCCAATTACAAGACGCGGAAACATGCAGGTTAATCCACTTAGCCTCTTAGCGTAATTGATTTCAAGCTCTTGAAAGAACAGATCGTTATTTATCATGTTACTGGTTGGAGTAGACCAGGACACAAAGCAAAAGTTGACCACTGGAGCTCGTTGCTACGCAAGACAACCACTTGTGCATCTGAAGTGCTGGTTAAATGTTCTTTGGGGAAATATTTTCTTTTTGACTTAAACATTCGATCACTGGCTGCAGATGAAAATTTTTTCTGGAACATCATCGCTACCAAAAGCCAGTTTAATTGACTCTATATCACTGAAATAAAAACCTTACGCTTTGCCGACGATATTGTAGTCAAGACTTGGAAAGCAAAATAAATGGCATGAACGTTGTCCTGGAGAAAGAGTTCAATACGAGGGTTAATAGAGGGAAAACCAAGGTAATGGAGTGTAGTATGGGAAACAGTGGAATAACAAAGGGTGTTAGATTGGGAAGGGATATTTTGACGGACGTTAAGGAATTCTGCTACCTGGGAAGCGTAATAACTAGGGATAGTAGAATAGCACAGGCAAGGAATGCTTTCACAAAAAGGGGAATTTACTCACGGAAAATATGTGTGAATATTAGGAAATCATTGCTAAAAATTTTCGTAATGAATTGTTACGTTATATAGGCGCGAAACGTGGACGGTACGAGTTGCACAAAGGAAAATAATAGCAGTTTTCAGAATGTGGTTCTGTATGAGAATGCTAAATATCAGATGGGTGGATAGAATTACTAACGAATAAGTTCGAAGCAGAATAGGAAAAGAGCGAACATTATAGAGGACGTTGGCCCAGACAAGGGGTATATTGCAGAAATAGTTCTCGTGTTTCCACTCGGGTGCAGGTGCGATGAAATGTTCGTAATGAAGTTTTGCGTTATATGGGCGCGAAACGTGTATTCGAGTGGAAACCCGAGAACTACTTCTGCATCAACTTCACCGGGAAAGCCTCAGCTCACTTATGAAGGGTTATATTAATTGGCCACGTTTTGACTTGGGACTTGTAAAATTAGCATTAGAGAGAAGTGTTCAGGGTAAGAACAGAAGGGAGGCGCCGGATGGAATACGCAAAGAGAGGTTGTGAGTTGTGCTAGTAATAAGGAAATGAAAAGACTTGCGCACGATAGGTTAGCATGGAGGGTTGCATGAGACCTGTCTTAGGACTGAATATCACAACAACATCATTGAATAGATTGTTTTAATGGGTATAAGGTAAGGTAATAAGACTCGTGATGATTTTACGGCCGAAAACTGAACTGAATTATATGTGTTTCACTCAAGAAAATCGCGTTTTGCCACAATTGCGTAAGTGTAAAATTGTCGTGTAGACTCGGGGAGACGTTTTCAAATATTAGGTATTTAAAAATCGACACTGTATGTATTGATAATTAGGTGTACCTCTTTTTGTTAAGTTATATATTATTACTATAAAATGAGCCAAATGTTTGGGTTTTCATGTTAACTCGTGCTTTATCGTTGTTTCTCCGCAGGATAATAACCCAAAAAAGGTACAAATAAGTACCGAACCGTTGTTTTTTCTCTTTGGAAATTAGTAAAAACAATATCTGAAGTGGTCGGAAATTTTACTTATAAATCTACTAAAATTAGTTTACTCCACTTTTCGGTAATAACCAGAAAATGAAAAAACCGACTAAAATACATTTAGTATTAACGCACTATTATTCAAATCTAAAATCACCTGTCATGTAAAATATGGCAATTGTTTGGTCCTAAGAAGGCCAGGAAGCGCGCCAAGAGAGGCAGAGATGAGGGGCGATGTTTTCAATAGAACAAAAGAAGCAGCAGTTTTAAAAGTCGTTTTTGTGGAACCAATGCGGAATGGTGGCGAGAAAAGTGCTAACGGTCAGTGATAGCAAAATTTATGGTAGATTTAACAGCTGCTGGCTTCTATTTGCTTTTACTAAGGCTTAACAAGTGTATGTGGAAGAAATGGAACATTTCTACCAGCTGAAACAACAGGAATGCTGAGTACAGGGTTCTGATAAAAAGCTCGGCTGGCAGAGAAATAATTACTTTTACGGCAATTCGTTTCACAAGGTTTTCTTAGTGAAGGAAATCATTGCATTAGGAATTCATCACGTATCTGGCGAAGTATTGAAAGATTCAATATTGGGCAATATTGAAGATTTCTTGATGCGCTCTTAACAATTTTGTAATTAAAAGTTGCTAATGAAACAACCATTTATGTGTATATAATTTTATTATACCATGTCAGTTTCTTTACAGAAAGCTTTAATCCACTAGAGCAATAGTCATTTCTTGTAAGATGAGTCCAATATTATTTTATTTTTCTTAATAAATTTCTCTAGCGCTCATGAATTACATTAAATTTCCGGAATGGTTCTCATAGACCATGAACTCACGCTAAAGACACTTCCTATTATAAATTATCTTCCTTTAGATCGCTGAAGAATATTCGTCAATTGATTTTCTATTGACCAATTCCGACGCAGTCCGATCCTGTTAGTACCCTAAGACTTATGGTTTAGCAAGGTACACCATTTCATAATTGTTTATTTCAACCTTTGACTAAAATATTTAATTCATATTGGGTAACAAGCTTAGTTTAAACGCTACTAGGATCAAATGTATTATCACTATTATCATCATCACTATCACACAGTCGTGATAAATGGCCCAAAAATTACACCAATATAGCTCGAGATGACGGAATCGATATACTACGTCCATGAGGGGATGGAAGACCGTTAGGATAATTGAGAGTTTATTTTTTGTTTTCGAAATTGAATTCTGTCGCAGAGCAGCCATGAGTATGATTTTTAAACTCTCTTCAAGCCGCTTGTATAATAATATATTGGTGTTTATCTTGAAACTATTCTCTTAATTCTTCCACACAATCGGGAGACATTTTTGTGGGTTCCAATGCTTGGGCTTCCATCTGTCAGAATAAGCAAAAAAAAATTCAAGGTCTGCTTCCAATTAAAGCTCAGCCATGGGTTTTAAAAACTGAATTTAGAAGATCAGAATGAAAATACGTATCTCGACTAGACCGAGACTCAAAAAATGTTTCCTCAAAATATCTCGTTTTCTATTTATTACTGTATAGCTGTCACAACTATGTAATAAATAGTTTATTGAATTAACATATCCATTTCTCTCATCCAAAACCAAGAATCAAAAGTAAAACTGCACTTCCACTGCAAATTCGGAAATATATAAAGCTCGGGAAACATAGAAAGTCGTATGAATTGCACAGTAGAAAGAGGGAAAAGATAGGAGCATTATCTTCAAGGGAAACTTCCGTTTTCAGGGAAGCTGAAACTGGTGTTACGCTAATACAATTCCTAAATCATTCAATGCACTCTTACGTGCGGATTTTACAGACAGAAACAAGGTCTCATTAAAACACCCTTAAATTACCATCTCTTAACTTTAACGGATGAGCTTTTGACGTACAACACAACTTGAACTGGACAAAATATATTTTCTAGAGTTAGAAAATATTGAAGTTTGATAACCAACGTTTCGTGTTAAATTGAATTTCAGTGAATTCCCACAATAGCATCAGGCTTCCAGTTAATTTTTCTCAAGTTATAATGTCTAGCACAACATGAGGATTAACAGAAGGAAATCCAAAGGAATGGAGTGCAGTATGGGAAACAGTGGAATAACAAAGGGTGTTAGATTGGACAGGGATATTTTGAAGGAGGTTAGGGAATTTTGATACTTGGGCAGCATGATAACTAGGAATGGTAGAAGTATAGTAGACATTAAGAATAGGGTAGCACAGGCAAGGAAGGCTTTTGCAAAAAATAAGAATTTACTTACGGGAAATATAAGTGTGAAAATTAGGAAAGAATTGCTAAAAATGTTCGTAATGAGTAGGTGCGAAACGTAACAGAATGGGGGAAGAGCAAACAACATGGAGAGCTCTGAACAAGAGAAGGGATATATTAATAGGTCCAGTTTTAAGACATGAGGGTCTTGTAAAATTAGCATTAGAGAGTTATGTGGGAGGATGTCGGATGCCGTAGTCATGAAATGAAAAGGCTTGCGCTGGAAGGTTAGCATGGAGGGTTACATGAAACCAGTCTTAGGGCTGAATACCGCAACAACAACATAGAACACCGAATATTAAAGACTGATGGGGAGTTGGCAAAATAGTAGGGAAATGCTGAGGAGACACACAGGTTACTTTCTTTATCCCTGTGATTATAAGGCAGTTTAGGGGAAATCATCAATATTTAAAAAAATATAATTTTGGTTAGATGTTACTCGATGAAAATTATTGCTTTAAAATTTTAAGTGCACGTAGTACAACGTTTTCCCCTACATATTTGATTAGTGATGCAACAGGAATTATTGCCCAGTTATTATCATCTAAAAATCTATTAAAACTGTAATTAATTTCGAGAATTGTTTTTCAGCGTAAAACCGTGTAACGGATTAGTATTATGACATGTATTTCATTACAATGAAACATTAGGGCGTGGTAAAAACAAAGCGTAGGTTAATTTTTAGTTTTCAGAAAACAGATGATTGTTTCGTGGGAGGGAAGTTACTGCGCTTAGTACCTCTATTTGTAGTTTAGTAATAATGTCGCTGTGCTCATGAAGTCGAGAAAATAGAGTCCTTTGTTACAGCCACGCCGTAAAGCGCGTTTCGGAGTCATCTCTCGTGTGTAAATATTCATGCAGAAGCTCCTCTCTCTGCAAACACGAACGTCTGTTCTGAAAGTCTAAGATATTAGCCTCATAATGACATTCTTTTCTTTTCTAGCAAATTAACTATTTAACATGCGTATAATTTTGCATATAAAATTAGTTTTAATTTAATTAGAAACCAACGCCATTGGTAAGAAACTCGGGTCTATAGAAACTCATGTTCTAAATTTTGTCTTAGAAACCAAGCACATACAAGAAATGCAAACATTTGTAAATCATCAATTATTCGACAGTCATACATTAAATAATATTAAAATAACTAAAATCTTACTAAAAGATTCCCAATTAATCAACCATGTCAAGCCGACATTTGAAAAAACGTTTCGGTGAATTTCATATCCGGCGTCATCAGGTGCATTACTGCATACTGTCGAGACGATTTTTCCCTCAATACAGAGTGTCCCATCTGAAAAGGACGGCAAAATATCTATGAAGGGGGGCAGGTAACGAAAAATGTCCCATACACAAGCTGTAGGGTTTCAAGTGGGATATTCCATGCATGAATTATTTTGAGCTTTTAAGCTCATGCTTGCAAGCTGCAAGCACAAAGTCCTTTTTTAAAATGGAAATTCATAAGAATATGATATCCGTTTTGCTCAGGGTATTTACATAAGACTCAATTACTTATCAGGGTCATTATTGTGAGGTGAGATAACAAACGGGTGGCTCATTGCGTTCAACCGGAAAACGAACCTGTTTTATTCTACGCTGGGCGACTTAAGAGTCTCGAGGTGGTACTAGATGGTTTCTATGAAGTCGGCGTGGCCCTCTTGACATGTGATACGTACTTATTGTGGGCGATTTTCTTCCTCATTCACGTGGAATTGTATCTTTCGCAGACGGAAAACAGTGGAATTGCACTGTCCGGCGTCGAAGAGAACTTAGTTTTCTTCTCTACGAATAAGACGGTACTTTAGCCGAGAACTTTTGGCTAAGATGGTATAATTTATGGTGGCAATATATTTTTATTTCAATTATTTTCTGAAAGCCTCTTCTTTATACTGACAACAAATATAACTGTCTTAATATCTTCTTCCTTCTGCTCTCTCAGACCTTGTAACGTGAACTTATATATGTACACATTTCTTCTCCTCTCATCCTTTACTTCATTATACTTCCAAATCGAGCGGTGAGGTATCTTTTCCGTTTCCTTGCCACTTTACAACCACTCTGTCTGACGTTCCTTTACGTGGTTAAACACCGCCCCACGTATCTTTTACAATCATATTAAAATTTTCAAGAACGTAGCATCCGCAATTGCGAAGGAAGAGGCTGACCCTGGGGAAGTTACCACAGGTAATCGTCCCAGCCGCAATCTACAAACTGTTTTAGAGGCACGAGCCTAGGCGACTTCACAAATACTCACTAATCCTGGAAATTCAGCATATTTAACCTGTATGTCAATATTTTCGTTTAATTTTCTAAAAAAATTATATTAAATGGCGAATTAAAATAAGGAGTGTTTCTCTGCGGTTCAAAAGAAGTTGAGTGACAAATCAGTATTATTAAAATGTAGTTTCTAAAACAAAATTTTGAGAGGTTTGAGATTATTTTTTGAAATACATAATTTTATATGCTGGAAATAATTCTATGACAAGGTTGAGCGCGCTTCATGTAAATTGCTTGAGACTTAATGCATAGGGCGATCCTAGTGGAGAGTGGTGACGTCACAGTGACAAACTTGATTTGCAGATATTTCCGTATTTACGTGTAGGACTTGAAAAATTCATTTTTTACGCATATCCATTGATGACACAAAAATAAATCAATGTCGAGTTGACGCCGAAGTTTGACGTCACATATTCACAAAGTTTAGTCGCATATACCTCCGTGAATAAGAATGGAGTAGACATTCAGAAAGTATTTCTAAATGCGTCCATAGAACCATGGGATGCGTAGGCCTAACAACGTATTAAATTATATTCGTCTCGAATTGAATATTGTAACGGGCTAGTATAAATAAGATCTAGAATTTTCAACACAGTCATGATATATTTCGCGGAATCTTCTGTTAATAACAGTTTTATAAAAACTTGTTAATAATATATTTATCTTTCCTATTGTTAAATACAGAAATTAATACATTAGTTTACTGTATTAAGAAGCTTGCGTGTCGTCAAGATGTAACATTAAATGAACCCTTTCGAGTTTCTAATGAAATAATTGAGAACTAAACACTCAAAATATTTTGTGTAAATTGCACTTATGCTTTAACTCTTACAGATGTTAAGGGGGTGTTTTATTTTATTTTAATTTGAACAAAATTTTCATCGTTTTTTCCATGTAGCATGTGTACGGAGACGTCGACAGCGTTTGCATGTGCTTATTTAAGGTAGCAATAGTTTTATTGACTCAATTAAGACATGGTGCTGATTATAATGTAATTGAGTAAATTTTCAAAAGTGTGAGATTTTAATCAAGTGTTGACAAAGAGATTACTGTCTAATTAGATACTGTAGCGGGCTAATTTAAATGAATTTCCGGGAATTGACGGGCACCCAGCTAGTATTTTATAAAATACGACTTAAAGTTGCAAGTGGTTTTAAAGGATGAAAACTACTGAACAATCTTCGGAAGAAATTTAAAATTAATGTGACGCGTATAAATTTCGTCATATATTTAGTTTTATTTATTGACACTAATGTTAGAATATTAAGCAATTTGTACGAAGTTTCCACAGAGAAAAGTCCTGAGGTATTCGAAAGGCACCCTTCCGCGGTAAACTTTAAACTTGACAGGCGCAGGCTTTTGTCTGAAAGGTATTTGTCAGCCCAGATCAGCAAGGTGGTTGAACTAAAAGATTGCCAGGGGTGGCTCCTCCCAAATATTTAATTTTTAGAGAAGAAGGGTAGATACGTCAACCACATTGGAGGACCTGGGGAAGATAAAAGCTGGGAGAGCAATCACGTTTTACGAGAGGTGAGTTAGAGGTGAAGAGGTCCTTGAAAAAAGCGCATTCGGAAAAGATAGCTGGTGGTGAGAGCTCAGCACGAGGAAACAGAGAATCGGACTGGCTGGCTTCAAGTCTGAGAGGCGAGGCGATCTGGCTGCAAGTATCACAAGGAAACAACTCAATAGAGGCCTGCCGCTTCTATGCTGACCCGGAAGCTGCCTTTGCGTTGAATCCAGGACTGCCGGTCAATAAGGAAACTAGGAGAGGAACAAAATGAATAATCTCTCGCTCTGCTATGCGTATAAACACGTCATACAGTAGATTAAATTTACTTAAGTCTCATGCAATGTCATTTGGTTAGGGCTCAGATAAGCAAAATAAAAATAATAAATTCCTAAATATTGCAATATGGTTGCATTTTTACTTTTGTTAACCATAAAAATATTTTAAATTCCGAAGTTGAGATTTATTGGCGCTCACCCATTTAAATATAACTTATACTTATAAATTATAAAATCCACGTCACATTATATTCAATGAGACTAATAAAAAAGTGAGTTTATTAAAATTCCTTATTTTGTTTTGACTTATGTAAAAACAGAAATCTTTGGTTATTCTAAGACTCCACCCATGTTATTAATTATATGCCTGTATTGGTAACACAACATGCTCTCAAAAATTTTGATTGTAGTCTGTAAAGTACTGTAAGATTTTATTTAACGCACCTGATAGATGTGAAGGCATAGAAGTCATGGGACGCTGAAGGGTATTTATCGCCTCGGACGTTGGAGATTTCGCAAGTCTTGGCGATGTATGGCATCCATAAAACAGGGAGGTGGAGGAGGGAGGAGGAGCGCGTGGCTCAATGGCCGGGAAGAAACGCGCTCCTTTTCAATTACAAGTTCGGTCTCTCTTTATCTCACTCGCCACGTCTCCGAGTGGCCGATGAGCAGTGAGGCTCAACTGCCTTTTAGAGTTCACGAGCCTTACACCTCTAAAATTTGTACGAAGTGTATCACCAACTCCAGAGTTAATTTTGTAATCGTTTGAACGGGAATTGATTTTTAACATCTGGAGAATTCGGTTTTAACTCAGTAGCCCAACCAGACTAGAAACTACTACTCCGAAAAAATTTAATAAAAATTATCTCTAAACCACCATTATTTGTGAATAATAAGATAAAAGGGATGTACACGTGAAAGGAAAATATCATAATAAAACTTAAAATATATGAATACCATAACTAAAATGCTAACCTGAGATGAACGTCACTCAAACGTACTGAACACTTTTTATATTTAAATATTTTTATCATCCCACATATTTTAAATTTATCAATTGTCTTCGAAAAAAGTAGACTACAGTTCAGGAGAATAGGCTAGTGGGGTGTCAAGACGATGCACAGTGGACAACTCCGCCCAAGCTGTAGTGGGGGTAGACATCGGCTCACTTTTACTCCGGACTTTGTTGAGACAAGTTGGTAGTCTAATATCAATTCTGAAAATATTGGCTTTAGGAAATATAATGTTGTCAGTTCGAGATATGTTGTACGGCAAGAAACGCATCCATAAAATGAAATAGATAAATAGTATAGCGTGTGTTACAAATATGTCGTTGCAGTCTGCATATCCCGTTCGTGTGAAGACAATTGTTGCAAGCAAGAAACGTTCTCTGGGTTTCTACTATAGTATAACAGTACTGAAAACGTGATATTTTCGAAGTGAAGGCAATTAGCATAATTTTCTTTATTCTTAAGAACGAGGCTTAGTTAATTATAGGTAGCTTTAACGTATATGTATAGTTTCCGATAATTTACATTATTAGTTCCACTTATCTCAATTAATTGTTAAAATTTTATCTAATTCTGTGCTAAACACAATAAAGTGTAGAAGTCTTAATACGAAGTCACTCCAAAACTAATGCACATTATTTTTATTTAAATTTATTTTTCGATTCGTAGAGCCGTCGAGGCTTGAGTGAATCGCCTGCCTGGGTCGACTCTCCAGCAAGCAACTCGAGTCATCGGGCTGAAGTAAGATTCGACTCAGGTTCTCAATCGAAAAAGTTATGACCGGCACTCTCCATGAATTAATAAACGATAACACTCGTAATAAATTTTGAAGTGACAAGTAGTATGGCAAAGAATTAATTATTGCTAAAATAATCATGACAGAAACTTAATTTTGATTTGTTATTCTTACGACTTATAGTAACAATTATTCGCAGCGTTTTTTTTGTCTTTTCGATGGACATAGATTTTTTCCACCTCTTGATTAATATTTTTATCTTTTCAAATTGCGACAATTTTCTCGTCCCAAATGATGAAAAAATAACCGGAGGAACCTTTAAGAAATGAAACACTGTGGCACAACCGTCTCTTTCTCAGCGTAGTCGCGAAGAGTCCCTTGAAATTGAGGTCAGATTACGTCTGATACCAACGATCTCGAACAATATATGTAAATTAAAGAAATAGTATGAACTGAACAAAACAATTTAACTGGAAATTTTTTCTAAACCAAAATAAATTGAACAAATGATGGTACACGGCAGATAAGGTGGGTAGACGCCGCTCCCATATAATCATTAACAGCTTTAATTGACAAGATTATGTACAATGAAAATACAAAATAAATTGTATCTTGATATATAGGTTGCAGTGTAGAAAACATTACAAATAATTCCACGAATTACTTGCGGAGAATGTCTCGTTTGCAATAAATCTTGGTTAGTCGGCTAGGACGAGGTCAGTACCCTAACCCAGAGAAGACCGAGATTAACCCATGTTCCCAAGGATCGTGCTGCCGGAACTAACTGCTGAGTTTTCTCCTATGTACAATTGGAGATTTTAGTTAGAGAGACATGAACCTTTTGAGAGGAAATATTAAGTTTTCGCCTCGAGAAGACAACTTGATATCTTGGAAGATGATCGATCAAGCAAATTCATCATCCGTTCATCAACTTCACCTATAAAGAAAGTGTAATTTCGATATAGAATAAATCGAAAACCTTGTCAGGTATATATTTATTTTAATATTTTTTATTTGAATAACGAAATTTGTTAATGGTCTCTGCGTGCCGATATTTTTGTAAATCACGATATTATGGTTTTTATTTAAATGTATTAAAGTAGACTGAATATTTATTTTGTTTGTCAATTTTATCATTTTAAGTTTCGTTAATATAATATAAATACAATATTATACATATTTGTTTCGTTGTATAAAATTTTTTGTGTCCAGTATTGGCCAGAAAATATCAATCATATAAAAAATCCAAAATTTCCATAAATAAACTATTTTATAATTGTTACATACTTTGTTTCAGATTTTTGTGTCTATTCGTTCCCCTTTACTTACCCAAGTTATTAACGTTCATCGTTGTGAATCGAATCGGATGGGATTCGGAGAGCAAATGGTGAATTGACTGAAAAATGAACTGATCTTCTCAACTCTAAGTTCTACCCATTACTATGGGTACCGCAACAACAGCATGTCTTAAATATGGCTGCTATTATTGAAATTCGTCCAAAGAGAAGTTCTGTTATATAATTTCTGTGTTGTGCGAACAAAATATTTGGAAACATCCAAAAGGAGGTGAAAATATGTGTTGAAATGGGGATGTCGGTCGTAGTATAGTTTGTCAATCCAGATTATGTGAAAGAGGGCACAGCAATATTAGGGTTACTCCTCGCAGCGGCAGACCCCACACTGTGATAATAAAGTGAACGACATGGTTGTGGCAGACAAACGCACCATAGCGTCACTCCAAGTTGGAATAGGAGAAGCGAGTGTTTGCAGCATACTAGAAGAGTTGGGGCCTGAAATAGGGTTGTGCCAATTGGACGAGATCAGAAAACCTGGTTAAACAACATTGTTATGCCTGGATCCATACGTTTTTTATTTCTTTGGTAAACTGAGGAATGCCTTCGTTGAACGAGGTTTGTAGACGAGTCCCTAGTGAACTCTGAAAAAGAGTGGCTCAAATGTGCTGGTCAAGACTTTTACCATGCCCGAATTTGAAGGTAGCGTAATGCAGCTGAGAGAGATGGGACCTGAGGAAAACATTTTACATTAATTTTATGAGCATCGCTACGCCCGATTCGTTTGGCAAATTGTTTTTTTACTGGTTTCGAGTAAATCATATCTTAGTAATATGGAAGACGTTGACCACGAGAAGGGATAGATTAATAGACCATGTTTTAAGACATGAGGATCTTGTAAAATTAGCATTAGAGAGAAGTGTGTGTGGAAAGAACAGAAGAAGGAGGCGGGGGATGGAATACGCTAATCATATTACGGAAGATTTGGGATGCAGAAATGAAAAGGCTTGTGCAAGATAGGTTAGCTTGAAGGATTGCATCAGACCAGTCTTAGGACAGAATACCACAACATTTGTTAGTAATTACGTTTTGTTTATTCCGTGTTCTGTAAACCGATCTTATTTTCTGACTTTCATTTTAAAGATGTACGTATCCCATGGTATTTTCCCCTGTCCATTCATTAACCATAACGCAACAACGCGAACGCACATTGTTTGGGAGAAACAATACATGTAAGTAATTATTTTCACCCCACACTACTTTATAATGCTAATTTTACAAGACTCTCAGTCCCAAAACTTATCCCTTCTCTACGTCAAAGTCCTCCATACTCTTCTCTTATTCTGCTTAGAAATTCCTGGTTCCTATCCATCCATCTGATTTTCAGTATGCTTGTATAACATCACATTTCGAAAGTTTCTATTCTGTATCTTTCTGCAACTCCTTCCGTCCCACGTTTTACACCCATATAACGCCACACACCGTACGAATATTTTACTAAAGATTTCCTCATATTTATATTTATATTAGCTGTATGTGAATCTCTCTCTCTCTCTCTTCTTCTTCTTTTTGCGAAAGTCTTCCTTGCCTGTGTTATTCTACTCTTTATTCCAACTATACTTCTATCACCTCTAGTTATTATTGCTTCCCACGTAGTAGAATTCCTTAACTTCATTCAGAACATCCCTTTACAATCTAACACCCTTTTCTATCCTATTTCCCATACTAAACTCCATTACCTTGGTTTTCCTTGCATTTCATCATGTTGAACTACTTCTCCAGGTCTAGATTCATGCCATTTTCTTTCTAAATTTCCTTTCTTTACTATAATCTTTTAAAATTTTAATAATTTTCCAAATTTTTTAAAAATTTATTAGTATAATTGCCTCTCGACTTCATAAAACAGATCTTCTGTTGATCCTATTCGTAGCATTCTTTAAAGAGGTTATAATTTTTTTAATTTAATTTGGTGATGCAAAAGAAAAGTTCAAATACTCTCATGGACTGGATAGCTTTCTTTTAAAAATGGTATTGATTTTTTATGGATATAGTAGTATTTACTCAAACTTTTTCTACAATCGTAAGAAAGTGATAAATAAACAGTGTTTCGAGTTTACCTAAATTTAGCTGTATTAGATCTGAATTTTCTTTATTTGTTTAATTTTTAATCTTTTTAATGTTATACGTACAACTGTCTCTTGTTTTCTTAAAATACATGCTTTTTCTTGCTTCTGTACGTAACTTAGTTGAAAATTTATCATGAAATCTAAACTGAAATCAGCTACATTGCTATATTAGTTTTTTTTCTAAGTATTAATGATTTATGAGTAATTTTTTAAATTTAGTATATTATTTATTTATTTGTATCTTAAATAATTGTACGTCTTTGGAAGACGATTTCACCAGAATGCCTCACGCTTGGTTCGTCAGTAAACAGAGCTTATTATTCAGAATAATATTGACACACACGCTAATTAGCTACGTTTCCTTTAAATGAGCACCCATGTTGATATTATGCGTTTGCATACTCATCGTGGACGATCGAACGTACGAACGAATTTGGCGTTTTTACCTATAAAATAAAAGCTTGATATGTAAGCAGTTATTTCAGTTTTAAATTTCATTACTTTTTTCCGGTTATTATTGTGTTATGTAGCTGAAAAATTCAGAAAAAGATAGTATCTGTGACATTTTTGCAATTACGGAATGATTCTGAAAGGACGAATCGACAATTAATAACGTCGTTAATATTCCAAAATTTCTAATAAATACAAAATATTTTAATAAAGGACCATTCATAATGATTGTACTGAATTTGACATTCAAGTAATTTAGACGCCACCTGAATTATTACTAATAGGAATGACTCCGATATACAAACCAAAATGAATTTGAATCGCATTGTGACAGAAAAAACATTATCGCGGAAGATTTGTTATTAATCTGTAATTGAGATTGTCAACACGAATTTCCCCAACATTTTGCCTTAGCATAGGAAAGAAAACCACACTGCGTTTTGTATTCATTCACTGCTCACTGCTACAGAAAAGCAAATTTAATGAATGCCATTATATAAATCATTTAAATGTAAACTTAAAAACGTCGACACTTCCAATCGGTAACATTAAATATTGACACGAGGTATTTGCCTGTCTCGTTTTGGTCATTTCATTATTTATTTGAAGACGGAATTGTTTGTCTGCTAATATTGAAGTAAATCGCTGGCAGAAAAAAATTCATTTTCAGTGTTATTATTTTGGTGTCATTTCTGAACTGTTTAGTAAATATTGGACTGAAAGCGTATTGTTAGTTACAATTATATACAGCGACATGCGAATATTGAATTGGAGCATTTACATTCTTTCCTGAAAAAATTTCGAAATGGTATAATGTATCTAATTTAATATTCACAGTAAGCTAGGACGGACTCGAGAATATAAACAAATTTTTAATTTAGATACGATATATCAATCGCTGATTGGATTTATACTGTGACTCTCCTATGAAATTTATCCAAAATATAACCAAATTGACAAAAAAGATATTAATTTTTTATAGGCATTTCAAAATTTAAATGACAGATACTATATTAATTTATAATTTAATTAGGTATCCATATGTTTGAAATCGGGGACAATTTATTAAATATAAATAATTTTTAATATTATTAATATTAGTCACAGTAAATTTCAGCGTAAGGATATATTCTTCTATATAAAAAGAACCATAATACATTAAAATGTATTTTTAGAAATGTAGAAAAATAATGTAAAACAACATATCTCAATATGTTAAACATGTAATGTTACTCTGAATATTTTTTATTTTTTAAACGGTACGTGGCTTCCGTCTCGTATGTGAAAATATTGCCTAATTTTTTTCACGTGAGCTCACGATTCTCAAGTGCATCTAAAAATAGTCAATATTTAAGGAAACAGTTTATTAACAACACCGTTAATCGGTTAGCCGTTAGTTACAGTTGTGTCATACTAGTCGATTAACTTATAGTGACATTATATTTTACGCGGCAGTTAAATGTAATACCCTTGCGGTTATCTAAATTATTAAAAAATTGACAGTACGTGCGATAGATTTCTCAAAGTGTAAATTGGACCACAGAGATGGTGAGATGCTTCCTCTAAAAATCAGGGGCATTTGAGAATCTTGACCCCACGTGAAAAAAAAATATTTAGATAATATTTTTACAGGCTACTTTGAAATCATATATTAGTTGTAGGAGTCATTTAAAATATATAAATTTGTGCTATTTTAGAAAATTACATGTATAAATCATTGATATTGTTTTTGTATAATTATTTTCAAATTTTGAAATGTATATTAAATGCTTAAAATATTGATTTGTTTTGTTTCCTATAAATCGTCTGTCATCGTCCGTGAAATACTTCACGTTTTAAGGCTGCTTTAAATGAAACAAATATAAAAACTTCAGTTTCTAAGAAAATATTTTGTATTACTATATATTATCCATTTATATGTTCCTATTGTTCGTCATGCAGGATATAAATGATCAAATGTAAGAGTAGAAAATTGTTAACAAATTTCCATCAGAATGCTTGTAATTAAATATTACGGATTAACTCTGACGTAATAGACGCAAACTGGCTCATTCGCATATGTTTTTAAAAATCATTCCATTTATGTTTGCGCCTTCTTCCCACTCTCAACGTTTTTAATATTGTGAATAACAAGCATGTAAATTTATAAACGTATTTCTGACTTAAAATTGATAATAAATAAAAAGGCAGCCAATAAGTCAGTTTATTACTATTTAATTAACATAAATACGACGTTTCGTCTCACTTTTGCGACTTTCTCAGACATAAAATCGAAATTAAAAACAAAATTTTGGTGAAAAAAGTTGACATTAAGGGTATACATATAAAAATTGTTTAAGTATTAAGGAATTACATTTTTACCATTCATTAGAAATCTACCTGTAATTTTGACTTGAATAATTTTTAGAGACATTTACCCGAGATTCAAATGCTTCATGTGCATTACACCCATATTTATATTTAATGAAATGTAGGAATGTTAATTAAATAGTAATAAATTTATTTGTTGAATTTTTATTTTTAATTTATTTTTTCATTTAAATTTCTATTATGAATATACAAACATACACCCTGTTTTGTTACGTAGGATATAATTACTGTTTTATTATTAATTTATTATACTAACCATTATAACTTGAAATTTATGAATATTACATTGGTTATTATGAATAGTTTTAATATTCATTGCAATGCTACTCTTTAAATGCAAGTAACTGCGAAATGTTAAAAATGTGACATTTAATTAAAGCTTTATTGCCATATAAGACGTAAAATATTTTATCTGAACAAGTTGGATGTTTTATGGCAGACATTACCACATGAATTGTTTAATTGTACATGAAATGGTTTACTGTGCCAGCGATGTTTAATACAGTTTACAGCTCTGCAGCTGAGAGTGGTCAGTTGCGGGTTTAGTATGCCCTGATTATCAGGGAAGGGAGAATCCCAGTTCAAGTTTGCGGAAGCTGTAGAGTCTTTTTGTTCGTGTGGTGCAATTAAATGCTTAACAATGCGGTGCCGAGAAAGTTCCAACCTAAGCTAAGCGCAGAGATTTCCATTCACTATGAGCGTCTTTATTGTTATCGCGATGCTATTAAAGGAGTAAGTTAGCCCGTCTAGATTTAGCTAAGCGGGTGAAATTGAAGAGGCCTTTATTGACACTGTCGATAATTGTACTTTCGTCAATATATTTACAGATTTACAGGCAAAGAAATCATTGAATTGGAAGTCAAAAATGTAACTTTGAGTAAAAATAAGATTATTTATAATCAAACTTATTGGTTCAACTTCTAGTCATTCTATGGTTTGTTACGTATTAAGGCGAAAATATAAGGTAAAACTGTATTTTATGCTGTTAGATTGAAATTTAAGTTCGTAGAAGAACCATGGATTACTGTTTTTCTTTAATTAGTAAACACTAATAATTATAAACGCAAGTCTTTATTTATGAAAAAATGGTGATGTATGAGATAAAAAATATTCTCATATTCCTTGTGATCATAAATTTCAATAATTTAATGACTAAATTTCATGAAAAGACGATTTTATATAAGTAAACATGACATACTATTATGGGAGGAGCGATATTAATTGTAAACACTAGGAATTTGTGTATTTAATTAATTTTCAGCGTACTCAGTCACTAATAACTCGGCACTTCACTAAAATATTTCAAATTTGTGTATATGACGTGATTTGGTTACGATCAAAGCATCAGATCTGGGTTAACAGAAAGGACGGAAGCGGTTTTCTTTGAAATTGAGGCAAAGTATATTTTATGATTTTAATAGGGGAAACATATTTACTTTAATAAATTGAGAAGGAAAATTCAAGTAAACAGTTTATTTAGATCTTAATATTATATTTTACAATAACAAATTGAATCCTTACCATCCTGCTCTGTCGAAATCTATATATTGTATACACTGAATTTACACTTAATACATTAAAATTTTAAAAAAATAGATTCATTTTCTTATGGGAATGGTGGGCTCAAATACCCGGCAATTAATTACAACACAATTGCTAGCGGTGATCACTGTGGAATTTATGGACGGGTTTATTGTTTAATGGGCACATTGCCAACGATGGTCTGGGATAATTATCCTCGACTCTCAGGAAACCTGAGGACTGGTGGGGCACTGCAGTCCAAAGATTGTCGCTAAAGTCTCGGTTACCATCACCACTAATGAAATCTTTTCTGCCAATTACTTTCTGAAATTCCATTAACAACTGACTTCCTCAATCTTCTTGATCAACCTCCCCTCTATAACAGAATTACGACTTAAGCCAATAGCAATAGCAATTCAGCCAATAGCAGTTCCAAAAAACGGGGTTCACATGCCCTTCTTCAAAATTGTGAAATGTCACGCTCCAGGTTTACTGTGTAGCTCCTTTTTGGTTCAGTGTAAATAGATATTTGAAAGTTTTAACGGTGTTTTTCTTCGTTGATTTGAGAATTTTGTGTAAAATTCCTATGCATATTGATCTACGCTAAATGCTATAAAAATCGTTTTCTTAACTTCTGGTATCATTATTGCCATTAGACAGATAGGAGGATGGGGCTGTCTGAGAATAACATCTTAATAAACAACAAACGTGTCTTGTTTCAAGGTGACATTTGCAGAAGTAAGGCGCGTTCGGTTACAAAGATGCACTTGCATAAAGTCGGATTTAACTAGTTAAGTATGAGCCCCTCAGGTCCCTATGTGACTAACTTTTGGATTGTGGTTATTTTCCCTCTTTATTACGTTGACAGAACGGAGGTGGGGAGGTGATAGCCACATCGAAGCTTTTCAGAGCTTCCTTCTAGGCTCTCTTTAGCTCTGTAATCTTCTACTTATTTATTAAACCTAACCGTCAAAATTATTCTAGCATCTTTGATTCCGTTCAGGCTTTGACGGCTTAATAAAGAACCTCACGTACAGAATCTTTCCTATCATCTATCCTGAATTCACATTTCTTCGTTCGTTGAAGAAGAAACGACAATGGAAATTTCCTGAGTCCACCTTCCCTTCAGTCTGATCAACTTCTGTCCTTGGCTAGAAACTTTAATTTGAACATCCTTCTTATTTTGGTTTTCTCAAGTTTTAGCCAGGAATCACACATTTCACGAAAATGCGGTTCAGGTGAAACAAATAGAGATCGAAGTGTATAAAAATAGTGGTCTGCTTACAGGGGACATTTTAATAGAAATATGGATCAAATTTCGGTTGAAGCTGTCTTTGAAGCAGCCCAGTTTAAATTTTAACCAATTTTGACCGCTATTTGTTTATTAAGGTTTATAAAAAAAGACGTCAAAATTTAATGGAGCTTATATGGAGATGAAACGTCGAATGAATCAATTACAAACATTATGGAATGTATATGATCGGTAATTTATTTAATTTTATGGAATTGTAATTTATGGTTTCTCATTGAGAAATTATATTATTATATAAAAATTTATGTAGTGGTGTAAAACAACCAGTTATATCTAAAATTAATGAATGTTCAATAATAAAATGATAATCTCAAAGAGAAAATATAAATTATTTAATTTAATATCACTGTAAAAGAGATGTAAATTAAAATACTACTAATAAATTTTGACATGAAACCAAAACTCGTGAATAACAAAAAGATATAAGTGAAAATAAAAATTAAATAGAATGTTTATATAAATTTAAATATCGATGAATAATGTATAGTAAACACGATTTGTTATTGCTGTTACTCGTGCCAAACTCTATTAAGCTCAGAGAATTTACTACAGCGTAGGAAATGTTATATTCTTTTCCTGTGAAAGTATCGACTTTATCTACTTATAACAGATATCAAAACTCCTCCTTAATTAAAATTCTGGTATATTTTTGATGATTTTCAATCAGCGAGTCACGCCAGGTAAATTAAACATTAATGTAATTATATTTTAATTTCAACACTTTTTCCTCCGAGATGCTTGATTTTTTGAGTCACTGAAAGCAAATTTTAATGTAATCCAAGTCGTCGTGACTGCGTCCCTTTATGTCGCAGCACTTAGAACACGAGGGTGAAAATCATGTTAGGCGCTAATGGTCGCAATCTCCAACTAACGCCTTTAACAGGGCAAGGTCCTGGCAAATGAAATATTCAGCCATGTCGCAGCCCTCCGAAATTTAAACGATACATGGCATGCGACGAAATAAAAATCTCACGGGTGGCTTCATGTGGGCCAACATTATTTTTCTCATTTGTGATATTAAGACTGTAGCATTATCTCATATTTAGTATACTGGCAAAGGTCCTCGTTCATTGAAGTAATAATAAGGGGGAAATATTGTTTTACTAAAGAATGCTGATAAGTATAAAATACTACGAAGTAAAGTTACACCCCGTTGGATATACCTTCAAGCTCTACTTTAAACCAGTAATAAATAAAGCGAAGTGTATATATGAATTTAAAAGAAGGTGCACGTTTAACTACGCCTCCAATTCTCACACGAATAATTTTTCTCCAACTACTGATGAACGACTTCTGCATTTCTGACATATTTGTTAGACACCGGGCTTTCCTCTTGAGGGATATGACGTGCTTATTACAACCGTCTTCCTTCCACCATTCGTCGTAATTGGCAGTTACGGTTCGCCAGTTTTCATGGCCACTTCCCAAATCTGTTGGAATTTGTCATAATACGTGGATGACAGAAACATCTGCGCCTGTTGCAGAACTTTGAGGTTCTCCTAATAAAACCAAAGTATACCGACATCAGTTCCCTTAATATTTAGTTATTAAATCTCAACATGCCAAGTTCCTATATCCCATAATCATAAAATGAGTACGATTTAATAAACTCGAATATGAGTTTTTGGATATGAAAAGACCGTTATATGAACGAAAAATAAAATAACTTTTAAAATTGATACTTTATCTGGCGTAAAGTAATAAAATAATATCGCACATTACTTTAAACCAATAAGTATACATAATAAAATATCTGAATTAAATAATACTGACCACAATTAAGTATTAATTGGACAAGGAACAAGTAATGACGCATAATAATACAACGTATTTCTCTTTAACAAACATTGAAATAGCAAACTTTTTTAAAAATAATGGTATCAATTAAATAAATTTGTATTAAAATTAGAAAACAAGAAAAGAAATTATTTAACTAAACTAAAAGATGAAATTCTTGTTAAGAACAAAATAATGTAGTATATAAAATTCATTGTATTTATTGTAACAAAAATTATATTGGACACCAGGAACTAATCTTAATACTGGAATATATAACCATAAAAACAATGCTAAGATCAATACTACAACAAATACTGCCTTGTCACTACACCATTTAAACTTAAAACACTATATTGATTATGATGATGTTAAAATTATACATAAACAAAATAATGTAATTATATACAAATTTTCAAAAACGATAATGGCCTGAGTTCCAAAAAGGAAAGTGAAGACATATCTAAACACTACGCTAAAGTTTTAGAGTACATCAAAAGTTGATAGTTATAATTGAAAATTGGATAAGTTGATTTGAATTTTAACCATGAACAACGAAACTTTTGGCGATTTAAATTTCAACGTGGCTAATTTTTAACCCAAGTTATGGAGCATAAAAGTGATTGAATTACTGGAAGTTCAATAAATGCCCTCAGAGTCTGGAATAATGTACATATTACGAGAAAAGCTAGAAATTATATATATTTCTTTATCTATACAAAATTATTTGACAACTGAGGTTTCTAAAATAGATTTTATATTGATATAACGCTTAAAGCAAATTTGTTTTTATATTGTAAAAATTATATAATTTTTTTGTAATGTTTAAAATAATTTGTGTTTTATATATGTAGATGACTGACTAATAACAATGCCGTAAATTCATGAAAAATTGAATAAATTTGAAACCAATATCATATAAGTAGATATAGTGGCCAATAAATCATAACAAATTTAATATATCTAATAAATACAACTGGATGTAATTGTGTATGTTCCGCATGCAAACTGAAACGTGTGAAGTAAATTCGAACAAATTGTACACATTTTTCTAAATGACTCGGGAGCAACCACTGTGAAGGACAAACACGACTGCAATCCAATCCAGAGTCGTGAGTGGGGCATGATTGGATATTTTAAAATATCCACAACGTCAAATATTTACGATAGATATTTTTAGGGCTATGATATTGACTAAATTTTACAAGATGTTACTTGTGTATAATGCTAGGGCATTGCTATTAGAGGTGGCAGTGGATTATCGTAATATGAAGATAATGTAAAAATAGCCGAGATTGGTTCCGAATCCGGGGATGTAGGAGTTGCTGAGTTAATTCTCACATTCAACATTCTGGCAGCTCTTAGGTGTGGAAATGAAAGGGTGTGAAACAATATTCCGCGTTCAATGTTAAACGCGTAGAGAAATTTCTACTAAACTTAGTACACATTTAAATTACGGTAGAGAGACGATGGAAGTTATTTCAGTCTCTTAGTGTGCCGAGATTATTTTTGACTCTCTTGCGAAATACCGGTCGCATGTTTTACTCTCTGAGATTTCCGAAAGTACATTTGCCCCTCTAAGAGTACCAGGAATATTTTTGCTCTGCATTTGATAACGGAATGTTAAATTTCCAGATTTTTAAAACTTTTAAGTTACTGTGATAATAAATTTAACTTGATTAAGTTACTATGAGTAATCATACCTGTTTTAGTGTAATTAACATTGAAAATTAAATTACTTCATCAGGTAACAAATTTGTTAATGTAGTTATCTGATAAAGTTCACAAAGGTGGTCGAAACGACACATTGTAATTATATTAACTAATAGTAATTAAGTGTTTTTCTGACAAATTTGAGTGTATTTTAATTATTGTAATTGTCATTTCGTCGACTTACGCAGGGTAGAGACACTAACGTCCGTGATTGTTACGTGTTGGTCAATTCAATAGTGTTTAGGACTAACATAATTAAATACTCCGGAATAGCCAAGCACTCAGCTAGTATTAAATTTTACCAAGTTTAGTCCCCAATTTGGGAAATAGACATTTATGTTGTAATTTTCAAAGAATTCAGAGCTTACCTAGAATATATATTTTGGAACGTTTTAATTGAAAATTTTGGTATTTTATACAGGGAAGGCAATATAAAAAGTTATGCTAGCAATGGAAATTTTATAAAGGAAAAATTGTGTAATATATTGTCAACTATAACCGATGAAGCAATACATTTGTCATACAATTTTTAAATAAATTTTTCTGATTTGTCAATTCTATTAATTTATTTTAGAACTACCACAACACAGTATAAAATAGATATCTCTAGGCAAACTATGGTTTAGGTACGTTGTTTTGTTCAACAGCTGTTTTGAAACGCAATTAATATGGTATCCGGTCACTACAATAAACGAAACTGAATGAAACATGCGCGTATATACTATACTAGTTGCGTTTCATATTTATAATCGAATTTTCAGTCCTCAAATATCGATAATTATGCACATTTGAGAACAGTATAAAATAATAAATGCTTACCTTTATTTTGAATAATTTGCTTGGTTAAAAATGGGACGAACAATGTGAGTCAGCAATCAACATTTCTTGGCCTGGAAAACAGAATTATTTCAGTGACTACAATTGTATAAATACCACTTTATGCACTATTATATAAAACATATGGAGTACATCTCCTTCCATTTGTATAAAAAGAAGCATGAAGATAGTTTCAAATAAAAAACAGTATTTGGGATTGAATTTCTCTGGTAGATTGATTTTTAATGAAGATGTATTAATATTTACAGAAAATAATAACTACATTACATTAACTTGGCGCAGAAGTTTGTAGCTAGGAAAATGATCTTCCGGATGTTTGGGTACCTCAAGAAATATTTTCCCGACTGTTGTAGTGGTAGATTGACACATTCTGAAAATGTTCATAATGTAATTGCGAATAACCTTATAGAATGTTAAATGCGGAATTTCATGTCATTTCTGGTAAATAAAATTAATAAAGGAATTCTTCAAAATAAAAGCTTATAGCTAACATTTCATTGCTTTGTAGATGTCAAAACTAATATTTAATGCTATCACATTCATGATTGGGCTTGGAGACGAAAAATAAATATGTCAAACTAGTTGTCAAATAAACTAAATAACGGGGCTGAAAACAATTTCATAATCTTTTATTTAAAAATACGTAGAATCCGTATTAATTTAATTGAATTTATTAAATTAATGATTTTATTAATTGTTATGTATTAATTGGGATTTCTGGGGTGCCAGCAAGGCCCGAGAAGTAAGGAACTGAATTTACGACGGGTAAAAACCATAGTTTAGTTGCTTTCCTTGGTTTCCGCTTCTGCGAAAAACATTCTACGGGAAGCAATATTCTAGACAAAGCAATAAAAATCGCCGGAATTTGAGGGTAGCGATTTGCCAAAATGGCCACGCGACCGAACACGGGTGAAGAAGATTGATGGTTAGGCCGTCGGAGTTAGAACAAGGAGACGGAGGGTGATAAGGGAAGAAGAAGTTGCCATTCAGTGTGTGGTACTCTGCCCTATGCTGCCGACTCTAAAAGGGTACAGAGTCCTACGTCATCACCGAGAATCGTCTGCGTATGAATAAGCGTGTATTCCAGGCACAAGAAAACCTTGTGTCGACATATGTGCCCAATACGTTCCATATTCCGGTCATTTGTGTGCCACAATTTTATTTTAATCAGCTTGCTTGAGTCTTCTGAAAGAGAAGTCTTTTAATTAAGCTTATGGCGTGTTCGCATGGAGGTATTTTTAAGTTTCTGTTAAGGGGATAGTATTTAATGTAAATATAAATATTTTCTTCGATAATAAACGATCAGTTTATTCAATTTATTAAAAGTAATTTTAAATGCCTTCACGTTTAACAATAAAAATTGAAATTAAATGAAGTAAGCGTTAGAAGTATCATAAAAATTATTATTTATTACAAGAGTCTGCTATTGTTATTGTTGATAAATTTTTATTAGAATTAAAATTTTAAGCCTTTTTGCTTTTCTGTGTTTAACCAAAAATGATATTTTTTTCAGACCCAATAGAAAACTTTAATTACATTTTGTGGTGGTAGAGGTGCAGTGTAAAGTTAACATTCATTAATATCCAAATGAGAGTTATTGGGTTTTATTTTGTTATCCAACAAATATGCAAATGATTATTAAATTTTTATAAGCTTGGTCAACAATGTAAGTAATTACTTTCGTGTTTGTCTGTATGGTCGTGAATATTTCACAATTGCAGCTAAGTATCTCTTTAGGAAAATGTTTGCGAGACTCGGAATTACTCCACTATTAACTTCCTAAAGCGAATAAGATAAGGTGCTAGAGTTACTTGCGGCGTGAATTTTAGAGAGATAAGACCTAGCAACGGGAAGCGAACACAAATAACTCAAATTACACCGAGAGATACAAGAGCACACGCTAAATACTGTGAAATTCAAACAGTCGATCTCTGAAATTAATTCATAATAGTATTTAACATTTGTTCAGTAGTTTTGAAGTCATATTTCTACTTACATAATTATTTTGTAATCCTTAACTCAACTAGAAATACCCTTTTTATCAGATTTTTTAAAACATTTGTTAAGCTTTAAAATAACTCTATCCGCCATACACAAAGCCAGTATAATATAAAGTTTCGCAATTAAAATATTTCCTTCTTTATTGATATAAGCATAATGAATACATAAAATTAGTTAAATAGCACTCCCAAAGTAAGCCTGTAACAAATAAAAATTTGCGAGTACTTAACTGGACAATTTAAGAATTGCTAATAATTTAAATTTCAATACACAAACTTTAATTAACAGCTGGAATTAAGGAAAATAAGCATTTCATACGTACTACTGAAAAAAATTGGATGTCTAAAATAATCATGCAGCACGTATCGTATTTGGATGCCATAGAACTACACCCACTGCTAGAATACTGTTAGAAGCGGGGTTAACTGATCTCAATTCCAGAATAGGTTTTGAAGGGCGAGAACTAGAGTTTTTGATCTCAGCACCGGAAGGAACGGAAATTTTCCATCGATTCTCACTGGCCGAACTCGATCGCTGACAACCTTCGCGGATTTGATATTTATTCAACTGTTCAGAACAAAATAAATAGTGGCCTCTCGTGTCATACTAATCACACACATTCATTATTTGTTTTCCAGTTCTGGTGCTCCTGTCTGCCAACAGTATTTATTTCCGCTTTCAACTGTTCATATATATTTTTAATGTCCTGCCTATAAACATCATAGATTAAAATCGAATCTGGAAAGTCAAATCGGCGACATGGCTATCTCCAGGTCATTCATCCCTGAACTCGTACAATTTATAATTAATCATAATTTATTTTAAACTTTGTAATGACGTGTTTTCTACTTTTGAATGTATCTCGGCAGGGTGGTCAACGACAAATTTCGTTAACGCTACCCTGTATAAATAATTAAGAAAAAATTATATCATTTCGTTTTGCACTCCGAAGCAAGTAAATGAGTTTCTCTAAATTACTACTTGCCGGTGTCCAAACATTTCTCTAGAATCACCAAACCCGTTTAAGCTTCGCAAGATATCAACGCCGACTTCAAGTGGTGTAGTGGTCTGCGTCGCTGTCTCGCAACACAGAGGTCCCGAGATCAAATCCCTGTATAGGCTTGGATGTTTGAGCCACCATGGTCACGGAAACTGGGATTAAAACTTCACAATCTGAATGTGCCATGTAAGATGACAGTCCGCAGCCGAGCCAAGGAAGGATTATGGTACACAGGCCAATTGACAGTTGGAGCAGTGTGAAATTTGAATTGTTAGATACAAACTTGTTCAGCGGAAGTACAAAATTGACAGAAGTTAAAGAAAGCAGTGAAGCTCAGAATTATAAACTAGTTCGTTACAGTAAACAGAAAAAATCTTACAGTTAGGTCAAATAAAATAATGTGAAAATTAAAAAATAGAAATTTATAAAAGATAAATTAATCAGCCGGGGTCTGAGATATTACGCTCGTCGCAGACATTAAATATTGCGTTAAAAAATTTACAAGTGTAATTGTATAAAAATAGTGACTCCAAATTCTATGTTACATACTGTTGATAGTAATTTCATGGGACGGAAGATCATTGTTGGCAGTATCTTAATGGTTATCCATGGAGTCTCTCGAGCCGTAGTGAGCCGCATGGCCGCGCTTCTGTTTTCGGCCAATTTCTGTACGCTCCGCTGCCATGCAGCAATTTAGCGCCTCAATTTCCTCGCTGGAGCTTATTTCAGTTTACTGCGGAAGCCAGTCCGTTACACAGGCTGTGCTTTGCATTCGAATCTAACATTACGAAACGGTCGTCGATCTTAGAGGGAAATATCGGAAATTCTTGCAGATCTTTTCCGTATCTAACGTTTCAGATTTCCGACGAATGAAAAAGAACTTCAAGACGTCAGAGGTAAGAATCCAACCTTTGTACCAATAGAAATGAATTCGTAAAGTTGGCTATTTGAATTCATGACAATCCCCAACAAATACAGTCTGCTACGTTCATCTGAGAATTTTGTTTAACACGTAAAAGTACCTTTAGATATCTTTTTACAGCTAAGTTGTCTCTATTTTAGAAATAAGTGTAAATTACCAACAAGAAGTGAACGTACGTAAAGGCGAGGAATTAATGAATCCCTACATTATCTCCAAAGAATCACGCTTTAGCAGTTTGTCTTTCGAAGTTTCTCTTTTCCACAACACAGATAAAAAAGTCTCTATCAATTTCATAATTACTTTGTCAACATATTACAAACTCAGAGAAACGTTGTTTTATAAGTTAAGGACAAAAATATTATTTTAAAACTGATAAATCTCAACGCTGTGTACGGTGTGCGTGGGACAAGTACCGAGAGCCCAACATACTTGATACACGTTTATTTACGAGTTCCCTAGATTTCCTTTAAGGGGAGTCGAAATTCTATATCATGCCAATGTTGAAATATTGATTTTTAGGTGTAGTTTTCTCTGAAAACGTTATATATATATACTTGCATATATATATATATATATATATATATATATATATATATACAGATTTGAATTTTTACAGCTTATTTTAAACCTTATGCTGTATATGTGGAAGCAGAATAAATGATTAAATAAAACTAAAATTTTAGTTAATAATTTTTTATCAAGATCTGTTTATCCATAGTTAATAATTCAAACCAGATTGGACAATATTTGGGGAAAATTAAATGTAATACATCTTACAATAGAATTTTATAAATACTTAGGAATGAAGCTAAAATTATATTTTACTGTTCTAGTAAAAGCAGGCGTTGAATTAAAAACTATGTGGTATAAAGAGGAGCCTTCTTCAGTCATTATTTAAAATTATTTTTCTAATCACCTTCTTAGACGTGAGTGTAATTTTGTGTATAGCTTGATAGGAAGCTATTACATTTACATATAAAATATTTTAAAATAGCATAAGAAATAAGATTTTGAAATTTTTTTATGGAAATTGGTATCTTAAGGGACTGATGTGGTCGGATGTTTAAGAAATAATAAAGTTACAGTCACTAACAATAATAAGATAGAATAGGTAAAAATAGTAATGATAAAAAATTGGCTGCAGTTAGTTTTTTTTAAAAAAAGATGGTAACAAAGACTCTTATGGTACATATAAAAAAATAACATTAAGTTAATGTAAATGTGAAAATTTGAATATAATAGTGTCACATATATTAAAAGAATAACAGAACTAAATAAAAATTAGGTTGTTAATGGTACTAATGAAATGATATTGGCCGGAAAACATGCAAGACTAATACAAATAACGATTGTACAAATTTACTCTATGAAGTGAAATGTAATGATTATTAGTAAATTATATTTGTAAAACTGCAATGAATGTTAGTACTAGTTTGTAATACCAAAAAATAACCTAAAGCACATATTGAAACTAATACAGCCATTTATGGTTATTTGAAAACAAAGAAGCGTATTACATATTTGTAACTAATTTGAATACTACACTCAGGAATAAATAATTTTAAGACAGTTTTTTGTAAATTAATTTTTATTATTATAAGATGGAAAGAGTATTGAATAAAATGTATGGTATGGTGGGTAGATTATATGCTGATATTTTGAACAAAATTTGAAATGCATGAAAACAGGGCTTGTTTATATGAATAATGATAAACAGTATGTTAATGTGAAATTTCATGACGAATAGCTGATTTTTTGGCAAGTTGGTAAGCGTTCTTCGTCTATTCACGACGTGTAACTTATTCTTCCCATTTTTTCCTGATGATGAGGGCTATGTATAACTGAAAGCTTTAGTTTTATGATGACATGTGACATACAAGAATATCTGTTGCCAATTTTATTTTCTCTGAGTTCAAACATCTTTTTGTAATAATTCGGTATGAAATAGGTACAAATAATAATAATTTGCGATACTTACATAATTGTTCGATTTCATATTAGCATCATTATTCCTTTATTATAGCACCCTTAAGACAACGAAAACAAACAAAAATAATTATTTCATATGATTTATTTGTTTTACGTCGCATCAACATGACAGTCATTAGCAACCCTCAGAATACATATTTCACTAATTATGTTTGCATTCTCTCATTTTCCATTAATTTTCTAAATATAATTGGAAAGATCAGTTTTAATCGGGCAATCTAGCAGGTTCTTGATTGCTTTCGGCGAGGTGCAGTGCAGAAGTCGTTCTTCGCGAATTCTGCTATCCTGGACCTTCTTATGGGGTTAAATCTCTGCACTATTCACAAACTGGTCGGGGTGCTCTCTTCCAGAATTTGGTTGTTACTCCATATTTCATTTAGGATATCTAGGAGCATCATCATCAGATTTGTGAGATGGAATTTTAATTCCCTCCAAATAAAATTATATTTGAAATTGTTTATTTACACCGCTGAGTCAATTTCAGTTTTATTATTAATTATTTTCTCACAGGAACCGCTTCTGATTGTACATATTTTAAAATAATATTTATGTGATGGTATTTTAATTTTCTCACAGTAAAATTTGATATGTATTTAAAATTGTTTATTTATATTATATTGGTTAAACACAACTACATACAGAATTTGGCGGTACACAAAAAAAGATAGGCGGCTTGAAGGAAGTTGAAGAAGGTTACAGATAGGGTAATAAAGCCTAGATAAGCTATTAGTTAAGCAATTAGCTGGTTATTAACAAAAAAAGGTCTTTATAATACATGCTAGTAGATTTAGAAAAGTAATATAACAAAGATTAAACAGAAAAACAGTTATATTTTTGGATTCTTAAAAAAATATGCAAACCCTTGTGCACATGAATGGAAGTGACGTGGCTTAAAACTGAATAAAATTTATTATTTGAATTGAAAATAATATGGTAAAATAATGATATATCCCATATTACGTTTTAATTTTTTGTATTATTATTTACATTAATGGCGGTATTACTTAAAAAATGTGTAACAGTTCCCTCTTAACTCGTGGGAAGTATTCGTTTTCTTCATCTAAAATTTTAATATAATCCAACGAAAAATATGATTATGGAGATAAAATGTGTCGATATAATTTTGAACACGACTTTGCAAATTAAGTCCATGGTCTTTAAAACAAGTTTTTATTTCCCGTTTTGTTTGTCTGATATGACGTCCATTGTAGTACAAAGGTTTCATTTTGAAAGTAAATTAATATTTATCAAAATTGTGGGAGTTATCTTTAATATTTTGAACAAAAATTAGGTTATTTCAGGGTTTTAAAATAATTTAAGACCATTTATATTGGATAATTTTTACTCAAAGTAGCACTGTTCATATTTCTGTTATAAATAATTTTAACAAGATTTCTTCAACGGAATTTATGATGAGATAATCTATATAGTTTTATTTACCGATTCATAAACCATAGCTTTAAAAATTTAATTATATTAAATTTTAATTATTTTGAGTCTATTTTCTGGTTTTATTTTTACTGAATCTTTCAATTGCACGTATATGTTGCGCTTTCTATCCCTTTCTATGTTATCAATGCTCACCTCGTGAATGAGCCTCATGAAGCCTGTTACACTCAAATAACCCAAAGAGAGCTGTGGGACATCGATAAAGAGGAAAGTATTGAAGAAGAACAAACTGAATGTGGACCCGTAAAAAGTAATAATACTGAAAAATAGAATAAAATATTCAACATATTGAAGAAAATTAGCGTTAAATACAATTATATACAGTTAATATGTGGGATATAATTCAACAATTTGAGGTCAATAATTTAAATAATACAAAATCGGACTTGTCGTCATAATCAATAGATTATTGAATAAAACGTTGAAAATTTCCCATGTTAATAACGTAGGTTACATGAATTTTTAGAGTTAAAAAATTGTTTTTGAATAGGATAAAATAAGAAGAAAAAAACGGCTGTCTTCAGTGGCGGTTCCTTTGTATCCCGAGGGACGAGAAATAAATCAGGCATGATGTCAATTACTGTATCCAGCCGATCTGGTTTCCACCAGCACGTGGATGACCATGGGGGACGATATGCACGAGTACTTCTTAATAGTTCGTGCTCACACAGATTTTATAGTAGTCATATGCTTGGGAATTACTAAAGCGACAACATGTCATACTGAGCAGTTAAATTACATGGGAGACCACTCTCCTATAATTATATAGATTTTTTCGAAAATTGTACAAACAATACAACTTTGATATTAATAACATAATCGGCTCTTATTGCTTATGAAATTAAATAATAATGCACATTTCACACAGTTATACATTTAGATTTTTTATTTTTGTCCTACAATTATTTTAACGATATGTATTAAGACGCAGTTATACACTGACTTTCCAAATTATTATGACCACCTGAAAGAGTCACAGTGTTGCCGCTAGAGGGTGAGATAGCTATAAAATGGAATTGAAGGAGAAGTTCTGTCCAGTTTCCGAGGCTGATTTGCTTGGATGCGGTAGACGCCATAAGGGGTAGAACCCACTCATATTTATTATTAAAGGAGAAGTGCATCATCAGCTACACTGTGTTGTTTGCGAAAATATGGAGAAAAGTGATTTAGCTAAGTTCAAACGCGATCCAGTAACAGAAAAACGGTTGCACATGTGAAGTGCTCGAAAGCTTCAGTTATAAAGTGGACTACAAAGAAAAATTATGCTACTTGGGAAGCAAAATAACTAGTGATGGTAGAAGTATAGTAGACATAAAGAGTAGGATAGCACAGGCAAGGAAGGCTTTTTTCGAAAAAGAGGGTAATGCAAGTGTGAATACTAGAAAATCGTTGCTAAAAATGTTTGTATGGAGCGTGGCGTTATATGGGTGCGAAAATGGACGATAGGAGTTGGGGAAAGAAAAAGAAATGTGGTGCTATAGGCGAATGCTGAAAATCAGATGGGTAGATATAATTACAAAGGAGGAAGTTATAAACAGAATAGGGAAAAGCGAACAATATGGAGGACGTTGACCAAGAGAAGGGATAGATTAATAGGCCACGTTTTAAGACACGAGGGTCTTGTAAAATTAGTATTAGAGGGAAGTGTGTGGGGTAAGAAAAGAAGAGGGAGGCCAAGGATGGAAGTTAGGGAGGATGTTGGGTGTGCTAGTTATAAGGAAATGTAAAGGCTTGCGCAAGATAGGTTAGCATGGAGGGTTGCATCAAACCAGTCTTAGGACTGAAACCACAACAACAACGTCAGGATTGTGGTCGTCACAGACTACTCAATACACGAGGTTAAAGGAGACTAGTCAGAGTTGTCCAGAGCAACATAAAGCAACAAATAGAAGAGAATCTTAATTAAGTACTAACTGTGAAGGTTTCTGAACGAACTGTTTGCCGTACATTACACCTTATGGGTTATGGAAGCCGACTACCTGTTCGAAAGTCTATAATGAACATTATAATGTGTTCCATTTCTATTCCTTTCCATCAAAGTTCACCTAGTGGATGACCCTTTAACGTGAGAAGACGTCTTCAGTTAGCACAGGAACACAAGGATTCGAAAGTAGAAGACTGGAGAAGGGTCATGGGATCTGATGAATCGCGATTTCAAATGAGCCATGCAGATGATGGGGTTCGAATATGGATAAAATAACACGAAGGCATGAACCGCAACTGCATTACCACAACACTTCTATCTGGTGCCCGCAATATTATGGTTTGGCATGGTATGGGTCCTTCGATCGCTGTGAAAGAATGTCTCAATTTTTAAATGTATTATTATTAATACTTAGCTGCTATTGCGCATTTGACGGTAGCAGATATATGCAATGAAAATACATATGATACAATTATAAAAAGAAAATACAATTTACACTCAGGATCAATTTTGAAGTGTCTTATGAGGTTTAAACTAGAAAAAGAAAAGAGAAGTAAGGAGTCACACAAAAATCACTTCACTGCTCTTCGCTAATAACACTTCACTGATTCTAAAAACTGCTCACTTAAGTTTCCTTAGCCTATTCCTAAACTGATTAACGCTACCCGGAAAAGTCGTCCCTATTTCTGCAGGCAAGGAATTCCAATCGCATATTGATCTACTTACAAATGAAGATTTTCCTACGTCTGTGCGTTTGAACGTGTGATCAAATTTAGAGATATAATTCGGCGCTAAAAGATGATTTATTTCTTTCAATGCCGGTTCACCCTTATAAGCTCACAACCTCGCATGTTTCCCTCTATTACCCAGGGGCATTCAAATATTATCCGCTGACGACGTTTCATTCCAAATTCGGAATGTGTCATACAAGATGACAGTCCGCAGTCGACTCGGTAGGCCCAGACCCTCAATGGGCTGTAGAGCCAAGGAGGAAGGAAGGATTCAAGTACATCCTGTTATGTTAATGGTGCACTCTGCAAGGTATGGGCTGAAGAGTATGCTGGAGACTTTTCCTTGCTTTGTTGGCCTGTTCAATCACTAGATCTAAATCCAATTGAGAATTTGTAGGTTGAAATCGAACGGACTATTAGGCAGCTGGATCCAGTACCATCAAAAGTTAAGGAATTGGAAACTGCAGTTAGTCAGAAATGGTCTCAAATTCCTCCTACAGCCTGGCAACGTCTCATAGATTCCATGTCTAGCAGAATTCAAGCAATATTAAAAGCGAAAAGTGGGTCAATATTATATTGAGGGGGTGGCCATAATAATTTCTAACTGCATATTTGACACCTTTGGAAGATTTTTGGCGATTTTTTAACTCAATAATTAAAAAACCCATATATTTCCACCCTAATAAAGCGATTAATAAAGCAATTTTATGTTTTTACATAAACCAATATCATCATCATACATTACCGTTACTATGGCCTATAGAACGCTCGACTGTAATAAACCAAATGACGTTTCATACTAAATTTTCCGGAAATGATTCATATATCTTCTATTAAATAACGTTGGATGATTGTATGTATGTATTTACGCATCTTCCACCGAAAAATTTTAATGCGTGGACCAATTAGGACCAAATTTTGCATACATGCTACTTCAGATCCACAAAACGCTGGTGTGAAATTCACAGTTTCCATAAACAATTAAGATACTTAACAAATTAAAGATTTTAATTACACTATATGTTGCTCTGTGTGTTCCATTTCTATTCCTTCCCAACAAAGTTCACCTAGTGGATGACCCTCATGTAACGTCTTACAATCAACATATTATTTTCGTTAATCGTAAATAACAGTCGATTATGCAATTAGAAAGGGTCGTTCTGTATTTGTGAAAAAGATTTCTCATTATATTTAATTCCAGACTCCTAGTAATAGAGAAAATGTGCCTATAAATGTACGGAGCACATATTATATAGTTGTAAATTTTTCACAACCCTTAATGTAAACATTATTCGACATAGAAATAATTTTTGTTTCTTCAATATTTATTGACAGCAAGACATTTATATTAAATATATACGGATACTAAGTGACTTTAACGTAAACGTCTTGAAAGTTATCATTTGAATCAAATATAGCATAATTGTTGTTAAAGTATCAGGATAGGGAAATATAAATTGAACGTCGAACGGGTTTTTCTTTCCAAGTGACCTTTTCATCAAGTCGACGTCCCCCGATGCGCAAGATCTCTCCAAGCGTTGAATATTTTATAGCCACTATGCCTGAACTAAACTTTGTTAAAAGCATTGTTTCTGTTCTAAGCTTAAGTTTTGATTTAAAGTATATTGTGATTTGTTGAACAAACCACCAGTAAAAATATTTAAGATGTTTTTCATTGAATCAAGCGCTTTTGTATTACCCCCTTTCTTAAGAAATGCTGTAATGATACTAGGAAGCTGGAAATCTTAATTCATATAGCCTGGACGCGGCCATTGCTTGGCTTTCTGTCGTTAGGACTTTTGTTTACGAAATTCAGGCTCCTTAAACCAAACAACAAATTAAACAAAAATATGTTGGTAGGCCGCATTATTTTCAGCATTTCTTCATATATTTCAGAATACTCGGTACTTGTTAATTTTAATGCTACTTTATACATTGATAACCCTGAACGATAATGATCATAATCGATAGTTTTCTATAATTACGATTCAAGCCTTACTTTAATGAGTGGATCGAAACTTAATATCCAAAAAGTTTCTTTTCACCAGTAAAAATAGCAAAGAATTATGTTTGATAAAAACTCCGGTTTTCCAAGTTAAATTTAGCGTGATTAAAAATGAAACGACTGCCAACATTCGGCTCATTTAATAAAAAATGTAATCGCTGTCGTGTACATTAAAACTGATGAACAGCAAACTATTCCTGATCTAGTGTTACTAATATTGTTGTCTTTGACAGTTGTAGGGACATCCATCCATTCCTCTAAACGCATTAGTGTGAGAGAGCTGACCAGGATATCGTCAAGCTGGGTGCTGTAATTCCATTACGTCATGATTACGTTATTGACAGATGCAATCATAAATAAAGCATTCGGACGCCAACAGGAGCCACGTTTAATTTAAATCCGATGCAATTAATTACTGATTAAAAGCGCTTCCTGCGAAATTAAAGCACAAAGTACAAAATAATTGATTAGTGAACTCATTGATAACCTAACGAATTGACGATTTTTCACATGTCAAATCGTCTTTCGCCCGACTAGGAGCGAATGGTGTGAAATGATGAACAAGATAATAAATAATTACGTTTATATGAACCGTCTCGATCCATCATACAAAGATAAACTTTACTTTTAATGTTGTAGACAAAGTATAATTTTATATTCATCCCGTCGTTTCGTTCAACGATTCATACTATTATCAAACAAAAAAGTATTAAAATTGTTCTTTCTTCCAAGTATATTTGTTATATCATGACCAAAACTTTTTTAGCACGGCAATTATATGAATACGAGGGATATTTTTAAAGTAGGTGTTATTGTTGTTTTATTTGGATTTAGACTTGGCACGAAATGGGTCCTGAATCCATAAACATTTGTCCATATTATTTGCGTGAAAGTATTTTTGAAACCATGTGATAAGTTGTGTTTGTAGATCTTCAAGAACATATTATAAATCTTGCTGTTGTTGTATTCAGTCCTAAGACTAATCTAATGAAACCCTCCATGCTATCTAGCGCAAGCTTTTTCATTTCCGTACAATCCAAAATCTACTTAGCGTATTCCATTCTTGTCTCCAACTTCTGTTCTTACACCACACACATCCCTCTAATGCTAATTTTATGAGACTCTCATGTCTCAAAACGTGGCCTATTAATCTATCCCTTCTCTTGCTCAACGTCCTCCATATTGTTTTCTATACTCTTACTCTGCTTCAAACTACCTGGTAAATTACTCTATCCACCCATCTGTTTTTCAGGATTTTTCTATAGCACTACATTTCGGAAGCTTCTATTCTTTCATTTTCTGCAACTCCTATATAACGCTCATACGAACATTTTTAGTATTGATTTCCTCATATTCAACTTATATTAGGTAAAGTCTTTCTTGCCTGCGCTATACTATTCTTTATGTCTACTATACTTTTACCATTCCTAGTTATTATGAAGCAAAGCGTCAGAATTCCTTAACTTCCTTCAAAAACCCTTCCCGATCCAACAGCCTTTGTTATTTCACTATTTACTAAATTAAATTTCATTACCTTCGTATTCCCAACATTAATAATCATGTTGAACAAAATGTCCAAGATCACGTTCGTACCATTTATTATGCTTTGCAAGACATCTTCTGACTCTCATAACAATTTACCACTATATCATCTCCTTACAATATGATTCCGTTTCCAAATACCTTTTTAACTTTCTTCATCACCTGTCCTACAAATAGATTAACCTACGAAATTGCTCTTACTCTTTTCTTCATTTCTGCTTTATTTTCGTGCCCTTCAACTGTAATTACTGCCGACTGTCTTCTGTAGAGGTTATGCATAACTCTTCCTTCTCGATATTTTATTCCTGTCCTCTTCTAAATACTCAGTAGTGTTCCAGTTTATGTTATCAAAAACTTTCTCTAAATCTAGAAACACTATGAACGTAGGTCTCTTTTTATTTTGTCTTCTAAAATTAGACACAGTCAATATCAGATAGGTCGGGCATTGGGTACTATTCTCACGCCCTTCCGAATGACGGGAGACGAGTCTGCTGTGGGGTCGCAGCATTCCCTTCTCCGTTTCTCCACAAGTTTCAGGAGGCAGTTGGCCGACAGATCCAATTGTTTTAACTGTTAAGATACTTATCTCTTAATGTAGCTTATTTCATTTTTATAAGAACATTATTTTACTATTTTCATATTTTCTCCTAATTTTTAAGGTGATAAAATGTATTTACAACTAAGTTTGTTGTATTAGAACTCTGTTAGGGGTTGATAAACCAGTTATTGTAACAGTATTTTGAGCTAAAACTTTGATACTTTAGTGAAAACTTGTGAACGACAGTTCATTCGCGCTTATTTTGTAATGATTCCCAAAGTTATCTTAAATTTCATATTATCCACATTTAGTTCCTTAATTGAGTCTTAGAGAACATTTCTCTTTCCCTCCGGAACCCTTAAACTATGTGTTAATGGTTTTCCGCAGTTACACTCTCGAAATAGAACTTTGAGAACATGACACTGACTTAATTGCACTAATTGAGTTATTCCGCGAGTCCAAATGGTAGGAGCGACTGCTTAACGAAAATTATACCAAGCAATTATCCTCTTGCTCCTGGGATGCCTGAAACTGTACTCAAAATTGCAGTTTGCTTTGGCTTAATAAGGTACTTTAAACATTTTAATATGAAAACAGAAACGCTTGTTATTTGATGACGACTAACATTTCAAAACAAATTAGATTGCATACGAGAAAAGCTTATTTCAGAGCTGCTAAGATAATTATAATTTAGATCAATCTCAGTCTCATATAACCGAAGGTATTTAAAGATTTCTACCAATTTCCACGGAATATAAGATTATTTAAAAGAAGTATGTATTCTTGAGACGTGGAGTGCAGGTGATCAAATATTGCTTACTGTTCATACTTTTGTGACATTTAGGCTGGAGTAATTTAATTATGAACTTGCATAGTCGCTCCAGTGGAAGACAGACTTGCGCTTTCAAAGACAGGTTCTCGACAACGCTCGTGTGCATTATAATGGGGTTTAAGTGGTAGCCGTGCTGGAATTCATAGAATAATAGCAGAGTAACAGCAACCGTTGCTACATCTTCTCACTTTCACTCAACAAACAGTTATTGCAGTGAAAATTCGTGCCATTTATTTGACAACGTCGCATGAATTTGATTCTAAAACACAAGGAATATTTTCAAGGTCCAATCAGCTCCCATTTGAAAATGGCTACGGCACAACATCGCTCGATAGTCGTTGAGATCCTCTTTCTTTCACTTTCTTAGATCCATTTTGAAAGTTATGTTATAAATTCCATGGTAATATGAATTTAAGTTTTTAATTTATGACACTTGATTTTTCGTATATTTTACCCAAGGAAATCATAGGTTACGGTATTTTTTGATGAAGTTTGTAAATGTAAATAATTGCGACACACATACACCCACACACACTCACACACGCCTATGAAGAATGGCAACGCCGTTGGGATGAGTCCAATAAGGGCCGATGGACCCATAGGTTAATAAGATCAATTAAAGACTGGATTGATCGGAAACACGGAGAAGTGAATTATTATCTCACTCAACTCTTGACCGGTCATGGCTGCTTCAGGGCATACTTCTACAGGTTTGCCGTAGATAATTCACCTGCCTGCCATGAAGGCGGACTTAATGAGACACCAGAACAAGTGTTTTTCAGTTGACCGAGCATAAGAAAGCGATATTGGTACTTCATTAACACCAGGTAATCTGGTATATGCTGCTTTCACCTAATACCTGGAATGAAGTAGGCGCATATGCCTCTACAGTAATTCAAACATTACGAAATTTCGAAAAAGAGAGAAATAATAATGTTTAAAAGAGACAGAGCTTGACGTTACGACTGATTCCTGTGGAGTAATGTCTAGCAACGGTCCCACAGGAAGATACACAGTCATCGTTGGAAAGGGAGGTGTTTTTGGTGGGTGAAATCCCACATTACGAGCCAGTGCGGACCCTGTGAGAGCGTCATTAGAAGATTTTCACCTTCTACGCACACACACATGCAACGTAGAACTGAGCATACGGAGGACTGACGTATTATTTACAATATATAAATATATATGAAAATCAGAAAAATTGAGAATTTCAATTATCCAGGGCGTGGTCATCACAAATTTTTAATTCATTCATTCTACTCCCACTAAAATACTGATTACTAAGTCGTCATACAAGTACTTCTTCCTTTTCGCGTTTTATTCGGGTCTAGCACCACGTATTCCGTGGGTGTTTTACTAGCAGTCTCAAAACACGTCCGTCTCCAAATTCGACAAACACCCGACTCTAAACATGTGGTCGCGACCCAGCGTGAACCACAAAACAAATCTTGCCAACACAGAATTTTATCGGCGACTGATAAATCCCGTTCCTACCAGGCTTGCGTCATTTTGTAGCAGTTCGGTCAACTGACAACCACAAATCACGTGAGTGCAACTTCCCGCTCTGGTCGGCCATTTGCAACGCCAGGCCACGTGTACATGTCCTGACCAGACGTATATTCCCTAATATCACGCGGTAGTAACATGCACAGTCTGTATTTCCCGCTTAGTCGTCGGCTAGCCGATCACTGGAAATGTCTTCCTAACTTTCTGATGAAGGGGGCGGTGCCTCCGAAAATTCAAGTACTCTAAACCTCACAAGGTGTCTACCATCTATGAACCTCATGTAAGCCACCTTCTTTCTATCTCTCTGTCCTTTCCTCATTAATTATATATATATATATATATAAAGGGCATTTAGAAACAAATACATAAAAAATTACCGTGAACGCACAGTTTGCTTGGATAGAAAATATGCCAAATAAACTTGTATTATTGTTAAAAAATAAAGAAACAAAATAAATCTTCCTGAGCGTTTACATTTTTAGTTCTTACTATGATAGATCGATAACTAATTGATTGAACTGAGCAGGAAATGAAGTGAGACTCCAATTTGTTGCCTTATCTCTTCCAGGAAGTATATTTTAAGCAACCAAGAAACAGTAGGGCTGTTGATAAACTCTGTCAAAAGCCGAAAATACGTGCTGATTGTGTAATCAATTATCTTCAAATTCGTTGTCTTATCTTTCCAAAAATCATGTGTTTATTCAAACAAAACATTTTCAATAAAAATTCGTAAATGTTACTGTTGTTTTCCCGTAGCCATAGGAAGTATTTCTAAACTCAATGGCACGAAGTACTCAAGTCACTCGTAGCGCAATGAGAATGAGAAACAAAATAGTTGCTGGAACTCTGACGCGAGAGTTGGTGCCCAGAGCAAAATGTTACTGCTTGGTATAAATTGCTTTGTAATTCCAGAATTAACTTTCCGAAATGTTAAAGAAAGTTGTATTCCAAAGCAAAAAAAAAGTTTTAATGATACATACAAGGATTTTATTCCTGCTCTATTGCAAACGTAAAAATATTTAAATTAGAATATCCTTTTCGTTCTAAAGGCCCACGTCTCACTTTTTGCGGGTTAAAGACAAAGTTTTCATAGCAAACATTGTTAACCGTGTAATATTTTAACGGTCAAAGGCCTAATTGTTTAGGCCATAAAAAATCGAAGTCAGCCACAGCTGGACTGATGAAGAAACAAGAGAATCCTTTTTTTAAAAAAAATCAATTGGTTTATTGATCCTTTTCTCAGAGTAGAGGTTGTAGATAAATAAATAAATATATAAACAAAAAATACTCCATTTTACAAGGAAAATCAATTAATCACTACTTTTTAAAATTATTATTTGTGTGTTTCTTATCGAGTCGTAAGTAACAATACGTGTTCGAAATTGCTACTTGCATTTAAATTTGTATGCGGAACAAAGACTGCTTACAGCTCATTTATTATATTTTAGAGAGGCAAAACATTCACTTCACGAATATTTAAGCTACTTTATTGTTGCTGGAAGATTCTTTTTAAAATCCACGCTCAAGATAAATTGTCTAATCTGATTAAAAATTAATTTTTCTCATGTCCGACTTATGACGTATTCAATTCTCCAAATGCAAATTGGCGTTTAAAGCATACCATGCATCTTTTCGACGATTTTTTTTATCGTTTACGACTTTTATTACTTCTGTTTGCCAACTTCTCCCACACTAACCTGTGCCGCTAATTAAAAATTTTTCTCTGTTCACCTTTGAAATTTTATAACTTCTGTTTATGGTGTCTCCTATTTTATTCCAACAATCTACACCTCGAGTGAATCAGTCCATATTGGAGCATTATTGCAGATTTTGTTATTTACGTCAGAATTCACGTCAAAATTCTGTTTTCAAAGGTCTATAACGTTTTGGAAATCACTTTAAAACCAACTAAACTTTCAGTAGAATCGATTACTTAATCTCAATCCCAGAACTATTGGCAACTTTGGCGATATTCATCAAGTTTTGAGAATTATATGGTTTGTGACTACTCCTAACGGAATATTGCTGTTTAGTACGACAGAAACTTTCCCGATGCACGTTTTCCGGCGAAAAATTGTTAGTGGTAGAATTACGCTACTAGATGGAGACATTTGTTGTTTGTATGTTTCTCCACCAGTGTGTGTTTTTGTATTTATCTGTCGCTGTTGTAAATAATTATTTGTTGAGTTAACATGTGTGTTCTTCTTTTAATATCCCGTCATCTACTCCTTCATAATCCACACAAAACAAACAGAAATTTCCTTATTTACGTTTGCCCGACAGGTCAAAATCCTGAAGGGTCAATTTTTAAAGGTGCGCATAATTTTAGTATAACACTTCATATGTTATCTATTATACTTGATTATTATTATAAATTAAGTTATTAATTATTGCGTGGATAATTTTAATATATAATGTTGACGAAAGATCGGTCTATAATCCCTATGAATCACGCTGGAAAGGGGTGGCATTATTAAAAACCCGTATTTGCGCGTGTATACTGTGCTTGTGTCTATGAACCGCTCCTGAAGTTTGGGACAACAATAGTGGGGTATATATATATATATATATTCTGAAACCCACTGTAGACTCACAGTGGCTTCATTCTGCGAAATGTGGCAATTTAAACCTCTGTGAGAACAGTAATGCGAAATGAATCAAGATACATATCAGTACTATATAATACTAATATAATTTAGTTAAGAATATTTAAAATATCATGTTCAGTGTTACAATTTACAGGATGTATATAAATAACCTCCGAGATACTAAGTTGAAATAAATTCTTTTATCATCAAAGTCTAGTTTTAGTTTTAATACTATTTTATGTATAGATAGAGCTGGATTTGACTTTGCTGATGCTTAACAATTATTATTGTGAAATCACAATCTATTTTTTCAATGTAAATTACGATGTCCTATATATAACTTTACACGATATGAATATTTAATTTTGTAAATTACAGTTTTATTTATAAAAGTATCAACTTTGTCTAGTAAACTTACGTAGTTTTGAACATAATTTTCGGGTAAGTGAATTAAGGCTTTCCCGGTGTAGTTGATGCAAAAATAGTTCTCGGGTTCCCACTCGGGTACAGGTGCGATTAAAACCGCTTTCATCACACCTGTACCCGAGCGGAAAACCGAGAACTATTTCTGCATAATTTGCGGGTTTCATAACTAATGTAATCTCATTAAAGCAACGGGTGCATAATACTTTAAAATCCAAACTGTAATATAAATGTATGTAGACTGTGGCACATATTATGTATAGGGAGAGAAACCTAATAAATAAATGGAAACATATTTGATTAGATTAATTTATGAGCGCCACTTGGTAGTGCTACCACGAATGAAAATAAACAAATTAAATCAAAATTAAAATTTAAAAATTCTATATTTTTTCAACGAAAAAAAATTAAAAGAAATGAATTAAGTTAAAGAAATATTTCCGACTTCTCCAACATGGATTCACCGTTACATTACTGTGTTTTTGTGAGGAAAATCGAAAGAAATTTGACCGTAAAAAATTAATACCTTTAGGATTCCGATGGCTTACCAGAACAGGATTTCTGCCACCAAGCTGGTAGCAGAGTCCGGTTCATTCAGTCACGTGTCACCCATCTGCTCCTATCCGTCTTCCAAGATTCCCTTCCGTCAATCCTGACCATAAAATCTCTCTGCATTTCTGTCCTCCCTTTCCCTTTTCGTACACTTCACCTAATTAGTGTAAACTGGCCTTAGAACCACCAACGAAATATATAACCAATTTCCTGATTGGTTGTTCGAAAAGTTTTTTCCCTATGGCTGCTCCCGGGAAATTGCTATTTTTAGCTGGAAGCTTATCCCTGGCGACGCTTTTAACAGAAGTACATTAACTCAGTAATTTAAAATGAACGTAAATTAAAATAACAAAATAAAATAACAATTAAATCAAACTAGACAAGTGCGGTATAAAACCGCGCATAGGATGTCTTATAGTTATCATTGTGTGTTAAATTGATGCACATCAACACAATTAATAACATCTTAATTTTTGCACTCACTTATAATAAAACATCAAAATATTTGTTCAAACCAAACTTTCAGGTGCAATTCTAAAAAAAGGGTAATCATTGGAAAAAGTATATTTTTGTCCTACGAATCAGTCTAAATGCACTAACAACCAGAATTACTCCGACTGATGAAATTTATAGGACGACTATAACATTTTTTAAAGTGTGTTTGATGTTGTTTCTACGCAGCTCGTTTGTCGCTACACTTAACTGCTTGAAGTGATTAGCTCGGGGACGAACCATGAAGGAAGACGGCGTGTAAATTCAGCAGTTTAGCGCATCTAAGCTGGCTAGAGCGAGAGCAGTGGAAAGAGAACCACGGGTCATTTGTAGCCAACAAACCGTGGCAAGAAATGGCCTGAGTTCACAACCCGGATGAGCTAAAGGGCCTGTTTCTAGAGTTCCAAGGAGGTTCCGATATTAACTCGTCCAGTCCCTTTTCTGCTCATTGAATGAAGAGCATATTTTCATGTCTGTACTGCCAAAGATTCTTCCGACATGTAAGCTTATTAGTTTCAGCTTAGATAAAACGCAGAAATCATACGATTTCCTTATACTTCAAACGTGGAAATTGATTCTCAAAATCTCATGAGCTGATCGTTGATTAACGGAAAGTTCTGATACTAGGCGCTGGATTAGTATCTGCTGACAAACATTTTTAAGGTTCCTCGTTATCAGGACAAGGGTAAATCAACTTAAGTGAAAAGAGTTTTCTACTTTCTAATCACCTGTTTCGTAAAATTTGCTTGCTCTTTCAGAAAATATATTAATAACAGGATTTTGTAATTATTCATTCACAATATTTTTAATTTTATTTAAGGACCTCATGGACAATTTACCGAACAAAACATTGTTATTGTAATGAATAAAACGGATTGGGCCATAGTTTAACATGTTGAACTCTCCCCCAGAATAATTTGATACACAGTGACCCGTTGCACCACCTTGCTGTGACATTGTTTTCACGTGAAGAATATATATAGCCCCTGCACGTCAAGGGTCGGCAACATGGTTCCCGAATTCAAATACCTGTATTCTAAAAACTATTAAATATTTGAAGAATTTTTACAGTTTATAGAAATGGCCAAATCTCAAGTTTTTAAAATTATTATTTTGCGGTATTATTATACCCTTCAAAGTATTTCAAACTGTAAGTATATAACCGTTTTGGTATATTTCAAAGTTTTATTTTCGATGTGTATTAAAATGACAATTGCAGCGGTTAAAGTAAATCAATTAAATTAAATACTTTTCACTGATTGTACTAAGGAGAGTTGGACCTTCATGATGTACGTACAGAAAAATAAAAAATAACTATGCTTTTCCATAATACGGAAAATACGCGGCCGATATAAAATGAATTCCTGTGCGAAGTGACAGTTTTCACGATTATGTGTGTATAAATACACATATTTACCCTTATATCAATAAAAATTATATTTCAAAACGGAAAATTTGCTCACAATAAATTATAAACACGAGGTTTAAAAATATTTTAATTTATTCTTGTAGTGCTATAGCCGCCATTAAAGACTAATAAAAAGGTAAATATACTTATTTTAAGTCGCGACAACAGGTAAGGTCATTAGCGACTACTTTGCCATTTTGGGGATCTGATCATCATTGGAAGGATTGGGGAACACTAAGAAGGCACACACGCCCAAGCCGTCGCCAGGAATCGAACCCGGGTCGGACCTCTGTCGGGCGAGGCAGTGACGCTGGCCACTAAATCAATGAATAGTGAATATGAAGAGCAATTCTGCTTCATTTATTATAAAGAAAAAATTGCTCTCATTGCTCAATTGAATTGTAGCTTCGAAAATTAGAAATAAAATTTTCTGGCCTAAATTTCAACTTACTTGAACAGAAGAGAATATTTTTAAGCCAATGTCGCAATAAAACAGTATCTACTGCTTTTCATAAAATTGCCTATTTATTGACATATGAATCCATTAGTGGAAGGAGAGATTATTTAAGAAGCCACATTAATATCTGCAGAAACACTTTTTGACGACTGCAAAAATAAAATCGATATCATAACAGTAATAAATGTCACCCAACTATCAGCAAGAAAACTAACTCGAAGAATTTACATTGTAGCTACTGACAGTAAAAACGTAATTGAAGAAGACGGGGGCTGATAGATGTGAACAGCACAGGACAATTAGTTTGTATCTTTTTTGTTTTTTGGGTTAACAGGCTACATGATGGTGATCCTGAAACAGGCAACTCTCATTTAATAACATAGGAACGGAATTACAGATGCATGCAAAATATTAACGAAAATAGTATACAGGAGGATTGAACGACAAAGAGAATGCGAGTTAGGACAAGATTAGTTTGGTTTTAAGAAGAATGTAGGGAGAAGGGAAGCAATACTGACTTTGCGTCTAATTTTAGAGAACAGGATAAGAAGAAACAGGCCTAAGTTCATGGCATTTGTAGATTTACAAAAAGCCTTTGATAATATGAACTGGAACATTTTAAAGAGCCGAGGAATAAAATATAGGGAAAAAATGATTATACATAACCTCTACCGGAGGCAGTCAGCAGTAATTGGAATTGGAGATCAAAAAAAGAAAGCAGAAATCAAGAAAGGTGAAAGACAAGGTTGCAGTCTGTCGCCCATGCAATTTAACTTGTACAAAGAACAGGCGATGAAGATAGTTAAAACGGCATATGGAAAAGGAATCATACTGAAAAGAAAAGAAATAAAAAATCTACGCTTTGTCCATGATATTGTAGTATTAAGGGAGTCAGAAAAAGACTTGTAAACCATATTAAATGGTATGAACGTGGTCCTGGAGAAAGAGTTCAACGTGAGGATTTAATAGAGGGAAAACCAAGGTTATGGAGTGTAGTATGGGTAACAGTGGAATAACAGACTGTTAGATCGGGAAGGGATATTTTGAGAAAATGGTAGAAGTAGAATGCACATAAAGAGTGCGATAGCACAGGCAAGGATGGCTTTCACAAAAAGAGGAATTTACTCACAGGTAATATAATCTGAATATTAGGAAATCATTGCTAAAAATGTTCGTATGGCTTTTGGCGTTATGTGAGAGCGCAACGTCAAAGGTAGAATTGCAGAGAGGAAAATAATTAAAGCCTTTGAAATGTGGTGCTATAGGAGAATGCTGAAAATCAGATGGGTGGATAGAGTTACTAACGAGGCAATGTTAAGAAGAATACGGGAAGAGCGAACAATATGGAGGACGTTGACCGAGAGAAGGGATAGAGTAATAGACTGATTATGATTATGATCTTTAAGAAATTAATATTTAAAATCATAAATTCTGGATCCTGGCACCATATTTTAGGTCTGATTTTCACGAAAGTCGCACTGGACATCATGAAGTTATCTTCGCTACTAAATGATGCCATTTAAATATGCTTCGATGGCTAAAATATGATAAAAATGAAGTTAGTAAATTGTAAAAATAGTTCGTGGTAACAACCTGAGAGTATATTATGAGGTGAGTAAGAAAGTTACGTACACAAAATATGAAAAATGATCAGAGAATGAGGAAACTAAAGTTAATATAGTTAGCTACATAGTGGTTAACAATAAACACTTAGGAAATTGTTTGGTTTGCTTATTAAATTGTTTTTCATTTAAAAACCCGCTAGTAATCCAACAAAAAATTTAATTTTTACCGTTTATTGTACCATTTATTCTTGAAAACGCAAATCAGATATTTTGTATTAGTCAACACAGTCACATAAATCGCCTATTAGTCTTATTACTTTACTGTGAATGAAACGTGAAATACTTCATGGAATGTATGAGAAAAGTTCTTTCACTTATCGCTATATTCTTTTGTTTTCGCAAACTTCACGTCGTCCTTGGCCTCTCTGGAAAACGCGTAAACAGAAACATTCCACCAACAAGAGGAACTATATTACTTAGTAAACAATCATAAGTCGGTCACATTTCAGTCAGTGTATTAATCGAAATGAAAAATTTTTACAGATGAAATTAAAATAAGACGGCGCTATTGTCTTCTATTTATTATTGCTGAATTCTTATGAATTGTTTTAATCTTGTAATTACATCAATATATTAAAACATTATTTTGGTAAGACTACAAAATAGGAAATCCCTTCCCGTGTTCAGATATCGGCTATATAGTCTGTGCTTCAGCTATTAATTAACAATTATATATATTGTGGTGGAGTGATATAAAGAAATAATGATAAACAGACTGATATTGACACTGCCGGAATAGTTTTCGAGACTTCTGAGATTATTAATGAAACATCCGGATCGAAATTGCTGAAGGGATCTTAATAACAAATTATGCAATGTGGTAAAAATTGGTGCCAAATTTTTATCTATTGTTGTATCTGAAATGAGCATTCCTATGTTGTGTTCGGAATTGGCTTAGAGATGGGTCATTAGGGGTCAATTGTAGAATATTATAAATGCCCGATATTAGTTTAAGGTGGGCTAGGCTTATTTTCCGAGGAACTGATTTAATTTGAAAGTGATTGCTGACAGTCAGGATGTCAAGTAAGCCCCAGTTCAGTAAAATAGAAAACTGTAGAACATTCCGCCTGGAAGATGGCAACAGAGCTTGTTGTCGAAACGTCGCACATTGATTACTATGGTATCCGTGTGGAAACCCGAGAGATGTTTCTGCAACAATTACACCGGGAAAGCCTTCGATCTCTAATTATAGAATAATTTATGTAAGTAAAATCTAATTGTATTTATTATCTTAGCGAAAAGGTAAAGAGCGAATAAAATTTTTAATTCTTAGAGATTGTGATTTCCAGAGTCATACGAATGTTGATTACAATGAACGAGTCCTATTGGCCGTTTATTAATTGCTGTTGAGTGAATTTGAAGCCCATTTTTTTTTATCCCACGAGAAAGTTATTTGCTTGAGGGTGAGCTTACTCAAGTTCAAATTTAAATTATTAATCAACATCCTGTGGTTAAGGAATGAATGTTATATAAGGCTTTTAAGTTATGGCGGGTCGATGTTGAAATGGTACACGTGGACCTTTTTGTAAGAAAGAAATTTCCTTAATACCAAACATACAGCTTGTTTTATTTCAACATCAACCCTCTGGTATTGAAAACTCCTATACAATGTTCCTATGACATGCAATAAATTACGTATTATAGAATAATCGATCAGGAAAATATAGTCATATTTAAATTTTAAAAGTTGTGAAAGAATTTTTAGCAAAATATGAGAATAAAATACCCATTGATTAGAACAGTTTTCTTTGTAATTAAACAAATTGATGACCTTTTACAGATATTACTGTATAAATTTACTCGTAACAACGTTTAGGCATGTTTTTATGCCATCTTCAGGTTTTCTTCCTTCCCGTAGAAGAAAATTGTACAGAAAATGAAACATAGGGACGTGAAATTGAGACATATTTTAAAAAACATTATATATGTAAACAAAAACCCTCTACAACAACATCAAAGCATAACAAAAACTTACATGAGAAGTCCAACAATATGGTAGAGATCCAAGGCAAGAAGTAACACTTCAACTCCCTTTCCACAAGTAGTTATTGCCAGATTGAATGTTGGGCAGGAATATGGGAATTTACTTCATTCCTACACGTGGCATTAGAGTGACGAAGAGTAATAGGAAGCGTCGTGTCTCAAATATTTAAGTAACAAGAGGGGAAAATGAATTATAGATAACACTAGTAGTAAATGAACTGCTATTTTCAAAGCATTAGTACCCTAAATATACCGGTTATTAGATTCGTTCACTTCTCCTTAACACATAAATGGTGGAATACTACGGTCATATTTACATTTAGTGTGAAACTAGCTTTGCCCGCGACTTTGTTCGCAGTTTTTCTATTGACCTAAAAACGATAGGACGGTATAATTTATTTATGATCGCTTCACGGCAAACCTTATAACTCAGAGTTGGGTTTCAACAGGCTTTCATACGTTTACAACAATAGATGGAGTGAGAATACTCACCCACCCTCTCTCTCATTCTGCCAAAATTACGCTTACAATAACACAGTAAGTTTTTTCACACAGTCTTCCGCGCGGCAATCAAATGGATTTATAAAGATTTTCATTAATCTTCTGAACTCTGAAATATATCAAAATTAAATATACACGAAAATGTAAGTGAAAATTCCCGTTTTACTCCCTGAAATTTTCATTGAAATCCATTAAGCTGTTTCGCATCATACACTCTTTGGAGATTCAAACGTGCGTTTCCCTAGAAACTAACCCGTAGAATTAATATTACATTATATTAATATCATTGTCGAAATGAAACATACACGAATATTAAAATTAATTTTCCTATTTTTAAAACAAATTTTCATTCAAATTCGTTGGGTCGTTTTGGAGCCTATTCGACAGTTCAGTTTTATTTACTGGTATAGATGTTTAAAAAATGACAACCTTTTGACTAAAAATATTTTCAGTGAACACAAATTGTATTTTGAATTGGTTTATGTAATTTCCAGTAACAATATTTTTAAACGCATTCTGGTAAATTACTACATTCTTTAAAGTCAATGCTGCTCGGCGTTGCGTGTTTGATAAGCGAGGCCCTACCACTTTGTATAGGTTTAATTGTATAATTTTTATTAGATGGAAGCACTTTTTCAAGCTGGTTCAAGCTTTATAACAGTTTTTTTTTCGGAAAGCTAGTGTGAAGCCTCTAGATTTATGAAGCCCGAGGCCCATGCCTTCTGCGCCTGTGTGGAAGTTCGCCACTGACCGTCATTAAGAAGAAAAGTGCTATTACTTTTCAACTTACCCCTTTATATAAAAATATTTCCAAGGACTAACTTAATCCAAATGATAAATAGAACAGGCAATAACTTATGGAAGCTCTCCCGCATTGATGTGTGCGTTCGAGAGTTAAATAACAAATACATTGTTGAAGAGGTTGCGGCTTTGAGTTTACATTTCAATAATTACTATTGTCGGTCGCCTGGTCAACGTTTCTATAGAAGCGTGTTAGCATTGTGCATCATTGAGAGATTTATGTGGCCTTTGTGAACAGCAAATACGATCCACTTATATAAGCGGTCATTATTTTTAAACGCCATCTCGTCATGCATAAGCGGATTTAATTTAGGCGTAATCAATTCCACAAATAAATTTTGTGCTACAGAGCCAAACGGAAATGTTCTCTTTTAAGGCAAATTATTCTTAATGGTAAGTGAAGTATTAAATAAAGAAACAAATTAACCTTGGTGGTTCAAACTGATTTTTGCAATGATTTTGAATTACAAGGCATTTGTTTAAATAACCTCAATACTTTATTTAATTTCATGACAGCTTAATCGATATTTATACTTGAAATAGGTGAATGAAACGTCAAGCCAAGTGCTGATTTTATCACAAATTTACGAAACAAAACTTTTTCATAGCATAGAATACTTAATCTGATATTACCTGTTAAAATTTCATATATTGTGTCCCAAGCCTAAAATGTTAGATATTGATTACTTTTGGTGTAAATAAGACGTATACAAAAGAAGAGGAATGACAGTGGGCAAAAAGTCACAACGTTTCAAAGAAGAAGTAACTTTGCTCGTTTCTTGGTGAACCGTTGGGAGAAGAATAAATCAACTTAGCGCACGTTAGAACGTGAAAAGTCAGGGACCTAATTAGACCAGTCGTAACTAGAAGAAATGTCTTTCTCTACTTTATGCTTCTGAAATAGTCGTACGTTTATCAATCTACTTAGCAAACATAACTTACAATTCATATAACAGATGGAACTTTAACTTTTTAAACGAGGGACTCGAGTAATCTCTCTTGTCAGTTCATCGTTAATGATAATCCTCAAAAACTTAAAAATCTGCAGCCCTGTTTTGTCAACTGTACAACGCAATTTAAAATACAACAAAAATATAACTAAAAATTTACTACTTCCTAATGTTAGCTGGTGGGTACTTTTTATGTAGTGTTAGATTAACTATTATTTCAATAAATTCATTTTTGTTATTACGCCAACGATAGTCTCTGAATGTACAAATTTTTATGAATTAATAATGATTATTTAATTTATTTACAAAATCCAAATATCTTTATTATTTAATCCAATTTAGTTTAATTAACTTATTACATTTATTTAATTTAATTAACAACCACATAATTTTATGGAATAACAACGTGGGGCTAGTAATATTAAGATTGTAGACTGTATTTAATATTTTGATGCGTTTAATTTAGAGTTAGTTATAACAAAACGTTCGACATTATACGCAATCTTTAATAAGACGAAATACAAAATAAACTAATTATTTGTTAATTGTTACATCAGCCAAACGAAAAGGACTTTGAATACAAAAAATATGGAACTTCAATCGAATTTTAAGCTGTGAACATAACCGGATTACTACAGATTGTATTCAATTTAGTAACAGTTTTGATTTAGGCAACACCTTTACTTTAGACAAGGAACATTATTATTGTAGAAAATTAATTCTGAAATTTTGAGTGTGGGGTAAGAACAGAAGAGGGATGCAAAGTATGGAATACGCTAATTAGATTAGGGACGATGTGCGATGTGCTTGTTATGTGGAAATGAAAGTCTTGCATGAGGTAGGTTAGCATGGAGGGTTGCATCAGACCTGTCTTAGGACTGAATACCTCTTACACAATTATTGAATAAACCTAGTAAATCAAGCAAAATTGAAATATTAATTATTAAAATAATTTATTTTTGAAGTCTGCTATATAATTCAACGCCTGTTGATGCAAGAAAACAAATGTTCAATTTATTTTGTCCAAGTTTAATGAACTCTTTTTTTAAGTATAGAATTAAGCGTACATTAGACAATTGAGAGCACGATTGGAACGTTCTGAATTTCATGAATCTAACTGAGGGATTATTATCGTAATTTCCGATCGGCGGTGTCGAGGCGTCGGATTTCCGCGATCCGCTAATAACGCAATCACGGGAAGGCGCCTGATTTGTTGGCTTGTTTCGGGGTGACGACACTTGGCGTATCCAGGACAGGACGGCCGTCCGCATTCTTGACGCGTCCCGCTAGACATTCGACGCACGTCGGGGAACAAAGGGCGACCTCGCGCCATCGGCCATTTCAAATTAAAGCTCCTCGCCCGGTGAAAGTGGGCTGCAGAAACGCTTAATTGATGCAATCGGCACCCGACAGCTGCACGCAACTCAACTACCTACTGTCTGCCTACCATTTCCCAATTATAGACATATCAGATATCAAGTCATATCCTACTCAAAAACCGTCCGACCACTCACACAAAACACGGCTTTCAAGTTGCTTCAAAACAAATTAAATATTGTTCGAAATATTCTAATTGCTAATAAATATTAATAAGCTCATGAACAAACTCCCATATCCTAAAGATACCAAGAATACCAAATACCCATAATTAACGAATAAAATAATATACTTTACTGATAAAAAACCACAAGGATTCTTTGATGCAAACAACAAACGTTGTGAAGTCTACATCTCCTGTTCTGATTGTATTCAATGCTAGATTGAGGAAACGAAAAGGTCTCTCAACACCCGTAACAAAGATCACATTTTTAATATCAAACTTCCCATTGACAAACATAGTATCAACTAGCTGTGACCGCGACTTCATTCGTGCGGGACTCGTTTTTACCTCTTTTCTTTACACTCGCAGTAATTGAGCATGACTAAAATAGACATCTATATTTCTCTACCTAATAATTCCACATTTCCAGGATCAACGCTACAATCGATTAAAAAGTAATAGGCATATAAAACAAATAGAGTTTGAGAATGATATAGGCAAGAAATAAAACCTCAGATTATAAAAGCTTTATATGACAGATGCGCCAACGCAGGTAAAATGAGACTAAGCTGTCAGTCACTGAGAATTTTCTACTCCAACCGGCTTTGGCGTGGTTGTTGGTTATGATATCCGCTATATGGCAGTAATAGAGTATTTACAAATATTTATATATATTGAGCCCTGCAAGATATCTAAACGTTTCAATCCCTAGTATTTTAAATGGAATAATTTGAGCCGTTTTGGACAAACATTTATACTGACAGGAGTATTACAAACAGTCTTTTATGATTAGGAATCGTATAAATAACAATTTTTGCTTAAAGTTTGGCCTTTATTTTGAAATCACAGCGAATTATATTTATTGGTACAGATTAGAAACATGCACTGAAGAATATATTTTTAGACTTAAGATGTAGAAACTAGGTACTATTCCAGAATTATATAGCAATATGCTCACGTGAAGTTATTTTCATCTGTACTATCCTAGCATATTCGTTATGCTTTTGGGTTCGTCACCTGCTTTGTACTGTGCCCTTCTTGAGGTCCTATCCCGACAAATTAGAAAAATTGCAGAAAAGTTGTGTGCTACTAATTTTTTGTCCGTATCTTGACCACGACATTTTGTAATTTGTAGACAGTATTCTCAGACGTTTAATTTTTTTATTTTCACTGTTTTTATTCTGTTGTAATGAATTATATGAATAAAGAACGCAAAATATATTTTTAGACAGTAAAAACATTAATTTATTATTCGAAAATACGAACAAGATAAATTGCACAGTTCATAAAATACATTTCTCTGATTTAATTCCTTCTACATAGAGAAAACGGAGAGGTTACTAATGCAACAATCAAAATGTATATACCCACACAAATATAAATTGAACAATTAATTCTTGGCCATTCATATTTAGCTGACTGATGTTGATATTATTTTCATATTATGTCCTGTTGTACTGTTAAATAATACTTGCCTGAAATTTTTGCTTAACAAACCTTTATCTTTTCTCTGTATAATAATATACTTAAAAACAATTAACGCTTGATAAACACGTATTTCTTCTAGAAAACACTATTCATATTTGTTATTATAAGAATTAGAACAGAAAAACTTTGCTAAGGAACATTTTAAAACAATTGAATATTTAGAAATTGAAGTAGACTTATTTCCGAAGTTAAGTTATGAAATACACGTTATCTGTTACAATTTGTGAGACTTAATTTCATATGTCTTTTACAGAGTTTGAGGTAAACTGTTATATGTATTTGTTTCTAATTTGAAAAATTATTTCAATAATCCTTTCTGAAATGAATCACTAAAACAAGTATTCCACAGCATTTGCATTTTTAACCTCTCCTCCTTCTAGGTAAATGAACATGTTCTATTCGGCGCATGAAACGGAGTACGGCACCAATTTATTGTTCTACCTCTTCTTTGAAGTATTTGTCTTCCAATAATAAAGTAATTAACATCAAATAATTCACCGACTCTAAAATGTGTCAAAATTGAAGATTCGTGCTCACAGTAGGATAAGATATCTTCAGATTTGCTGTCCTCACCTCCTAAAATATATTCAGGTTTTTTAAATAATAGTCTTCATTCAACATTATAAATTGTTACTGTCGCTTTTCCACTACTATAGTAAATATTTATAAACGCAATGGAACTAAATACAGACACCGCGTAAGACGAGAGCAAATTTGTTGCTCAAAAACTAACGCGAGAAGTGGTGCGAATTAACACGAAAGTCACATTACTAATCAAAGTTAAGTTCAAAATGTACTTAGAGAAGGATTTGATTTTCTGCTCCACTAAAAAAAATTCAATTCGAATATCCGTCGGGTCCAAAAGGTCCATGCGCCAACATTCGCGGAAATATGATTTGTTTATTTATCCAATGCCCATCTTCCATCAATACAAGCTTAAGTTTTTACATGGTAAAAATGTCGTCTCCATTCTATATTCTGACTAGTTAAGAAAATAAACTATAAGGTTTGGTAAGGAAAGTAAGATTCTTGGTAGAATATAAGTGTAACTTTACCCTAAAAGAATGTATATATAAAATATAAAAATTGTTCTTTGTTATTTATATTAATATACAGAAACTGGTTATTATTTATCCAGTGTAAATAGGACATAATGAAATATAAAATTGTAAGTAGTAAATCAATTGATGTCTGTTTTTCCAATATTAGTCGAATAAATTTACATCCAATTACAGACAAAGTTTTCATTTAATTTAACTGACGTTGCGTCACCATATTTGGGACTTTCTCCGGTAATTATGTCAAACGTTTTTATGAACATGTGTTTTTTTTGGTAGATATGCCCTTATAGGCAGTCATAGTTATGTTTTTATACATTTGACTTTCTTTTGTTCATGAAAATTTAATATTTGAAGAAATTACCCGAAGAAGTTCCAAATATGGTGACAAAACGTTGGTTCAATTACAATAAAAATCTTTGTAATTGTTCATAGATTTATTCGATTTCAATATAAAATTGTGTATGAACAATTAGATCTACAGCACGAATCGGATATATCAAACTCCACATTGACGAATAAGGACATATATTCAATTCCCAATATTTCTCAGTTTTATAACTTGAATTTTGGTAGTATTGTAACCGAATAGATTCATTTTAAATCTAGCATCCATGCAAGAAAAGTACTAGCCTACACTATGAAAGTCAACGATAGAAATGATTGCTTACTTTAACGCATCTTCTTTTATATCTTTGATTTTGCCTTCGTTGGATTGGCTTTTTGGATTTAAATCACCCAATAAAGGCAACGTGTTTAGGTTATATTTATTTTATAAATTTGTCTCTGTGAATTTCCTGCATCTTTATCTAATTATTCGTAACGTTAGGGCTAGCATCTTCTCGTATCTTGATGACACAGTCGATATGTTGACATACAAATAAGTTTCCCAATAACAATAAAAAAGTATAGGGCACTCTGAATTTTATGTTTGAGTTTTTACCGAGATTTCGGTCAAACGATCCTTCCTAACCCGATACTTGAGACCAGGTTTTGGAACTCTAGCCATTACTTCTCCACTTTATTATCACCATAAATCTTGTCTGGGGTCTGTATGGGCACCATATGAAGCTTCCTAAAATAATTACGACCGTTTACATGTAAAAAGTGACGAAATAAATCATAATTTACATTAAATCGGTTTCAGGTTCCCTAACTTATGATTACAGGTACTAACAAGTTTTCAGGTGAACTGTTAAAATATTTGGCTACATGTTCTTTAAAGTAAAACATTAACCTGACATTTTATAAATCAATATAGTTGGTTCTGGACTAGTAAAAGCATGCGTTGATTCATAAAATTTATTTATTATACATTACATATATATATATATATATATATATATATATATATATAAAGGTATTAAAATGAAACACATTCCACGCAAATCCATAATTGACAGGTGAATGATGACTTTGACTTTTGTTGTTGTGCTATTCCGTTCTTAGACTGGCCCGATGCAACCTCTGAACTAACTTATCTTGCGAAAGTCTTTTCATAACTACCAAAGTAGTTTCGTCGCCATTCTGCTTAGAACTTCCTCCTTAGTGATTCTTTCCACCCATCTGATTTTCAGCATTCTATAGCACCACATTTCAAAGGTTTCAATTCTTTTCCTTTCTGCAATTCTTACTGTCCACGTTTCGCACCCATATAACGCTACACTCCATACGAACATTTTTAGCAATGATTTCCTAGTATTCACACTTACATTACCCGTAAGTAAACTCCTCCTTTTACGAAAGCCTTCCTTCTTGTCCTATTCTATTCCTTATGTCTACTATACTTCTACCATCCCTAGTTATTATGCTGCCTAAGTTTCAGATTTTCTTAATCTCATTAAAAATATCCTTCCCAAGTTAACACCCTATGTTATTCCACAGTTTCCGACCTAAACAATAGTTTATTAAATGTTTCATTTAGTGTGTCCTTCTAAGATGTCGTTAAATGTTTCTGTTCAGAGATAGTATTGTTATAGGACACAGTTTTCTGTGTATGGTTTATCTATTGTAGATCACCAGGTTGGAAGGAAACAGGTCTCTAAATCGAGGAGTAGATTGTGTTGCGGGTTCCTCTATACAGACCTTTCCAAGTTCATTCAGTATTTAAAATAAAACGTTTTATGTCAATAAATATTAATTCTAAATTTCCATAAAAGACTTTTATAAACTGAAATGAATTGTGAAAATAGTACTGAACCCAGATAGGAAGAGAAACACATGGTCTACTCTTGACTTGGCAGACTATCGGGTTTGTCGCTTCCAGTTGCTCCAGCTACTTTGACACACTTCTGAAATACCATAGTCTCCGCACATTTTCCGGATATAAGAAAAATGGAAATATCTCTTTCCAAAGTTATTAAATAAATAACGTGGTGTACTCCAGAAAAATTATTTCAATAATCCTTTCTGAAATGAATCACTAAAACAAGTATTCCACAGCATTTGCATTTTTAACCTCTCCTCCTTCTAGGTGAATGAACATGTTCTATTCGGCGCATGAAACGGAGTACGGCACCAATTTATTGTTCTACCTCTTCTTTGAAGTATTTGTCTTCCAACAATAAAGTAATTAACATCAAATAATTCACCGACTCTAAAATGTGTCAAAATTGAAGATTCGTGCTCACAGGAATCAAATAATAACCACTTCCCCCATTATTTTATATAAAACATATAAGGCCTGTAAAATTTTTGTTTCAGGAAGAATGTCGGGACAAGAGAAACAATATTGGCTCTGCGTCTAATTGTAGAATTCAGGATAAGAAAACACAGACCTACGTTCATGGCATATATAGATTTAAAAAAAGCTTTTGATAATGAAAACTGGAACACAGTATTAAGTTTTTCAAGATGATAGGAATAAAATATCTAGAAAAAATATAGTTATCCATAACCTCTGCAGAAGGCAGGCAGCAGTAATTAGAAATGCATGGCAAGAAATGAAAGCAAAAATCAAGAAAAGAGTACGACAAGGATGCAGTCTGTCACACATGCTCTTTAACCTATATATAGAACCGGCGTTTAAGAAAGTTAAAAAAGAATATGGAAAGGAAAATCATACTGCAAAGAGAAGAAATAAAAACACTGTGGTCTACTGATGATATTGTGGTATTAAAAGGAGTCAAAAGGAGACTTGAAAAACTAATGAATGTCAAGAACGTGATCCTGGAGAAGGAGTACAACATGAGGATTAGTAGAGTGAAACAAGGATGATGAAGTGTAGTGTGGGGAACAGCGGAATAACAAAGGGTGTTTGATTCGGAAATGATATGAAAAAAATTAAGGTATTATGTTACTTGGGCAGCTTAATTCCAAGGAAAGGAAGGCTTTCTCAGAAAAAGAGGAATTTACTTACGGCTCAAATTAGTATGAATATTAGAAGATTACTAAAACTGTTCGCATGGAGTGTTACGTTATATAGGTGCAAAATGTGAACGTTAGGAGTTGCAGACAATGAAAGAATAGAAGCTTTCGAAATGTAGTGCTATAGAAAAATTCTGAAAATCAGGTGGGTGGATAGAGTAATTTACCAGGTAGTTTGAAGCAGAGTAAGAGAATAGAAAGTAATATGAAGGACTGTGACCAAGAGAAGGGATAGATTAATAGGCCACGTTATGAGACATGAGGGTCTTGTACAATTAGCATTAGAGGGAAGCGTGTGAGTTAAGAACAGAAGAGAGAGAAGTCAAGGGTGGAATGCGCTAAGGAGATTACGGCAGATGTGGTATTAAATACATAAATAGGATATTTTTAAATAAAAAGGAAGAAGGTTACAAAGTATACTGAAACTTTGTTGCTACTATAAATTGATTTTCCTTGAGTAATTGTTAACGTTTAAAAGGTACCAGTAACCTTTTTTTTAAATTAAAAAGCACTATTAGAATTAATTCATGTAAAATGTTCAAAAGTTGTATTGGCCTTAACTTAAATACTGTAATTTAAAAATGTTTTAATGATTTTCAATGTAAATATAATTATATTGAAAACGAATGTCAGAAAGCTCTGAATAAACTCTGAAATACCATAAATTCACGACCGCTAAATCTAACGCACAAAAATTTACATCAACTGCATATTGTAGATCATGAGAGTAAGAAATTCAGTGTATAACCACATTCATGTAATAATATGTTAAAATAAAACAGTTTGAAGTGGAATAATAGTTGTTATAACAATTAAATTAATTGAGCGATCGGACTTCCACATGGATAGATTTAATAAAATAAATACATGTTTCTTGAGGACTTACGTTCGTTAATAACTGAAAATTTTACATATTCATTTTATGTGCTAAGTGTCAGAAAAATAAACATTCAGTAATGTGATTTTGTTTGCTGAACGGTTCACCAAATCGAGAAACTTGTCTTTAATGAAATGAATATTTCTGGAAAACGCTACTAGCAAATCATTAAGTAGGAAATATTAAAAATTTGATTAGCTTGTTACTCAAAAAAAATTATTCAATTGCAAGAAAGGTCACAATTTACTCCAAGGTTAGATATAAAGTTTGAAAACTGTAAGTTGTCAGAAAAGGGAAAGAAAATAGTGAATTCTGAAATAATTTATAATATTTGTATGTCTTCACTGAAATTTAATTTAGTATGCAGCGGGATTTGAGGAATTTCTGTTAACGCCGAATTTATTCTGACGTTTAACTCGGAGCTGCTTAGTTGGCATAAAAGCAGCGAGGGCGCAATTGATCGCAAGCTTTTGAGCAAGATATAGCATCGCAGGGTTGCTAACTTTTCAGCAGTACTGTATTCGCACCAACAATTCTGAAGTTCTCTTTTCAAACAAGCTCCTGTCATCCTGATTTGAATCGACAGACGTTCACAGGAAATCTCAACCCTCATGTTTGAAATTTATGCTTTAATTGATATTGTAATAAGCTAGTTACTAAACAGAAGTGAGTTCTTCACAATTTGCTTATTAATATTCCAATGCTGTTTACATCACAGGAATATATTTATTTAACATAAGGACAATGCACTTATAACCAACAGTAATATATTGCATTAATTCACCAAACAAAGAATTTATAAGAATCTAAACTACTTTTGAAGTGGGAATTATTTTCAGTTTACGATTCTTGAAACACTCATGATTTTAAATGATTGTAATGTGTTACTGCGACCAATAATACCACCATGTTCAAAATATCATGCTTTACAGTCTCAAGATGAATCAGTCAGATTGTCTTTCACAAGAACCGAAATCATAATCTGAATAAATATATGAATATTACAGTAGTTTATTCTTACCTTAGAAACTTCATTTACAAGTATATCAAAATGGATTATTTATTATTACGTTTAAACTATAGTATTTACTCGGTAAAAGGTTTCACTATTTTACCTTCAATTAAAGATAAAATTATAGAATCATTTGATGGTTGTGATGTTAGAATTATATTAAAATCATTGAATAGTTTAAAAAAATTTAAATAAAAGGAAAATAAACTATTTAAATAAATATTGTTAAACTGCAATTCTAGCTATATTGGTCAAACTAAGAGATCCTTATAACAAAGTATTAACGAACACAAAAATAATATTAACTTCAGTATTGAAAATTTATGCTGTGTGGAAGGTAATTGATCTCCAAAGAAATAATATTTATTGGTAAATTATGAATATCTTTGATGAAAGAAATAGAACTTTTTAATATAAAGAGTGAATTAATGTATCTTCTAGAAAATAGTACAAAAATAAATACTAAAATTGTCACTAACTACAACAGTAATATATAATATAATATTAACACGTTGAACTAATTTTAAACTAATTCAATTGATGGGAAATTCTCTGACGACCTTCACTACTTTTGGGTGAACTTTTTCTACGTATTTTCTCCTTGGGTGGACCAAAAATATGAAAACTGGCCAATTCTGGACTGTACGGAGGATAAGGTAGTACTTCACAACCCATATTTCAATAGTTTCTTTGATCTGCTTGGTGGAACCACTTGCTGTTATTGTCTTACACTTGAGGATTTTACTGATTGTAATATTATTTTGAGGGAACCTAACGACGGAAACTCAATAATAAAGTGGGGACCAAATATTAAAAACCCAAGAAAAATGTATTTTTTTCGTTATGATTGGAACTTAAAGAGTGGCTATAAGACTAAATATTAAGAACGGACTTTAAATTTAATGAGGAAGCTGTAAGAGGCAACATTTAGATTGGACAATAAGAAACTGGAGACTGTCCTGACCGTGGACTCCTAAATGACGGGAGGAAGGCGTGCTCGACTGCGGCGCACTAAGGTGCCCATTATTGTTCAACGCGGAAGTTTGATTGGGTCCAGCGACAAGTTTCAGTCCGAGCTGAGAAGAAATGGTAATTACGCTGTTTATAATCATTTGCCGATTTTCTGGTATTGCGAATTCCGAGTAGGATTGTGTTTTATTTTGCTCCACGAGAAGGCCAATTTAGACGTAGTTATGTCATAAGTTTATAACATATTTCAATTGTGTGATTATTATAAAAATATGTTTTGTTAATTGTTTAAAAAAGACGGCTTTGTTACTTAAAAGTGATCCAATTATAGAATACTGTAAATTGAAAAATATAGAGTAAATGGGGTTTTCATTATGACAATTATTTATTTTAAAATAATGTATTTCCCAATATTCATTTCATTGTCTTATTATTTGTTGTAGTTTTAATAATTCTCCTGTGGTGTAGTGGCTAGCATTGCTACATCACATCCCAGAGGTCCCGGGTTCGAATCCTGGCATGGGCTTGGATGTTTGTGTCGTCGATAAGCTGACCACGTGTCACTCCAAACTCGGAGTGTGTCATGCAAGATGACAGTACGCAGTCGACTCGGTAGGCCCGGGCCCTCAATGGGCTGTAGAGACTAGGAGAAAGAATGAAAGTTTTAATAAATGTATTGTAAATTATAAAACATTTTCCGACCGTTTGGTAATTGTGTTTATACATTTTACGTCTGTTCCTGGTTTGCATATATTTTTATATGATTTATTTATATCGTAGGTTCCAGAGTTACTGGTTAAATGCAGGAAAAATAAATACATTCATATCTTGAAGGATTTAAGATAATGAAGTCATCAGGATACTGACAAAGGGAGTATGAGAATTTGTGCCTCCAGCTGTTATTAAGAGAATTAAACTGTAGCTTTAGGTAAATGAAGCCCCGCGGAGAAGGTTTCATATCTCTGTAATATTGGATGAGAGAAGACTGTATATTGGACTACTTAAGCTTAAAATATAAGATGTGCACTTTTTAATAAATTAATTGCACCTTTAAATTGCCGTAACACCAATTAGGAATGGGGTGAAAATTTTCCTCTGGGAAAATCCAATGTTCTTCAATACATTTCGCTAATTTCTGAAGAAAATCGGATGAATACACAGACAATACACATAATAAATATTTTATAACATCCGAAAGTTTATCCAAAATAATATTCTATTTTTTTACTTATATTATCTTATATTAAAATAATAAATGATAAAGTTCTATAGGTCAAAATAATTAATAAATTTATTGATATCGGTTCAATATACGACGTTTCATCCCTTAGTTTGGTATCTCATTTGGTACGTTAACTATGAAAATACAAAGGAAATGTTTACAATATAATACATACAACACAATTACTCATAAAATTACTTACAAAAACAAGAAATTGAAGTAGAAAAAAGTTTGGCGTGCATGTCGCACGAGCGCAGAGGCCGAAATGAAAGTTAAAAATTAAAGATTAAATTAATAATTTCGATAAACATAATTCTGTAAGACAAATTAATTGTTTAGATTGCAATTCTTGTTATATTGGTCAAACTAAATGCTCATTAATTACACGTATTAATGAGAGTAAAATAATTTAAAATATAATATACAAAATTATTCTGTTTTTTAAACCACAGATTGATTGGAAAAATGTAAACATTTTGGAGGTAGAATGAAATTTTCAGTTTAGTCCGATGATTGAGCTGCTCTACAACACATTAAACAATTCAGCTATGAATATTCTATATGAAACTAACAATTTGAACAAAATTTACTATTCTCTTCTGTTATAGACTTTTTGTTTCACTTATTGTTGAACTTTGCACTGTTATCTAAATTCTGACTACGTTTGTTATAACTGTCTTTAATGTCTCTACGCTCGTGCGACACGTGCGCCAAAATTTCTTGTACTTCAATTTCTCATTTCTGTACGTAATTTTCATTTTTTGAGTAATTGTATTATATGTATTATATTGTAAAAATTTCCTTTGAATTTTTATTGTTTAAGTACCTGATGAGGTCCCAAACTAATGGACGAAACGTCATGTTTTAAACCTATAACAATAAATTATTCTAACTTACAGAGATTTTTGTCATTAAATGTTTACCTTCTTCCTTGCCTCTGCAGCCCACTCAGGGTCTTCACCTACCCCGTTGACGGCCATATTACACGGCACATTCCGAATTTGGAGTAGTAAGTTGTCAGCGAATCCATTCCCCATCAGACTTATTCCCGTTCTCTGTGATCATGACTACATCTACGTCTATGCCAGGATTCGAACCTCGGTGTTGTGAGACAGCGACATTAACCACTATACAACAGGGGTCGGCTTATCCAAAATAATACTATACAAAATTAAGAAAGTATTAATTATTTTTATGACATATTTTCTTCAGATTAAATCTTCAAATGATCAAATTGTCCAATAGTAAGACAATACAAGTTTTCAGACCTTTTAAATTAAAACAAGAGGAAATTGAACCTGTCCGAAAACAGTGAGGATAGCGCTCACATAAATCGACTTACAAATCTTGGTATCTTAGTCGGGGACGTGAGACGAGGAGTGATGGACGAAATTGAACTGGTGTAGTACTATGAAGTAGGAAAGTTAGGCTACTCCTGCCGTGTATGGAGGAGACCGAGAGGTGAATTTTTATTGAAGCAGAGCCAATGATATCGAGTAAACGTGTGATGGGAAAACTTCGACAGTGAATACTTCTGCTGAAGAAGAGGCAATAATGAAAAAAAGAGTATGGAGTATAGACAGGGTTTTATAGACATGATTGTAGCTGTCTTCTAAGCCTTTAAATTATTCTAAAGTTTGAGTGGATCTCGTTAAAAATAACCTAGTATTCAGTCATAAATCATTATGAACGAGTCGTAATTGATTTATGAATATATTAATAATCCTGAATATGAATGAAATATTTTTAATTGATTTTAAATAACGTATTAATTTTACGTAAGTAATTTTACGACCTTAAATGCCCACGATTTTCAGCGGAGATAAGATCATCGGGCGAAGAACCAATATCATGTCCGTTCAAAGTAGATTGTGAAACCTACGAAACAGGTATAATACCATAATATTTTAGTAAAAACATAATTATACCCATACCGAAGAGGACTGCCGCTGATAGAATCGAAAAACACAGGACAATTAGTTGAGTATCTTATGCATGCAAAATATTAAGGAAAATAGTATACAGGAGAAGATCAGTTTGGTTTTAGGAAGAATGTAGGGAGGAGAGAAGCAATATTGACTCTGCGTCTAATTTTAGAAGACAGGATACGAAAAAGGAGGCTTTTAGCACATCATGATGTTAATTGAAACAAGCTATTAACGATGTTTATGACAGGATTAAAATATCAGGAAGGAAGAGTTATCCACGAACACTACAAAAATGGCAGTTATCAGTAATTAGAATAAAGCAGAAATCAAGAAAGAAGTAAGACAAGGATGCAGTCTATCACCCATGGCCTTCAACTTATATATAGAACAGGAGATGAAGAAAATTAAAAGTGAATATGGGAAGAGAATCAAACTGCATGGAGAAGAAATAGAAACCATAAGGTTTGCCGATGATATTGTGGTATTAGTGGAGTCATAAAAAGACTTTGGAAACATAAATGAAATGAACGTGATCCTGGAGGAAGAGTACGTCATGAGGGAAAACAACGGTGATGGAGTGTAACATGCGAAATAGTGGAATAATAAAGGGTGTTAGATTGGTAAGGGATATTTTGTAGGTAGTTAAGGATTTCTGCTTCTTGGGAAGCGTAATAACTGGAGTAGGTTGAAGTAAAGTAGCAAAGGCATAGAAGGCATCTCAAGAAAAAGGAATTTACTCACGGCTAATATGAAATATGAATTATGAAATCGTTATTCAAATATTCGTGTGGAGTGTGGGGTTATATGAGTACGAAACGTGGACGGTAGGTGTTGCAGACAGAAAAAAAATAGAAGCTTTAAAATGTGATGTTATAAGAAAATTCTGAAAATAAGATGGGTGAATAGGGTTACTAACCAGGAAGTTATAAGCATTATAGGGGAAGAGAGAACAATTGGAGGTCATTGACGAAGAGAAGGAATATATAATTTTTTTTCGGCAACTTTGGACGCCCAAGCTAGATGATACTTTTCTTTATTAATTTGTAATCTAAGCATTAGGCTTATCTTAGAAAATAATTTTCAGGATCTATTCTGTAATATCTGCCGCAATATTAAAGCTCAAAAGTGGGATTTTTGGAACGACGTCTACTCTGCCTTCTGCAAAAAGACCCGTAATTCAGTCAGAAATGCATATTTTAACTGAAATTTTTCAGATGTTCATCTAACGCCTCATAGTAGAAACTGTAAAAATTTCATCAAAATCGGAAATCGTCGCACGGTGATAGGCTCTGAAAATTAAACCACTAGACATGGAATGACCCATTCCCAATATTTGAAGTGAAAAATACCAATGAAGGAGTGAAAACCCCGTTAATTTTATTTTTTCATGTGATAGCGTACATCTTTTTAAATAATAATAACAGAAAACTTTTGTCATTATCCTTTTCCCTCACGATGATATTCATGGAAGTTCATATTCATTAAAAAAATTCATTTCACCAGTTCAGAATTTTTTCAGACCACTTTATAGTAACAGTAATTTTTAGGCTTTCTTGCCTATTGAAGTATTCACATAAAAAATTTCTTTAACATTGGTTGGTGAATAAGGAAGGTATAATTTATTTTCTATGGAAGAACAAATCCCATTACCGCTGATCGATAAAAAGCAATCGATTTCCAAAACTTTAACCGGCTGTAAAACAAAAACTATTATTGATAAAGAAGAAATATTTTATATCTTTACTTATATCCATTCCATGAAAGTAACAAACATGCCAAGATCCACTAAAATCTGAGATCATGTGTGTCATGGCGTGGAATGACCCAGCTTTGCGTAATTATAATCAAATGCAAACGTGTATTTCTGTGGCTCTGAAATTATAAGAGAATGATTTTTAAGTTATTTTACAAACGTAATTCCTTTTATAATGTTTATTTTTCTTTTTAAGTGACAGTCGAGTACGGAAGTTTCCCCGAGTCCCGTGTGCGAGGAAACTTGGGATCCAGTCCGCAGCTAAATTATTAGAGATTGCGCTGCTTCCCGTGCATGAGAAAGGCTTGAAATATTAAAGTTAACAGCTGTAGGCAACAGCTTCACTAGGAACGGAACAGAGTCCGCCTAAACAAAACATTCTGCACGTCCTTTTCTGGAAAAGACTAATGTGTGCACCTTGGCAACAGTACATTTGCAACTCAGGCGACGAATACGTTTCTGATAAACGATTATACAAGCCGCACCATGTTTATTTAATTACTTACAATTGTTGTGGTTATAATATTTTAAATTTATTTTACATAGATTTTTAATCACTAAAGGATGAATAAGTATTTTGACCAGAAAGCTATAAAATAAAATAATATAATATTGCTATTGAAATCAATTAATTAATATCTATCTGCTTCTTCTAGTTCCATAGAATTAAATTAACTCCATTTATTGAATATTGCTGAATTTGAATTTTTTTCTTACTAAACATATTATATATAGTCTAATAATAATTTTTCTAATCCATAAATATAAATTAGTACATCTATTTAATTTCATTTGTTGGCAACATTTTTATTTGGTATTTCTATCGTACCTTTATCATTTTAAATGTCATAGTTGTATTTTCTACACAATTGTCAGAGCTGCGTAACAGTACTTTAAATTAAAATGTTTGTACTATTTTATTCCTTAAGCTAAATTTATATATTTTATTATTCCAAAATATTCCGTTTACTTTTCCGTTTCATTCTGACACGAGTAAAAAATTAAATTAAATTTCTGTTAACTGAAAATATTAGGTTAACGTACATAAATCTACTGATTAATGATTAGACCTACTTTTATTTGGTTAGAGAAGGAAACATAAACTAAATTTATATACATGGGTCTGCTTTCCATAATACTAAAGGAATTTGATAAATATTGAAATTCTTTTACATTATAACAACCAAAAAGTTGGAAGATATTTAGTAATAAATTATGCAATTAGATCATTATAATAAAGTACAGTATCAGGTGAACAACGTTTGAAAACATAAAGATAAAGAAAGTGGACTCGTACTATGATTTGTTAATTTTGTCTTGTATATCAGCAATTAATTACTTTTGTGGCAAGAAAAATTTGATGAATGAGTATCATTATTTTCTTGCCAGATTACATTATTCAATGCCAGGATCAGAATATATATTAAAGGTTATGTTTAATTATTGGAGACACTGCGGAATCTACCAGTAGAGCACACGATGAAAAATAAATTGTTATTGGCAGAGATTTTATGCATCCCAGAAAGAAGATGGGTGTAATTGATTGTTTGTGTCTTGTGGTATACAGACTGGTCTCATGCAACCCTTCATGCTAACATATCCTGCACAAACATTTTCATTTCTACATAGCAACCATATCCCACATTCTACCTATTCTGCTTAGCGTATTCAATCTTTAACCTCCTTTTTTTCTAACCCCACACACTTCCATCGAAAGTTAATTTTAAAGACCCTCATGTCACAAAACGTGGCCTATTAAATATACCCCTTCTCTTGGTTAACGTTCTGCATATTGTTCGCTCTTCCCCTATTCTGTTTAGAACTTCCTCGTTCCATCTGATTTTCAGCTTCCTCCTATAGCACCACATTTTGAAGGCTTCTTTTCTTTTCCTTTCCCCAAATCCTATCATCCACGTTTCGCACCCATATAACGCTACGCTCCATACGAACATTTTTAGCAAAGATTTCCTAATATTCATACATATTAACAGTAAGTAAAATCCTCTTTTTTGTTATTAGTTATTACGCTTCCCACATAGCAGAATTCCTTAATTTCCTTCAAAGTATCTTTTTCCATTCTAATACCCTTTGTTATTCCACTGTTTCCCATACTACTCACTATTAAATCAGTTTTCCCTCCATTAATCCTCATATTTTACTCTTTCTCCATGACCAAGTTCATACAATTTATTATTATTTCCAAGTCGTCTTCTTACTCCCCTAATAGTATAATTTTGTCTGCAAAGCGTAGGACTTTTATTTCTTCTCCATGCAGTATGATTCCTTTTCCATATTCCGTTTTAACTTTCTTCATCGCCTATTCTACAAATAGATTGAACATGATTTTTGCTTTCTTTTCGTTCCCTTCAACTGTAATTACTGACGACTGCCTTATGTAGAGATTATGGATAACACTTTTTTCTCGATATTTTATTCCTGTCCAATTCAACATACTTAGTAGTGTGTTCCACTTTACATTATCAAACGCTATTTCTAAATTTACAATTGTCATGAACTTCGGCCGGTTTTCTATCCTGTCTTCTAAAGTTACACGCATGGGAATAATTATGTAGTTACTAAAATCTTCTTGTATTCTTTTTTGAAATAATTTAAACTAAATAATAGTGAAGAGTTCTGTGAAATATTTTTAATTACAGCTTTTAATGATAAATGTTCTCAAAAGCATTGTATTATTATATTATTTTAATTCAATCAACTTAATTATCACTTATTAAACCCTTTCCGACATATTTCTTTATTTAATGAATTAACTTTGTATTTGCACACTTCAAATATTTAAGGACGAAGAAATATTAAACCTAATCGGATACTTGTACGTATTGTTGAAAAATAATGGCTAAATAATCTGTCCATTTTATGGACTTTGTGTAGCAAAACAGACTGAATGAATTTAGCAAATGTATCTGTACGGAATGAAATTCAAATGAGGTTAGTATGGCCAATTATAATATCAGAATGAGGATTAAAATTGATAAACATTAAATTTTATTACATTCGGAAATATGTAACACTTTGAAAAAATTACGCTTGTACACGGGAAATAACCAAGTATTAAAATGTGTTTACTAATATGTGTAATATTAATTATCTGATTTTAATACACACGTGGTATGGTATGATAAAACATAAAACATGGTATGATAACACATATTAGAAAAAACGTTTCTTCTGAAATTGTTTGGGTGAAATGAAAGAATTTGATTTCGTTTATATATTTTCATTTAAAAACAAACGTCCCAGTTATAGAGTTTAGTTAAGGATTGACAGGTTGTGTGGACGCAAAATAAGTATGATTTCTGGTGAAAATGTGAAGTGTGCCATAAATAGCAAACTTCGTTTTTTTGAGGGCGTGGTTGATAACCAAAGTACAACAACTTAGTAATAATTATGGTTAAGAGAACAATACCTAGTACTATGAAGATTGAAGCAATCACTCAAATAGTGTTGCGTCTTTTTATTCTCTGGTTCCAAATGGGTGCAGTTAAATTAGGGTTGTCAAATGCACTTGGGTGACGTTTGGCAGGTGTAAGAACAAAGATGCAGAATTGCGCATACAGTAAGTTTAGTTACTGCTATTATTCGAGCAGCTGCCTCTAAATCGAGTCGAGTTAATGAGACAAAAAAGCTGAATCCCCAGAAGAAACTTCATCTCAGAATCGCTGAGAATCCACGGGACAAGTACCACGAGCTCGACCTACATGATGCTAGCACCTCCACGACTTTAACTGCTAAATATATAGGCGAATGCTGTTTAGAATCCTTAAATTTTATCCTAGGAACCCCTGTTACGTACCTCATATAAATAGTTCTCTGACTTCAAAAGGTGGTTCAGGGACTTGCTCTGTCATCATCTTCTAGCGAAGAGTCAATATCTTCACTCAGCTTGTCTATATTCTCTGGACCCTTTCAAGATCCACTATTTTCTCTCTTCTCATGTTAATAAGGGGAAAATGATAACGTTACATTACCTCAATTTTGCAGTATCCAAGAAAGTACTTAAGTTATTTATCACTGGGCATCAGGAGTATTGGAAATGCTCGATAAGTAAACGTGAGGAAGTAGGAGAGTATGATTCAGTCTGTTGCCATGAAGGTAATTGAAATACTATATATCAGAATCAGAAAACTTAAACAGAATTTCCGACGCCAGCATCCGTTGTTGCCGACATCAGCTGCAACGATTTTAATATTATCAGGAGGCACAAAAATCATTCCAATAATTTGGCAAGTTCATCTATGAATTTTTATGAATAGCTTGAATGTTTAATTTTTTTTCACTGTATAATTAATTTACTCGTTCCAGTTACGTGAGATTTCTCCATGTTACCCCTTTCGTGTCTTCTATTAATTACGCTTTTTGAATTTCTATTTTTGTAAATTCCTTACAGAACGAAGCATATCGACTTAACCGTAATATATTTTATGATTAAGTTCTTTAACATGTAGGGATCAGGCCGTCGATATCATTTAATGTGATGTAGAAAAGGGTTAAGTTCATTTACAGATTTAATCAAATCATGCATATTGTTCGCTATTCTTCCTTAATATAATTTTACCTTTCAATTTATTAATAGTTGTATTAATCTTATTATTTCCGTAAACCATAAATTGAGTAATCCGTTTTTCTTTGAATAGTTTGATTATTTTAGGTAAAAGTGGGAAAAAATCCGAGAATCGATTCAAAGAGTGGAATCTTATAAAAGAGCAATTCTGTGAAACGATTCATTAAAAAGAGTTACGGCTCACTGTTCTATCGGTAGAGTCGTGAACAAATTGCTGGAGTGAGTCTTCCAGTCTTGAGCGTACTGCCCGCCAGAGTCGGCTCCGGGGTGAACTACTTCAGCCGTCAGGTTCAAGATTCGACTTCAGTTCTGAATGAGAAAAGTTATGAGAGGTCTTCTCCAAGAACTAATAAATAATATCACTCGCAAAACATTTTTAAATGATAGGTTTAGCCCCTTGTATGGTAAAAGACTCATGATAGAAATTTAATTTTGATTTTTTATTCTTACGACTTCTCTACATCTATAGTTAATACATTCCGAGCGTTGTTTTTGTCTTTTCGATGTGTGGGTGGGATTAGAGAAGAAACCATTTCCTAATCTTTATCATTTAGTGTTAAAAAGACTGTATTCGCGCAACATTGGATCCTTGTAAACGTCACATTCTGACGGAAAAAAAAGAGTCGGCTCACTTTCCAAAACTTTACCAAACGCTTTATGTAAATACTAATATTAATTTTGTAAACTAGTTATACACATATTTATAATTTTTCATAAATAAATAACGTTATAACTATTACATATTTTGTTCTACTTTTTTGCGTGTGTTTATAATCCCCTTTTTTCTTTCTGAAGTTATTAATGCTCAACATTGATAAAAGAATCGGATGGGATTATGAGAGCCGAAGAGTCGTTTAAAAGAATCGACTTGTAGCAACAAGAGAATCGACTCTCAACTCAACAAAAAGAATCGATTTGGTCAGGTGTCAATTTATGAATTTGGGTTACTGCAGTCATTTTCTTTACTGTTATCATTTATTTTATTCCTACACCCTTCCCTTTCAATGAAATACTGATTATTATTAGTTTTCTCTTTAATTTTGAAGTCTATTTTCAGATTATGTACCTCGTTTTTATAGAGTTCACCTCTTCACCTTGTATTATTAACTGTAGTTGCGATCTCTTTATTAGTTCGTTTATTTTTATTATTAGTTGTAACTTCACACAACAGTTTTTTAATAATGTTTAAAGAGTAGAAGTTTTTCTTAACATTTTGGAAAGTTTATTAATTTCATTGGTGAATTTACTATTGGTTACATCGAACGCCCTATTTTTAATTATTTAATAACGTTATATTTCGTATTCGTGGGATGATTGTAGTGGAAATGTAACTATTGTGTTAGGATTTCGTTCTTTTCAATTTTATAGTTTTACAGTATTTATCCCTACCGATGGTAATGCCCAGGTAAATGAAATTAGTATTACCTTTTTATTACAATATAAATAAATTTTGCGATTCAGCTTAAAACCTGACAAATTGACAGATTGTGTCGCAACCCATCCGTTTGTCTATAGAATACGTTATTATATTTAAATTACCCATACCAATACATAACCTTACCCATTCAACAAATGGGGTTGGCTTGATAGGTGTATGTTCCCGATTATTTTCCCATTGTCTAAATAAGAATGATATAAATATTTTCTTGTGTGTGTAAGCAAATAACGATTGCACATCTAAGATAATTACTATCTCATCTTCAATAGGTTGTTTTAGCTTCATCATTTTGATTTTAAGCTATACTACATTTTTAATATGATAGGGGTTGAGTTATTCTGGGATTTGTTTAAGAAATTACTCAACTTACAGGTAGAACTATTCGTAGAATCCACCAACAGAACATTATTTTTGTCCTTTTTTATATGGTGTCTAATTATATGTACATAAAATTCATTATTAGATTGGTCTAGTTCTGTTATATCGTTTATGCAGACTATTTTAAAATTCTTATATACATAAATTTACATTTTCATTTATATTTTCAGAAAGTTTTATGGGTTTTATTGATTTATCGTCTAAAATATCGTATATTTTAGTGTTATATTTTAAAAAATATCAAGTCACTACCTGTTTTAAATACATTTGGAATGTATTAAAATATTTTCCTTCATTACAATTATAGTTTTTTTAGAAAAATGAAAGATTTTATCATTTAAATATTTGTAATTTAACATAAGATTTTCATAAATTGATAATCTCTTACTTGAGTAACAAATCTTAACGGATCGTTAATCATAAGCTTGTATTTGATGTAAATTAACAAAATCGACCACTTACATTTGTATAAAAACAAGCAATTACAGAATGTAATCTTTATATACAAATATATATATACATATATATATATATATATATATTCACAAGTACAGAAACAATTTGCTCAATCGAAACCAAGGAACTTCACTACTTCTGCAAAAATTAATCAACTACATTCTCGCACACGTGACTCTACTCTTCATTACACAGAAATGAAATGCGATTATTTTTTTCAAATTTTAATTATGGTGGAATTTATCTGGAGTTATTTTCATTTTTATTACATGCAAATGTGTTTTAGGTGAGATACGCGCACATAATGCATCAGTCTGGAGTTCTCTGAATGTCATTTCCGATTTCCTCACCGAATACTCCTTTCCAATATTACCAGAAATATGAATCATACCTCATTTCTTCTCTTATTTCTTCAAGAAAAGACGCAATTTTTTCTGATGTTAACAGGAATCTTCAATTTATTTCCCGCCGGTACTGACAAGTGGAATCCCAAAACAGAATGCCGTCTGTGAAATATATGGGCAGTAGCTGGAAAGGATTTTACAAAGATATTATTTATACGTTCAGTACAACATTTACTGTGGTCCTGAATTATTAGCGAATACTAGTAATTTTTTTTCTGCGTTTCAAGCAAATATTTGTTCAAATGTACGAGTCTCCGCATCTCTGCTAATTATTACCGAAATAACTTAAACCACAAAGGGTATATATATATATATATAATTATGAGGCAGGAAATGACATTGTCATGTTAATTAAAACAATTAATAGGGAAAGGACAGAGAGATAGAAAGTAGGTGATTTACCTGATGTTCATAGATGGTAGACACCTTGTGAGGTTTAGAGTACTTGAATTTTCGGAGGCACCAGCCCCTTCATTAGAAAGTTATCGGCTAGCCGATCACTGGAAATGTCTTCCTCAGGTAAGTCACCTACTTTCTATCTCTCTGTCCTTTCCTATTAATTGTTATATATATATATATATATATAATATATTTTTGTTTAATTACTTCTCAAGGACACCCCAGAGTGATTATGTCGGGAATGACTCGCACTATCTCTCGGTTTTTCCAAAGTTCTCACATATCGAGATACCTTCACCTATTTTAGGAGGTATATATACTGGGGTCGAAGACCTTGGGCATAAGGCAAGATCCCATTGGATCGGTCGGTCAACTGCCTCCTGAAACTAGTGAAGACACGGAGATGGGAATTCTGCGACCCCACAGCAAACACATCTCCCGTCATTCGGAAAGGCGTAAGAAAAATACCCAATGCACAACCTATTTGATGCAGGTTTTCTAGGGTTTTCCCTGTATCTCTTTAGGTGAAACACCAGGTAGGATCCTTAAAACACAGTCCAGGGGCCCTAGTCAACCCTTGGCTACCTTGCTCTACCTTCCGCAATCCCCCTTTTCAATTCCCTTCCTATGCTATTAAACGGGAGTTTACCGTTTCAGGATCACCCTCATGTAGCCTGTTAACCCCTCAAAAAATTACTTCTCCAACTTGATTATTTTTATTTTCATTAGTTTTCTTGTTCATAAATTTAGTATTATATTTATAGTTATTAATTCTCTTAGATATCGTAATTAATGTATGCAATGCATTGTATATACAGTCTTGAGAAAATTCCAAATTGGTTTGGGTGGATTGAAAGGAACTGGGGCTGATGGATTGTTCCGGAATGGACGAGGACACATCTTTATGACCAAAAAATCGCCGGGGCTACTGGTTGTCAGTCACGGATTCCAGAAATGGGTTGAGGACGGGTTTTCATGGATAATTTTTTGGCGGGTCTTGACTCCCACTCAAATGTCAGTATCCAGGAATGAAGTAAGATAAAGTATGAAGCAGCATTGAGGAAACGGACGAGCGTAGTTGTTCAGTTATTACTATATCTGCAGTCTTAGCATAGAGAATCTGTAAGTGATATTAACTGCATAAATGTAAAATAATCCTTTCTATTACAAGGGGTCTGCGGGACGTCACCCAATGCCCAGTGGATCCACTTCATGCCACTGCTTCAGATACCAGCAGTTGCAGTTATTGTCGAAGATTCATAAGTCTTGAAATTAATAGCCAAGGTCCAGGCCGTGTCCAGAAATTTTAATTTAATTGGTCTGATTCTGTCCCACACATGTGCCTGAGTTTCCAATTCCATGTTGTTCAATACATGTTAATTTTTATTTTAAAATAATTTATTCCATTAATGTATATTTTCCCCACAATAAATGTTAAATAATGAATAAAAATGAATATAATTATTAAATTTTGGCTTTCAACTGAGTGGAGGGGGGCATGCATAAAAATATAAATGTTGGCGGTAAATATTAACTGATTATTTTTATAAAGATTATTGGATAAGATTTATTAGTTGAATTATTTTTAACAATTTCAAAATTTTCATTCCGAGACTTGTATTTTGAAAGTCATAACGCTTTATCAATTTGGTTAAATATCGTAGTCTTTTCTGATGGTATTTGCTGATTAAAAAAATTGTAAAACAACCAGAATATGTAGGTTTTTGGATTATTTTTTTACTAGTCCTACTTACATATATTAAGGAAAATAAATCAAATCTGTAAATATGAATAATGTATTTGTAAGCAGTCGTGTGAGGTGCAATGTAAAGATTTAAGGCAAATCAACTGGAAAAGAATGTTCAATTTAAAAAAATATATATCAGTTGTTAGTTTAAAAACAACCTTCATGACTCGGATTTGAGGTAGATTGTCAATAATAATCTAAATAATTAAAATTTAATTGTAATACCTATCGCTAGATTAAATTACTAACATTTATACAATAATATTACGTTTTGAATGAAAAAATAAATGAAGCACCATTTGAAAGAGGACTTGCTCCATTTATTTATTTTATTAATATTCAGTAGTTATTCTACTAGTTTTCGTAAAACAACAGGAAAAATTAGTAAACACTGAAAATATGAACAATTTTCCATCTCTTCTTTAATAGAATAGGTAGGTAATTGAAAGGAGGTTGAGAAACGTTTATCGTTTTCAATTAAGTTGGCGTAGGACGTTTAATTTCTCTGTTGCGAAAATAATATTTTAAAGAACAGAAGAAGTTTAGCATCAAATACCCCCTTAATGCTATGTTGACAATGCAATCAATAAATCAGAAATCAATACGCTTCGTGCATAATTTGGGACTAAATGAGGTGAATGTAATAAAAACCGACAATAGACCGGACGTTATTGTCTTGTCATAAATATTACCACATCGATTTTGAATTTTTGTACAAATTTTAATGTAAAATTTAAAATAGTCTGGGTTGAATATCAGCAATATAAGAATTTTAAGAAATATTTGTAATGTTATAACTGAATAAGAAATAACAGCCTATTATCAGTGAATTTCATTTCTGAAAAGCAATTTTAAAAACCTGCTTATTTACTAATTTGTCTGTTGCACCAGCCGATTAACATGAAAAACGATATTTTATAATAAACTTTTTATCGATAAAATTATTAATAACGTCAGCTATTATTATGTTTCTCTGATGAAGTCATAGATTTCGAGCCAAACGTTTTTTTGTGTGTTTATAGTTTTCAATCACATTGTAGCCACTAAAGTGAAAATTTCGTATTAAATTTATTCAGACGTATTAGCCATTCAATTTTTTTGTTATATAATAAATCAGATAAAATAATAAATTTAATGGACTTGTAATAATGAAGCAATTACCAAAACAAAATTGATCCAAAAGATTTATAGCTTTAGTTAGTATTAAATACGCTTCTGTAAATAGTTTCCTAGTTACCTTACGAATTTATTCATATTAGCAATAAGACCTCCATTCGTCTTCATTGAGGTGCGAGTTTTTGACAGAATGACGTTGAGAGAAAAGAAATCTGTGAAGATAATAAATGAACACGAGAAAGATAAAGTGTGTGATCGATGATTAAGAATGTCGGAGGGAAAACCCATTTATATCAATATTTTTTGGGGGTATGAATTATTTATGTGGTTTCCTTCAGAAAGTTCTTCCAAGCAGTCGTAATTTCTGGTTACTTTTAAAAATGATATTTTATCTCCAACTTCAAATACTTTGATAGTAGATATTTTAATAATAATTTGAGGGTCGGATGATAAATTATTTTTGTAACTTGAAGATCGATTTTTATCAAATGACCGATTTCAGATAAATGACTAAACATTACGCACATTAAAGGGTAAACTGCTTGAAACTGGTAATAGGAATTTCATATTTAAAAATTATAGTGTCTCCCCGCCTTCCAGAATTTTGTGTGAAGTTACCTGAATAACGTTGGTAATTGGTTGGATAGGCCGTGTTTTGACCGCTGACCTGGCGATGCTCTAGTGGCCACCACGGCTACGGACATGACACTGCGATGTTTTTTCATAAGGTTACATCATGGATATCGTTATTATTCCGCCACCAGCACAAATATTCGATCCCGCGTCGCAGTTGCTGTTACTGTCAGCTCTGATGTTCTCTCATATGGGAGAATTGGACTATAAAATTATGTCGTGTGATCAAGAGTGGGCCCGTAGAATATTTATGTACATTATTCTGGAAAAATCTTTGAGACCTTGTCTTTCATTTGTTACAGTACTCTTTGCCATTTTTTATCGGAAATCAAAATTTTCAGCAACTGCTGTCGGCGGTATCCAAAGGAACTTGCCGGAACAACGTTCAAAATGAATCTCTATGAGTTAAGATATGTTTAGTCATTTAATATCTACTGATAGGTTTGATGGACGCTGAATTACTTATTCTCTCTTCTTCTAAGAACAGAATCTACTTGTAAGACTTGTCTACCTTCTATTCCAGTATCATTTACTCGTTTCTCGCTGAACACCGAAACACTCAATTTACCTCATTATGTAATTATTTTACTTTTACCACGATTACCTATCTGTTATAATCACCACAGAATGTTATGCTTCCTCTTTACGTCCATCTTCCGGTCGTTCAAACCCTTACAAGTAATAACTTTGCTATACGGGAGAAATTAGTTGTTTCGCCTCATGATGTTCTTTGTCTTGTCGAGCTATGGAAACTGCATCTACAGAAGCTAGTAATTAGAATTGAATGGCAAGAAAAGAGAGCCGAAATCAAGAAAGAAGTAAGCAGTGTTGAAGTCTGTCACGCATACTCTTGACTTAAATGTAGAACAGGCAATGAAGAAAGTTTGAATGGGATATGGAAAAGGAAAGGAAAATGAACTAAGGTTTGATGATAGTGCGGTATTAGAGGAGTCAGAAGAAGACTTTGATGCTACAATAAATGACATTAACGTGGCCCCGGAGAAAGAGTACAACATGAGGGTTAATAGAGGGAAAACTAAGGGTATGGGTAACAGTGGAATAACAAAGGGGACTATATTAGGAAAGGACATGGTAGAAGTATAGTAGACAAAAAGTAGGATAGCACAGAGGATTTCGCAAAATTACTTTCGGCTAATATAAAGATTAGGAAATCATAACTAATTATTTTGGTATGGAGTGTGGCGTTAAATGGGTGCGAAATGAGGACGGTAGGAGTTGCAGAAAGGAAGAGAATAGAAGTGACGCTACGGAAGGATCGCTGAAAATCAGATGAGTGGATTGAGTTACTAACAATGAAGGTCCAAGAAAAATAAGAGGAGAGAGAACAATACGGAGGACTGTGATCAGGAGAAGTGATAGATTAACAGGTCGCGTCTTCAGACATGTTGGACTTGTAAAATTACAATTAGAGGGAAGTGTGTCGGGTTAGAACAGAGGAGACAGGCAATGGATGGAATACGCTAAGCAGATTAGGGAGAATGTGGTAATAGGTTTGAACAGAATTGGTTAGAATGGAAATTTGCATGAGACGAGTCTATGACTGAATACACAACACTAGGCTTATCTTCCTAGCGTAGCTCAGTGATATTCTATTAAAATTTTGTCTGGTGACAACATTACCATATTATATTATCAGAAGATAAATATTGTAAAGATATTTATCAATGTTATAGTATCAAAAAGGAAGAACTGACTTCAGTTTCTTAAAAGTAATTCGTCTCAATATGAGATGTAACATTTAAAAAAACTGTTTACGCTATGAATAAATTCCGCAACGTCGGAAATGGTGGTTTTAATAATGTTGGGTATGATAATCACGCCTCTACATCAGCATCAATACGAGAGAACCTGATGAAGTGTATCGCATAATGTAATGATGTTGTTATTGGCGTGATCATGTTATTGAACATATCTGGTAATACTAATATATGGGAACGCTGAATCGCAGGCGAGTACGTGTGCGTACGGGTGGCCCATTCTAATAAAATACAAATACAATGCCTCCAAAGTTAAGCTAAACCAAAACCAGGATTTCAAATTAGAAGAAAATGTATAATATATTTACGCGCTTTGTTAGAAATTGCGTTTTACTGAGTGGATATGGAAATGTGTGCGGAACAATCCAATGACAATGCTAATGATAATACATTTTTTCAGCTAGAACGTTTGTGGTGGATACATGTTAAAAAATATTTATGGTTAAAAACTTCTGTTGCAAATATCGAAATGTATAAAAATAGGTATAACATTCTTATTAATATTGCAATACTAAATTTCTATTCGTATGGCTTTATTTATTTGCGTAATAAAAATTTGTATCCCCGACACTAATTTACGAAGCTTCTTTATACTTGTTACTTTAGCACGTACAAATATATTTTGGTACGTAGTAACTTCCATAAATTTTTATGCAATTCCCATCGTTTCACTTGCTTTGAATAGTTTCAGATCATTTGACATTTTCAGTTTCTTTCTCCTGCTCAAGACCAATTTTTCTGTAACCGGTCCAGTGTACTTGGACATCAATCTTTCCTGCCAAACACGGACGTTTCATTTCCAGAAACAAACTTTTCCATTCCACTACAGCAAAGATGTACGACATGATCATTTTGTTTAGAATTTTTGTGCATGGACAGTGGATAGAATGGCCAGGTGTAGCTCTTTACTTAGATGATATTGATTATCGAAATACTTACTTTGCACAGACAGCCACTGGTGAATAAACTCGGAATTCCTGTGCCGGAATCTCAGTGGAGACCAAGATAATTTATATTTCCCAGGTAAATATTTAATTATATTTTCTGCCTCTTCCCCTTTGATATCAGTATTAAATGAAGTAATTTATAATTGATAAAAATTTTCCAGGAATATTTTAAGAATTACAGAATCATAAATATAATCAAATGCTGTATCATTTATTCGCAGACTATGTTTTTCATTTTCTCGTTGACTCATTTTTTTCTCTCGCAGTAATTGATGATATACTTATTTTTTCTCTTATAGATGACTTAAAACACACGTATATTTCTTTACCTAAGAATTAACCATTTCCAAAATCAACGCAACAATCAACCAAAAGTAAAAGACATAATTCAATTCAAACTTTCATGGGAGGGGAGGGGGGTTGAGAGTGTTTGAACAGGTTTGGGGCTGTAACAAAGGTATAGTTAAAAAATTTGGTTTTCCTGTGATGTAGATGACAAGCGGCTGTTCCTTTTCTCCCTGCACTTAGTTACTATTCCTGACAGCTGTCCCGAAATGTCAGAGCCAGTCTCTTTTCTTGCTCGGAATATGGTACAGTCGCATCTGGGTCGGACTTCGCTCTCAATGAAAGCGGTAGACCTTTTCATCCCTACGGCCTCATGTTTATTTCCCTTTTGGAGGGAACAGAAACTTTTAGATGGAGGATGATATTTTGCTTACTCTCTTTTCATATAAAATTCTATGCTACGACATGTTTTAGAAATCATTTTTTGCGGAATAATATACTTGATGGAGCAAAGCTTCAGGAGTTCCAGTGAATCACAAAAATAAAATGCCAATATCGGATTCAATTGTAATTATCGATGAATTATTCATATTACGGTAATGCATGAAATTTACTTCTTATTATTCGCATAATTATTACTGAAATGTCAACAATAACCTATTGCAACTTGTATGTGCTAATTTTTAAATTAATTTATATTTTCAATTAGTTGAATATGTAAATTATTAGTTTAGAAAACTTACCGGGAAGTTCTCATACCGGTAAAAAGATATAAAATAGTTTGCTTATTAACAGTTACGTATATATTTAGTGTTATATTCTGTAAGTATGCTAATTGAATCTATTACTCATATTTCAATCTTAGTATAATTTATTAGGATTAAGAGACAGCTTTTTGTATTTGGCATAAAATTTTTTGATTCATCTTGCACTGAAGTTATAATTCGATAACTTTGAATTATTTGATTAGGTATGTACCATGATGCATTAACAATACTTCTAAATACCTAATTCTGAAATATTTGCAGAATTTTGAGTTGCTGACAGAACACCACACTTGTATTTAAGAAACTTCAAATTGTTTAGAAATACATCCACCCTGTTACATCTTTATTCATCTCTAGGAAGCCCAATATTAGAGAAATAATTTCCGACACACTTGTGCAAACTGTGGCTAAATATGTTCTTAGTGCTGCCTCAGACATCTCTTTTTATAAAAATAATTGGCATTTATAACATTAAAAATTGGACGTAACAATAATTTTTTATTGTAAGTAAATCTGAAGAAGGTGCGAATATGCGCCGAAACGTTGTCTGAAAAAAGCGGTCGGAAATTATTTAATTTTAATTGAGAAACGTTACTGGTCACAAATAAAAACATCTTTGTCAGCTGCTGTGAGTCCAACACACTGGAAGAAATTCCAGCAGGGTGGAAATATCAGGAGCAGATCATTTCTCAAAAGTCTTTTGTTTATGACGAACTCGAAGGCGATACTGTATCAACGAAAACACCAATCGAAAGAACGTTAAAAATTGAATAGAGCGCAATTTGATAGAGCGAGTCTTTACAAAACATATGTAAAACAAAGGAGACTTACTAGTGATAAAGAAGAAGACGTCCCACGGATAACACAAAACAGGTACCTGACGCCATATTATTCAACCTTGTTGTAAGACAATTAATAATGGTCAGTTACTGAATTGCAATTTCAGCTGTCGGATTGCTTTAGTTAGCTAGCTAAAAATAAAGGGGTGGCATAGTCTTAACACGGACACCAACCTTGTTTAATTTTTAATCATTTTTATTCTATCGATATTGGATGTTAAATTCTTTACTTGTATATGAAGCATGCAGTGCGTTTCCAAAAAAGGAATTCTCGTATCTATTCTATTGATACGATTCTAAAAAAATCAGTTGTATGCTTACTAAAAATAATTTGAAATTGTTGTTTGTAAGGATTTCGTTCTTAACAGAATACATTTTTCAGAGCGAAGAGTGTAATTACATCTCACTGTATGAAAATGTTAACGTCAGCCACCTACAGAATAATAGACTGCAGATTGGAGTTTCCAATATCATCACAGCCTTCTACTTATATCTTTCAGTAATACAGATTCCAACTCAAGCTTATCCGGCTGAAAGACAACAAATTCATGCCCAGGTATGTTACTTATTACAATACGCTCTTAAAGTAAGTCTTATGCAACTCAGTACGTAGCATGTTTTCAAAATAATTCAATCCACTTCTCTAATACACGCAAATATCATTGCAGAGCCATTTTAATTTTAAGCGCCTAACAGAAATACAACGGATAAGAATATTACCCTAATACACTCTAGCCTTAAAAAATCGATAACATATATGACTATAAAAATATATGTGTAGAGAAATTTAGACGCGGGGAATATTGCAACAAAATTTGGTACACACATTCTTAAATCCCCGAGGAAGGACATTGGTGGTGTGAGAAATCCATAGCATGAACATGTGTGGAGTTATATTTAAAAAATACAAATGTACCTTTCGTACGACTCAAACACTGAATATTGGGAAACATGCCATATTAAAAAAAATACAGATGTCGTCAATGCTTGCAGTCTGCTAGTCTCACATTTTATAAATAAATATATAATCTGCAATATACGAACACGTGGAAGGAAGAGGATAAACAAATAAACGTAATTTTTTCCTATGAATTTGGAAGCATTAACATCAAAGATTATTAATATTTCTCTACAATAATTAGAGGTTTAGCGTTTCGTATATACGTAAGTTTGTATGTAATTCAATAAGTAACAGATGTATTGAAGAAGTCAACATAGTTCTATCAAATCAGAATAAAATTAACAAATTCTTTAAAGCAAAACTTTTTTAATAGAGGTTAATTTTTAAAACACGTAACTTTACAGAGTTATAAAAATTCATGAGTTGAGGACTGGACATGTAAGCGGCTTGCGAAATATGACAATTCTGCGCCGAATTTTATTTGCAAGAAATTCTCTAATCACCAATAGAAATTTAAAAATTCTTAAATTATTGATGTTACGCGTATTAGAATCATCGTGAGTACCAAGAAATGTCAACAATGACATTAATGTCAGGCTGACTTTACGTCACAGATTCACAAAGTTCCATTGTATAAATCTCCGTTAATGAGAATAGGCAACGAAAAATAATTTCTAAAAGAATCCATAGAGCCTCTAATTAAATATTGTATCAGAATAATAAAAATAAGTACCCGGGCAATTCCGGCCAGCCAGTTAGTATCTTTCAAATTTGTTAAGTAAATTAGTTTTACGTCCATGTACTAAACGCATTCTCATGTTCTTTTCTTATGAGTGTATACTGAATTTCTTATTTTCTGTTTCTATGCGGAATATAATGAAAATTAATTTATATTTTATTACCATTTATATATAGAGAGAGAGGATGAATAAGATATAATAAATGCATGTAATTTATATTAATCTATAATAAATAATTATAGACATGAAAATATATTTCAGCAAAATACTTGACCGGAGAATTCCCCTCGAGGTCGTTTCTTCAGAAAAGAAACGGATCCCGCCAAGAAATCGACCTTAAAATGGCATCGTCAACACCTGCAAGCGTGTTCACTTTCTCTCGCGGTGATCGAAGCACCGGATCAGATTTTTATGAAAATGATTCACAGCACTTCATAATTCGCGTTTCCACATCAACAATAACAGCAATATAATAGTTATAAAAATAGCTACAAAAATAATAAAAACCCTGCGTTTTGCAGATGATATTGTAGTATTCTATCACAGAATCTAACCATACTATTAACTGGGATAATTTATAAATTGAAGACAAAGACAGTAAATACAGATACAGTTTAGTTTCTGAAATGCTTCAAATGAAACGTAACACCAATACGCTGAATGTGAAAACGGACACGGATTTGATCAGTAGCGTATATAGTGTCTTAATCCATGGAATGTAACGTTTCAAATGTATACTGATTATCTTTGTAAAATTTTAATGATCTTTGGTTCTTTAATTATTGTATTCCTTGGCTGTACTTTTATATCTTTGTAAAGTATTAGTTTTGTGTACCGTGAACTTTTGTTCAACTAGATCAGAGCCGAAACATACAGTTGTATTCCATAATTTTTGGTTTTATTTTATTATTTTTTGTTTTTGGTCTCATTAAAACGTTAATAGCAGTCATAACAATACTTATGTATTGATTATTGAAATTTGAATCTCTTTTTACGGGCTTCTATTGTATCTTAGTTTCACTATTTCTTGTTATAGCTTTCATGAACAGGTTTTTTATTTCTATATAAATTCATATAACAAACCTATTTACTTGCAGAATTAGTAAAATTTGACAGGTTGTCTGTCGTTATCATGAAACTATCCTCACTGAGGTTATCTTGCAAATTATTTAAATGATAACACTGGAATTAATACTTACACACATGGAAATATCTTTCAGCAACGTTCTTCACTCGAGGATTTCCCTGTTAGAGAATATCATAAACATTAATTTGTCCTATGCGTTGCTTCAGATCAATTATATCAGTGGCATTGTTTCTTCCCATTCATTTCAAAATCTCCTTCTGACTCTCCTACTACCACAGTATCAACAGAAAACTTTAGGGTTTTTATTTCTTTTCATTGCTTTACGATTCCGTTTCCATATTCGTTTTAACTTTCTTCATTGCCTGTTCTGTATATATAAATTAATGAGGATGGGCGACATCAGACTACATCCTGGTCTTATTCCTTTCTTGATTTATATTTTCTCTTCTTGGCCTTCAATTATAATTACTATTGACTGCCTTCTGTAGAGGTTATGGATAACTCTTCGTTTCCGATATTTTTTTCCTATCATCTTCAGTATCCTTAGTACTGTGTTCCAGTTTACATTAACAAATGTTTTATCTAAATCTACAAATGCCATTAACGTTATTATTCAGTCTTCTAAAACAAGACGCATTGTCTATATTGCCTCTCTTCTCCCTACATTCTTCTTAAAATCAAACCGACCTTCTCCTAACTCACATTCTATTTACTAATTTCGTTAATATTTTTCAGGCATGGCATACCAAACTAATTCTCCTGTGCTGGTCACATATATCTATAATTAGATTATGTTATATAAAAGCTTGATAAAATATATTCTGAAAAACGACCTGTATGATCTTTAAATTTATGATTTTGTCTTTTCTTCAAGTGTCTTTCCGCCTTAATTTTCTATCTAGCGCCATACCAATATTTGGCTAATGTGACACTGTTCACAGCCCTTTCCGACTTCAGATCGCATGTGATCTCAATAGTGGGAGTGCTTTATTAGTAACTACCTACCTATAGTAGGCCACGTGTCTACCGTTTTAATTACAGGAAGTAACCAGCTTTAGCTATCTCCGAACCTTATCCCTGCAGGCCAGCCCATACCACTAAAAGTAAAAGCACTGGGGTGCAAGGCTCTCAAACAAAGACAAGCCAGAAAGATAGCCTCCGAGTTCTTTCTAAATCGTACACTGGAGAAAACTCTTGGGAAGACGAACACGTTAAGATACAAACAACAACTTGCAGACCAATTACAAATATGTACATTTATTTAAACTAATTTTATATTAATGGAATTGTTCTCATTTATGAAATAAATTAATTTATGAGATGAAAGTTGAGAATCTATAGCAGTATTCATAGTATGATAATTATTAAATAAAATAGAATAAAATAGAAGGGGTGACCAAAAGTCAGAATATAAAAAAAATTAAAATTAAAACCGTTCGTCCCCAACTTTCGGGACCTCTTCAGTTAATCCTACAAAAAATAATATAATTACACATAGATAGTTGAATATAAACAAATAAATAAACTTTGTATGTTTTACTTACATACAATAAAAAATTATTCGAATTTCGCGTTACTACCGTAACATACTGTGTTGAAATGAGGGAAAACATCGCAAAACTGTTGTTATTGTAACCAATTTTATTTAAACTACAAGAATAACAATTCAAATTTTCAAAAATGCACAATTAAATCTTAATAATTCAGAGTCATCCATTGAATTAAAAACTGCGTATTCTGTTTTTACATTTATAGAAGTTACATTTGATCATATGTGAAGCATTTAAAATTTTTACATTACACCAGTCCTCTTATTTTTTAAATATATATATATATATATATATATGTTAAGTTAACATAGATGGCTTGTTTAATGGTTGTTTTAGATTTGAAATATTTACCTCAATTATGGTTAGCATGCGTTTTTTATGACCAATATTTACCAGTATTTACAGTCCAAAAACACAATTACATATTAAGTGATTTAAAATATCACCGTAATTCGCTAAAAAGTTAATTAGTTTATATTTTATTTAATCTAAATATTATGAAGACCATAGATTCTTTATTATTATTGGTTGTTACTTTTATAATTGAATATACTTGTAATATATTTATTAATGAAACTAGGAGTCTAATAATTTAAAATAATATATTAATTTTTATTTACAAATTCTCCTTATGGTGAGATAATTTAAGGGCCTTTTCTACCAAACTTAAAACCGCGGCTCTTCAATGCGGCCCTGGACACAGTAACATAAAATTCCATTGAGGTTTTAATTGTAACTAATACATACGTTTATTTATATTCCACTAACTGTATGTAATTATATTAATGTATTTTTATAGAATGAAGTGTTCCTGAATGTTGTGAACTAAACGATTTAATTCAAATTAATGAGTTCTTTTTCCACTTTGGCTATTTATAATACAAAGGCAAAAAATAATTATTTTATTATAAGTATTATCTACTGATATAACAGTTATTTAAACTTAATTTATGAAATTGCAATTGAGATCATTAATTTATTTCTCATCCATGCTATTATAAATACGATTTTGAATGTGAAAGGCCATAATTTTTGAGCTATTTGTCTAAAGTTTTTATGGTCTATGTAATTTATTTTATTTTTAATTAATTTAAATTTTTGAGCAATTTTGCTGTTGAACTTTGTAATCGTTTATGAGAAGCATATAGATCTCATTTTAGCACTGAAGGCACGTGTAATGATTTCAGAGAAATGTATTGGAGTAATACGAGCTGTTACTAATAACACCTGCGTCTCGTCCTCGTCCTCGTCCTGTCTGGGTGCGTAAAGTCGATTTCCATTAGCAGGGTAGGCAATAAAGCACAGTCGAATGTAGGGTGGCCATCCGGAAAGTTAGTCTCATATTACGTGGATATGTTCACAGCGTGTTTAAACACTTTTTGCTATGTTCGCACCTTACACTCAAAATGTTAACAGACCTGGAAGATCTAAAGGTAGTTTCTCTGCCATCACCGAATTTTACACACTGAGAAAATGTGGCGTTATTTTTAATGTTTTCATTTATATAATTTTTATCTTCAATCTCTCAGAAATTAGTTAATGAGGTATTTAATTTATTATTATTTAAATAAACATTTCCAACAGGATAATACGGTTATTAAAATTATAATTTACAATTAATTGAAAAATCTCTGTTGCTATAGATGTAACCTTTGTGACTATTATTTCCGTCTTATTTACGTCTTAAGTCACCTAACCTCAATAATGTGGCGCCCTGTTAGTTCACCTAACGGTCCAACCAAAAGACGACATTTGCCGATATGAAATCAGCTTCTCAAAAGTAGCCTCGTTGTTCCTAATAAATTTCTCAGTTGTAATTATACGCTCTAAAATTTAATCTTAAACTTCAAAAATGCTTTCCTGTCCGTTTTATTAGAGGCGCACCAACTGCTAATGGCCATTAAATAAAGCTTGTTCATGCTATTGCATTCAATAAAACTTGTCCATGGAGTAAATTAGTAATTGCTTTTCAGTCTTTCAAGAGTCCATTTTGTGTTCTATTAAGTCGATCACTCTATCTTATCACACAATTTCGTCAATTATTCTCGATAAGGTTTAAAGTTAGTTCGTCCTTACAATTCAGCCTGCGGCCGACAGTTCACATTTCATATCCCAGGCAAAGTTCCTTTCTTGCTGTCTAAAACAATAATTTAACCATGTTTTAATTGCGTATTGTTGGTTCGATTTGTACCGTAAAATTATGCCTCAGAACAACTGGCGAAACTGGCAGCCTTCAATTCACACAGTCACAATAATTAATTAACAACGATAACAAAAAGAGGATCCTGAAGAAAATAGAGGAAAAATGGAAGCTAGAAACATGTAAGGGCAGTTTCTGACTCTTAACATTGGACGACATTGGCAAATTTGAAGTAATCTAGATCAAAAGTCTTACAATCACGAACTGCACACACACACACAGTTAACGTACTCATTTCCATTTTCTATGGCGTCCCAACATATATGTGAGGGATGCCTTGTGTTCATCATCTGATTTTTTGCGTGTCCCACATACAACAAGATAAGGAATATCAGCATTGCGGAGGATCTGTACACAAACACCGTAGCTATCCTTACTCCTCTGGAATTCCTCGTGAAAGTAGATTTATTCAAATTTTTGTTATTATAATAATTTTTGTAGTGAAAAAATGTGAGCAAGCTGTGAACTTTCAAAAAACTGTCTTTGCAAAATGAAAAATCGATAAAGCAATCAACCACACGCAAAATAAATAAATAAAGAAAGAAGAAAAGTGTTAAGATTTTTCTTACATTAAATTTTGTTTTATTAATTGTGATTAAAAACATCCTGTCAGTTTCATAAAAAATCTAAATTCTTTGTTTTAAGTTATGTTGATATTAGATCTTGTAAAAAATCTTTTACCCTTTTCCATAATCAAAAACCAGTTAAACAGCAAGTGTCCCGTTCCACCCCCATTTTCTCTGCCAGGAATTTGTTTTAATTATGTCATCGGATGATGGATGGCTGCAGAATACCTATAATAAAAAACGACAGTATGTTTGTTTATAGCCATGCGGGTCGGGTGGGATTTTTGAAAAGAATTATATTTAAAGAAGTTTATGAATGTGTCAGAATGAGTTATACAGTATGACGTCACAGAAACAGATCACAGGGAAATCCGCCATATCTAATTACACGAATATGGCGCGCTAAATTTTGATGAATTATATCTTGCAATTCGAACGCCTGGAACATATCTTATGATGATAAATATTAAACCACCTAAGTTTGTGTATATGTATCCAAATCCACATTTTAATATAACATATTTCACCGAAACTCGGCGCATGATTATGCTGTCAATCTGGAATGTCGCCTAATTTATCCTGTAATATGAATTCCAGGAGGTATCAAACGGTGATGAAATATACAAGAGTTTTTATTCATTGTAATTCAATAGATTTGTTGTCAATTGGAAAAACTGTTAATATAATTTCAAGTGAAGGTTACAAACAATTAACACATAATTAATGTTTTTATTGACGTTTCGGCATCCTTTGTTATTAATTTACATTTTTTTATACAGAGAATCTTGTTAAGGTTCAAAAAATCTCCGCCCTAAGATTTTAAGGTTTGGGAAACACTTTAAATTAGTTGCCGTGACGCTGAACCTCGCGTTCTGCAGAAACGACGTTTGATTGAACGTTTTGCGATTATCGTCGCAAGATTGGGAGCATTAATTACATAACCGGGAGTATTTGTGACGTCATTAAGGTACCGGTAGAATGTTTTACTTCATAATAGTGCATGGAGTCTTCTTCGCCGCGTGTATTCTCGACTCCCTTACTACAGTCGCAAGGAGAAAGACAGTAAGTCTAAAGAAAGCTTTTGAGAAATCAAGGGATAAAGTTTTTTTTACATAATCGCCTTATCTCTTTGAAAATGGTTTTCTCCGTACCAAGAAATATGAACTCGTCTTTATAAATTAATTATAATCCATTTATCCGTGAAATATTTTCAAGTCGAAAATTTCTACATTGGACGACACCGAAAGAATTTTTGGATCAATTTAAGTACCACAGGTATTTTTACTTTATAAATTCGCCTCATTTCACGTAGTCTTATTTAATGTCCTATGAGATTTTTGACTCAATGAAATTGAAAGTAAAAATGTTGTCATTCCTGTTATGATGAAATCAAATGTATTTCGTCGGAAAAGGTAGGCATTAAATGTAACTATTGATCTGCTCGATGCCAGCTAAATCACTATTTATCAAGCGACTATTGTTGAGCTGAATTCTGTACCGGGTTAATTCAAATAAGTACACGAGTAACGCGGGAAATGCTACAACTTGTTAAAACAGCGAGTAAATCTTTCGCCGTTTTGAGGCCAACGTCTTTCTTTTGAATAATGAATGAAGTCAGCATGACAGACAGTCGGCAATTTAAGTGAAATCTTTGATATTTCCCTAATGCAGCGGAAAGATTCAGCTGAAATCACTCGTTTCTGAGCCACGTACCAAACGGAGGTATTATTTTATTTATATAGAGGAGGCTGATTTCAGTGAAAGTAATCTAGTCTGTTAGTTTTTTCTAGAAATGCAAATGTAACTTACTCGTCGTTCGCTCGCGTTGAAACTGATGAACTTCGACATTTTGCTGTGTAAATGTTCAAAATGAGCAGGGTTGTTTAGCGGCGTAGGATGATACAAAGTTGGAACTTTGAAGTTTGATTTCCCACGCCTGGTGGCTTCCAATACGACACGTTCCCGTGTTCTGCAAATTGCTTTCATTAGGAGAAAGCGCGAGTCTGGTCAATCCTACTCCTCCTATTGGCCGTTTCCTTTGCTGTCTCTCAGAGTTGCTACAACATACGTCAGACAAAGTACTGCACTTATATAGTATGTACGTCATTCATAGACGTATGTAAACATTAACACAGGACTTCAATTTAAGATAAAATATATTAATAAAGAGATAGATGAGGATGTAGCTATTGAAATGTTAAATAAAAGAATATCATAGCGCAGACCGTCAAGACTTGATTAATTGAATAAATTCTTTACATCTCTGAATATAGTTAATATAATTAGGCCTAACGCAGAAAAGAGGAAAAAAATCTGCTGGCATTCTAATCTTTAATGAAACGGGCATAAATTTTGTTTGATTTATATGTTAAATGTATTTTCTCATAATTTAAAATGAGTTTTAGCTCTACTTCATGAATAATTGGAAATCAATAGGAAGTAATATTAGGGGAGTCAGAAGAAGACTTGGAACGTAGTCCTGGAGAAAGAGTTCAATATGAGAATTAATAGAGGAAAAACCGAGGATAATAGAGTGTAGTGTGGGAAACAGTGGTGTAACAAAGGGTGTTAAATTGGGAGGGATATTTTGACGGTTAAGTAATTCTGCTACTTGGGAAGCGTATATTACCCGTAAGTAAATTCCTCTTTATCGAGAAAGCCTTCCTTGCCTGTGCTATCCTACTTTTAAGTCTACTATACTTCTACCATCCCTAGTTATTACGCTTCCCAAGTAGCAGAATTACTTAACTTCTGTCAAAATATCCCTTCCTAATCTTACACCCTTTGTTATTCCACTGTTTCCTAAACTACACTCCGTTACCTTGGCTTTTCCTCTATTAATCTTTATATTGAACTCTTTCTCCACGACCACGTTCATGCCATTTATTATGATTCCCCTAATACTACAATGATGTCGGCAAAGCGTAAGGTTTTATTTGTTCTCCTTGCCGTACGAGCCCTTTTCCATATTCAGTTGTAACTTTCTTCATCGCCTGTTCTATGTATAAGTTTCTTGATTTATGCTTTATTTTCTTGATCTTCAATTCTAATTACTGCTGCATAAGTTATGTACAAGCCTTCTTTTTCAATATTTTATTCCTGTGTTCTTAAAAGTCCTTAGTAATGTGTTCCAGTTCACATTATCAAACGCTTTTCATAAATAGTATTAGCCAGTAAGATTTCATAACATTGAAATACTCAAACACATACCAATAATCCCTTTACAAAATAAACAACATATAATAATGTACACTAATAAATAAATAAAATTCAGTTATGTTCTGGCATTCTTCTGTCGTACAACTAAGCAATTAAGAGTGGGTCTTGACGTATATTATCCACAATTAGATAATTATAACAATAAAAAGGAATTGTTTTGCACAGATATGAAATAATGTGACAGAAAGAAATTTTTTATATGAAATATTAATTATTATGAAGGTTATTTCTTAACTGTGAAAAATAATTAATATACGTTATAATCAGTTTTAAAAATAACCACTAGGAGCGCCCTCAAAATTGTGGTACGTGGTGGGATACTCTGTAGTAATATGTAACAGTAACATGAAGTCGCTAATAACTTCTCATTTTATGCGACTTATATATTTTACAACGTCGACACTTTTATAAACACAACATTTTCAAATATTGACGTGACTTCGTGCACTAAATTGATTGAAACACAAACTTTGGCTTGTGTCGCTACTCTCCAACGCAAATTTGAGAGTGCACATGCATGTACTGCACCACGTAGATAATAAATGTTTCGTTGGACATAAAATCGTCTTTCCTTTAAATATTACTCAACAAATCGCTCTTTATAAATTTACACATTAAATTTAGATGTTTTTCAGAATATATGTTTCGAATATAAATTTAAAATTATGGAAAAATTTCAACCTAATAATTTACGCATGTTACTTACAGCCCGTGAACGATCACAGTGGGAGTGAGATACGATTACCCCCTTCCATGTGGGGTGGAAATATTAAAACGAACGAAACGGCCGATATGTGCGTCAAATAAATATATTACAGGGCCAATGTCTACGTATACGTACAGATAGTGGCAAACGAATTAAATGTACGTGAGCTATATAATAAGTACGACGTAAGCTCAGTTTAGGAAAAGTTAAGCGACGATTTATTTTGCTGCATAAAGACTGCCAAAATCGATAGTCGATTTTGTGCGTAGTTCTCCTCTTGCCCCTCCCATCGGAAGAAGAAGAGTGACAGCGTCCTGCAGTGAAAGCCTGATGAAAATATACATAGTAGTTTATGGTACGTACATAGTTCCAACGCGAAATTTTACCAAAAAAAAGAAACTGTACACTGTTATGGGTTTTGGCTCAGGCTTTCAAACCCTGACATATTGTATTTGGTTCAACTCTCCACACGAGCACATAAATATGCATTCAATAACCATTTTACAGAGAATTACAAAAGTTACATTCAACTATTGTCACGATTCATTTAAAAATATGGGATATTATTAGGCAAAATGGAGACAAACAATGCTATTGAGATTTAAAATTTTTGAGTGTTTGAAATCATACGTACCGTTAAGAAGAGGTCCAAATAAAAAAATTCGCTTCAATGGTTGTATCCACTGCCGGTTATAAGTGAAGAAAGTAGTGTTAGCTACTTTAATAAGCAAAAAGTTGTTTCGTTTATACGTGTATTCCAAGCTTAATTATAATGAGCTTTAATTATATTCCTTTTCCTACGAAAATAATCGCATATATTCGGTAATAAATCCACTTTTTATACTTTTTATATTTATTTGAATTTATAGCGTGAATTCAGTTAAAGTTCGGTTACCGTTACCAATAAAACTGAATATACGTTCCCATATCGCCCATCGGATTGCGATTAAGTTTCATGAGTAGTGGTGCTCACCTCCATAAAAATTTCTGTCAGCCTTTCTGTCAAGATTTAGGTCAATTAATTTCACTCTTTCAGGCGGAGAAAGTCTTTTCTCTCACCATAATTAATAAAAAAAACTTATAGCAGATTGCGCGAAAGAAGCCGCGAGAGTTTCAGAATTAGTCTAAGATTTTGAGAATAGATTTAGTTGCAACAAATCTTTGACGTATAATTGAAAATAAAGTTAAACTTAAAATACCTCATTTAGCACAGAAATATTTTTCATATAATTAAGGGAACGGGGTATCCATGACTGACGTGCGGAGATTATTTTACACTCCTTTAATATATCGCGAGCACTCTTAGTACGTCAATGTACCGGGTGTAGTTTTGATCACTTGTGGTACCGAGATTATTTTTATTCCCCCTTGGGTAAAGGGATTGTTTATACTTCCTTAATGCATCGCGTATATTTTAGACTCTTAGGATACGTGAATTTTTATATCAGGAATATTTTTCACCCTGTCAAAAGGATAGGGCTTTATTTATTAACTACTTAATTTAGCCTTACGTTGAGCCCTATTTATGTAAATGGAAGGGAAAGGAATTTTTTTATTATTAATTAATATGGACATCGAGTTTGAAGTAAAATATAAATAACAATATGAGAAATGATTTTAAAATAAACGTAGGCATTTGTTTCACACCCAAAAAAATGTCAGTGAAAAGAAAGGAAAAGAAAATGTATTTACATGAAAACGATAGCACAATAATAAATATACATACTGAAAAACTTTGAAATCATGTCACCTGTGGAGTAAAACAAAGGAAGAACAGTTTCTATAGCAAATAGTTGATCTTAATGAACGTAGACTTTCCCGGTGAATAATTCGGATGAAATCTTCACGGTTAACCAACCGGGTCAGGTTGATCTTATTAAATTCAGTATCAACGATACCGTAAGGAACTGCAGCTGTGATCTCTGGTGGCAGTTTAATTCTCGTTGACTGCATAGGATGTTTTGGCTGCATGGATGACGCCTTAGGCGAAAATAGTGGAAACGTCTACCACAATAAATCGACATCTGCTGAGATCTCAAGATTTCCACCCACCTCTCACCAATAGATTGCAATTTAATAATCCCTCTGCCTCAAAATTTCTCTCCGCGTCGCCTTGTATGGCCCATAATTTTCCTCCTGCCTTTTCCAATAGTCAATCGGATGCAATTTGGAATGGCATTCATTATAGCCAATAGGAAAAAATAGCTGTAGGGCGTAAACAAGTGTCATCGAAAATATATTTTTCATATTGTTAGTAAAAGACCTGTTCCATAAATCTGAAGAAATATCCGTTTACATTGTCAGAGGAAGGATGTAAGCGCTATCCACGAACACAAAAAATGCTGGTCTTTTTCTCGCGTACATGTAATGTATTACAACATAAAGTTTTTTAACCCTAAAACGACAAAGGTCGCGATTGATCTATCAATGGTCCAAGAAAAATAATGTAACGATGCGTGTAAGTCATGGGTTCACCAAGAAATTACTGTAGCAGTAGTTCATTTTCCGAGTTGATATAAATAGATAATCGTTGGAAAAATTGATTTGGGGACTTATTTCTTTATGATTGGAATATTACCTTACAACTTATTCACATACATCCTTCCAGAAGATTCTGTTAACTGACGTCGTGAATGTTACCAAGTAACTTAGACATCAAAAATGACAAAACTATTACGATATACAGACCTAAGGCTCATTTTATATCACTGACTGCATTTATAGCTGAAATTAATATTTATGATCCTTTTTTTGGTATACCACCGGTTTAAAACAAATTTTTCCCATATTTGTTTTTAATTTTGAGGTGAAATATGAACTAAACAAATAATACACTAATGAAGTATGCTTATTGCTACAATCCACGATAACGCCTTACTTTTGTTGTATGCAATAAACCAAAATCTTTACGGACCAAAAGTTACTTATTATTACATTAGACTCTGAACCAAACATGCTTCTCTATTGTATTTAAGAAGGAATGAAATATTTAGTTGCTGTAAGTAAGAAATATAGTTAACTTTATCAATCTTGAATTTCTTATTTCAGTAGTAAAACATACTTTACGATATGCATATGAACAGAACCTAGACCGTAAATATTATTTTTTTCTTACTTTTACTGCTCTTTAATGTAGTGTTCATAATGATGTTTAAATTATATGGGTTTTCAAGGATTGCAAATAATCTATTACGCACGTTACGGAAATTGTATCACTTCCCTTTTCGTGGCCTGGACTGGAGTATTCATTCTGTCTCGTCGAAAGAGACTGGTGAATTCGTTCACTTACATTGTGTCGAATAAACCGAGCGTGGGAGAAACTTACGATGTGTTTGAATCTCATTGAGCAGCAGTTGGAGGCTCATATCGATTTGTTATTTACAATGGAAACTACACCTGTCAGCCTTAACACGATTACTTTGGTTGATGCAGAAACTAACCAGGCTGTAAAGTAAACGAATAGTACGTGAATCTTAAAGTTCCATAAGTAAGAGACTAATAGAAACTGTAATAACTTATATTTATGACGAATAGAATTCCCGGTAGGCGATGTGAAGCGGGTCAGCATATCACAACACCGTTCCCATAATAAAGGGTTTCTTAATAAAGGCGAGTCGATGTTAAAATGGAATTAAATAAGCTGTCTATCAGCTATTAACGAAACTTTTATTTATTTGAAAAGGGATACATGGACCTATCAAATAAATACTAATTTTTCACAGCTTATTTTATTCCATTTCAATATCGACCCGCCCTTATTGAAACTAAATATTATAACTACATTGAAATAGAATTCACAGAATTCTTAAAAGAGTACGGGTACGTTCTATATATTTAAAATTAGTCGTAAGTTATAATTAATTATTTTCAAACCACTTTCATAATATATAAACTTAATGAAAAAATACAAAAAGTACTAATGACCAATGAAGTGTTCTATAGGATAACATAATAAGTAGAATGATTGGGAGTACAAATTGAGTTTTAATAAATAGAAAACCAAGGCGATTGGGTATAGTATGGGATATAGTGGAATAACAAAGGGTAATAAATTGGGAAGGGATATTTTTAAGGAATTTAGAAATTCCGCTAGTGGAAGTTACGTAATTCTGCTACTTGAGAAGCGTAATAACGACGGATGGTAGAAGTATAGTAGAAATAAAAAGTAGGATAGCACAGGCAAATAAGACTTTCGTCAACAAGAGGAACTTACTTACGCCTAACATAAGTGTGGATATTAGGAAATAATTATTAAAAATGTTCGTATGGAGTGTGGCGTTATATAGGTGCGAAACGTGGATGATAGGAGTTGCAGACAGATAAAGAACAGAAGCTTTCGAAATGCGGTGCTATAGGAGAAAATCAGAAGGTAGGATAGAGTAACTAACCAGGAAGTTCTAAACAGAATAGGGGAAGAGAGAACAATTTGGAAGACTTTGACCAAGTGAAGGGATAGATTAATGGGCGACGTTTTGAGACTTAAGAGCCTTTGTAAAATTAGCATGAGAAGGAAGTGTATAGGGTAAAAGCAGAAGAGGATGGAATACGCTAAGCTAATTAAGGAGGATGTGGGATGTGGTAGCTATAATTAAATGACAAGGCTTTTGCAGGATAGGCTAACATGGAGGTTTTCATCAAACCAGTCTTAGAACTGATTACCACAAAAACAACAATAGATAATATGATTTAGATGTTCTTCAATTTGTACCGGAACGGTCTACTTGTTTAAAAATATTAGTGAAATATAATTGATGAATCGTAAAAACTTAGTATAGCACATATAACTAATACATTTGGCGGGAAACTGTATGGTATACATATTAGCTGCCCTTGAGTTCACCTTAACAATAATTTAATAAATTCGTATTCTCAAATTTTTAAACTTATAAATTATTTTATTTAAATGTGAAACTGAACAGTATAAATATTTAAAGACTGACTCGTCGCTTAGAAGTTGTGGAAGTTCTAGTGGAACTCATTTTGCGTTCAACGACTTCCATATTAGTTTACTTTGGTTAAATAGTTTCTCACGTTTTAATTCACGTTAAAGAATATTGCGTTCTGAAGAATACTTTATTAGTTTAGTGCAAATAATTTGAAAACTTTCAAATGGGAACACGGATGAAATTTACGTTAAAATAGAGCATTAAAATTGGGAAATAGTCGGATAAAGTGGAACAGGCTTTCTTATTTATGAGAAAAGTAGAGATTATATGAGAGAAAACTAATTGGGAAATTTTATACGTTGAAAGGATGTACATAATTAAAAGTATTCTAAAAAAGTAGGAATGTAATCCTTTGATGTTTCAATTAAAGTAAAGAGAAGATCAGATTGAACCGGAGTAGGTCAAAGGAAATACAAATGACGAATATTCCTCAGCGTGCGAAAGTAAGAGAATTAAGGAAAGGAAATTGGAAAGAATCGGTTACATAATTTTTTGGTATTTGAGAACCATTGAATAGCCAAACATCACAAAAGAAATTTTAAGAAAGTTTTTGAGGAAAATGTAAGTATATTGAATTGTATGACAAGGATCTAAGCGATGCATCCAGGCGGAAAATCAGACTTAGACAACCTCTGTCTGTCTCTCTCGCTAGCTGCTCTCCCCTCCATGAAGCTCGACTCCCCCACGTGACAAAATCCGCCAGTGAAATATTTTGGGTTCAGTCACACGATAGAGAAAGGCGACCCTCAAAATCGGTTAGGACTAAGGAATTATAAAACTCATTTCGACCGCAATGATTGAGCGTTGGGAAAATTTAAAGCTTAGTCTCACGAAAGAAAGTGCCAGAAATGTTGCATAATTTTCAATATATATTGCATAAATTACAAATATATTGCATGTTTGTAAAATAAAGTTTTTGTTGTATATTTAGGTTTATAATATATATATATAATAAGAAAGGTGGTTATAAATTTGTATTTTTGATTGCAAAAAGCTTGGTACACATGTGCTCAAATAACCGTGGGTGGGAGTGGGAGTGGGGGGAGGGTTTAAGTCGAAAATTAAACGATCAAGGATAGTTATTGGATTTTCCAAATCTGTAATTTTTTTACGTAAGTGCGACGGATGTGAAATATCGGTGTCAATGGAATGATATTTTGATACATTGGGGTAATAATTTCCGTCTAAATGCTTTTAAGACCATCCGAAGTTCGTATTTACGAAGTCGGTGATAAAGAAAAATGTGTGAGGGTGACTGGAATATCTGGCACCTCCTGTTATTAGATTTTTTACCCTCTTCAAAATTAATTCCTGGGTCTTCACCTTTCAATTTATCAACCGCAGCGGCTTTGCTCATCGCATACCTCACATAGGCCTCACTTTCCGCTTTGAAGGAGTGAAGAGGCCCTTATTTTTATCATGAACATAAAATTGGTCTAAATATTTACATATGATAACTCATGAGTGACTTTATAGAGAATTTCTTAATATAATTATAGTACATTTTCATTTGATTAATTCTTATTGTATTAGTCCTTGTGTGAGGAAATAGGATACAATTACACTATACTTCTAGAATAAACATTTAATAAAAATTAGAACTGTAAATGAACGTAACAAAAAACCGGGCACAATATAATACAGTATAATAAACACAATATACGTGGAACAAATATTTAGATAAATTGATATCACAAATCACTTATATGCGTTACACAAAAGACTGTTAGTTGGATTCATTTCAGATAGTTGAAAGAAGTTACTTTCACGTTAATAACATTGGATAAAAACTATAAATATTCTATTTTCTTCCAAAATGAAATATAAACAGCAAAATATTTTTTCTCACTGGCAAGAACTTGGAAATATTTTATAATTTGATCTAAAGAAGTAATGTATCATATCGATGATATTTATATGTATATATGTACGTTTACACATAAATTATCCATATTTACTGATTGAAAGTCTAAGAAAATAATTTTTTCAAATATACTTTTTTGAAAAGCAGTAATATTTTGATCGTATTAAACATAATTATTTAACAGGAGTTCTTTGAAAATTATTTTCTTGTAAAGGTACAATATTAGCCATTTTTAACATTAATTAGTATTCTTAACGGCTCAACGATTTTAAATAGAACGTGATTATGAACATGTTTAATAATGGGATTAAGGAAGCTGATGCAAAATATTTAAGTGAATTTAAGGGGAACATGTTTAATTCATGCACAAGAAATCGATATTCCACATGGATTTTTATGAAATTTATGCAATAAATGTATTAATAGGAAAATAAATGGACATACAACTGAAAAAAAAAAGTTTTAAAAATAGCGATAGTATTGTAAATCCTGTAACTGTAATAAAGAGAGATTAATATTTTATATATTGAGAAAATATTATAAGCTTAGAACATTGAGGACTACTCCCCATTTAATATCCAATAATTCTACATTTAGAGGTAAATATATTAAGATACAAACAAACATATATCGTAACTTTGAGGAATTTTCGATATTGGTATGAAGCCGTTTAAAACCCCAAGTTTATGCCTACAGATAAACCTTGAGGGTTGAAGCTTGTCAACCAAACGAGGACAAGGACCAGATTACTCAGGGTAACCCATTCCAACGAAATTGAGGATTGGTGTTTTACCCCGTAATGGGGGTGACAAAGAGATGAGATGGAAAGTCGCGAGGAGACGGCAGTTCACAACTGGACATTGAAGGAGGAGAAGTGAGAAGGAAGATGTTCAGATAGAAAAACTCGCTACATATTTTAGGAAAGAACGGGGTCTGAAAGAGGAGACGGAAGAAGATATTAAGAGGGCATCAGTAAATTCATTGTTTGATAGAAGAAAGATATCCGCTGAGGGAGAGAAGAAGACATTTTCAGCAAATCATTGAAAGCAAAACAAAAGTCTACCAGAAACTTTATTATTGTAGCTAGAATTCTCTACTGAGACATCCTCGTGGAGACGGACAACTGATTTTTTCTTTGACTCCTGACAATGCAAATCCCTTGTCTTCCACCTACTGTGTTCACACCCACACGTGAAGAAGGAGTTTACGAGTGGATGAGATCAGAATAATAATAATAATAAAAAAACAAGTTAGTTTCTCGACTCAAAGTAATACGCAAGATCTCTGCTGTCCTTTGGTTTTGTTCCCCACAGATAATACCCAGATATGTAATTTCAATCTCATGAGTTTAGCTATCAATATTTAAATCGGCAAAAATTTCCTTTATACATGTCATTTTAGTAGCGGATCTATTATTTGAAAAGCATTTATTTAAATTCCCCCTCCATTTTTAATTTACAAATATCCGAAATTATTGTTAAGCTGTTCAAAAGACACGGAATTATTGAGTTATTTATTACGTTTAAACCTTTGAATAAAATAGTGAACTTTTTTCACAGTATGATATAAAAATTTAGAAATTTAAATAAAATAATGTTATTTATAAATTGCAAAATGAAAAATATTTTGTCAAAAATCAAATAATTTAATAAAAAACTAAAATATAAAACAAGTAGTTTGTCGAAGCACGTTAAAGATACTCGGTTTAAATAGATTGGGCGAACAATTTTAGTAAAGGAAATTTATTGGAAATATTGTAGTAATATAAACGTAACGATGAAAATAGAAATGAAGCAAGTCTACTTTTAGATGTATATGCAAATGAACAAAGTTTAAAGGTAATATAGAAATTATTAAAATAAATATGAAACACTCGCTACAGTTAATTAAGATATTTGTTACGTTTAAAACAAATGAATTCAGCTAAGTAGTGAAGAATGTAAACAACAACAATATAATAAACTAAAATGGTGACTATGGAAACATCAATTGTACTACACAAGCAATGAATACGAATTGTATTTTTGAACCATGAATATTAATAGAAAAATGTAGTTTTTATGATTATCATTGTTCTCAGATGAATGTGAATTAATAGTCCGGTGTTTTAATTTATTTTTGTTTCCCTTTTTAAATGAGTGGACAATTATTGGTTTGAAAATGTATATGTTACAGATATTTTAAATGTGTTACTGCAATAAGTGAAGTGTTTAATTATTATCTCATTTTTAAATATTGACAAATTTCAGAGATTCCCTTCGGCTAGTAAAATAATTTAGCATTCGCATTTGTGTATTTAGTTTATTTTTTATGTCTGATATATTTAAAACATTAAATATTTTACGCCCGCTTTCATAAAAAAAACTCAGAATCCCGGGTAGCAGCAATAAAATCAATTCTGTTTAGTTTATCTATACCATTAAATAAAATTTAAGTGACTGTCTATCTGTCTGACTGTCTTTCTGTATGTTTGTCTCAAATAGTTTCAGAAAAGACCTGATGGATTTCAATAAAAACTTGAGGGTTTAAAAACAGGAAAATTGACTTTCATATTCATGCATAATTCGTTTCGATAATGATATTAATATAATATAAAATAAATATTCATTCTACGGGAATATTTCTTGATTTACTTGCCGAAACGGCTTTATTTCAGGGGCTGAAAAGCTTAAATTTTCGTGTATGTTTCATTTAGATATATTGAGAGTTCAGAAGATATTAATATATATATATATATATAAATTCATTGAATTGCCGCGTGAAAGGTGGCGTAAAAACCAACTGCGATTTAAAGTTCCTATTAGGCGTTCCCATACCGTTCATATTTTTTGGGGGTTTACAGGCTACATGAGGGTGATCTTGAAACAGGCAACTCCCTTTTTTTCTGGATAACAGGCTACATAAGGGTGATCCTGAAGCAGGCAACACCCCTTTAATAGCATAGAAAGGGGATGAAAGTTGGGGGTTGTGATAATGGTTAGAGCAACGAGACAGGGTTGATAGGGCCAGGCTACCGGTTATTTCACCTACCGTTGTGAGGGAAAAAACCTAGAAAACATGATCGGTAAGTGGGATTGTTTGCGTACTACTCCTGCGACATCTGATGAGGAGGACTGGTTTCTGTGGGAACGCAAACAAACCGTCTATTGACAAGATCAAGTATTTGAGAGGCAGTGTCCGGCTGGATTAGCGGACAGCTTCTTACGTATGTCGAAGGTCTTTGATCCCTGTACCGACACTCTTGAACGGTCAAGAGTCGTCTCAGCCTGCAGGAATTTTAAAATTACTTACTTGGCCATGGGCAAGGGGCCGAGGGAAAGAGGAAAACCGAAGGAGGAAGTCTGCCTCCAACTGGCTCCTAACTCATTTCCATCAGGATATTCCTGATTCCTGTAGTGGATGGCGGGCAACTAACACCTTTTTTGGGGTTACCAGGCAATAAGGGTGATCTGAAACAGGTCTATCCTTTTCAAAGCATAGGAAGGAAATTGAAAAGGGGGATGTTGGCAGCGTAGTGCAAGGCTCAGCAAGTAGTTAACTCTACGGGACTCGGGTAGGTGGTTTTAGATACCGTTCTGTGTTATTATTAAGCGTCAAGTTTGGCAGCTCTGAGAGTGAGAGAGATAAGCATTCTCATCATCTTTTTTTTGGTGTTAACAGGCTACCATGAGGGTGATACTGAATCAGGCCAACTATTTATTTTATTGTGTAACGTTGTAACAAGTGGGACGTGTTCAAAACCAAATGCGAGGTGTAAGGTTCGCCTTGAAGTGATAATAAATAAATGATACCGTACTTTCGTTTCTAGGGCAAAATAAATAGAGCTATTTCCGCGCGAACGAAGTCGCGGGCATAGCTATTTATTAATTAAAGGCCTATAGCTAAACTTCATTTACAATGTATCTGTTGTATATCTTACTGAAATCTTTTAATGGAGTTCTACACGTTCTAAGCATTGATTCTGTATAAAACTGATTTGAAATTGTGATGCTATATCTTTAAATTTTCGGATGATATTATTAGAATTGATTGGTGAGGTAAGAAGCATACCTATTCTTTGTATGAAGTTTAACAATGTCGAAAAGAATGTTCATTTGTTTTACAGCATAACTTACTACACGATATCTAACTGCAGCATCGGAGGAATATTTTCAATGTAATATTAAGGGAAGTTGGACGTCTTACAACAAAATATTGTAATAAATAGGTAATTCTATACGCAATGAGTCTTCGTAACGCTTCATATAGCCCTTCATTATTTTCTGCATGACTCTTGCATGGTTAATAATGTTTAATATACTATACAAAAGTTAAGCGTAGCTCTACCATTTTAGGAACAAAACAGGGAACATAAATCTGTAAAATTTAATCAGAATTTTCCACGGTTGATTCAAGAATTATCATCCTAAATATATGAGGTTGCAAAATTGAATCTCTGTTTTACACCAGAGGGAGAAAAAATTCTTAGTGAGATTTAAGCCCAGACTCAGAATTTTCATATATGAAAGCACGTAATAACATATTATTATTCAACTTCTCCTGTGATAAAAATGATTCGTGTTAGATATCAGTGCAAGACATATTAATAAGTAATTTCTACCGCAGATTTATTACTCAAAATAAATATCTATTTTATTTTATTTTATCTGAACAAAAAAGTTAATTAAAATAATTGTACGGAAAATTAGAATTAATTCTTTTTAATGATCTGATTTGTCGTTATTATAATGAAATATTCTTTATTATTCTCACTGGATGCTCTCATAGAAACAAAAAACGTACTGATAAAAAGAATTAATTACTTACAATACCTTTCTTCATTATAGGTTTAATGAGGGAACAGCCAGCATCTCCGTTAGTAAAAAATATGGAAAAAATAATTGATGATAAAATATTAATTTATTACGACGCGCATTTCGGCCAATAGAGATGTTTAGCAGCTTTATTAACGATTTAAACATTTTAATTGTTTCCGTACCACTTATATTCTACTATCAAATTATTTAATAAATATATATAGAAATTGCAACAAATCAGAAAAAAATTAATTGTAAAGTATACAAAATGTTATTATTTATTATATATCAGATTTGTTTGATACTTTTTTCTCTAAATTATCAATGATATACAGTAGAATCCATTAATACCAAATTACTTATTTTAAATATTTACTTGTACACCTGAAGACGTCGTAAATAAAGAATCGAAACGTATTATTTTGTATTAAATTGTTTATAAGAAGTATGGCACAGTACATAAATAGAAAATAATCTCCTGGTCAACGTGTGATTAAACGTTTATCGAGAGTGTTACATTTATGAACCGTTACATTTTCACGACTCTTACCCTATCAAAGCTTACAGAATGTTAATTTTGTCACAACCGGCGTGATGCCTCACGCAACTTTAGTCGAGTCAGCGTAATTATGCACAATAACGTACAAGAGTCTAAAAATCCGGATCATTTTATTCTCTCACGCTAAGAGAAGTCAAAATATTCATGATAACCTCAGAGTCAAATATACTCCCGGTAACTGAAGACAAGAAAATACTTTCTGTTCGCTAATAGAGTAAAACAAGTTTCCCAGAAATAAAAAATCTATTGGTATCTTAAGAGAGAGAAAAATATTACCCATACACTAAATGAGTTATTAATAGTCGCAGATTCTTACGACAGGTGAAGTTACTATTGGTATCTTAACAGAGTATAAAATAGCCTCGTTGCCCTAAAATAGTGAAATATACTTCTGATCATAATCCCTATCGGTACTAGTGTTGTTTTATCTATCCTATTTGACATCGTTCGTAATTAACGTGTGTAGAAATTGTTCTAATTAAAAACAGATTTTAGTTTCACCCTCTATCATGAGGACTGAACAATAACTTAGCCAGATCGTTCAATGTCTTCCATAACTCCGAAACAGACACAAACCTTGGTTGGTTATTTCATGGCATTGACTTTGTCTATGTTTCCTCATCCACTTATTCAGAGTCTGAAGAGCATTTTAAGTAGCATATTGAATTTCAGATATAAACTGTGACTTTGATAACGCTAGTATAGAAAGTAATATTAAAAGAAGTTATACTAATCGCAAAAAATAATACAGAGAAATACAATCAATTTTATTAACCTTAAAATGTTTATTGGACATATTTTAGTCGGTTTTAATCCTTTCCTGTATGAATGCCAGTTGTATCTTGCCCACAAAGTGCTTGTGTCCAGGTTGCAAGAAATACGAGTTCAAAAATTGGTTTTAAGTGCACCAGGAATTTAAGGTTGTACCCTATACTTTTTCCCCCAGTCCTCCAAGGTTTACTACAACATAACCCGTAATATTTCATGCCAGAAATAAATTCAGCGGCTTCCACAACTCTAGATTCGACATCAATCTCAGTTATTTTCGCTTTATTTGTATTATTCTTGTATGTTACTACCCCTCCCCCTCCACCAGCAACCCTTAGGGTGCTTCACTCCCCCTAACAGTGGAGTTTAAATGATACAAAGCATCATGAGAAACACTATCTCATTGACCGCGAAAACAAGTCTCGTGGAACTCGTGTACAAAACTGGACAAAATTGACCAATGTTTTAAGATTTGTATGCGGAACATACAGCTGTTATATGTTGCTACTCTCACACACAAGCACTCAATTTTATTTATTAGATAGATTCAACTCATGTCCGATAAATATAACTATTAAAATTTTAAAAAATTATTCAATTTGTAACTTTTTCAGTGTGCTTAGTCTGGGAATCTGCTTTGATTTTGAATATATGTAATAAGCCAATTCTGACAAATTAAAGATTCAATAATTGGTAAGAAATAAAACTAATTTTAGGCTAAAATAGAGTGTATAAATTAAGATTGTACACATTTGAGAACAGATTCAATCTGCTGTTTTTGTTTCTTTGTTAAGTTGGTAGCATTTCATGTGAATTATCAACGACATGAAATAAAAATGAATCATTTTAGTTAAATCGAATACATTAAACTTATAAATTTTAATGATTATAAATTTAATGTCGATAAGTTACGTCACTGTATAAATTTGAAAATTTAATGTTTGAGTTGTTTTCTTAATAGCTCCTATGAGTGACTTTTATAAATAGTTTAGACTGTGTCCCAATAGTTATTAAGTAGATTAGTACATCGAATTAATCTAGACTTAATATTATTTTGGAATGGTTGTGACGTTTTGATATTTTTGAAATGCTTCAATATAATTATGATATTCATTTCTTTTAGATGAATATAGGACGAAAGCCGCAATCTTATGAAGGTGACGAAGGACCTTGCTCTACCTAATTAAACGTTAATTAAAAGTTAATTGTTGTCTGATTATAGGAACAAAAGAAAAGATTCATAGTTGACCTACAGTTTTGTGCAACATCACGAATTGCAGTTATTCATGATATATAAATTAATTAAATTGAAACTGTGAGCACAAAGCTTGATTTTAATTATTTGAATCTTTCCCTGCAGCACGATGCACTATATTTAGCGAGCAGCAGGGCGCCACTTTTGTGCAGTGATGAAGCCAACCTGTCAAACTCGAGTGAGCAGAGCTAATGTTAGCTCAGACTCTTCCAAATTTCATAAACAATTTAACAGCTCTTAGACACGCTGAAGAGAAGCTTCACAAGCGAGAATTTATGCAAACTTATCGCACCTCAGAAGAAGGGGATGCAATCCAAAATTATACAGCGGCGGAAATTACAATAACTTGCTGATTTGTATTTATCTAATTACTAAGTATACGTGACTGAGATATTAAAGGCCTGCGTCAAAATACGCGCTATGGGTAAGTATTCAATTTCGTTGTGTTTTAGTGCTCACCTCAGAGAAGGTTTCTTCATCTTTTCTTTCCATCTCCAAAATTTGCTAACAGAAGTCTCAGATTCTCACTAAATTATACATTAATTTATTTCTGCCCTCCAATTGGCTCGCCAGTAACTTCAGCGACATGAACTGTGTATACCTTACCATCAGATATATTTTATCCTCACGTAGCCCGTCAAGGGAGGTAATTATATATTTGTTATGGGAGAAATAATACTTAAATATAATTAAAATACAATAAATTGCCATAAATATAAGAAATTTAATAAGAATTAAAAACGAATCGTCCCCAACGTTCTACAAAACAATTTAATATACATAACTGAGTATGGTTAAATTAACATACATTGTGTGATATAGTTACAAAGAATTAAAACCTTATTGAAATTTTGTGTTGTTACCGAAACATCCGTAGGGAAATCATTGCCAAAGAACTTACATTGTTGTTACCGAATTTTTTAACTTCATGAATAACACTTCTAAGATTCAAAAATGCACAATTAAATCATATGAATACAGAGTAATATATAAATTTTGCGTATCTACTTTGGTATATGCACTGAAAATGAACATGAATCCATTATAAACTTCTTGATCAAGTGAAGTTATGACCTCATCGATATAAATTAGCCTAAAACATATTTGATTTCATACTTTTGTTCTCTTCTCTTATTTTCTCTGACGGAATGTTTATATGTGCATATACGTATACATTACCTGTTTCGTATTTTCCTCGTTACTCACACAGTGCCATAAAACAGTGAAAAATTTAATATATATAGTGAATAGAAATATTTGTCCGTTATTCTGAACTTAATACATTATTATTAATCTTATTAGATTTAAAAGGACATAACATAATTAAGGAGACAAATTTATGTCCAAATAAAAACTTTTTTAGGGTTATTTGGTACTTTCGCGAGTAACGGTTGTCATCATTGGGATGAGTTGAGAGCACTTAACGTACAAAAAGCGTTTCGTTTGTAACCTCGTAATTACAATTAACGACGGCGTGTCCGCTTAAAGTTCAAAAATTATTTGAAAAACGTTCAATGAGCCGTCGCTTGCTTCCCGAAAGCGAAAGACAGGATGGAATAATTTTACAATACGTCAAATGTTGCGTTAACCAAAATGTTTTATAACTGAGTACAACAGTTCAGAAATGGTCGAACATTGCTTACTGACGCGCAACGTCCTGGCCGCCCAATTGAAGTTGCAACTTTACCCAACCCGAAGACATTTTAATAAAGTCCAACGTAATACTGTTTAAATAAAGTAAGAAACTCAATTACACCAAGCTGACAGAAGAAGCCATTGAAGGAATGGTACAGATTTGGCTATCTCTTATTTTGATTTGTTGGCTTCACTCAAGAAATAATTACGTGAAAAAAGTTCAGTAACATAGAAGAAGTCAAAGAAAGAGAATAATGGAAAAATGTCGACCGGACCAGGGTCTCGAATCCCGGACCTCCCTTTTCCCGGGCGGGCGCCCTACAACTGAGCTAATCCGAGTCGACGTCCAAGGACCGATTCAACATCCCTCCATTCCCGTGAACCTAAGCCAGGCTTACCTACAATTCGCTAATCAAATTCTTCACACCCTAATTCTAGGAAATTTTGTGGGAAACTGACTCAAACTACAAGACCTCTCGGCATCAAGTATGAAAACGTTCATCATTGGTACAAGTTTATTAATATTGAGAAGTATAAAAAGTTTTGTTTTGTAAAAATACGCATTTTTTTCTACATAATTGTTTTTGTTTAACCATTGAAATCCCTCGTACAGTCAAAGCATTTTATAAAAATATTTTCCTTGTCCTTACAAGCCACGAATTAACGTTGCCAAATGAAATTGAAGCCAACTATTAGCAGCTTATAATGTGTTGCTTATGAATTTAAAAACGCTTACAACCCTTACATCTTATAAAATATTAATAATGAATATGTAGAGGTCTTTGAGTTGGCAGCGCCTTAACTTACGTCACTTTTGATGCCAGTACAAAATTGTAACGTTCCTTAAATGATGTCACGTGTCTCGCTTGTCACACAGCTTGAGCAGCTTAAAGCTTTTCCAGCAGCGACCGAGAATTCACAAAGTTGGCTTCCTGGGCTCAGCGTCGACTCGAGACAAAGGACCAGCCAGAATTTCCCTACAACAGCGAAACAATGCTGAAGAAGCGGTGCGTCTCCCGAACAAAGGCAACGAACACGATGGTCTGTTCCAGCGTCGCTCTTGAGGACCAACAAGATCAATGTTGACGTCCAAGCAGCGGGACTTCATCCATTACCCACAAAGAATTGTAAACGAAGCATAGGAGTTGCTATATACCGTTGTCGAGACCTCTTAAAAACTCATTATAAATGTTTTCATGCATAACATCAGACGCCATTAATTTAATTATACGCTGACCACGCGTCACTCCAAATTCGGAATGTGTCATGCCCGCAGCCGACTGGGTAGGCCCAGGCCCTCAATGGGCTGTAGAGCCATGGAGAAAGAAATTTATTTAATTAATATTTTATTCGTTTTAATATTACAGTTATACATTACTGCAGGCGTGAGTTGGAACTCAGTGATGGAATGCCTAAACGAGTTGGGTAAAACAAAACAATTGATTTCAAAAAATAGAGAAGAGAATTATAACTGTCTCAGAAATATATTTTAATTTTTACCATCATTACACGTTTTAAAACACTCCCGAGAGACATATCATCCCTCACACGTTTCTAGCAAATCAAATAGGATATGTCGCAAATTTACTGATACTTGAATAGCTGTTATTTGAGAACCCAACTAAGTCGTATTAAATACTTGTAATAAAATTATGTAATATAATGGAAAATTAAGATCCACACATAATCATGCCATTTGCATACTGGAATTCAAAGCTTTCACAGTCTCAATTAAAAAGCGCTGCTGTGCATTTTGAGAATTTTAAGCTTAACTAGATGCAACCAGAAATACACCACTAGGATCCAGCACATCATCGAAACTTATTGGCCGCGTAAGAAAATAGATCTTTCCAATTCATGCCTCAATGAATAATTCACATCCTGCGTGTTTCCGGATAAGAATACTGTTATTCTCATTCTTACTTTAATTTTCACTTTAATAAATAGCCCATAAATGCTAAATTTAACATAAAAATAGTGTAGCCTATTAGAGGACAATTTAAGTAGTTATCTAGCTGCTTGGTTTGTTGTTGTTGTATTCAGTTTTTAGAGTGGTCGGATGAAACCCTCCATGCTAACCTATACTGCGTAAGTCTTTTAATTTCCGCATAATTATCACATCCCACACACGCCATGATCTGCTTAGCGTATATCATCCTTGCCCTCCCTCTTCTATTCCTATCCCATACACATCCCTCTAATACTAATTTTACAAAACCCTTCTCTTGGTCAACGTCCTCCATATTGTTCGCTCTTCCCCTACTCCTGCTTAGAACCTCCTCGTTAGTCATTCTACCCATCTGATTTTAAGCATTCTCCTATAGCATCACATTTCAAATACTTCTATGCTTTTCCTTTCTGCAACTCCTACCGTCCATGTTTTCAACCCATATACCGCCACGCTCCATACGAATATTTTAATAATGATTACCGAATATTCACACTTATATTACCCATAAGTAAATTATTCTTTTTTTCGCGAAAGCCTTCTTTGTATGTGCTGTCCCACTATTTATGTCTACTATACTTCTACCATTCCTAGTTATTATGCTGCCCAAATAGCAGAATTCCTTAACCTCCTTCAAAATATCCCTACCCAATGTAATGAGCTATGTTATTCCATTGTTTCCCATACTACACTCTCCGCCCTTGATTTTCCCTCTATTAATCCTCATGTTGTACTCTTCCTCCTGGACCACGTTCATGCCACTTATTATGGTTTCCAAGGCTCTTCTGACTCCCATAATACTACAATATCATCGTCAAAACGTAGAGCTTTATTTCTTCTTGTTTTTCTCAGTTTGTTTGGGTCAGGTGTTATTCACCAAGGAAGTAATTTATTTTCATATATGTAGAGCGAAGCAAAATTAATTACGTCTTTAATAAGGAAAGCTGTAACTTTAGCAGCCCATATTAAATTGAAATATTGTTATAAAAAATGCTTTTTTATAATTTTGTTTTCAATTAAACGGTCACATTTGGAGACTAAATAGAAGCTTATTCATACCATTTTTGACATCAAATTTTGGATTTTATCAGAAACAAATACTTTTTCAATTTTTAAAATTTTGAAGTATTTAAATAAACATATTTGATAAAAGAAATAGAGTGCGAAGTATAAATTAATCGCAGATAGTATGGACAAATAACCTGAAGAAAATTAATTGTACGTGATGAAGTCCCAGCTCGAGGACGAAACGTCGTTTCCAACAAAACTTCTTTTTCGTCTGTACGTGTAATCGTACTATTTTGACGAAGTTCAATGATTGCAGGGATAGTAATTTGTCTAAATATAACAATAAAAACATTAAGTATGGACGTGACATAAATTTTAAGGGATTAATAACGATATCGGTGGTCGAAAAAATAGTCAACTAAATTAGACTGCAATTTAAAATTACTTATAATAATAAATGTCGATTATGACGTATTTATCATTTACCCGAAGGATTCGGCGGATACTTGATCAGTCTAACAAACATATTCCCCACATTCGATAGGACATAAGGTGCATTGCAGAAATCTGTTTCTTTAGTCACAGGGTTAATGTTTAGATAATCCAGTATGTCGCTATTGGATGCACTCATAAATCTGCATTACTATAGAAAGGAATAAAACGACACACTTGCGTACTGCTGAGAGTGCAAAGATGACGGATGCGTTTCAGAGTTTCTTTCAAGGGAGGAAACTCGAGAACTCTAAAAAAAATTGACGGCTCCAGAGATCCAAGCGGCTGAGCTGCCAAGCACACAGGCCGTGGGACATATCACTTACGCGCTCGCACGTGCGTCAGAACACACGCACAATATTCATAAGGACTCCCTCACTGCAGGCTGTGACATGCTGCTGCCTGTGAGAGTTTATCTCGCAGGAATTTCCCCCACAGTGACTGCGGGGCTCATCTCATTATGTCGGAAATGCCTAGTACTCTCTCTGGTTTTTTTAATCAAATTTCTCACATGCCGAGACACCTTCACCTATTCTTGGAGGTAGATGTACTGGGGTCGAAGACCTTGGGCATATGGCAAGAGTTGTCCACTGATCACATTGGATCAGTCTGCCAACTGCCTCCTAAAACTTGTGGAGACACGGAGAAAGGAATGCTGCGACCCCACAGCAAACTCGTCTCCCGTCATTCGGAAGGGCGTGAGAATAGTACCTAATGCCCGACCTACCTGATGCAGGTTTTCTGGGGTTTTACCTGCATCTCTTTAGGTGAAACACCGGGTAGGATCCTTAAACCACAGCCCGGAGACCCTAGTCAACCCTTGGTTACCTTGCTCTACTCTTAACTTTTTCACGCAGCGAATAAACATCTAGTTTGGGAGGCTTTATGAGGGCATAATGCATACTTTTGTTAGTTCTAAGTGACTTTAAGGTTGTTGTTGTGGTATTCAGTCCTAAGAATGTCTTGTGCTAGCATAACTAACACATCCCACATCCTCTCTAATCTCCTTAACGTAATCCATCCTCAGCCCCCCGCTTCTGTTCTTATCCCCACACACTTCCCTCTAATGCTAATTTTACAACACCCTCATTTCTTAAAACGTGGCCTACTAATCTATCCTTTCTCTTTGCCAACGTCCTCCATATTGTTCGTTTTTCCCCTATTTTCCTCGTTCGTAACTGTATCGACCCATCTAATTTTCAACATTCTCCTATAGCAACACATTTCAAAGGTTTCTATACGTTTCATTTCCGCAAAACCTATCGTCCACGTTTCGCTCCCATAAAACGCCACTCTGCATACGAAACTTTTAGCAACGATTTCCTAATGTTCACAATGATATTACCCGTAAGGAAAATAATCTTTTTTGAGAAAACCTTCCTTGCCTGTGCTATCCCATTATTCATGTCTACTATACTTCTACCATCCCTAGTTATTATGCTGCCCAAGTAGCAGAATTCCTTAACTTCCGTCAAAATATACCTTCGCTCCCTATTCTACACCCTTTGTTATTCCACTGTGTCCCATTCTACTCTCCATTACCTTGGCTTTTCCTCTATTAATCCTAATATTAAACTCTTTGCCCAGGTACCCGTTCATGCCATTTATTATGGTTTACAAGTCTTCTTCTTAATATGTAATATTACAATGTCATCGACAAACAGTATATTTTGATTTCTTCTTCTTTCAGTGCGATTCCTTTCCCAACTCTTCATCGCCCGTTGTATATAGCAAGGGTGACAGACTGCATCGCTGTCTTCCTCCTTTCTTGATTCCTGATTTATTTTCTTGATCTTCAGTTCCAATGCTGCTGACTGACAGGTTATGGATAACCTTTTAGGGCAGGACCGTTGAATGGCATGAGAAATCATGTGGGACAAACATGAAGTAGAGACGTTGGACGGTTTTGGCCTGAAATGGGTGAAGAAATGAACCTAAATCTTCAACAGATAGACATAATCATTTTCTGGGGTGAACAGCGGTAAACACACAAAAACAATCCGATAAATGGTTTAGGAATGAAGAAGTCCAAACATCATGACACGCAATCTGTTCGAACTGGCCCGATATATAATCTCTAAAACAACGGGGCTTTTATTTAAATAGATGGACTCAACCTATGGAGTATAACAGAGTTGCATAATCAATAAAGTAAAATGGTAGTCTAGGAAATAAAAAACAGTAAAACAGCCTATTAGTAAGACAAAAATTAATATAAACTTATTTAAAAGATTAGTTTCTAAATTAGGAAACTCATCTGGTGTGTTATAACAAAAAAAGTTATTAACAATATAATATGCATACTTTAATTATCTTATAAAATGAAAAATTACCTACGGTACCAATAAATTTAAAAGAATGCAAATTTAAACGTGCAAGTTCCACAGGCAAAGAGGTCGATATGTCAGTTAAAACCAGCAGCTCATAGGCTTACTTAAGTAATTTTTAACAGAAATAGACGAATTGTTAGATCTGATGTGAAGCATCGCACAAGAAAAAAAAATCACATTCAACATCTAAACTTTAACATTTTGCCAATCAATCTTATCGTACTTAAATATACAGTGGGTCACCGAGACAAGTAATATTGGTCACTTGGGACCCAAATGGTGGGAAATTTCCTAAATTGAGCAACAAATTTCCATGACGTCACATCCATACCAGGAGCATGAGGACGAATAATCAGGAATTAATTCTTCTACATCTGTCCGTGTGGCTGTGTACCTTCGACTGAACTTTTGCATCCCATTAAGAGGTCAGACGGACTCACCGGGTTTAACAAAAGAAAACATTGTATGAACGTCAATAAACAGTTAACTTAATTTTAGAAGATAGTTTAATTTTTCTTCTTATTCAATAATTTTCCTTTTCAGAAGGATAGTTACTATATTAGTAGAGGAACCATTTCAGGGTCTAATTGAACTATTGACGAAGTAATATTTCTGCCAGGTCTATTTTTTTATTTTCTGTGACCAATCACTTGAAAACCAATATTGAGTTTGCGTCTAATTTTAGAAGACATGATAAGAAAAAACCGGCCTATGTTCATGGCATTTTTAGATTAGGAAAACAGCGTCTGATAATGTGAACTGGAACAATCTATTAAGGATATCGAAGAGCACTGGAATACAATTTTGAGAAAGGAGGCTTATACATAACCTCTACAGTAGACAGGCAGCAGTAATTAGAAAAGAAGATCAAGAAAAGAAAGCAGAAATCAAGAAAGGAGTAAGTCAAGGATGTAGTCTGCCGCCCATGATTTTTAACTTATATATAGAACAGGCAACGAAGGAAGTTAAAACGGAATATGGAAAATGAATCATACTTCAAGAAGACGTAAAATCCCTGCGCTTTTCCAATGATATTGTAGTATTAGGGGAATCAGAATAAGACTTGGAAACCATAATAAATAGCATGAACGTAATCCTGGGGAAAGACTTAAATATGAGGATTAATATTGGGAAAACCAATAATGGAATGCAGTACGGGAAACAGTGGAATAACAAAGGCTGTTAGATTGGGAAGGTGTATTTTGACGAATGTTAATGAATTCTGCTACTTGGGAAGCGTAATAATTAGAGATGGTAGAAGTGTATATATATATATATATGAGTTAGAAAGAAGCCAGTTATTGTTCATCTCTCCTGCTGGCAACTGACTCCTGGGCTCCTTAAAGCTCAGTATTCATTTTTCATTAAATCTTCAAAATCTATTCTAGTGTCTTTGATTCCGTTCAGGTTTAGACGGCTTGGGAAAAGAACCTTACGTCCTGAATCTTTCTATCATCTTTCCTGAAATTCTTCGGTACCTGAAGAAGAGACGACGACGGAAATATTCTGAGTCCACCTCCCTTTCAGTCTAATCAACTTCCGTTATTGGCTAAGAATTAAAATTTTAACATCCTTCTTATCTTGTTTTTCAAGTTTTAGCCAGGTTAACACATTTCATTGATAAATTAAATTTAGGGTGAAACTATCGTTTATCCAAGTTTCTATGGCTGTTCTATGTGAGCCACCTCCAGTTACATCGCAAGTATCTAAGCTGTATTCCAGTTCCTGCCGCACTTGTGATAGGATATCCTTTGTTATTGTTTCGAGCATTTAAGTTATTCGCTGCTTTAGTTCGGAAATGGGGGAGACGAACACTTTGTCTTTAACGAGACCCACAGGAGATATAAGGATCTGAGTGGCCAACAAATGAATGGCATATCGTTCGATCCAGCACGGTCAATCCAGCGATGGGGTAGACTATCGTACAGGTACTGACGTTCGTTTTTATTACAGTGTGATTGCTGAAAGTTAAACTTCACTACTCGCAGCTTCATAATTAATTTGTTTCAGCTAAAGAAGTCAATTACAGAATTTGTACTATGCTGTACTTTTGGCCCCGTTCAATATGAAACACACTGTATTCTGCATATAAAATCTGATCCATAAAATTTATAGTAAATGACATTGCCGATGAGTGTGTATCCAGTTGGTATGATGAGTACAATAAATGTGTTTTTAAGAGTTTAGTAGCCTCCATATTTTCGGTGTAACTTAAAGACAACTTGTTGTATTCCACAAACAGCTGCGGCAAAGCTAATAATCATGCATCATCTGCTAAGTCCTCAATTAACGTTGTTATTTTTAAACATGTCGTAAAAACTGCATCTAACCTTAAGTAACATGTGTCGCAAGCAATTATCGCTACCTAAATCTTATCATGTTTCTCATAAATCAAGATGAAAGCAATTTGTGCTTTGGCAAGGTAGCAGAGTTCACACGCGTTGGTCGCTCGTCTTCCTCTCCTTTGATCGTGAGTAAGCGACTTCTTCCAATTACAATATTCCGACAGTAAGTCTTCGGGGTAACATAGCATGGTATTACGGACGTTCGGAGACGTCACGTGTTTGAGAATCAAGAAAGTGACGTTCAGTTGCTAGCTGTTCATTTCAAATAATGTCTGAGAATGTTTTACTCAAATACAGTCAAGAGCATTCTCAGGAGTTGTATTGCGACTTAAGAATTATTTTAATCAGATTATTAGTGGAAAAAATTTCACAAACAAACATTTCAAATGAATGTATTTAATATCACATTTCATAATAAATTATGTACAGTAAATTTTTTGAAAGCGCTAGAATTAAAGAACATTTGATTTGTCTTTTCCGTAAAAGACGCTCTGGCTTGACCAAACATATAATGTTGGAAAAACATAACTTCCATAATAATAAGGATAGTGTTACAATTCTGTTTGAAGAGAGTAATTATTTACCGAAATAACTGAACAAATAGTCCTTATTCGATCCAACATATAATGCTTTTTTTATTTATTAAAACTGATACAAAATTTTAATTGAAACTTTACTACATTTAAAACGGTACGTTTTCTTAAATTTCGTAAAACAATGCCAATCGTTTTAACTGTAAATATTGGCAATTAGTTTCTATCATTTTTAGATATTTAAGAACTGTAATTAAGACCAGTTACGGACCCAAAATTGGGGACTGGAATAACCACCCCCCTCCCCAAAGGGAAACCAAATGTGAAAAAAAATATTACATTTTGTGGGACAATTAATACTGTTAATAGAAAATTAACACTCTTCGTGATTGCGTGTTGAATGTGGTTGTTTCATTATTAGTCATATCTGAAAATTGAGGCTTAATCGCTAATTAAAAATGAACTGTATCAAACCATAATACGTCAGTTGTTGTTTTATTCGTATAATACCTCCTTTATAGCTACATGGATAATAGCTTTCTGGTTCTTAATTAATAAAACATACAAATGTAAAACTTTAACGCAATGAAGAATGGAAATTTGGATTATCGGATAGCAACCGTTATATTCTTTGTAATTGAGGACGCTATATCCATACCAATGACAATAATAATTATTGTTAAATAAATCATTATTCAAAAAACACTATCTATTAAATATGCAACACAAAGTAACAAATAAAAAATAAAATAGACTGAAGTGATCAAGAGTTTGTTTAATTATTATAAAAATCAATTATAAATTTCGAAAATTGTCCCCTCACAAAGATAATTCTCTGATTACACTTCTGGTCAGATGGACTAAATTATCCTCATCACACTAAACTTCAACACTTAATAATGAAATTAGTAAGAAATTTTCAAATTATCTTTTTTAAATATGTTCATTATTTTTAGATAAATTTTTTAATACTCCTAAAGAGATCCCAAAAAGTTAGAGAATAAACGTTGTATATTTTACAGGTGTCGATGCTGGAAATTATGCTTTGTACCATAATACTTCCGATTCAATTAGTTGGGTGTAACTATTTTCACTATCTTAGTGACTTCTCTTACTCTTCATATACAAGGAGAGTTTGTCTCTCTTTCTTATGTATCGCGAGTACTTTTTACGTTCTTAAGATACCGAGACAATTTTTGTCTCTCTCAAGGTACCGGGAGTATAATAGACTCTTTTAGGATATCGGAAGTATTTTTGGATCTCTTAAAGAACGGAGAATAAATTGTACTAATTTTTTGAACTCTTTTTAAAGATTTCGGGCTTATTTCAGATACCACAAAATTTCTTGATTTGATTAAGGTACTGTCAGTCATCACGCCATTTGTGATTAAATTAACATAATGTTAACTAAGATAGGGCAGGTATTGGTATACTTTTAAAAATGTGTCTTTTTCGATTCCGGTATAATAACTTGTTTACCAAGAGATTATTTCTGAATTCAATGCTGTCGGGGGTAATCCTAAAAAACCGCAAATGTAGCACTGAAATATATATATATATATATATATATATATATCAATTTAATAAATGCGCAGTGATTTGATTATCTCACATAATCTCATGAATGACAGATATTAAATTAAATAGATTTGATAAAAATTCGTTGAATAAATTCAAACTGTATAAATTGAATTCTCCAAAATTTCTCTCGTCAAAGACAGTATTATATGACCATTTTTTTGGCCAAATTTGTTGAAAATATCTTAACGATTAATTCTTCAATAAAATTCCCAGTGTGCTAAACGCTTCCATTTTAACAAAATGGGGAAACAATAATTTGAATAATATGGATATTAAAATTCTTCTTCTGTGTGAGTTGCAGTTAAAATAAATATTTTATCCCTCTCTTTGTTCTGTTTTAATGATTTTTTTTTCAATGGCGAAAATTTTGACCACTGAGTATCCCGACAAATGCGTCGCTGATTCCAATGGTTTTATTTAAGTTGTCTAATTTTGTATTAGTTTATGATTTCCTTTTTTCAGATAAAATATTAATTTCTTCCTTAATACAATTGTTGTTGTGGTATTCAGTCCTAATACTGGCTTGATGCAACCCTCCATGCTAACCTTTCTTCCACAAGCCTTTTCATTTACTTATAACTAGCACAACCCACATCCGACCCTAATCTCCTTAGCGTATTCCATCCTTGGTCTCTCCCTTCTGTTCTTACCCCACGCAGTTCCCTCTAATGCTAATTTTACAAGACCCTCCTGTCTTAAAACGTGGCCTATTAATCTATCCCTTCTCTTAGTAAACGTCCTTCATATTGTTCGCTCTTCCCCTATTCTGTTTAGAACTTCCTCGTTTGTGATTCTATCCACCCATCTGATTTTCAGCATTCGCCTATATATTTGTGGCATAAAGTTTGCTTTCTTCTTGATTTTAACTTTCTGCAAACGCCATTGTATACATAGAAATTTTGCATTCCTGCAAATTATTTCTTTGATTTCTCTTAAACATTTATGTTTATGTAATTATATAAGGTACTTGTTACATCTGTAAATAGCAATAATTTTAACCTCTCGTCCATCCTCAGAAAAGGGTCCATGGAGTAAAATAAGACAAAATGTTAACATGATCTTGCGATTGTATGATGAGGAGTAATTACTGCTGTACCTGATACCTCAAAATGGTTCCTGTCTCTCTCCTCATCGCAGCTAACAATGTTGTTTATAACACCGTATAATGCCTACGCATCAATCTTAGATAAGTGTTTCCCTAGAGTTAGGGTTTAAAAGTCTATCGTCGTCTCTAGAGTTAATTTTTATTCTCAATTTTTCCAATACTTTTCTTTATTTCTCCGTTTTATTATTTATTTAATAGTATTCGTTGTAACCTCATTTCATTAGTTTCTTATTTTGTCCATATTAAATAATATTATTACAGGTAATAATTGAATCAGGCAGTTACAAGTATAAGAAGGTAAACACGGGTACTTTCTTACATTAAGCGGATGAAAAATATACTTGCACAGTTATATTAAATTGTTGGATGGAGACCTGTCGTAGCCCGGGTATTTATTATTTTATCCCGGTACATTATTTAAATCTTTGTCAACACATGATTGAAAATGTGACAGTTATGTCGAGAGTGTCAAAATACTACGGGACTAAAAATATCTTCAGTAATATAAATAATAAAAATTCTCCTTCATTAAAGGATCAATTTTTACTTAAATCGCATATTAAAGGACATAATGTAACACAGCGAATCGCATTACACCGGATTCTACACCAAACTCGATAGCTTTCTTGCTATTTTCATATGATTCATTTCCACCCCACCCCTCTCATATTACTGCAAGGGGTTGAAATTATTCACAACTATTGTCGGGGAAACACAATAGAAGTAATTGACCTGAAGAATTCTTTTCTGATTCAAGTATGAGCCTTCATTACATCTAAAAATTACGCTAATTTAACCCCCTCCCCGTAGGGGTGGTAGCCGTGTCTTACCCCAGAAGTATTTGGTTTTGGGTCGCGAACATGAAAACAAAATTTTATCTAAATTGTCCCGTCCTTTATATGTATTACGCGGAAGTATGCTTTACCACATCCCACTATTAAGGAATGAACTGCAAAATAATTCACATTCTAAATGTCAGAATCAAACTCAATGAATCCAATATCATCGATATTGATACCAAACATGACTCTTTTATTTTTACTTTCATATGACGCCCCGAACGCCCCCACCCTAAGAATACTCCCCCACGCTAGTAGTATCGTAGGACACACTATGAAATTAATTGACTCGGCCATATATTTATTTGATGTAAATATTGGCCGTTTTTGGATATTTAAAATTTTCCATCCCGTCAACCTGTGTCTTACACCAACATTGTTGATTTCCGGTACGCCAAGAGAACATGCGCATAATGTAGACGAAATTATACCATCAGTTAAAAATAGTATGTGGTCTGTTTTACCCCATTTTTTGAATCGAGAATTAAGCTCACATTACACCGGTTTAGCGCCAAATCTCTATTTTTCTGGTTAATTTTACGTTTTGCGCCTCCACCCCTACCCTTAAGAATACTCCTCTTCGGTTATGGATGGGGTTAAAATTATACACAAGCAATATCGGAGGACACTCTATCAAATTAGTTGATCAAAGTATGCATTCATATGATAACAAAATCGACCATATTTGTTTATTTAAAATTTTCCACCCCTTCCACTCCCGCCTCTCACACCACCAATGCTAATTTCCGAGTAGCAATGAATACGTGTACTAAATTTGGTCTAAATTTGTCGACTCCTTTATATTTGTATGCGGAACATACATTCACACAGACAGACACACATACAGGAAAATTTATTATAGAGATGGGTATAATGCATACAAAAATGTTATAACAAGATATTACCCTTAAGGAAGTACAAAAATATTTATGTCAAGTAAAATAAAAGTATTAATATTTTCTTTCATATATCTATACAATACAATAGATTATGTAAGTACTATAACAATTTCTGAATGGTCCCATTTATATGTACCGAATTAAAGTAAAATAATTTGGTGTCATACAATTGGTCAAGTGTAATGAAAGTTTTAAGTTTATGAAACAGAAACTTGTACATGTTTATAAAATATTTCCATTTTCTTAGAAATATTAAAATATTTTCTCTCGAATAACATTTTCTTGATTTTTGAAAACATAAAGCCCCTACACATTACGGAATCCAAATGAGATGATTAATTATAAATTACAGTCAACTTAGTCCGTACTTGATTTGTTTAACCTAACCTCAATATTTGACTGTTAAGTAGTGCGTAACGCATTATTTAAAAGCCTATTACCAAATTTGGAACTTAATCTGATGATTAAATTAAATTTTTCTCAAGTTATCTATACCAAAAAGTAAAATCGAAGTGCCTGCCTGGAATTTTTCTGAGGCTCCGAAACGTCTCAACGGAATTTAATGAAAATTTGAGGGTCTAAAACAGTAGTTTTAAATTTAATTTTTGTGCATGTGTCATTTCGATATCTTACATACTTCAGAAAATTTTAGTATATAAAAAAGTAAAACCCTCTTCGAAAAGATTTCGTGGTAACGAGATCTCAAAAAAGTGGATGCGGATTGTATCTTGATCTATATTATATATATATATATATATATATATAAATTATAAATATTTCACTCCGTAATTAATCTATCGTTAGCAGAGAGCTAACTCACTGAAAAATAACAAAATTCTTTCGTCGATACGATGTATATGTAAATTGATTTTAGTTTTCACCTCACGTCAACTTTTATATTTAATAATTTCTCATTTTTAAAAGAAAAAATAGTAAATATAATTGAATTTGTCTGTCTGGAAGTTTGTCTCGACTAGGCTCCGAAACGTGTGAAAACGGCACCCGTTCAAAACTGCGAGTTATAAGCTTTGCTCAAGAGCAGAAATATCGAAATATAGTTTATAAAGACGCTCTTCTCTAAGAATTCTATGATTGAAAATAGATGTAATTAATTATAAAGAAAGGTGATAACAATATATTTAACCAGCCATTTTAAGATTAATTGTAATAAATGGGAATTAAAAATTCTTAAATTTAATGAAAAAATAATTATTGAACAGCACAAAATAAACTTCAAATAGACTTGAAGAAGCTAGATTATTAGTAAGAAAGTATTTTTATGTGATTTATGTTGCAATCCTGTAGGTACTTTAACGCACAGGAATTATTCTGCGCAAGCCTAATTTACTGTCAGAGAAAGTAACAATTCTGCGTTTAAAATATATTGAAATGAAGATAGTTCGTAGAGTTTTCACTCCGATTAGTGCATTGTGTTTACAAACAGTTTGTTCCATTGTGTGGGGGCGGCTGTGGTAGGGGGGTGGGGGAGCTATAAATAGCGTCCCTCATGATTATGACCACCGACAGCGCCACAAATGGGCTTCTTGCTGACTCAATGGGACAGGCTTTAAGGACACAAAAAGCTCCGCTATTACGCGATAACTACGCCACACGAGATTAAGCCGCAAGGCCGTTAATAAGGCTCCAAGAGATGCCTCTCCCTCTTTTGAGATTTTAATTACGTGGATCGCAACCGCAGTGAGGCGCAACGGCCGGACATTTCCGTAGTCGCGTCTCAGGAACTCGCCTTCTAGATAGGAAAGTCACGAGTCTTTAACAGGGAGACAAATAATTTCATAAAACACTAACTTTTCTCGCCAGGTGTTAGAAACGACCGAAAAATCATCTAGAGGAATAAAATAATAGTTACGGAATGAAACATGGTAAGCATTTAACAAAATCTCGTAACAAATTTACTTCCACTGTCAAACAAAATATGGTAGGTGTAACATATGCTGGAGGACAATTTTAATTTATATGTTTGATACTAAATTTATTCTTTTCCTCAGAAAAATATGTTTTCCTCAGATTCATGATTACTGGTTCCCAAAACATTCTATGCGTCACAAATATTATGATAATGTCATCATTTTTTGTGTACATAATTTACATGCTAATACATTCAAATAGGATTTGATTCTAAATAAATAAATTATTACTTTCTTAAAAAAATGCGTTTTTCTCAGCTTTACGATTTCTGCTACCTAAAACCAATTTAAAAAATAATACTGATAATTGATAACAATGCTCAGCACTACATATTAATGTAAAAAAGCTAAAATATATGATAGTACGTAACGAAAGTAACATTTTCAAAACTGCTAAAGTTTGAAAATAATTTTCAAAATATCTCAACAACAAAAAAAGTTAAAAAACAAAATTTTGTACATTGCTACATATGTGTGTTATCACTGTTAAAATTTTCAGCTCAGTAGCAATTCATTTACAGGAATTTCAAATTTCAGTCCCGTGTCCCATAAAGTTAGTTTCGTATCTATTTTTCAATCTAGCTTGTGATTATTTTTATAAATAACATTATTATATTATATCGTAAAGAGCAAGAAATTTTATTAAATAATTTAAATAAAAACCCCTATATCATTTATACTCAGAAGAAACATCCGTTAAAGAGAAGCTACTACCATATTCAAAAATACTCATATGCTTAGCAAGACGATATACAGCCAGAATGTACTTATTATCTCGTACTTGTTTTGGATGAGTTTTATACGTACAAAATATCCTGAACTGAACTTAATGTGTTTCCTTGAAAGTTGCATTAATAGGGCTAAGTTAAGTGAGCTCTGTTTTCGTATCGTACTTCGATACTACTATTTGTCCCCAGTTATTTTTGTGGCATCAGAAAAATGAATGTACTAATTTTTTTAATGACAAATATTAATATAAAAAGAAAAAGAGAGAGAACGGGGAAGGGGTAAGGGGAGAGAGAGTTTAATGAGAAAAGTATCCATTTTACATGCGGGAAGTTGGGAGGTATCTGTGGCCGGTACGAGATCTGAGGACGAGCGGCGAGTTCCACGAAAAGAAGAAGACGGTAATTACTCTGTTTGTAACCTTTATTCCGATTTCATAGTACTTCCAATTCCGAACAGGGTTTCTGTTTTTTAATCTGCTGCTATGAGAATGCCTTAAATACGATCAGAGAATAGATCACATGTTTCTAAAAGTCAGTTTGTGATAATCTTGTATACAAGATGTATATTGAATAAAAGTTCTTGGGTTTTCATGCGGGTTATATCGTTTGTAAAATACATCGTTTCGACAGATAACTCCGCCATGGTCAGTTACATCCACATTCTCAAGGTGTATATTGCCAATCCTAACAATAGGCCGGCTTCAAGTAAAGAATTTGATTAGTAATGTGTATCATATCAATTGTGTAAATTTAATGTATTCTCATTCATTTTTATATAATATTCCCTATTTAAAACCATTATGACCCTACGTACTAATTTCAACGTCTACTTTTCAATTATTGTTGTACTGTAATGTAAGCAGTATCTCCGGGTTTCCAAAACTGTGTTCCGCGGGAACTGAATAGGTGTTCCACAAAAAATTGGAGTGATTCTATCTGTACTATGGATTAAAATACCATGCTGTGATACAATTTAATCAGTTCGTAAGACAAGAACTCCGATTGCGTCTAATGGGAGAAATTTGAATCACAACATTGCGAAACAAGGAAACCCTATTTCTTGTTTTCTTCTATAATAGTAAACAAGTGAACAAGTGTGGACGTGTTCAGTCAACCAGAATTCTGTACGAGTGAGTTAGAGATTGATTGCCATAATTGAAAATTATACAGTTAATATTTTATTTAACCTGACAATACGCCTTCGTCTGTGGAATTTAATTCAACTGCAGATAATTGCAGTCTGTCGGGACTATTCAGTGAAACGGTTTTCAACTGGAGGTCCACAGGAAAATTTTAGTGGCCACTTGAATCCAGAGTATTTAAAATTTTGTACGATAACATGGATGGTGAAGACAAAACACTTAAATTACATACTGAAGTGAGATGGCTATACAGAGGAAAAGCACTATTAAAACTTTTTGAACTTTTAAATGAGTTGGTCTTCTTGACGGCACAAAATAATTATGGACAACATTTTGTTGAAGTTCTACCAAATTCTTCATGGTTGATGTAACTCGCATATCTGGCTGAACTTGTTACAAGGAGAAAATACAATTTTGTATTTCATGATTTGAATCCAACGATCTTAATTGGTTTCCTGGTACCAATGAAATTTGAATGAATTAAATTTTAAAGTAGATGAAGTGTCTAAAATGTTATTAGAGCATCTACGTAACTTGAAATCAACTCATTTGCAATATTTCCGAAATCTAGTAAGGACGATTCCTGGGTTCAAAATCCATATTCTGTGACAGCTAAACCTGTAAGTTTAGATGTAAGTGACTATGAAAATCTAATTGATTTAATCAGTGAAAAAAAATACAATGATCAGTCTTTGTGATTTGTGGGCGAGTTTGTTAGGACAGTACCTTAACATTTCAAAACAATCTATTGTTGTTTTACTTCCGTTTTCATAACTCATTTATGGGAAGTTGGATCTTCATGCTACAATGAAGTCGAAGTGCAAAAACAGGCTAGACGCCAACCAGATATTAGGATTCTATTTACAAATATTGGGCCTGATATCAACAAGATATTCAAAGATCTAAAATCATCTAAGTCGCAAAGTACTTTATTTATTTATATTATATTACAGGTATAAATTTGAAAATAATTACTAAATTAAACATTGTTTCACTTTTTATGACTAGGAATCACCCATCCTAAAAAATAAGCCTAGTGTTCCGTCAGAATTTCCGATTTAACCAAGTGTTTCATTGAATACAAAATTTGGGAAACTCTGCGGTATCTAATACATTGACAGGCTAAAAAAAGTTACAAAGAAGGGCAGTAAGAATTATCTGTTGTAATAATAAGAGAATTATTGTCACAATAGTGTTAAAAGAAATGAATTACACAATCTTAGAAGTAAAGTAGAATTAGTTGAACTAGGTCTAAGTCAGATCTAAACCAAACAGTTTTTATTAAAGGCATGAAAGAATTCAAGCAGTTACAATTAGAAATTAGGGACGAATTTATATGTTGAGTGTACAGATGTATTGGATCTTTTGTTGAGTTTTACCTTGACCCAGCGCAACATTAGTAGGCGCGTTCATAACCACAGTCCGGTTGGCCGAGCCTGCATTTATCAGAGGAGCCAGGAAGTCCAACCCCAACTCAACACAGCCGTTCCCTTACAAAAGAAAGAAATAAAACAGCCTTTCCGGCGGAACTGGCGATAGCTTCCTCTTACTCGTATAAAAAAACTTCTCAGGATATTTGTAGTAGGCTTAACTCCACGCAAAAGTTGAAGTACAAGTCAACTGTAAGAGTAACTGATGGTTCCATAGTTAACGTATTTCTCAACGCGAATTAGTAAGGATTTATATTCAGCTTACGTATATATATGTCTGTAAAATGTCAACATAAAATATGATATGTAGCAACTACATTAATAACTAATATGAAAATGTTACCAATTAAATCAGTGATCGGATGGCTTGGAACGTATAAGAAATGATATGACTTGTTTGAAAAGACAATTGCCCGTTGAGGATGCCTTTTTTTCCCTGCACAATAACAAAAATATATTTCGGGCACAGTTACTATTAGCATCCATAATTAATAAAATTAAATATTAATTTAAAAGTGGTAAAAAAGCACCAAATAATAAATTAGCATATCGCACTTCTCTCGATTTAATTAAATTTTAAAACTAGGATGCAGTCTGTCACCCATGCCGTTTAACTTATATATAGAAAAGGCGATGAAGAGACTTAAAACGGAATATGGAAAAGGAATTATACTACAAGGAGAAGAAATAAAAACCTTACGCTTCGCCGACGATATTGTAGTATTAGGAGAATCAGAAGAAGACTTGCAAACCGTAATAAATGGCATGAACGTAGTCCTGGAGAAAGAGTTAAATATGAGGATTAATAGAGGGTAACCCAAGGTTTGGGAAACAGTGGAATAACAAAGTGTTGGATTGGGAAGGGATATTTTGACGGAAGTTAAGGAATTCTGCTACTTGGGAAGCGTAAGAACTAGAGATGGTAGAAGTATAGTAGGCATAAAGAGTAGGATAGCACAGGCAAGAAGGCTTCCGCGAAAAAAAGGCATTTACTTACGGGTAATATTTGGAGCGTAGTGTTTGTTATATGGGTGCGAAACGTGGACGATAGGAGTTGGAGAAAGGAAAAGAATAGAAGCCTTTGAAATGTGGTGCTATAGGCGAATGCTGAAAATCAGATGGATGGATAGAATCACAAAAGAGAAAGTTCTAAACAGGATAGGGGGACAGCGAACAATATGGAGGACGTTGACTGAGAGAAGGGATAGATTAATAGGCCACGTTTTAAGACACGAGGGTCTTGTAAAATTAGCATTAGAGGGAAGTGTGTGGGGTAAGAACAGAAGAGGGAGGATAAGGATGGAATACGCTAAGCAAATTAGGGAGGATGTGGGTTGTACTAATGACAATGAAATAAAAAGGCTTGCGCAAGATAGGTTAGCATGGAGGGTTGCATCAAACCAGTCTTAGGAGTGAATATCATAAAAACATTTAAGTTTTATTCTATTTCTTGATTTAAATTAAACGTAAATTACTGCGTTAAATGTACGTCTGTTAAATGCGTTGTAAGACACAGGTACTGAAGCTTTGTCTTCTGTATAGAACTTAAGAAAATCTTATTATAAGTTAAAAATTAATGAATAGTTACAGTATATTGTAATATTAATAAAGCAACCTATGTAAAATCTCTAACTCGTTCCACATCCTTGAAGCTTGTGCTTCTCTATAGGATTTATGGAATATGATTTTATACTTATACTTCAGTCAAGAATAGCCCAAAGGTCGACAGTTTTTCCGGAAGGGCCAATATGGAGGCAAAGAGGGAAAACTCATTCCCCTCCCAATATAGAAATTGTTAAAGTATTTGAATGGTGACGATAAAACTAGTTTTACACCAATTAGGGAAACTATAAGAAAAATGAGAGGGGAGAACAGCAAGGCCAAAAACTGACAGAGGAGGCAGAGCTACATTTTTGGTTTAGAATTGACGGAGCAGGGATCGGGGAAGACTGAGAAAAAAAGCAGATGGTTGTTCACGTGGCAGAATAAACCGGACTTTGCTTCTAGCTTTGAGACAGAAACTCTGTTCTGGTAAACTATCGAGAGTTTCTTTACTGGAGTTTTTGTGACTAAGTTTATTAAGATACCGAAACACGTTTACCTGGGAGTAGAATCTTATGTTAGATTAGTTGGCTATATTTTATTTTAACTTAGTTAATTTTCTTTTAATAAATGTAGAATTATAAAATTTAATTTTGAACTCGACTATTGCTTACTTAAAGTTTGATGTATAGCAGAGTTATAAAAATCCTACGTATAGTTTTTAATCATTTTGTTGTCGATTTCATAAGAAAGAATTGTGCTATGTGTCCATTTTGAATATTATATTTTCTAGCGAGAATATTACACATAATTAATATGTTTTCTATTGAAGAGTTGGATTTCGGTATGCTTTTACAATACTTTTATGTAATGATCATAATTCATATCTTAAGCGTTATCGAAATGCTTCTGATATGTGACGCGTTTCCGTCTGAAAAAGGTTTAGTGACAAGCCAATATTATTTTAAATTATCATTTTACAAATATAATGTAAAATTTCAAAGTTATTTAAAAATAAATCTTGAGGTTCGACGTTATATTATCTACTTAAATGTCACGTCGTAGGAATTTTAATCCTTGTAATTTATCAATCTTCTATATTTTCTAAAAATTTTAAATAGCCCGTGTGGATGAGGAAAATAAGAAATCTCCTCGAAATTGGACCACATCAACGTTAATGAACGTAGACTTTCCCGGTGAATAATTGGGATGAAATCTTCACGGTTAACCAACCGTGCCCGGCACAACGTTAACCGTGAAGATTTCATCTGAATTATCATTGTGTTCCAAAAATTACCCAAAAAGACTAATTTGTGAAAACCAAACGTTTTTTATAAAACGAACAACATTCATTTGTTCTCATATTACATTATAAGATTCCTTTTCAAAAATTGAAGTAAAATGTTTTCATTAAAATAATTACAATTATTTGACTGATGGACTCTTTAAAATAATATCAAAGTTGTATAGAATGAAGGAAACTATTTTACTATATATTTAATACTTAAATGAAAAAATCTTTAATTTAGAATCTGTATTTGTAATATAGGAAAATATTTTGCTTATTTTTTCAAAATTTTATTTCTGAAGACGGAAAATATTTTACTAATTTCAGAATACTTAAATAATTGAATATTATACGCTATTAATATTTGCGATGTCTCCGTTAGTAATGGTTCGAAACGAGAGTATGCCGCATAAGTTTGGGGCCTGGTATTCACCTTCAGTCTGCGTTAATTATTCTTGTATAAAAATATAATTTTTTATGATACAAATAAATATTTGGTCTAGCCAAAAAATCTATCACTGAAAATCTGACTATACATGCGAAGCTACCTATACTTTAAAGGCGTATTAATTGAATGTTAAACTAACTTTTGCTTTTAGAAATATTTCCTGAGAAATCACTGAACCATATCCATCAACTGACTAAACACATTTATTGCTGATGTATGAATTTTAAAGGTATTTTAATGATGATAGAACATACAGCTCACATACATCACCGATACACTAAATTGAGCAACCCCGACACAGAAACACTTCCTCCCAGAACATACATCTCCTTCTTAAGAAACGTCAAATCCTCAAGATACGAAATTCAAATAAAAATATAAACTTTTCATACTACAGTGTATAATTATGCCTATTATTCATTATCAAGTATATATACTTTTTTTATCATATAAGTTGTTCATCACTGGCCTTCATTTATTTTGAAGTGTCAATGATACAACTCCTGCTATATTGGCATGACTGTAAGCTGCAGAAGAATAGAGGATAGCTATGAATTGTCTAATTGGATCGAAATGCGAAACATCCTTCAATTGGTTGTCTAGCCCGAAAGGAATATTTTGTCCATCCTCGCCCCACATCCTTGCTTTATTAAAACTGTGAGAACCAATATTTCTATTATTTTATTGAATAAGAATTTTCAATATTAAATTGAAATAGCACAGAATGACAATTTTATGTTTCATCATTTTATGTCCTCCACCCGTTTAAAGTAATAGAATGTATTTCATTTTCGAAAAAGTAATCTCACTTACATTTCCTCTTGTGTAGGTCAAAGCTCCTTGGTAGACAATCTGTAATAAAAAATGTACCAGTTAATTAATTTTATCTGATGTTATAGAACATTATAATTGTCATAGCAATCAGAAAAATAGAAACCCTTTCAACAAAATAATTTTAGGCGGGAATTTGACCAAGGTTTATTTCCTAGCATGTTTTTTCTTAATGTTTGATATAGCAGAATGCTCAAGATTCGTTTCTGACTATCGGAATGATACAAAATTACGCAGGTGGTCCATGCCATGACTTGCCATCAATTTCAACATTTATGTTAAGAATAAGGATAAGCAAAACCCAAATAAGGCCAACCATTTAATTTACAGCACAATAAAATATTGAAAACTGAAATATCGGATAACATTATTTCGTTTGGGGCTTGAAAGCAGAAAAACTTGAGCTGGGTAAATTTTTTCAAAAAACATTCCCATCACAAAGTTTTACTGATAATTATGTACTATGTATGTATTTAGTTTGATATATATTAGTAAAATTTTTCAATATTTATTTTATTTACTGTAACTCTTTATGGAAGTACGTTTTGTGTGTTACTTTTTTCAAAATTAACTAACATATCTTAAATTTTATTTCTTTCATATTTTGTTTAAAATTTTAAATGTTTCTGAAAATTAAAAAGAAACACATTGAGTTTTTCGGTGAGGTTTTTGAACCAACTGGGTTTTTCAGACTAGATCCACTTTCAAAAGTCCTCCGAAAAACAAAATGTATGGTTTTTGAATATTCAGCAACATTCACGATATTAAACGACATATTAATTTAATAAATTTAAGTTATTACAATTAATTTTTAATATATATATAAACCTTAATAACTGTGTTTTAAAACATTAGTTTTTTTTTGGGGGGGGGGGTTTACAGGCTACATGAAGGTGATCCTGAAACAGGTAACTCCCCTTTAATAGCATAGGGAATTGAAAAGGGGGGATGTGGAAGGTAGTGCAAGGTAGCCAAGGACTAACTAGAGCCCCTGGGCTATGATTTAAGGATCCTACCTGGTGTTTCACCTAAAGAGATGGAGGGAAAACCTGCATCAGGTAGGTCGGGCAGTGTTTTATTTATAAATTTCACCCGGTTCAAGTTTTTCTGAATTCATGGCTTAGCGTAAAACGTTGATATCTGAAACGGTTTCAACCCCTTTAAGTCGGTTAACTACACAAAATGATTAGAAAAATATTTTTCTTATCATAATCTTTGACTAGTTTAAACAATTTTGATTTTACATTTCTAATAGAAAATAAACAGGAAGAATTAGTTCTTGCGAAGAGCTACTGAGATTCCATACTACTTAAGAATACAGTATACTAGATATTATGTACTTTTTACTTTCCTACTTATCTAACTTAACATTCCTTTCATTATTTAATTTTTACAACAAAATAATTTGCTTGTAGGTGTATAAATCTAAAGTCGCCTTATAGTTATATTCTATGACGAAAAAAAATATTTTCTGTAATAATATTTACATACTGTAAAAAAATTTTTTACGTCACATATATTAAAAATAAATTATGAGATAAAAATACATATGCATAGCTATTGAGCAAAAAATTCCTCGGGAAAAATTGAAAAAATGGAAAAATTACATGTGGAATAAATAATTAAAAAAAAGGTTTTATTGCAAATCCTGATAAACATTCATCCTGCGGTCACTAAACCATAACATCCCTAAAGTTCTATACATCTTCCACCATTCTTTTATGGTTTGGATCGAAACAATCCAAAAAATATGTATCTCCCGGAAATTATTGTGCCTAATGTAAAACAAAAACATCAAAACTTATTTCTCCCCAATTTTCCTCCATATTTTAAGCGCCCCAACCGCGATACCTTGAAAAGTTTGACATCATTATCCGAACAGAAAACTCTGAAAATAACTGTGTTATCTAATATTATTAAGATTACTATATATTTATCATTTTTGTATAATATTAGTAGCAAATTTACCTGATGAAGTCCCTAATATGGCGACGAAAGGTAAAATCAACAAAACTAAAAAAAAGTCTTTGTCTGGTCGTTAATTTATTTAATTTTATTACTGAGAAATAGACGTTAATTGATTTAGTATTTACAATGTGTCCTTCACTTCCCCATCAAACAATCATAAGCTCTCTTCAACACGAATGTTTCTTATGACCACTTGATACTGTAAACCGATTCATAAAACAAGTAAATATATTGTGTTCACTACATACGTTGTATATATATTGTAGAAGATACGTCGTTCCTCCGTATTCGAGGATTTCTTAATTCCTTTAGGGCGCCAGGTATTTTTCATAAAAAATACCAAAAGATGATTTTAGTAGCTTTAATTTCTATCAGAGCATGAGAAATAATTATATCTGCAGGGCGTGGTCATTCCTCGTCGTCCCGCCGACACAACCTTCTCCTTCCACTACCCCATGACGACTCACTAAACGTCTCGCCAGACTACATTGTTGGCCCGAGTTGCGACAGTTCCTCAACAATTACAACTCGCAAGCTGGCCTGCATTGTTAAGTGTAACTTTTCATGTTACAATATATATATATATATATATATATATATATTACTACAATTACGCCAGTTTTTCTCCCGAAGGCAAGATCCTCCGTGAGCTGTGAGTAGCTAATAGGACCTTCTATTTCTCAAGAGCTGTATGTAAAGGTTGTGGAAGTGAGAGTATGTGAGGAGTCTAGTCCAGTTGAGTGGAGGAGTCGAGTAGTGGCTCTTATCGTATAAACCACAGGGAAGGCCATACAGAGGAACGTAAGTCCACAGGGAGTGATTCCAACACACGGGCATTCGCCTTTACGGCACAAGATAGACTCGCTAAAGCATGAAACCTCAATTTGCGAAATGTGGCCAGAATTTCATTAAACAAATCAATATGATGTTACAAGTTTTACTCATCGTTTTCATGTTTCATTTAAGATTTTAATTTTTGAAGCCACATAGTTATATAAAAACAATTCTTCATTTAATTCATGTGGCTTTACGAATTGATATCTATAAGCCGTCAATTTCCATTAATTATGTGTTACATATCAGCTACGGTTTCTCGAGACATTATATAAGGAGTATTCTATTATTCAAATTCCCTGTATAATTTATTTTCGCTGGTCTAATAATGACAGTCTGAATTAGATATACATCAAACATTTAATTATGATTAAAAAATAATTTTAAAAATGCAGACCTGAAAAATAATTTTTTAACTTAATAAATCATAATCATTCAGATTCATTGTTACATAAAACTTTTCGTCTAGTATTTTGGTAACTTATTAACGCATGAAGTATATAACTTAATTTAATATCTTTTTCATATCACAATTTATTTACTTGCAGCAAGTTTTGCCCATGAATGAAATATAGCTGACTTGAAATTTTTAATAATATAAATGCAAGGTTGATTTAGTAATATTGAATTTATTAAGTCAATTTATTTTCGTGTTTACAATAATTTAGAATCAAAATTTGTTACCTGACAATATATATTTTTATAAACTATTTTAGACGGTAATATAGGCCGTTTATGAATATTATAAAAATACTACAACCTAATCAGTATGGGTGCAAGAGTGATCTTACGTAAACACTGTTACTGTACCTTAACTTAGTTCAGTAGCTACCTCGATCGAAAATTTGTCACGTAGAAATGATCTTAATCTAGGATAAAATCATGTATAATAATATAACATATTAAGTGTTAAGAGTACAACACGAAGATTAATAGAGGAAAAACCAAGGTAATTGATTGTAGTATGGGAAACAATGGAATAGCACAAGGTGTTAGATTGGGAAGGGATATTTTGAAGTAAGTTAAGGAATTCTCCTACTTGGGCAGCATAATAACTAGAGATGGTAGAAGTATAGTAGACATAAAGGGTAGGATAGCACAGGCAAGGAACGATTTCGTAAAATAGGAAAATTACTTAGGATAATACAAGTGTGAATATTAGGAAATCGTTGCTAAAATTGTTCGTATGGAGCGTGGCGGTATGAGTTGCGGAAAGGAAAATAATAGAAGCCTTTGAAATGTGGTGCTACAGGAGAATGTCGGATGGGCAGATAAAACCACTATCGAGGAAGTTCTATACAGAATAGGGGAAGAGCGAATAATATGGAGGACGTTGACCAAGAGAAGGGATAGATTCATAGGTCATGTTTTTAACCATGAAGGTGTTGTGAAATTGGGATTAGAGGGAAGTGTGTGGGGTAAGAACTGAAGAGGGAAGTCAAGAATGGAATTCGCTAAGCAGATTAGGAGTATGTAGTATGTGGTAGTTATGCGCAAATGTAAAGGCTTGCGCAAGATAGGTTAGCATGGCGGGTTGCATGAGACCAGTCTTAGTACTGAATTCCACAACAAGCAATTGCTTCTATTTCATTAAAATGATTGTAATTATTTCTTACCGATGAAGAACCTTTCCTAATTTTTGGTTTTATAATTGATAAAGTCAGGAAGCCGAGTATTAGGCAATAAAATTAATATGATAAAGATACTGGTAATATTCATAAGTAGCAATATAATAATGTTTTCATCCAAGTTAAAATTAAACAAATATTACGTTGTTTACTTGGAGTTGGGATAGGAAAAAGGAGGCAAAAAGGTTCCTTGTAACATGTAAGTTCAAAGAAACAGCAACCTAACTATTTACACAAGTTACCATAAACAATCGTTATAATTTTAAAATTGTAAAATGGTCTAAATAACTTAATGGTAATTAAGAACAATCGAGATTGGTGTTGTACCTGGGGTTCTGAAAGTTACCGGGCCTTTGTTTAATAATTAATAATTTAATACCGATTAGATAGAAATTAAGTACTTGGGCGTGTAGTTGAAGAGGAATGAAACGAAATAGCAATATTAAATACAACCAGGAAGACCCAATAACTCATTTGAAATGTATTTATACTACATTAATTTCTGTAAGATGCAAATGGAAGATGAATATGTTATACAGGTTGAGGACGCTAACTGTACGTAGTGAAGTGAGACAAGCAGTTCGATATTGGACAATGTAGTTCCGAACGGGCAGGAACTTCCCTAAAACTTAACCACAAGTTTTCATGACATTACATCCAATCATCATAACTTATCCCTGTGTCCATACCAGCCACGTTACTACGAATAATGTATGTCTTAAGGTTTCTTTGAATTTTTTTGTTTAAAGTCGTTTTGATATCTAGGTCATTAGCGACAACACATAACTTTTACAAAATTTTAACTAATAACATTTATAATTAAGAAACTTTGATTAAGCCTGCTTCAACGAGGAATTCCAGGAAAGCATTGAGAGCAGAGGGGCTTGTCTTAAGATCATCCGCAGTGAATTGCACAATGGTGGTATTTCTAATCTTGTTGTATGTGAGACACGAAACTTCTTTGGCAGTGTTAAAAATAAAAGTAGTTATCAAAGACGCTCATTTTGTTTATTTTGCATGTTTCTAGGCAAGTTTGGATTCATTATTCTTCCTCGTGAAGCCGACAGGGAGATTGGAAAGATTTTTAAACAAGGAATTGCAGTATCGATAACAATTATATCGTTTACTTCTTAAATTATTAATTTCCCAAAGGTACAAACTATATTACGTGCACAAAAAGAAATTAAAATAACGAAAGTATTAAAGTAATGTAAGCAGAGGTGATACATGTATTGTAAAAATAAAGAAGTTTACGAAACTGGGATTTGATCTTTCGGCCACTCACACCAAACGATCAGCCGCAGGAGCAGTCACACACACGGCACGGAGAAGACGTTCTTCCTTGATTATTTGTACTCCTGTGGCTGGTATGGACCCACCCCAAGGACAAGTGGTGCGGAACCGCTGTGGCGTCGTGGAAACTTTTGCTTCAACGTTAGGGCATATCGTGTCCGTTTGGACCCTCTATCCTACATCGAATTACTTGTTTCATTGTCACCCATGCCACTATCTCCAGTTTTAAACAGTCACCGTTGTCACCCTCATAACAATAATTAGTATTACTCAACTTCAACTGAATGATATTTCGTAAATTATCATTGAAGGCCTCATACAGCCCCTTTCTAACAATTTGTATTGTGCCGTGTCTTTTATAATTATATATATATAAATTTTTTGAGTTATCTTTAAACGGGTAGACGCCAATAAATTCAAACAGTTTTATTGTTAACAAAAACAAAAGATTCAACAATATTACAATATTTAGATTTAATGAATTTTATTTTCCTAGCTGAGCTCTAACCCAGGAAACTTAAGTAAATTCAATCTACTTTTACTCAGGACTGTATGACGTGTCAATACTCATAGCAGAGCGAGAAATTATTGCCTTTTGGTTCCTTACTTTACATTCATCCTCCTCTAGTTTCCCTGTTGACCAACAGTCCTGTATTTAACGCAAAAGCAGCTTTCGGGTCAGCACAGAAGCGGCAGGACTGTATTATGGTGTCGTTTACTTCTTATTCTCCCAGGCAGATCACCTCTCCTCTCAGACTCGAAACCAGCCAGTCAGACTTTCCGTTTCCTCGTACCGAATACTCACCTCCAACTCTCTTTTCCGAATGATCTTTTTCGAGGTCCTCTCCACCTCTAAATCACCTCTCCTAAACCGAGATTGGTCTCCCCGCTTTTTCTATCTTCCCCGGGTCCTTCAATGGGGTTGGCGTCCCTACTCTTCCTCTCCAATAATTCAAAATTTTGGAGGGGTCACCCTAGCAATCTTTTGGGTCTACCACCTTGCTAACCTCGGTGGACCTGTTTATTTTTCAGCGAGCCGAAAATATCTTTCATGTAAAGACTGCGCCTGTCTGGCCTCTAGTTATATGGCTGTGCTTATCTTGCTGGGTTTGTCCCCGGAAGGGTGACTTCGAATACCTCAGGAGTGTTCTCTACGGCATTTATAAATATTGTAAAATTAATTTATATGAATGAAACAAAATATATGACGAAATTTTATACGCGTCACAGTATACACCTAGAAAAGTCAATCACTAAAAACCCTACAAAATAAATATATATTTGTGTACTATGAATTATTAATTGATTATACCATTTTTTGGATTATGACCACTTTATTTAGTTATTTGAATTAAAATATGTAATAACTATATTTCTGCAAATTTATGGCCTTGTTTTTTCATTGATTCAAGGAGCCTACTGTGATGTTAGTTCAAATGAGAAACGTAAATTGACAAAATCTGTGTAGAAATGGTTAAAGCATTTTTAATTAGTTCGTCAATAATAAACCTCTTTCGTACAGCTTTCCCCCCAAAAATATATTAACTGGGGTGATGGGAGAAAATGTAAATCAGGGAGATATTTGAAGCACGCTTCTGTATTGACACCTTCATTGCTTATGGATGTTCCAGTCAGTTTGACTTGCGCTAGACGCATCCGTACTGCGGCTCAACTCCCAAATACGGAAGCCTGCTTTGTAGCCGCATCCGGTTCTTCTCATTCCACTCCTCGACATATTAATATGGGTTCTTGTGTGAAGCCAGAATATCTCACAGGCTAGAAGGCGAAATAAAAGTAATTAGTGTCTAAATATAAGACTTTTCTCGGGATTTCAGTTTTTCAGCGTATTCGGTAAATGAAAAAGTGAGAATAATCTTATTTTGTTCACAGTTTTGTTAAAGATATTAATTTATTGACAAGTTTTGAAATGTCTATAGTACGAAGCATAATTTAAAGTAGAAAGAAACTTTTGATAACTCTAAGTAGTAATAAAACAATCATGAATTGATTAAATTATTATTCTTAACCCCGTTGAGGTTCCTTTCATCCAATCAGTGAATCACGAGAAATTAGTCTGCAGTCAACCTTAATAGCAGTTAAATGATAATATATAGACATTGTAGAGCCGAACACTAAACCGAGAAATTAATGTCTGTATAAACGTAAAAATTTTAACTGTGGGCCCTTAACAAAATAATGTGTTAGTATTAAAAACGTGGAGCGGTAAGAAACAGAGATAGATAAGGGACTGTTCTCTCCGACGATACGTGGCAAAAAGGAGAAAATCCACTGACTTTCCAAAGAACAAATTGTTATGCACCTGTGGCAGAAACCGAGTATCACGAAATTGGTAAATCTGATCGGCTGATTCCGTCCTACTGTCGTGAGCACGTATGGAGAGGGGTTGAAGGACGGTAAAACAACGAGTAGACGACAAGATAATGGGCGTCAACGCCTTATCAAAAACGCTAAAATAAAAGGTTTGCACACTATAAATTAGAATAGGATTCAATTTTTTGGAGATATATCTGAAATGAAAAATGCTTCTGTTGTTCTAAAAGTTTCGGAGAACACCGTTCAGACGACATGATTGATGTCGAAAATCATACGAATAATTAGAAAAAAGTTAACGATCCTCTCTTGTTAAATTAATTTAATTTTTTGTATCATTTCATTTTTAATCTTAACTTTTATTGTTGAAATTTCGTTGCTAAATTCTCATATTAATGGGTATTTTATCAAAATGTAAGTCTGTATTACTATTTTAATATATTTCTGCACTTTTATATTGTAATTAAATATTGTTTCTTCCAATTTATTAATGTTTTTTTAATTATTGTCAATAATTAGCTTCTGTTGGAATTTGATTTCTGTATGTACCTGAAGAAATTAAAAAATGAGGACGATTCGTTGTGTTAAAAAGCTGACATATTAGCTGTTTTGTTTATTTATAAACTGTGTTAAAGCTGATCTTTGATGAATACCTGACTATTATTTCATTGTTAAATTCATACGAAATTTTAATAATTTATCTGAAACATTGTATGACTGATGTTCGAGAAGAAACGAAGCAAAAAGTAAAAACGAGAATTTCATATTATTTTTAGAAAATTTAAATCGTATGCGATTAAACCCTTCAGTGACGGATTTTTTTCAACAAATATGTCAAAAAATGTCATTATTTTATAACGTTTTTTATTACCTACAGGCAGATATAAATAATATTCATCGAAGTGTTTTACAACGTTAATTATTATAAATATTTTCTGATTTACCTATTTTCAAAAATTTTTCCGTAATTTTGCATGAAAATTATGTTAAATGTTTCAAAATAAATATAGTCAGAAAAATTCTGCACTCTAAAAACACGTGATGTTAGAATAATAAAAAAAATTTAATCTCTAAATTTAAAACACAATATCATTAAATAACCTAAAAGACTATTTTTGTGTCTAATGGGTTTCAAACGCGCGACCTTCGGAATATCCGGCTGGAACGTAAAAAATTTAGTAGGTGCGGTCGGCTACACCGAAGAGTAAGGAATAAATATTTTATAAAATGTTGAAAATCTATGTCTTCAGTGAATACAGACATTGCAACATCCTTTCCTAAAGCAAGATTCGAACGCGCGACCCTGAGAATAGCGAGATGGCACGTAACTCGCCCGCCAGCTCCATTAGACTGCACCAAACATTAATAAAACAGTGTAAAAAGTCATCGTAGTTATTTAATAAATGCTTCAAATATATTTCTTTGTTCATTGTAAATAATATCTCGATAATAGCACAGGTTTCAAAGAATAGAAATTACGAAAATTCAGACACTGTAGTTTGGAGTAAATCATGCACTGTGCAGACAATTACGCTCTCTCACGACAAAACTACGAAATTCTATGAAGGGGACGAGATATCTCGTCCAGATCAAGGAAGAAGAAATAAAATTGACATAGGACGAGTTCAGTTTTTGCTCGACCGCTCAGGGAAGGAGTTAAGAAGTAACTCATTCATAAGAGTTATCTTTTTATCATCACATCAATTTATTTATTAAACTCCCAATAATTCGGTATATTTAAAATATTTTTCATAATCCAGAACACAGCATGACAACAAATGGTTTGCTTTTTTATACCATAAAATATGGAATGAAAATAATTTTGCCAGTCTATTTCAGTTGGATCTTCCGGTGTTGGGAAATTGCGCCAAAAGACGAAGACGCAGGCGCGCTTTTCCGGGCCGGCCAAAGGAAAACAGAGGCGCCCTCTGGAGACGCGACGCGCTGACGGATATACGGGGCGTTCACCTGCTACTCGAAAGATTTATGGACTCGAAGACGGGGCGGATTTTATGCGTATGCGGCGGACACGCGGCTTTGCTTCCAAATTTATTATATCAACTTTACAAACAAGCCGACTCCGAAAAATTATGGATCAAATAAGTTGAGAGTATGATTCATGAAGGAAAGGAGCTGCAAGCAATAGAGAGAATATTTTCTGGGATGATTTAGCCCGTATATGCGGTGAAACATTCAATCGTATTTTCTCGCTGATTTAAATATAGTATGAATAACAAACAGGAAAATATAAAATTCGTATAAGCAGATAAATTTCATATTGGATTAACCCTTTGTGTACTGTCGAGATTTGAAGACCCGTTTCTTTAATTTGCTCTATAAAATGAGATATAACATTTTAATGCTTTTTCCGCCCTTACGGGACTTTCCATTCCCGTCACCAACGAATGTATGGTTTCAGTTTCAATTCAGTGTTATTTAACTATGTTCGGCTACAGCGGTGTTAATGCAGAAGTGATCTTGGCACGTTTTTAGTAAGATACGTGTTTACTTGTCAATTATTCAGGAAAAAATAGTGAAAGTGGATGTTTTCTCTGTATATCTCATCACATTGGAATCAAAGGTTTGTATGAATTATAACGTAATTTCTCTTTTTGATAAAGATGAAAAGAAATCATAAGTTTTTTTTCACGGGACTTGTAAGTCCCGTCAGGAAATGTTTGCAACATAACATTCACAACAAAAGAAATAAGTATAGACGATTGTATGATTTTTTAAAGGTGCGTAACTCTCTAAAACAATACAATCTTAAAATGCATATTAAAATGGGTTATAAATTGTGGTATGTTACTTATCAGAGGTATATATTCATAAATTTGTTATGTATCAAGAAAAAGATGAGGAAGTTACAAATGAATTTGAAGGCTATGGATTAGGAGAACGAGTAGAACTTGACAAAGGAGCTATGGGGAAAGGCCAAGGAAGTTTATTTTGACAACTATTTCACTTCCTCTAAATTACTGGAGAGATTGAACACATAAGGAAGAATGGCTTGTGGAACGATTCACCCTAACAGAAAAGGTCTTCCAAAAATATAAAGCTGACGAACCAAAGCAGGAGTGATTATGATAGCAGAACTTTTGGTACCTGGATCTCCTTTTTCGTATGGCAGGACACGAATCCTGTTAGTCTATTATCTAATTTTCATGGAACGGAATCATCCATTGTAAAGAGAAGGATACAAGGTGGAACGAAAATAGAAGTCCCCTTGTCCTGTATCAATTTTTGACTATAATAAATATATGGGGAGAGTTGACCTAGCGGACAGATTGCGTACTGCATATGGACAAATGTTGGCGCACCACCTGTTTTGAGGAATTTTGGACATTGCATTTAATAATATCTGTGACCTATACAAAAATATTAACGGAGAAAGTTATGCTCAAGGAATTCATGAAGTCAATAGCATTCGGACTGATAACAAAAAAAGATGTCCACATAGAAGAAAAAGAAGAAGCGACTCGTCAGTTGGACCTTGGAAAAAGAGAAGAAAAGAAAATTATTCTGTAATAAAAGACGTCAGATCTTCAAACACAGGTGGTCATTGGCTGGTGTTTGCAGAAAGGAGAAGAAAGAATCTGGATCTCATTCACAGTGTTCGGTTTTCATTTGTCTGAATGAAAACAGAACTGTTACGCAAAATATCATGAAGAAAGAGTATAAGTAGTTATATTTAATATAGTAGCATACAGTAAACACATACTGAATAAGTCAATGTAAAAAAATAATCAAAAAATTTACTACATAAGATACGACACTTGCTTGGTCTTAAATTAATATTTTCAAAAAATAAATTTGTTTAAATTAAGCAATAGTTGTAATAATATTAAAATGATTCGTAAATTTATCATAATTAAGCAGTTCAGGACTGTTAGGGTTAATATATATATATTAGTTATTCGTCTGAGAAGAGTATTAGATAAAATTTTTCTCTACTTTACTCTAAACTCTTTCAAGTGCCCAATGTCAACTTGAAAATGTACTAACGTTCACTTCAATTGAAGGTACTTCATGGAAGTTACTTGAACCATGGTTAAGGTAAACATTCGCCCCATGAGCAAACGACCTTGTACAGTGTTGATTAATTAATTACGTACAGGTCAGGTGGAGTAGGCCTTGGGGAATGCTGAAACCAAATGTCCAGTTGGTAGAATTATTGCTCGAACGATGAATAATCAACACACGAAAAAACTGAGATATTCATACATGAGGGTTGTTTGTCCATCTTGGACAGTTGATTATAGGCTTTTTATGATTCTTCATTGATAACTAAAGTCTCAGATGATTAAGCCAAATTTCATCGTTAACAGTTTATCATAGGTTTTTTATGATTCTTCATTGTCAACTTAAGTCTCAGATGATTAAGTCAACTTCATGCTGGTTGATTAACTCCCGAGCAGCGACTCGCACCGATGTCCAGGCAACACACACTATGCGATTTTGAGCACTCGAAAATTGCTAACCATTTTTGTGACTTCGATGTAAATGGTCTTAGATTTAGTGAAGGGCGAAATTTGTTAACATTTTTGGACCTTTACTTTTTTGGCAAAATTAATGTTTAACCGCATACTAGAATATTTAGAATCCTAAAAAAATTACCTTATGATCCCAAATGTGAGGACGAAACGGTGTAGGAATTTAATAATCATTTGGCGTGTATGCGAATAGATCGTTTTTAATTTAATTGAATTCTAATGAAAATCAATCGCTATTTAGAAAGAACTTCTGGTCTCAAAATAAATGTGCAAATTACTTGGAGAAGGATGAAACGCTAGAGAGAAAAGATTTTGATTTCTCGCCAAGAAGACAACTTGACATCTTGGAAGACGATTGATTCAACTGTCCTGATTTCTTCTTCATCGTCCTTACATTGCCTTCACCAATTAATAGTAGTAAAGGAAGTGAAATTTCGATTTAGAAACAACCTTTCAGCTTGTCAGAAGCGAATTTTTAAAAATATTTTCCTAATTGAAGAATAAAATTTGTAAAAGGTCTCTCCATCGAAATATGGTTTGAAATCAAGTATTTATTATTTTCTTTTAAATTTATATTATATCTTGATTAAAGTTTTGTTTCATGACACCCAATTTTTCGTTTATTTATTATATGTACCATTTTTAACAGATTATTTGTTAGGGAAAATTATTTTGTCTGAAACATTCGTCAAAATTTATCCAACATGTAAAAGGAATTCAAAATTATTTTTCATAAAATTTCTTTATAATTATAACACATTTTTTCTAATTTTTTATGTATTCGTTCCCTCTTATATTTACCCAGGTTATTAATGTTCAACGCCGAGAATAGAATCGGACAAGATCTGAAGAGCAGAAGAGTCGTTTAAAAGAATTGACTTGTAGCAATGAGTGAATAGACTCTGAATGACTTAGAAAATGAAACTTCACCCGAATTATCGCTCAATGTGTGCGGCTTCTGAAGTAAGCACGGGTTGTTTTTTAAACGCGCTCGCCAGCTGCTAATCGTTAGTCACTTAGTGTGTCCGGCCTTCATAAGATTGTGTTTTGCCAAGAGCTTCCGATTTTTCGTATAGTGTGGCCAGAGTCTAAACGTACGCAACCTAGCTGAAAAGGACCACATTTTTTACACTATCTCGTGTCGTAATAATAACAAAAACTCGTCTGCAGCCACGTAAGTGTTTCCATCACCATGAGTATCTTGTTAAAACCCAAGTTTCGTGTAAATTGTGCGATAATTTATCTTACATTCACTATCCTCACAGTCAGTTTGCTTCAAAGAAACATCTTCAATTAACATTCGTAACTGTTACTGTCGTTTTAAGAAGCCAAAGTAAATATTACTAATCACAATTGAATGAAATTCACAATACAAGCAATGTTTTAGCTCAAACATTGAATCGAGGAGTGACGCGCTGGGGGGTAAAAGTAACGAGGAACGTAAAAATTGAAGGGTAATTCGAAGAACCGGAAAGAGAGTCATTTTGATAAACAAAAGAATGTATAATAATTTACCAGGAGGATTTTATTCCTGAACTACTGCAAACACAACAGTTTCAATTCGAATATCCTTGAGGTCGAAAAGATCCACGTGCCAACCAGCGGGTTTAAGTTTAAAATATTTCTTTCATGCAGGTAATCATTGTTTCAACTTATGTAGGTGCATAACTGCATAGCAGTCTCTTCAGCACCGTTAAGCACCAAGCAATGATCTACCTTGGAAAAGCCACTTTGCCTACGCAGACTGCTGCCGCTCATTTGATATCATAAACTCAATTTCGGATCACTCATGGATGTTGTAAATGATTGGGGGATATAAATTATTTAATTAATTTAATAATTAAGGTTTAATATGTACATTTATTAGATGAAAATAATTTTAAAATGGGTCAGGCAAGAATATAACATGTACAAATATAAAGTTATTAAAAGGGAATGATTCTAAAGATCTCAGGGGTAATTATAGTTTGGGTGACCACGCGCAGCAGAATATTCCGTTCGTTGACGAACCTGTGTTGTTTTCATATGCGTCTTGATGGAGATGCCACTGGAGCTTCCTTGTTGTTGAACTCTGAAGCGGCCGGTAGATAATAGCAAAAAGTCGCGCGGCCAGAATTGAGAATAACTCCTGCTTATCTATCCTTCTTCCCTCGTTGATCAGTCCGTAATTTACACCGGCGCTGCAACTGAACTCGTCAATCGTTTACTGGACAATCTCTCGCCACCAATCTGTATCACCATCAATCTCTACATCTCTCAAATTCACTCTCTACCACCAATCTCCTGCCAATCTGTCTAATTCATTCTCCACCATCAATCTACTGCCTTCACTAATCTTCTCTGAAAATGTCTCCGCCTGCCTCCTTTAAAACTTCGTCCCCACTTATGCGACACCTATCACCACGGTAGCAGGAATGGATATTCTCCAATAATATCCCTTGTTACATTTGGGGAACATACGCCACCCGGTTACCAAATTCTCAGACAGATTAGGAAATTCCGAAACCGGCGACGAGGTGTCTGAGCTTTATAGCCCAAGTGTTAACAGCTGTCTCTTTGTTTTGATTCCGCAACGCCAAGACGGCGCCCGGAAAAGCCCCTTCTTCCTGGCCAGCGACATTCTCATGCCAAAATATTTACGCAATTTAAAATTCCATAAATAGGAAAGAAATGGACCGGGTTCTATTCAATTACAATGTACTAACAGAAGTAAGTCCTAAGATTGAGAATTTATTATGTTATGAGTTTCGACTAGCTGGCTGAATTGATACATAAAATTTAGTATAAATAAATTAATATTTACAGTTAAGACAGCTTAATTTTTAAGTATTCCTGGCCAGTAAAAATGAATAAAGAAAAATCCATCTCAGGGTTGAGGTATATAACACTAATATGAAGATCGGGAGCTTAGTTGTCATTGTAGAAGCTGGTGCCTGTAGCTAAATGGCGAGTGACTTACTATGTAAGTTGACTGTTACTTTTCCGAGACAGAAAAGTGGAGCGTTTAACCTCGGATGGGTTGTTAAGGGGAAAGATACAGCGCAGTAAACTGAGATATTGCGCGTTAAATCCTTTTTATATGTTCAACGCCCACAACCTTTCTAATTCTCCATCCAGCCCATCGACCTGTTTGTTGATTATGGTTCCTTGAATTTAACCGAATATATTTATCTTCCACACATTATTTTGGAATCAGCCCACGGGAATTTAGTCACTGATTGCTGATCGCTAGTTTTTACATGGCTCGCAACAAACATTTCTTTAGTGACTCTTTCCCCTATCACACCTATGATTATTTTTTTGCACCAGTTTCATCTCATGTCAAACTCTGTGTACATTAAATCCTTGTCCCGCACACAGGGTGAATATTATTTTAATATTATATATAATATCGCTGACTCCGGCCACGGGTTTCAAGCCAGTATATATTGTTACATCTGCTAGACTTCGTGCGCCGGTTTTAACATCATACAAAAAACTCTCTTACTATTTATTATGATGTGATCGTGTCACCACTTAAGTCTAGGTCGTTTCCCAGTCATATGTCTGATTATTATGGTCACGTTTTGGTCCAGTGTGGTGAATAGGAAATATTCACTTAAAAATGCCATGGCAGAGTAAAATACTTGAATGGTTATCGACCGTGAGGTGGATAGGGATTGGAATGCTCTTACAAATTTTGTCAATTTTTAGACAGAATTCATTTGTAAATAACAAATTGGCTTTTGGAAATGATTCACAGTGAGAAAAAGACAATTAAAAATAATAATTCATAAATGAGACGTAATATAGATTATGTGGGGAACTGATTCCAACATTATATTTGGGTGGAAATCACAGTTGTGTTTCATCAACCGAAAAGCGAGGAATTTCTTACATTTTATACTGAGGAACTTAAAAAATGAAAATTCAAAATCAAAAGAGGTTTAGTTGGACCGTTATTTGAATCTCGTTGGAAATCCTGCAGAAGAAATCTATTGGCAAATGTTCAGGAAAGAGTTGCTAATTTTACGAGAGTCGAGCCTAATCATTGTAACGAAAGGTAAGAACAAGAAGCTTTTGTCACAAAGGAGGAAGAAAGGAAGGCTGCATTTACTATTCAAAGCTAAAATGGCCAAATCATGGATTTGAATTAGCTCCAAAATGCAAACCCCAGTTATATCGGTAAATGGGATGAGAAATTCAAGTTATAATATAGAAAATAGAAAACAGATGTTGGCAAATTTTTATTCCTAAATATGACCATCAACGACTGGAGTAATTTACCTGTGGGAGGGTTTGGGAGCGTTCATCTAAAAGTCACTCATTGTGGGGAGAGAAAATAGCAAAAATTAATATAGTTTCATAAACTCCTCTACCGTCATTTGTAAGGGAATGAGAATAGTACCCAATAACCCGACCTACCTGATGCAGGGTTTCTTGGGGTTTCCCTGCATCTCTTTTCGGTGAATCACCGGGTAGAATAGTTAAACTATAACCCGAGGAATCTAGTCCTATCTTGCTCTACCTTCCACCCACAACCCCTCTTTTCATTTCCTTTCCTATACCGATAAATGTATAATAGTTTTTTACCCCAAAAAATGAATTATATTTTGTAGGAGTTTATGTTTAATAACGTTTTATTTTTGATTGTCCCGAATACTTTACAATTCCTTTATATTTACTTTTTTTTACTACTTATTGGTACTATTGCCTTCCTTCTTCTTTCATATTAAATACTTTGACTTTGACCACATTGAGCAATGACCATCTTCATTTTCTCCTCCAGGACATTCGTTCTTTGATTTATGAGTAGGTAGGGACAAAGTACACTCTCTCTTGAAATAATTTCGCACCTAGAGTCTCACAGATGCCAATTAACAACGCCATTCTTTTAAAGTGATTATTACCACTAATCCAATGATCCCGAGGATTAAATAATTCACAAAATAAAATTCTTCTATTAAAGTAAATAATTAAATTATAAAAAAATAATAAAAACTAATATTTTGTTTGTATTAATATATTACTTTCTTTATTGTTGATATGCCTTCCCTGTACACTGTAACGAGTTAACTTGCTGCAACGAGGATGAATTTTGTGGGCTTTATTTTAAGGTTAAATACTAGAATGTCACACACAAACAGTCCTATATAATGTATCCTAATATAATATTATTCTTTAAGTGTATTTTACAGAAAAATATGGCATTACGTGCTGAGAGCTTCTGAAACGAGTCGAGTTCTCTATTGAATTTTTGTAAGATTTTTGTTTTTTAGTAATTTCAAAACCTTTCTTCTTTTAAGTGATTGTTTAATGTTTAACTTTAGTAAATATGTTAGGGCTAAATGCCATAATCATCGTCTATGTACTTTAAAGAGCCAGAAATTAAGTAAACTCATAAATGATTTAAGTATTTTATTTGGCTACTGATTTCATGGAGATGAACAGAAATTACACATACAAGTATCAATTAATTTTTTTTGATTTTAGAGAGGGATATATATTGCAGTAATTACATTTCCCTCATTTTAACTCATGACATTTATTAGAGAAAGAGTTCAATATGAGGATTAATAGAGGCAAAACCAAGGTAATGGAGTGTAGTATGGGAAACAGAGGAATAGCTAAGATTGTTAGATTGGGAAGGGATATTTTGACAGAAGTTAAGGAATTCTGCTACTTGGGAAGAGTAAGAACTAGGAATGATAGAAGTATAGTAGACATAAAGAGTAGGATACCACCGACAAGGAAGGCTTACTTACGGGTAATATATGTGTGAATATTAGGAAATCGTTGCTAAAAATGTTCGTACGGAGCGTGGCGGTATATGGTGGACGATAGGAGCCGCAGAAGGGAAAAGAATAGATGCCTTTGAAATGTGGTGCTATACGCGAATGCTGAAAATCAGATGGGTGGATAGAATCACAAACGAGGAAGTTCTAAACAGAATAGGGGAAAAGCGAACAATATGGAGGACGTTGACTAAGAGAACGGATAGATTAAGAGGCCACGTTTTAAGACAGGAGGGTCTTGTAAATATAGCATTAGAGAGAAGTATGGGGGTAAGAACAGAAGAGGTAGGCAAAGGATGGAATACACTAAGTATATTAGTTGTGATAGTTATAAGGAAATGAAAAGGGTTGCTCAATATAGGTTAGCATGGAGGTTGCATCAAAACACTCTTAATACTGAATTACATAACAACAACATTTATTTGGTAGTTGAAGGAAAATAGTAACGTTTCCACGATTAATATTTTCTCAATATTCTTGACGACAAACGAATTATTCGAGGCAGTTTTGTGACTTTGACGTGTTTTTCTGGCGCCTCCTGGCCGTGAATTGTTCACCCTCCTCCAGCCGGCGTGACAACATCACAAACCCCTATTTTGAAAACATCTTCATCAATAGCGACGCCTTGTTGTGAATTTTCTCAACAGTGTTTTACTACATTAAATAAATTCTGTACGCTTCCATATCGCACATTCTAAATTGATTTATAGGTTATTTCCTTACTTTTTAACTTATGGAATTAATGTAAGGTGTGGCGAAAGAAGTAATTCTTGGTAATCGAATTGTTTGCAGAGTTAATTGTACAGAGCAGTAAAAATTAAAATAATACACCAAAACTAGTAGTCTTAAGAGAATCTCTTCTATTCAGCTGAAAGTAGTATTATAAAATATTTGTTCGGAAAAAGTTGCGTTATGACACTAAATATTATTCAGAGCTCCATAATATACAAGACAACTTTGTCAATGAAACCCTGAAATATATTGTAATAAAGTAAATTCAGTTGAGATTTCCTTTTTATGTTAGCTCCATTTCGGCCACTATATATGCACTTAAAATGATTTATTTATCGTGTAATTACTGAGTAGTCGTTCCAGAACCCAGCAGTTAGGATGCGTTCCTGTTTTTACTAACGAAGGAACTGCTTCCAGAAAAGGACAGTCCGAGCTCGACTGTAACCACTTGCATAGGAAGGAGTTGTATGGGGTGGAATACCACCATACCATGGCTTGGCGAAACTCCGACCACATCTCGCCAGAAGATTTGCAGAAAGCTGTTAGACTATTCCACTTGTTTGATACTTTTCTAAGTTTAATTTAAAAAATGATACAGCTCAAGCAAGATAATATTTTTGGCTGAATCAAATTACTGACGAGAGGAAATGTCATGCAAACAATTAGATTCGTACAAAGATCTTTGAAGATAATGAGAAATCAAGTTCCATAAAACGTCAATTTTTATCAAATAACTTCAGGTCGCGTAACCACATTAATTTATAGTTCATAACTTACATAAAAATATAGAATACTTATGGGTTCAAATTAACAAATTAGTTTAGTTGAAACGTACTTCGATTTAATTCAAACTCAATATGAATGCAATTGATGTAAGAACGTGATGTTAAACAGTTTTACAAATATTTAACCCATGGTGTTTAGAAGCAATTTGTTTTTTGTAGTAGTCATTTTAGAAGTGTCCACGGCCCAAGTTTTACAACGAAGCATCATGCACACACACACACTCTAACGCTTCTCAGAAAATCTGCCGTAAGTGATTGTTTTCTCTCGCGTGACTGACAGTTTGATATTCTGGCTCCTCTAGGATCCCTAATTTGTATTCCGGAAAGGAAACTAAATGTGATGAAACTTTGCAATATACTCAGACATTCAACGAGACGTGCATATGGGGACGCATCAAAGTCTAGGTCAAGGAAAATATTGGAGATTAAATTGCAATAATTTCCATAAAACAGCAGTCGATAAAATTAGACATGGTCTTTTTGGAACAGTTAAATAAATGATATCATAATAGGCTTGAATGATGTTACTTATAATTATGTCATATTGTTAATACTTTATAAACTGTAACCATTACAGAAATAAAATATTTTGTATAAATTAGTTTAATAAATAAAAATTGATATTAAACTTTTATATACTGGAATATTTACTTTTTAGAAATGTTATGATATTTATCTTGTGAGAAATTTCGTACGAGGATTCGTATTAAAAATAATACAAGAGTGTTTATTACCACCCATAATATGCTACATTTACAATCTCATGTACAGACTTTCCAATGCTGTCTAATACCAAGTTTGCAAACATTTTAAGGCGACAGTTTTCTATCTTCTCATTTTAAATAACGTTCATGAAAGGAGTACTGTATGCAGTTATTGCACTTTATTTTCTCAGTATAATGCCAGGCCTTGGAAATGCCGCCTCTTAATTGTTTCTCCTTTAAAATGGTATTAATAGTGATTTTTAAAAGGACACTGCAAGATGTAGGAATGCAATTGTTATTTTTAAATTATAGACTGCATTAAAATAAATAAGTAAACAAGATAAATTTGTCAAAAATTTATTGGATAAAATATTAAATTATAACATATTAATAAAATAAATTTTGGTATAACCCATAGTTTATTTTTGGAAAGAAGCAAATATAATCTTTTTAAAGTCTTAATATCTAAAAATTTAAAAAGTTTTTCTAAAATATGTCATTTTTAATACTCTTATGTGAAAAATTATTAAACATCTCCTTTAAAAAGTAGCTTGTGGTATACAATACTTTGGCTATTAATGCAAAAATAATACTGATATTTAAAATATTTTTATTCTAAATTATTTTTAATATTTAATGCAAAAAAATCCCAATATCAATAATACACTCAAATTTTTTTTGAGCGTAAAGCACGCACTAATTTATAAAATTTCTCCCAAAACAGTTTAATTATGTGTTGATATTTCGTGAAATAAATTTTAAGTAACATACAATAAATATCACATAATTGGTTTCTATGTATTTTGTTCGTTTTAAATTTTGAGATATTAAGACTTCTAAAGTTCTTATATCTGCACCAGAAGAATTTCCCGAAAAGGACGATACGTCCGCCAGTTTTACTTTTTTATATTTTCGCCAAGATCAAGGATTATTAACCAGGAATCAAACTCGGGACGTCTGTGATGTGAAGCAGTGACGCTAGCCACTACACCACAGAGCCGACCTAGTTTCAATTTAATTTAAACGTTTAATTCATTATTTTATTAGAATATATTTCGGACCTAATGCCTGGTTTAATCACTTATAATTCAATGAACTCAGATCTATATAACAACTTCAAAATAATATTTTATATTATAAATAAAATATGGAATTTAATCTGACTGATATTAAATTAAAATACAGTGGCAAACAGTCATAATTTATTACAAAATCAAGTTACTACTAAAAAAAACGTTTCAATCCCAAGTTAATAGACGTCTTCAGTTGTTTATAATTAAAGAATGTGAAAGGACTTTTAAAATATTTTTCCAGAATATAAATGGAATAATTTTCGGCATTTGATGTGGTAGCAGTCCAAATTTTTATGTTTAAAGTTTTTTAATTCCTTTCACGGATGTTTATTATTAACAAGTGAACTTCGGAATGAAACGTTTTGTTTAATAATAACATATTTTTGTAAGATTGTATATTACTGAATGGCTCGTGTTTATTTTTATTTTGCTGCAAACTCCGTCATTTTATAATGTCGCATCTCCCAATCACAGAACACCACTGACTGGTGCCTCTGTGCTCACTGGTCCGTAGCACGGAAAGAAGGAAGTTGTTATAGTTTTACGAGTAAGGCTGGGACTGAAACGTAATACAATGCATGCTCATTTCCAGCTACAGACACAAATTGTTTATACATAAATACTGAGTACAGACGTAACCAGCGAACTAGTTTAAAGTGAGCGAGAGCCCTGCAAGGCAACCAGTTCTGTCTTCCAAATCAGATAATAATAATAATGAACAATTATTATAAATGTTCTTTCTAATTTTATATGTTGTAGCACATGAGAACATGTCACTGGACGTACTAAGAATATTATTTTCTGAAGATAGCATGAAAAACTCTTCTTTTAATTGTAAATGATGACCAACCGTAGGTGAATCAATACGCATTCAGTTTAGGTCATTGATATCTCTTTTACAAAGTTAATGTTTCCGAAGCGAGGCATTTGCTATCTATCGTATACCGGTTGTAGAATTTTTATATTGTTCAAATTACTAAATATGAAACTAGGTACAGCGGAGCCATGAAACACCAACAGAGCAAAAAAAATCCTCCAATAATTTTCCATTTACATGACACTTCGAAGCTATTTGAAGTTTATTTATACGGCGTATATATATATATATTTAGTGCACTCTCTGTCAACCCGGAACACACAAAATTAGCCGCTGTCGTGATAATTAATGAGAAGACTTGGCCCCAGTTTTGCGGAGGATAACTCCACGTGTCAAACAGCACGCGTATTTACAAACATTCTCAGTGTTAAATTAGTGTCGGATTTGGACCGTCGTTGAAAGAAACGATAAAATGTGTTATTGGCGTTCTTTACGGGATTGTTTATCATGTTGACTAGTCAATAACTAGCTGGGTGCCCGGCTATCCCGAGTAATTATTTGTATTAGCCCCATACAGTAAGTAATTAGTAATTTGGCGTTTTTAAGAGGTATAGAGCACGTTATCAGACCTCTCTATTCCATAAGAAAGATTTTAGAAATTCTTATTAACAAAGGGATATATATATATATACATACATATATATAATTAATAAGGACAGGAAAGAGAGATAGAGGTTCACAGATGGAAGGAACCATGTAAGGTTTCATGTTCTTAAAATTTTCGGAGGCACCGCCCCCTTCATCACAAAGTTAGCAAGAAATTCCCAGCGACGACTGACCCGCGCAGTAAATTTTGTCTGCTCAGTCGGCGTGTAGCCGATCACTGGAAATGTTTTCCTAACTTTCTGATGAAGGGTGATGAGCCTCCAAAAATTTAAAGAACATCAAACCTTACAAATGGTTGTTGCCATCTGTGACACTCAGGTAAGTCACCTACTTTTTATCTCTCTTTTTCCAGTCATTATTATTTGTTTTAATTAACCTGACAATTTCATTTCCATACGCATATATATATTTATAGCGTGTGTGTAATTTAACTATGTGAATCTCTCTTATTATATACATAAACGTTATAATTTTGAAATCTTGTTGAAAATATGCCAAATTTATAAACATCCAAAACATTTCAAGTATATTATTTCATATTGCTAATGTTAATAATATTCTGTTATTTTGATAATTTTAATGTAAATATTCTGTGTAATATTTGTAGTAACCCTTGAATAAGTGACGAAACGTCTTTCAATCTAATTAAAAAAAGTATGTATAACTCGTCTTTAATTTATTTCATTTAATTAATTAAATACAAAAGTTAATTGCATTACTATAAATCAATTTTAAATATCTATATAATAATATTAATCAACATTTGTTTAAATACAATATATTTTTCAAAAATTATTTTTCTGACATTAATTTAATAAAAATACGGCCCAATATGTCAGAAAACAAATTTAATTAATATAAATACCACATTTATCTAAGTCACAAAAATTACAACATCAGTATTAATTTTTAATACATAAAAGTTTTGTTAAAATATGAAGTATAATTTTGAATAAAGTAAAATAAGTAAAAATAATGTAATTAGATTATACATTTAAAAATGCAAGTTTCTTTATTTTGGTCACGTGGTCTTTGTTTTTTCTACAGAGGAATGTCGGAAACGAATGGTCTTTAGCAATTAGGCGTGAAACACTCACAAATTTCACACGATTCACAACCTCTTGATTAATTTACAAATGACGTATATAGTTTGAATTATAGTTTCAGAACGCTCCTAACTAGAAGCAATTTAGGCAATATGTAATACACGTTATAAAATTAACGGGAAGATACTCTGACCTTTCTAGAGCTTTTAATCTTGTGGATCACAGCGTGTCGTTGAAAGAAATTTGAACTAATATTGACATGACAACGAATTCTTCAGGAAAAGAAATACAATGACTGGATGCCAACTGTAGGGGTTCTACGGAACAATTTCAGCTTTCAAGGAATATCTAAACTTCTCCACTGTTCTTAGTAACACAGTTTATATGAGAAATGTTCTTACACGGGATAGTTCATCCTATAACAACATTAATCATGTGATATAAATTCCTTACAATTTATTCTAATCAATTAATCACAGAACCTTATATATTACAACAATTAGTTTCTACCATCAAAATAATACAATATAACTATAAAGAGAAATTTTTTGGTCTGTTCGAGCAGCACCTGTCTGGCCCCCATGACCAGAAAAGGCCTATTCACGCTTCATTACGCACCAAGAGGACTTTTGTCGATCAATCTATTATTTTTAATCAACATATTATTTCAAATTATTTTACATATAAGTTATGAACATAATTACAAGACAAATGTTACTAAACAATCTATATTTTACTGGATTAGCTTTTTTTGATACTAATTATTAGAAGATTATACATTCTCTAAACTTCTATTGTTGAGTATAATATTAAATTAAATTATAGATTGAATAATTTATTTAATTGTGTAAGTATTTGGTGTATAGAATTTGAATCGTGATAAGCATTTTATCAGATATTGACTACTAGATTTATGTATCACTTCTCTTATGATAGTGAGTATAATTGATAGAAATCAAATATTTAATAAGAAATAAAATCAGAGTTTGATGTAGGGAAGTCTATTTGGAATTCTGGGCCAATCGGATAGTCCAACTGCAATCAATATTTTACACTTCTATCTTTATATATCAAATTCGGGTGTGCGTAAGTTCGTATTTATTCTCCTCCTAAATGGCTTGACCGATTTTGATAACTTTTTTCGTATTAATGGGGTCACCTGGATGGTTCTTTGATACATTACAAAGATGGCGCTGTTGTCAAGATCCATCCTTTTTTTAATTTCCCGACAAAATACACATATATATATTTCTTACATTAAAATACAAATAATCCTAAACTTTTAGCCTGAACGTTTAAATAATCAGTGTCATTTGCAAGTTCATTATGACATTGTTTTGCCATTTAGATTTCGTAGTGCTGTATTCTGAATTACCGAGTGTATTATTTAACGATTAATTCCACATTGAAGAAATGAAGTGTATTTAAAATAATATTTTGTGCAAATGTATAAGGTACATAGTTATAATTACGATTTATGCACGTTTTCATTGAGCGGGATTTTAAAAAACTTCCAAAGTAAAATATATGATTTCAATAACCATTTGTGTGACTTCGATGATACGGGGTGTGAAAGATAAATTTTCAAAAATGTGACGATATAGCTCACGAGTTAACAAGAGATTACTGTCGTATTTAAATACTAAAGCGGGATAATATAAATGAAGTACCGGGAAACGACGTGTGTCTTGCTATAATTAAATAAAACTTTTGCCGGTCACTAGTATACTAGTTGTAGTTCGCGTAAAATGAAAACTAGAGACCATAAAAGACGTTGATTTGAAGATAGTCTGAAATCTCTAACTCGTTAAAGTATCAAGAATGTGTATTTCATCATCTCGCAAAAATGTTTCAGTTTATATTATTATTAACGACTAATACTTTCAAGAGAATTGAACTTAGAATGCAGGCTAGAATTTCTAAAATTATGTTTGAAATTTGGGTGTAGTAGTTTTGAGTTATCTATAAGTCTATGTGTCAGAGAATGTAATATTTCCGTCATTATTTATATACCTCATTTCAGCTACAACAGACAGAAAAGTCCGACCAGGCCTCTTAAATCGACTCCAAATATATACAAATAACAGTAGTTATTGGAAAATTTTAATGAAAGATATAGAAATAATATAAAAATTTAAAATTAATAACTTTTTTACAATAAAAGTACAACTTATGAAGACCCAAATCTGGAACGAAACGCCGAGATTATATATTTTTATTGTATTTATTTTCGTTGCAAAATTTCTATTGACTTGTGATAAGTTTTTTTTATTGTGGGATTCCTACAATACCATTGTCCATAATCGAGTCACCTTACTCATCATCCCAAAAGTTAGTTCTTGCCTTTGATAGAAGATTTCCCTGAACCGTGATTAACTGCTGTAAATAGCCCTGATTCAGCCATTTCAATGCATTTTTCGAAGGGTTTCCCGTCGCAGTCGCTCTTCTGCGATGTATTCGTGTTCTGTGAGGACTTGGGGCCACAGAGAGGTGATTACATCGTCTCTGTCCCGGCGAAATTCTGCCCCTAGGGGATGCTGAGATCAGGAATTCCTTATTCTGCCAGAGAATATTACTTCATCTCCACATCAACGGAAAGCATTGTAAGTCAAAGGGAAGCCGATATTCAGCCTCTGACCGCAAAATACTGCGGTACTTTTCCTAAAAGCAAGTAATTCCAAACAACTATCAGCTTAGACAAGCTCCACTTTGAATTCTGCGTCAAAGGTTTATTTACAAGCATTGTTACAGACCTTCTGAAATACTCGTATTTTTCACACTTCATAATTAATTTTGTTTCATAGTTTAATTATACTAAAATATATTTTACTGCTACACGCACCCAGTCCCGTTAAACTCATAATTTTTCTTTAAATTTCTTTATCGCAAGTTCGTCATCAACTTTAATAACTATAAAGTATCCTCCTTTTACTATCTAGCAATACGCGTTCCATATTCATCAAATTATACATATTTAACATTGTGTTGCTTACAAAATCACTTCCTCTCAATGTAATTCCTTCTACTTTAGGGAATATTGAAGGTAGTTAAATACTCGCATCTACTCGAAAATCGATACATTGACCAAGTATCACTCCAAATTCGGAATTTGTCAACCCGATAGCTCATGGCCCTCAATGGGCTGTTGAGCCAAGGAAGGACAAGGACAATAAATATCCGTATCAAGGAAAAGATGTCCAGTCAGACACTATATTAATAAATAGCATTGAATATATTTAATGAGTTTTAACAGCCTCATCGTCAATTTTTATTTTATTTAAGTTATGAACTACACTAAGTTTCGTCTCGCATTTGAGACTTTTTCGGGTATAAAAATCTAGCTGTTTCTTTTCCTGCATTACGGTCGGAGTCATGTAGTAAGGTCAATGAACAAATAAATTCTTAAACCTGAAGAAGTATGAAATAAGAGACGATACAATATAATTCGTCTATATGATAAATAAAACGGTCTTTTTGTCGAAAGTTTGTTTGATACGAAAAGGCTAAACGGATTTCAATGAAAATTTGAGAGTTTATAAACAGGAGATTTAATTTAAATATTCGTACATGTTTCATTTCAATATATATCACAGATGATATTAATATAAATATAAACTAAAACATCCTACGGGAAAGGTTTCTTGGCGTACACGCATTCAAATCTCCAAACACATGGTGCAGGTTGCCTATAACCTTTCTATTTATCCTCTGAGATGACTTAACGGATTGCAATGAAAATTTCAGGGAACGAAACAGGCCTTTAAATTCAATTTTTATGTATGTTTCATTTTGATATATTGCAGAGTTCAGAAGATATTAATATAAATAGGAGTAAAAAGCCTGCTCGCACTTAAAGAGCAATGGGGAAAATCCTTCTCCATGTCTTACTCCTTAGTACTTATATTAAATAATTCAAATTTTATTGTGCTGAACTCAATTGAAAAAATCGTACCTTTTCCACGAAATTGTTATCCTCACGATGAGAGGATTGGTGAAACTTGTACAATGTTGACGTGAAGTACTTCAACGACACCTGTTTTGGTTCTTTACTGTTTTCTACCTTAAACATTTAAAATGCTTAACAGTTTTAATTCTTAAGTAAAACTAATAACATATTAATAAATATAATTCAGCAAAATATTTATGTTTCACTTGTTGGAAATCTATATACGTTAGTTCCATAATTCCGACTAAAATACAGTTTGACTTTTAAATTTATTACTTATGTGCGTCGAATAGCAAGCACTGCTAAGGGGTTGGCAGTATACCCATATCATAAGTTTCATATGCAATTAATTATGCTGTCTTTCATAACTGACAGGAATATGTAATAGTACCTCCTGTGGTCTAGTGGTTTCCTTCAATGCCTCAAAACGCAGAGGTCCCAGACTCGAATTCCTGCATGACTTGGATGTTTGTGTCGTCATAGACTGGAGACTGGGATTAAGACTGCTGTAGAATAGATGCGAATGTATCACTCCAAATTCGGAAGATGTCGTGTAATATGACAGTCCGCAAGTCGACCTGATAGGCCAAGGCCCAGAATGGGCTGCAGAGCCAAGGAAAAAAATACGTAACAGTATATTCTCATATTTATCATGTCTATGGGTAATAAAAAGCCGTCAGAATGCTGGTTCATTTAGTTCTCTTGAAAAATCATAAAATACTAAAAAACTATAAATTTATTGATAGTGGCTGATATAATTTGTTTTTGATTGTGTATACTTGGACAATGGGATAAAAGAAAGAGCTAAAGCTTTGGCTACAACGATGAGGACGATTGCTTACAGATGGCTGGTGTCATCGATTTTCGGTCCACGTGTTGGGATAACAAATTAACGCTGTGGATTCGCCATTGATCTACTGAATAGTGGAAGTGACTGATAATGTGGAACCGCATTCGAATATCATAAAAGTTACACAACAGTGGGCAGTTCCACTGTTAAGACATAAACATGACCAGACAGAACCACACTAATACAATTAAGGTTTCGTGGTTGGAGGGTCACGAACTACTGCAAGAAAATTTTTTAAAAATTCTTTGGGATTTTTTCTGGCAAAGTGCTGCTTACTGTTTGTAAGAAGTAGATTTAATGTCTCTCGTGACTAAATATTTCTTCATGTATTTAATTACAACTCAACGAAGACGAGTAGGATGATGATGATGTTCAGGTGGCATCTTTCCTTGTCGAAGACGTACAAAAATTTTACAAGTGCCTGAAAATGGCGATGATTATGTACAGAAGTACAGTAAGGTTTAAGGTAATGATTAAATATCTGCAAAATAGTGTTTTGTTATACTTGGAATAAATAACGGTCTTACTTTAAAAATAGGCCTCGTAGCTGGTCATCGTTGCCTTCTTGGAGTAGCAGGTAACGTCTGTAATACTTTCACGTCCGTCTTCAGTGATGGTTGGGGATTGACTGTCCTCAACGATGTTTCAGGAACGACCGACATATCTGGCGACTTCGGTGTTTATCTGATTTTCTATTGGTCCTTCTAAGAATCGCAGGACAAATCACAAGCATATGACTATATGACGCGTCATTATCATCTGCTAATACGTGACGTGTGCTCCATAGGTTGCCGCACTTCCGCGTCGGCTGGTACGGAATACCTCTGGCCTTTCCATACAAAAGGGAACCTGAAGCCAAGGAACGTAATAGTATTTTCTTTTGGTGATGGAATTAGCGGCGAATACCAGTATATTCCTCTCTCGTGATTCAAGAACTGACTCAAATCTCACAGTATGGTAAACACCTATTAATTCATAAAACCAACTATATATTTTTATATTAATTTTATTAATCCAATTCTCATTTCTTGCTAAATCTTCGTAAACATACATAATGCAAATGGTTGAGCATTCCATCATTTGAATTTTATTTTCCATCTGCACATTATAAGAGAAGGTGATATGGTAGACTTTTGAAGGTGATGGAAGTAGTTAAAAAAGCTTAAAAACAAATTCAACGTACGCGGAAATTTATGAAGTAATACAACAATATCACTAATTAAGAAAAAATTGTTAAAAGAGTTATTTCACCGTTTTTCTCATAAAATATATTGTAACATCTGAAATTTTCCCAACTATCTGAACAAAATGTTTTATGATTTATCTTTACTTAAAATTTTCATTATAAATGTAAATCAAATAAATTTTGGTTTTTCAATAATTAAATAAAATAAATTAACGCCTTGATTTTATGAAGATTCGTCACCACACTTGGGACTTCCTCAGGTACAAAAATTAGGTAAAAAATTGTTAAAATGTCAGATAATTATTAAACATTTTCTCGACTTCATTAGCCATAAATTATCATATTAACATTAAGTTTTCAAACTGTTTTGATATTTCATCGAGTTTAGTACATATTCATTCAGTAATTTGTTGGCAGATATAAATATTTTGTTGGCCAACATGAACATTCGTGACTTGTTACCTTCCGCGTGCTATTCGTAATCTCATGGGATCCTTCCTTGAAATCAATTTCCACGAACCACTTGTCCTTATTGACTCCATTAACTTAAAAATATAAACAATATATATAAGAGCATAAAGATGTCGTGATCGTGTATGAGTTAACGATGATTTGTTTGTTAAATAGGCTCAATAAGGTTTATTCAACGTGCTTTACTGTTGAGTGGCCACACAGTTCTTTACCATTCCTAATATTGTATTTCCCCCTCCTTTCACTCATTACCTATAGAATAGTCAATTGGTTACTCAATAACATAGTCACTTTTTGTCAATCTTTTTGGGAAACGCAAAGTGGCTACATAGACAACGATGAGTTTATATTAATCTCGTAAAAGTTCATCAATTTAACTGCATTTGCCAGAGGAAAATAATATACATTTAAATCAGGCCTGAATTCTATTCAATGATACCTCTAGTAACAACCGCAACACTATTATTATGGAAATCTATCTCGATACTGGGCTGGAAATATTGCGAACGGATCTTAATGTTAAGTTTAAATTTGGCATAAATTTTTTGGGAAAGCTTTGGTCTATTTTTCTTCTTTACAGCGTTATACGTTGTACCGTTATCAGTATTATTTGGACTTCATGCCTTGTGTCATTTCTTGCCTATGTATAAAATACCCGGTAAAATAATAGGTCTTTCATAACAAAACTGGAAATTTAATGTATATTAAAAGTTCACAGAAAATCTCTTCAACCAATTTCTGGAAAGTCAACAAAATACCTGCCCAAGCAATAACTTTTAAGTTTCGAACGTTCGCCATTTTGTCCAATATTATGGATTACTGTGTTGTTTTATTTAAATCCTCCTTACTAATTTGCATAGCAACGAAAAATTGTGTAACATATATATTATTGGGCGTAGTTTTCCAGCGGCTGCCATTACAAGGCTACAAGGTACAGTTACGATACACCATAAAGTTGACCCGTGGTAACCGAGATATGGCAAGGACGCACCATGATGACAACGGTACATGAGGAGACGTAAAAATATTGTGAAACGGAGGATCACATGAGATTGGTCAATCGGAGGTTTCTCGGATCCGAGAGCTATCCCCTCCAATGGCATCACTTGGGTTAGAATGTTGTTGAGGTCACGTCAAGTGTTGGAGCATCACCATTGGTAAGCCGCGAATCCCCGTCTCCGGAAAACGCGCCAGTTTACGACATAATTAAATAACGGTTCATACAGCGGAGAGGGAGAATACATGTTCTCTGAGCGTAGGCTGACAAATTAACATAATAATGTGTAGTATAATAATTCGTATATATCTATATATTATTTTATTCAAAGTACTGAATTTTTATTTATTTGAAACGTACATCCTATAACAAAGAAAATAAAATGAATGGCTAAATAATCACTGTCATTAATAAAATTAATTGGTAAAATAAAAAGATAATGAGATCTTAATTACCAAAGGTGTTTGGACTATATAGATAGTTTAATATATGGACATCTCTCAGACCAAGTTTCATAAGTTTAAAATTGATGTTTTCATATTATAACAACTTTTTCTTCTAAATAAATAGAAATTATTTCTTAAATTGAGAGAAATTTACTTATTAATGTCTTATTTTTCTTTTAATGTTCATTAGAGCTATATTAATTTAATTTTTAATTAATAAACTTTTTCGGACTCTTTAGGTATTATATTTATTTATATACTGTGTTAATATATCCATTTTTATCCATATGAGCGGATGACAGATATCGCTAAGGTCCTTATAACGGTTTTAGATAATAAGGAGAAAAGTTTAATAGAAAACAGTACATACGATTCTTCGTTAAAAGTGATCAGAATCAGCGTCTTACGCAGGCAAGAACCTACATTACACTCATTTTGGTCCCCTAATTTCTGCACACTTTCCGTTCTAAAATAAACATTTTTTTTGTTATTTCTTAATTAAATATTCCCATTTTATTATTTGCCACCTGAGAAAACTAATAGGTAAATTTATTGAAACCATTTATTTCAATGCTGTAAAGCTTTCAAGATTATTAGTTTCATATTCCAAGACATTATTGAATAAAGTTTGTTATTTTTCATTACAATTTAGAATTATGATAGATATTAAATGCCATCTCCAGAAATACCGAGGAACTGGCTATTACATTCACCGAAATATTTCTAGATCTTAGTTCATGTTTTATTCTAAATATAAAATTTATTAACCTGAAATTTTATTTAGTCAGGCCTAAACTGAAACACAACTCTACAGGATTTCTGGGGACATTTATACATTCTTGAAAAACGAAAAGTATTTAATCTTGGTCATTGTCTGAACAACTTATGACATTTTAGGAAGTCATTTTGAGTCTTTCATACTGTATATTCGAATAAATCATTTGTATCTCTTTCTACTGACGATGACAATATTTGAATTTTTGTAGCTTACTGTAGCTGCGTTTCAGGGAAGAATGATGGACAGCAGGTACGTTCTTTTGTATTTGTAACAAAAAGAAAGCAACATAACGCTTCATTTGTGTATCAGTGAAGAGGCTCGCTCTGATTGTTATAAAAAATAACAATTTTAAGCTTATTTCTCAGCTTAATTTATCCAATATTTTTGTAGGGGGTCGCGTTTGTACACGATCCCCCGCTACATTATGACAACTAATTACTCAAGTAGATGGTCTGCCATTTATCTGCTTCAGCCTAGGTTTTGCAGCTGAATTTCACTTCGTCCCATGTAGTCTGCGCCACGAGTGGTCAAAAGTGTTGATTATCTCACAGTTTACCGTATAGTAATATGACTTTCACAAAGAAATTAATTACTAACTATTGCTTTTTTGTATGTTCCAACTACCTTGTTACTATAAGCAACCGATCCCAGTTTGTTATTTTTGTTCATCTCATCATCAACAAATTACAAAGTAAATATAATATGCAATGCCTCAGGTATTACTTTTGAATTAATTATGCACAAAAATTATTCAAAACTATGTTTCCTCCTCATCAGGTGTAAACTACCAATACACTGAAGCAATAATATAAAACAGATAAGCATAAGAGAAGATCAAAGAATTAATGAGATTATAGCCATAAATGATGCTGAGAAATATTTATAACCGTACATTAATGGATGAACAATTCGATTTGGTGTTAAAGTAATCTCATAATTTTGACGCAACGAAATATATTCAGTTCAGTACAAAATTTTCGTCAATAAATACGTCCATAATAACTAGGGTAAGTAAGAAATACATCCATAATATTAAAATAAATTTGACTGTGAGCGGCCCAACGCGTCGCTTTTATATGGCGCCGTGAGTGCGAGAGAGAAACATTTTGGTATATATTGTAAGTACTTAAAATGTATTGTTACTTAAAACGTTCATTAAATTTAAAAATTATTTACCGATCAACGGACCAAATAGATGGTTCAACTACCTTTATAAATGAAATTCATTGTTTACGCGTAAAAGAACTCAAATTTGTGTGTATGTATGTTCTTCATACAAATATAAACGCGTGAAGCAATTTCAACCAAATTTTGCACACATGTTCTTTGTAACTTTGGAAATCAGCTTTGTTGGTGTGAGACACAGCATAGGGGCGGAAGTGGAGGGACCAGAAATTTTTAAATATGAAAAATCGGCCGATATCTCCGTCGAATAAATACTTTTCGGGGTCAATTACTTTTACGATGTTTCCCGCGACACTAATTTGTATCCGTCCTACCCTAATGACATATAGAGCAGGATACACTATGTCCTTTGCGTAGTCTTTACTTTTAACCATTAATATCCAGGACATCGCCGTGCACCCATAAATTAGCTAATATAAGTAATAATATAATGTAATGTACATAGGTAAAATGAATTAATTATGCCAAATGAAGTAGAAATGCCTCAACCGAAGCTCAGGCAGGAGCGTATAGATATTTCAGAAGAAAGACAAGAATGGAAAAATGTTCGGGGTTCGAGTCCCTGTCATTTTTGCATTCTTGTCTTTCTTATGTATTAATTATTTTGTTACATGTAATAATTTAGGCTAGGTCATTAAACGAAACTCAGCCAGTTAATGAAAACACACCGCCATCAGCGGCTTTCTTTTAGAGGACTAACGATTGTCAGGATAGCGCTAATCATCTATCGAAACAAAGGATTTAATAAGTACACTAAATTATATGTGGAGAACAGAAGAACGTGACTTCCCATTAACTTGGAATTAACAATGTCACGCCGCAGGAGTCAGAAGTAAATTCACATTACTTGAGATACAGATTCGATTCTCAATGGTTTGTATCAATCAATCAGAGTTGCTGATCTGATGGCGGAACATTGTTCACCGAGTTTTTAAGGTAATCTGTAGTGCATGCAGAAAGGCAATCGTTCAGTGGTGGAACGAAGTAGTAGTTGGATCGTAATGAAGAGTAAAGGAGCAAAGTAATTCAGTGATTCGTAACAGTGGAGACGCAGACTGCAGAAAGTCAATGCAGTTAACTCGAGTAGATAGTGGCAGATGAATTATTAGTTTAACGAGTTCCGTGATTCAGAACCATCTTCCTGGAAATCTGTGACAGTCCAGTGCACGATAGATGGCGGTGCCTGGGTTACCTCAGCAGCCTGATTGCCTGACAGGTTCCTGAAAGACCGGGTAAAGTATTGAGACTTTATTACCCACCAAAATAAGTTTTGTGCAACCATTATTGTCAACATTCACAAATTTCACAGTATTTTGATCCCTCAATCCACGGATGAAAAGATGGAACCATTTATAAATGAATGTATATAGCCGCTAATTTCAGATTTTGTAATTAGTGCAGGAAGATAAGGTTTTAATTAAAGATAAAATTAGTGTTGGCAGCACTATTTAATTTTACTTCGTCCTATTACCAAATAAATAATTAGAATTAAATAATAAATCATTTATTTTGACATAGTAGCGTCCGGTACACAGAAAATTCCGTATCAGGAAATAAATTCTCAAGATGATTATAAAAATGACAGTAGCATTATACGAGCTTGCTTCCTTGAAGTCAATAAGACTTCTTATTTCTAAAATTATGAGTACAAAACAAAACTGAATTAAGTTTGTTTTATTTGAAACAGGTCAATATATGGATGTCCTGTACTATTTTGGTATTTTTTTCTGTTTCATAGATTTCTCTGTGTGCTGTTCTTCGCCAATTTTTCTGAGCAACTCTTTATTTCTTTATTCCTTTATCTGTATCCCTTAATCCTTCTTGTCCTATCTCTTTTTATTCTCAGTTTATCACGTAGTCATCTTCCATTTTTATTAAATCTTATTTAAATAAACTCAATATAAATCAAATACAAAGACCGGCAAAATGTCAGAAATATAGGGATTTTTAATAAGGGCGGGTGGACGTAGAAATGAAATAAAAAGATAAGTGAGAGGTATTAACGAAATTCTTTTCCTTATGTTAAAAAAGTATGTCCTTTAAACGAAAAAAATAGTTTCGTTAATACCTAAAGACACAGCTTGTTTTATTCCATTTTATCATTTCAACACTTCAACATCGGGGCTAATTTTTAAAACCCCCTATAAAAAATTTAAAATTCAAAAATTATTCCTACCCAACTTTCGGTATCTCTTTAGTACATTCTAAAAAATGCATATATTGTATACACATAGTTATATAAAAATAAATAAACTTGATATGTTTCAATGCTTGCTTTTAAAATTTTATTCAAATTTCGGGTTGCTACCCCAACATCCGGGACGAAATGAGGAACACAAAGCCAATGAAATATTGTATATATGTGATAGAATTTTTCAAATTGCAAGAATTGCGTTTAGATCTTTAATAATGCCCAGTAAATCACAATATAATGAGTCATACATTTTACGATATTTAGAGAAATTATAATATAAATTAATTACCTTGTCTGCTAATTATGGTGTTTGGGTAATATATCATTTAATAATTTCATTTTTTTAATTATAAATATTTTATCTATTGTTTTTATAAACGCAATGTTGAGTGTAAAATTAAGTGTTTGGACTGCAAAGGTAGTCAGACCAAACGTAAAATTTAAACCAGAATTTAGGAACAATTTGCAACCTTTGAACTACCAATAGATGAACAGTCTGTGTATTTAAAAAGTTTCAGAATTGATTGGAGTAACGTTAGCATTTTAGATGTAGAAAGCAATTATTATTCTCCAGTTGGGAGCGAAATTCTTCACACAAGATCAAACGTAAATTCTTGAAATGTAAAAATAGATACACAAAATATAAATTCAATATATGACTCATTGTTATTGTGATTTATTTGTGCATTCATGAAACTTAATCCTTGTAGTTTTAAAAAAATCGGTTACAACAATATACATTTTAAGATCTGTTTCTTTAGTATTGTTTTCCAGATGTTGCGGTAACAACACGAAATTTTAGTAAGTTTTAATTGTAAGTAACTTCAACATACCTAGTTTATTTATTTATAACTATGTATATGTAATTGTATAAATCCTTTTTGCAGAATGAACTGAAGACCCAAAAGTTGGAGACGAAACGTTTTTATATTTTAAATTCTGCTAATTCTGACTTTTGCCCTTTCTTTGCATTTAATTGATAATATAAAGTGAGATTACTTGAATTAATATACTCTACGTACATTACCACAATATTACATTCTAATTATCATAATTGAGCACCCAAATAAGCATGCAGCATTAAAATAGTATTGCTCTAAAGTAGCCCTAGGAAATTGTTGAAAGTCTTTCAGATATAAATTACATCTTTTTTTATTTATCATATTTATCTTTTAAGCTTTATTTCATGGTTAGAAGGTCACGTATATGTAATATAAGCTTTCAATCTTAAGTGTGGAAACAGCAGGGAGAAATGAGGACAGGAGAACATCAATATTACATTTTACCCCTTCAAAATCCGTTCTTTCCAGCCAAAATGAGATTTACCTGCTTATTAATTAAAACCCAGCCCACGCACACACACACTCTGTAGTGACAGAGCACCCAGAACAGTCATCCATTAGTGTCCCACTGTTCACGGAATACAGAAACTCCGTAAATTTAATTCCTGTGTGTTGCACCTCCCCAACACCCATCCTTCAGAGCCTCTATCTTCAAATTTTCATAAAAGCAGACTTCAACTAAACATTATTTACATTATTAGACATCGGTTTTTGGGATGTTGGGCCACGTTTCTTCTGCATTTCTGCCAACGTTTCACTTTATATCACAAAACATTATCAAGGCCTGACCTAATAACTATGTTATTTTATAGTTTACATTCTTAAACAATTTTTGCTTTATTTTATTTATTATCGGTTTCATAGCTGTTTTTATCATCTTTAATTTCCCGTAATTCATATCCTATTACTATCATGCCGTTATTTATTTGTTCATCTATAATATTTATAAATATTTCGAGCTGTCAACAACCGCTAACCCATCGAATTCATATTTATGTAGTTACTCTTTCCGACAGATGTTTAAAAATAATTAGACTTCTTATGCAATATGCCAATCCACATCAGGGTTTTTTTTAAATAGCTGGATAGTGCTGTTTTTGTTTAGAGGAAACTCAAGAAGGTAATTAAAATAAGATGATGGTAATTATAAAAACTGAAACAACACGAGGTGCTTCAGTTCTCTAAGAAAACACCAATAGTAGAGTAAGGAAAATGGAACAGTATAGTAGGGAAATGGGAATTCTTGAAGGAAAAAGATGGAGAAAAAATAGGAAGAATAGCTAGGACCAATAGGAAAGCATAAATAACACAAGAAATAATAAAAATGAATAATCAAATGCAAATATAAAAACGGGAGAGATGAAATTAGTAGAGAGCAATATATACAGGCACTTAAAGAATAAGATAGATAGGAAGTACAAAGCAGCGAAATAGGCTTGGCTACAAGAGGAATGCAAAGCGGTTAAAGATTTCATGGTGAAAAAAACAAACATTTGGAGAGAGGAAAAATATTAGCAATAACATCAGGACAGAGGATGGGAAGCCAATTCTGGGTAAAGAAAAAAAAACAGAAAGCCGGAAGGAATTCCTAGAAGATTTGTATCACGGTGGAAATTTAAATCAGTCAGTAATAGAAGAAGAAGAGGAGTTGAATGATGAAGAGTAAAGGGACAAAATTTTAAGGTCGGAGTTTGATAGTGCGCTGACAGATCTGAGCAATTGTAAAGCGCCAGGAATTTATAACATTCCAGAGGATTTGACAAGATCATCCGGCAAAGAATCAATATCATGGCTGTTCAGGATAGATAGCAAAATATACTAAACAGGAATAATACTAGAAGATATTAGTAAAAACATAATTATACCCATATTGAAGAAGAATAGGGCTAATCGATGCGAACAGCACAGGATAATTACTTAAACATCTGAAGCATGCAAAATATTAACGTAGGAGGATGGAAAGTCAAATAGAATGCGAGTTAGAAGACCAATTTGGTTTTAGGAAGAATGTAGGGGCACGAGAAACAGTACTGACTTAGCGTCTAATTTTATAAGACAGGATAAGAAAAAACCAGCCAACGTTTCTGACATTTGTAGATTTATAAAAATAGTTTGCAAAAGTGGACTGTAACACACTACTCAAGATTTTGAAGAACACATAATCTGTACAGAAGGCAGTCAGCAGTAATTAGAATTGAAGATATGAAAAGAAAGCAGAAATCAAGAAAGGCGTAAGACATTGATGCTGTATGTCACAGATGCTGTTACACTTATATGTAAAATAGGCGATGAAGAATGTTAAAACGGAATATAGAAAATCGTGCTGCAAGATTAAAAATTAAAAACCTACGCTTTGCCGGTGATATTGTAGTATTAGGGGAATCAGCAGAAGACTTGTAAACCATAGTTAATGTCATTAACATGGGTATGGAGTAAAGAGTCCGATATGAGGATTAATGGAGGGAAAACCAAGGTAATGGAGTTTAGTATGGGAAACAGCGGAATAACAAAGGGTGTTAGATTGGGAAGGGATATTTTGGTGGAAGTTAAGGAATTCTGCTACTTGGGAAGCGTAATAACTAGGGATGGTAGGCATACAGAGTAAGATAGCTCAGCCAAGGAAGACTTTCGCGAAAAAGAGGAATTTACTTAGGGTAATATAAGCATGAATTTTAGGAAATAGTTGCTAAAAATGTTGGTATTTAGTGTGGCCTTATATAGGTGCGAAATGTGGACGGCTGGAGTTGCAGAAACGAAAAGAATAGAAGCCTTTGAAATGTGGTGCTGTAGGAGAAGGCTGAAAATGGAGGACGTTGACCAAGAGAAGGGGTAGCTTAATAGGCCACGTTTTGGGACATGAGGGTCTTGTAAAATTAACATTTAAGGAAGTGTGTGGGATAAGAACAGTAGAGGGAGGTCAAGGATGGATTAAGCTATGCAGGTCAGGGTGTATATGGGATATGGTAGTTATTTGGGAATGAAAAGACTTGCGCAAGATAGGTAAGCATGGAGGGTACATCAGACCAGTCGTAGGACTGAATACTACAACAATTAAAAGTATCATTAGTTAAATAAAATGTTAGTTAAGTTTAAGAATTATTTAAGAATTAACATGAATTCAATCAATTCGCCTGGCTGGCAACATGAGGTCATAATCTACTCTCTTTCAAGTTTCACATGGGAAGGAAAGATCGACAGAAAGTGTCTCCGGACAGAGCTTTACAATACATCAAATTCCACGACAGTCGGACGAATGGTATGGAACGCATAAGGGACGAACAGCAGAATAGATTAATGATGTGGGTTCTTTTTTGATCTGAAAGGGGGGAAGGAATCTATATATTAAAAACATTGACTGGAAACCTCTCTGCGCTCATTACCGTTAAACGTCAATGAATTAATAGTACAGGAACGCTTAAAGTCAACTAAAGTGAAGGTAAGTTGCAGTCTATTAAATAGACCCGGTAAATAAAGCCTGGATCGCGCCACATATAGATATTTATTTATATACATAAAATGGAATTCTTATTGAATGTAAAGTGATATATCGTTATGATAAAATACAGAGCGTTAATGCTTACTTAATTATAGTAGATATTAACTGTGTTGAAACTAGCGATACAGGTACATAAACTGGATTATTTATTATCTCAATAAATTAAACGATATGCTTATAACATTCATATGTAATATACGCATTTTATATTGTATTTTTTATATATACATGCCTGATCTTAAATTGTAAAATCATAATCTTGATAATAACAGAGTATTTTTTAACGTAACGTTGTGTTACGTTTCGAACAGTTTGTAGGTCTTTGTTACACACAGGTTAATTAGTTGGCACTCAGCTACAAGCATAAACGGTAAACAGATGCATTTGCATGGCTTGAGGTTGTGTGTAGAAGTGAGCTATTTTCAGTAGAATGGAATTCTTTTGGGGAGGCAGCTCTTGGTTGTGCCCATATAACGTGCACATCCTTTAACTTTTCTGGCCTACTGATGACATTTATTTTAGAAAAAGTTGTGAAATTAACCGAGATAAAATCCATTAAGGTAAAATATGTAGGCGACTTGTTTGCGATAGTTAAAGGGAATTAAAGCAATATAGTGGATATATATGGAAGCGGGAGGAATAATAAATGTCATAGAGATGGTAAAAGACGGGCTAATGATTATGGGGGGTATGATAGGATTTTTAATTACGTTTGAAATCATCCGATTAAATATAAATATAATGATCTGAATAACTTAATTAGTTGACCTATTACTCTTACGAGTAATATCTTTATCAATTAAGTTAATGGTACGATCTTCACTACTTGCAAAGAAAATTGGTATTTTACCTGCTTATGAACAAATATATGGGTAAAATGGTATAATAAGATGAAAATAGATAGTAGGATTCCTGAAAAACAATTGAAAGAATGGACTACACAACACGTTAAAAATAATGGAAATATTTCAAGGCTGTTGAGAATTCCAATATGGAAAATAACGTGGGTAAGGATGTCAATAAAACTTGTTGGAATAGTATGGTAAACAAGATAGTAGATTACAGAGGCATAATATATATCAAAGGTCTTACAGAATAAACTAAAAAAAACTTGTATAAAACGGGATAAATGAGATAAATTTAGTTGAAAAACCTGTAAGCACGATTGAGAAAGGTTTTGCTAATATAAAAGGTAAGATACATTTGGCAGCTTGTAAGAATGTGGTTTACAAGGTAAGCTAATTTATATTTCACAAACAATCACGAATATTGAAAACCATGTAACATGAAGATACATAGGAAGACCAACACTACACTATCTTTGCATGTGAAAGAAATAAACCACATAGTGGATTAAGACAATACCGCAAAATTACTTAAAGAAAAACATTTATTGTAAAATATTTATTAGAAGGAAAGTATATATTTCAAGATTCATGGATTTCAATGAATAATACAAGTGAAGTAGAGACTGTGAAGACGGGGTATGGGAATATTTTAAATAAAATTGTTAAATAAGAACGCAAAAATATTTAAATTAGAGGTAAAGAATTTTTTTGAAAAAAATATTGATGTATGTATGACAATAAGAATGGAACACAACCACCGACATAAGAAGGAGATGGGAGTAAGATATAAAAGTAGCCGACCTTACGACATACTGTGAAAAATGCGGACGGGTTGAAAGCGTCAGTAAGGAGGAGTTGAAATGCGTAAAGGATACTAATTAATGCGTGTCTCCTTAATACTTTCTCTGTTGACTGCGGCTAATAGGGCTTCTCGTTTTTATTAATTCTGACGTTGCTGTAATAAAAGAAAATGCAAAATTTAACAGACTTTTTATTTCTACAAGACTTTAATATTTGAGTGTTTTATTCGACTACTTTACAATATAATATTTTTCAAGTATATAATTTAATTCGCCGCACATAACTCATAGATATCCTTATTTCCAGTTAATACAATAAAAGAAACATTTATATATGCTGTTGTTCATCAAGTAAGAAACAGTTGATTTTTTTAAAAATTACAAACCCCCAAGAGACATCTTGGTAAATACGGAATCAAACTATTATTTACATTTATTATGTTCTCATACCTTAGATTTTACCTCGTTTCTTTATAGAAATAACTCACACTTTCTCTCAAGAACGTCCATTATTAGAGTTCGTTATTGATCGATAAACAGTATTTATATTCTCCAGTTTCCACTTCAACTCTTCCACCATCGATCTGCACAGCATTGAGGAAAACTAGGTTTTTCGGAGCATAATTTTGCAGATAATATATTGAAAAATTAGCTCCAGTCATGTCCCGTAAATATTTGTGATGTAAAAACTACAGATGCGTATCGTAAGAATCATATCACCTTTGTGAGTTATAACGTAAGTAAGAAACTTTATCCCCAAAACTGAGTATTTCTATCTTGCCTTAAAATTAATGTCGAAATACTAAATTTAATTTCCCATCGATCATCTATAACTACAACAGACATCGTTTTATATCTAGGAAGAAAGCATCGGCTTAGTCTCTTGAAATACATCATTCGTTGTTCCTATAATAAATCTTTATCACAAATCTTAAAAAAATTGAAACAATTTTTTTTCGTAAAACATTGATTTTTGAATGCTAGAGCTTCTTATACGTTCAAAATAAATAATTTTAATATAGTGATAGTTTGCTTCAAGTTGTCGAGTAAATGTATAATAAATTCTTTCTCAAACAAATTGCGAAATTAAAAGAAACTATTGTCTCAAATTAAGCTTTAATTTATACTGTTGTTACAACGCAGGAGCTTTCGGCAATTTCTGCCATAATCATCTGTGAAATGGTTCCTTGTATATATTGAAAATAAGAATGTGACATATCCCTATGTTTTGATTTTTATATTTCAGATGACTATGCCTATAACTGGAGAAAGTTCAATATGAGAATTAATAGAGGGAAAACCAATGTAATGGAGTGTAGTTTGGGAATCAGTGGAATAACAAAGAGTGTTAGATTGGGAAGGGAAATTCTGAAGGAGACTAAGGAATTCTGCTACTTGGGCAGCATAATAACTAGGGGTGGTAGAAGTATAGGATAGCACAGGCAAGGAAGGCTTTTGCGAAAAAGAAAAACTTACTTACGGGTAATTAAGTATGAAAATTAGGAAATCGTTGCTAAGAATGTTCGTATGAAGTGTGGCGTTATATGGGTGCGAAACGTGGACTATAGGAGTTCCGAAAAGGAAAAGAATAGAGGCCTTTGAAATGTGGTGCTATAGGCGAATGCTGAAAATCAGGTGTGTATAGAATCACTAACGAGGCAGGTCTAAACCAAGTAGTGGAAGAGTGATCAATATGGAGGACGTTGACCAAGAGAAGTGTTAGATTAATAGGCCACGTTTTAAGACACGAGGGTCTTGTAAAATTAGGACTAGAGGGAATTTTGTAAGGTAAGAAGAGAAGAGGGAGGCGAAAGACGGAATACGCTAAGAAGATTAGGGAGGATGTGTGTTGTGCTAGTTATGAGGATATGAAAGGGCTTGCGCAATATAGGTTAGCATCAGATCAGTATTAGGACTGAATACCACAAACAAAACAACAACTTGCCTATAACTAGGCGAAAGCTCCTGTTTAAACATTATAATTGACATAATGCAACACATTTCTGCAATTAAACTTGTATGGGCTAACAAAAAACTGGTTATTTTATTAATACATTCCTTCTTAAAAACAGCACAGCTGTTATACTTTCTTATTTTGATTTTCTTTCAGACGAAAACGAATCCACAAAATCCAGTTGACAGTTTATCGCTCTTTCAATAAACCCTTTAGCTATTTAAATATATATCCTACCACCATTGTGGGTCTTTCTATGCTATTATTAGTTTCTCTGTGGTTCCAACAGAAGAATTTCTATATGCTATGATATTTATTAACTCAGTTACAGGACAAGTGTTTAATTCTAAATAAACTCTCATAATATAAAGAACCAACCTTTAGAGTAAGCATTTCTCAGTTAACTGCGAACTGAAATGGCATCCCTGCGTCTAGATAACGAGATGTTAACAGATACTTCAATATCGGAATTAATTATCAATATTAGAGATTATATGAAAATTGTCATTACATTATATACATTACAGCTTCACTTTAATTAACTGTAAACAATATACTTATATACTAGTACTAAAATATCAGTAATCCATAAGGTGTACTAGTAAAATCTTTATGAGTTTATATTTATGTATGGTAACGTATTTACTTCTTATCGAACTAATAATGAAAAATATTTCTTCATCTGCTGATGATTTACGAAAGTATCTGAGCGAATAGTGAGTAAATCTGAAAGCCTATGTCTCAATAGATCTACTATCTGTAAACGTAAAGCTACTGTCTCAGTTGTTTTACATTAACGGGACGTAGGTCTTTGTACACAAGTGCTGCGTAACTAAATGGCATTTTACTGCACCATTTACATGTAAATGAAGGGTAGGTTCCTTTTCAAAGGCACAGTCTTTTCCTACTGACCAGTAAATTTCATTAAGATGAATAGAGGCAGAGTCGTTCGCGGACGATTATTTTTCACTTTCGTGAATGGATTCCTGTCAACAATTTTACAGTTGTTATGAGCATGTGTGACGTTTTCATAGTAATATATGGACTAGAAAATTCAAAGCTCAAGCATCGCACTTGCCTCGTCAATATATTCATGAATTATTGTGAAAATGTTCAAGCAAACGAATATTTGAAATTCTCAGAAATGTTATAGAAGTGTAAGTCCGGGCTCAAGGGAAATTAAAGGCTTTAACTGCTGCAGAGAATTCAAATCCCGCTGTGAGAGACTCCCACAACTAAGCTTTTACTCGTACGTACGTGCATCAAGGTATTACTGAAAGTGGATGTTGAAAAGGTGCAAACGATGTCAACAAATGAAGTCCTTTGAAAGATTTGGAGTAAATTCTAGTTAAATTTCAGTGCACATACCTCGTAAATTTGTTTTAACTGTATAAAAGGTAGCGTAAGCCTATTTACTCAAGCCACGTTGTGAGTTCCTCAACGTGTGGATAAGTGCATTTGTGCAATCGTTTATATTCTAATTAGAAGTCTGGTAATCTCGAGTTAAAACTAAAGAAAAACGTCAATGTAATTAAGAAGCTGAATTCCGTCTTTCATAGGGAATTGAAAATATTTTGCACGGTCATGAAGTTTTGAGTTAGCTTTTAACACATTTTTATACAACGTATGCAATGGATGGGATGCGGTTAAGGTCTACCTTGTTTTCTTACTTTTTAGACCAAAATACAAGTCGTACATATGACGTCACGATGACGTCAGAGACTGTCATCTCAGAGTCGTCCTGCATTTCAATTTTAAAATATGATAGAAAAAGTGGGGTTTCCATTGTTATTTAATATGCTCCACAGTTGGGCAACAGTTATGATAATTAGCGTTAAACTTATTAGTTAAAAGGGATAAATTTATAAGGGGTTCGAAACAGACAATAAAAAATTTAATTTATGTTTATGAAATTAATAACAATAACAAAATTAAGATTCAATACGCAAAACAAGAGAATTGAATACAATGATTTACAATAAAGGCGATAGAATTAATTATTTTATGTTGTGACTATTAATAACATGTCACCTGTGGGGTGAACCAAATCAAGCAAAGCTTTGGATGACAAATAGGTATGAACGTAATTAAATATCAATGATACCGTAGATTACTGAAGCTGCATATTCTGGTGGCGTTCTTCATGGTTCGTTTTCGGGTTGACTAATGTTCCAAGAGCTACACTCAGCTCTCGCCAACGGCCTGCAATTTAATCACCTGACTGCCTCAAAACTGCTCTCCACGTCATCTCATTTGGTCCAGAATTTTCCTCCTCCCTTTTCCAATAGCCTTTCAGTTACAATTTCGAATAGCACCAATTGCATGGTATTTGCACAATTGCAGCCAATAGGAAAATTTTAGCTGCCAGTTGTAAACAAGTGCCATAGTACTTTTTTTTCACTAGTTAAACACAGTAGCAGTTTATAATTATCCACGACTAGCCTCCGACTTGACAGGAGCTACATTTCTCGGGTTAAAGACGGATGACACATTGTCCGTAAAACGTATTTTCCGTATTGTCCGAAGAAGAGCCATTTTCTTCGTTCGAAGGAGGGTGTAAACGCTGTCCACAGAAAAAAAATACGGCGCAGGCCTTCATACTTTTTCTTTCGTACTTTTAATGCAAAATTATACGAATTTTGTGAGTTGGCGGTCAAGTGATATAGTATCTTCTCCTAACCATCTTCTTTCATGGTTACATATACTTACTACTCCGACGATATGCTCCTTAGGATTACAACGAAGCCTGATTTCGACATTTGTGTGGTCCTAATGGCGAAGAAAGTATCGCAATGTTTCAACGAATTGAAGTACGATATAAATATAAACTTGTAACTTTCAATGAATTCCAAATATATTTTTATATAAATCCACCATTTACTCCTGCAATCATACCCGCTTCCTTTACGCCAATGAACAAATGACTACTCCTCTCTGATTTCGTCCTCTCTCTCTGTTTCTCTCTCTCTGTTTCTCTCTCTCTCTGTTTCTCTCTCTCTGTTTCTCTCTCTCTGTTTCTCTCTCTCTGTTTCTCTCTCTCTGTTTCTCTCTCTCTGTTTCTCTCTCTGTTTCTCTCTCTCTGTTTCTCTCTCTCTGTGTTTCTCTGTGTTTGTGTGTGTTTCTCTCTCTCTCACTCTCTCTGTGTTTCTCTCTCTCACTCTCTCTCTGTGTTTCTCTCTCTCACTCTCTCTCTGTGTTTCTCTCTCTCACTCTCTGTGTGTGTGTGTGTTTCTCGCTCTCTCTGTGCGTGTTTCTCTCTCTCTCTCTCTGTTTCTCTCTCCCTGTTTCTCTATCTCTCCGTTTCTCTCTCTCTGTTTCTCTCTCTCTCCACGAATCTCTTCTTATTCTTCACCAGCAGACAAAACTGATTCCGCTCAAAAACTTCCTACACATTTATATAGTGGTTATTAAAAACTTTACTTGAAAATTCCTCAGATATATGTAAAAATCATAATGATTGGATACCATCTGTAGGGGCTCATTGGATCTATTTTATCTCTGAAACATTAAAATTTCACACTTTGAATTAGCAGTGTTCAGTCACTGGAGGTAGAAGGATGGATACATACCTTATCTTACAGATATATAATTTAATTCAATACTACTGACGGTCCAGGTTATGGAGACGACAACGTACGAATGCAACTCAGTGACGTCGTGTTTGATCACCTCCATACTTTTCTTTTCAACTGTATTAACCATCAACTGGGTTGTCTTAGCCTGGTGGTTCACAACTGGTAACTGTTACTATGCATTATACCCGATTACTAAGGCGCAGAATTGTTCCAATAGGTTTCAAATGTGCCAAAATTAATTCCTTAACGTTCTTTAGCACTCTAACTGCATTGATGATGCATAATCCTAATTTATACTTTTACTTGTTAGCGTTATCTACTGCAAGTCTGAGAATGTTGGTAACCTTCTTCGATCGAAGGTATGAACCTGTAAATGATAGAATCTCACTACACAGAAACTTTTGGCTTTAGCCTTCAAGCGAGGATCTGAACGTTTCTATTTCCGTCAACTATGAGAAATAATCGTACCAGATTGTGTTTTACACCGTAACAATTGATAAATATACCGGCTCATTAATGCAAACTGGAGACGGGACAAGTTTAATTGCTTTGTGTGTTGAGATCGACTTGGATTAGATCTAAGGGCAGAGAACCTCCCCAAAATGCTGCAGGTTCTGGTTTGAGTCCAGATTTCGTTGAGACTAATTCATATTTATAAAATGGTTTGGCAATAGAGCACATCAATAAAGATTTCATTTCCATCCAAGTCGTGATATAGAAAGTAATAAATTGTAACTAGCAGAATTTATTGGTTGTAAAACAGAAAAACGTAATAAAATTGGTTTTCGTTTTGCGATAATGTGAATATTTTAAAAGATTTATACATTTACCAATGATATAACTAAATATTTGCATTTTTAGTATTAACTTTTGTTGAACCAAATCGTTATATAATATAATAATAATTTTAGGTGGCATATTCATTATTTACAGTCAATAACCGTTGCTGAAGATAACGGAAGGAATATAGGTTGCTGTTTCAAATATTTGTAAAGGAAGTGACCCTAAAATCTCCAGGATTCCGTAGATAATCTGCAACGAGAAGGTTGGCTCGGAATTTCAGCCCCGAACATCAGAGATGGTAGAATATGCAGGACAATATACTCGCACGCTGCACACAAAATCGCTCCCTTAATGTCCAAGAATGCTGGAGACAGTCATGTGAAAACATAGTTGTGCGAACAATGCGCAGAAACCCTTTCGGCATGAATTCTCTACGCGTGTCATTCGCACGCGATACGGATTAAATGTGTCGCGCAAATTATTAATTCCGCATAACGACCGGACAACAGCCTCAATCGAAAACCACATGCATTTCATTCTACTGCCCTTAATTGTGATAAATACATTTCCTATATTCGGCGTTTACTATTACCAATAAAATGTTTTCACATTACATAATTTATTGTTAAGAAGTAACTTTCCATCAATAAAAATTCAAATTTAACTGAAAGGCGTAGCAGGATTAATTAATACCATTACTACATATCGTTAGTCAAGTGATAAAATTCCCTTGAAATACGTACGTTGATAAGCCTTTATTGGCTACAAAATTAAATTATAAATTGGGATGATAATTTTTAATTATTTCAACAATTTTACTAAAGTTTAATTTAATAACAGAGCCCAAATTTCAAATATGAGGAAGTTTAAAGAATAAATAATATCTCTCGCCTCAATTTCCGTGATCAAGGATAGACGACTTCCCATTAGAAATTCACTTACCAGGTTTTAAAATATATAATTTCACTAATATTAACTTGAATGTAATATTTAGTTCATTAAATTTCTATGTAAATGGATTATAGTTAATATGAAAATAATGGACCAGTTATTTACAAAACTTTGAGTTACTAATGAATTGGGCAAGTATTAAATAGGGAAACTCCATAGAATGACATTTTGCAAGACCCTCGTGTCTCAAAACATGGCATATTAATCTATTCCTTCTCTTGGTCAAATTCCTCCATTATTAAATTTTGGATGATCCTATATACAATATTGACATTTCATGTAATTTTTCAATATAAATTTAATTTTGTGACTGACATACCAATGAGTATTAATAAGGTAATTTGTGCAAAAAAATATTTTATTTGGAGTATATGGTGCTGGAATAAGAAATGTAAGATAAATTTCCACGTTTTCTGTTGAGAAGTGTCTCGTTTCATTATATGTAACGAAACCTCAGTGTATCGTGAAAATGTATATTGAAGTTAATTAAATGTTAAAAATAAGCCATATCTGCAAAAGACATGGATATTAATTTTTTTAAATTATGGGTTTATGAATCCTAGATTATAAAATTCCAAATATTGTCTGAAGAATGTGTTTCACACTAGCACAGCTTTAAGCGGACAGAACGAATAACTTTAAAGTAGTCTGGAATTAAATTGAATTAAAACTTGCGGTAAAGAGATTTCTTAAAAGTATGTTATATTTAAATCAAAAGAACTAATTACATTCAGTATAATTATACTGGAGCAAATGAGGAGGTTCCAAAAGTGGAGGAACCATACGAAGTATCAATTTTATTTTATTAAATTATTTCTGATAATTTGGCTCTTTTATAGATTTATATTTAATAAAATTGGCTAGCGTAGCTGCCTTGCACCGCAGAGGTCCCGGGTTCGAATCCTTGAATGGATGTTGATTTTTGCGAGAGTTTCCATACCGGCAAATTCTTACAAAGAAATGAATTCTCCAAGTGGTAGAAAGACTCAAAGTAAACAAGAAAATATTCTTCCCAAACCCGAAAAAGAGTATTTTAACAGCACTCAAATAAATTAGCTTTTCAACACAGTTTTCTGACAAGAGGTAAATGACATGAATTGCTAAATTTTATGCTGAGGAAGTTTCAAAAAAGAGACGAAACGTCATATTTAATTAAATAGTAATAAATTTATGGGGTGATTAATTGTCAGTCTTTTTAATTCTTGTAAATTTGCTCTTGTTAACATACTGGTTTCAATTAATATTGATAATTGTTTCTTAAATAAAGTAATGAAGAAAACCAATGAAATTTAAATAGTACCTAAAAATGCGACAAAACTCCCTGCGATTTTTAAACCCTTATTGCTGAACTATGCAGTGCTCTGCCCCATTTTAGAGGGAAAATTGCGCGTATTAATAATAACGGTGGAATAACAAATGCTGTTAGTTTGGGACCGAAGTTAAGGAATTATGCTACTTGGGAAGCGTAATAAATAAGGATGGTAGCAGTATAGTAGACATAAAGAGTAGAATATCACAGGCAAGGAAGGTTTTCGTCAAAAAAAGGAATTTACTCACTGGTAATAGAAGTGTGAATATTAGGAAATCATTGCTAAAAATGTTCATATGAAGCCTGGCGTTATATGAGTGCGAAACGTGGACGATAAGAGCCGCAGAAAGGAAAATAATAGAAGCCTTTAAAATGATGGGTGGATAGAATCACAAACGAGGAAGGTCTAAGCAGAATAAGGGGAAAGGGAACAATTTGGAGGACTTTTACCATGAGAAGGGATAGATTTATAGACCACGTTTTGAGACCTGAGGGTCTTTTAAAATTACCATTAGAGGGAACTGTGTAGGGTAAGAACAGAAGAGGGAGGTAAGGATGGAATGCTCAAAGTAGATTATGGATGATGTAGGATGTAGTAACTATGTGGACATGAAAAGCTTGCGCAAGATACTTTATCATGGAGGGTTGCATCAGACCAGTTTTTGTCCTGAACACCATAGCAACAACAACAACAGTAACAGTATTAGTAATTGAATATTGACAGGTTGGAAAGTGAATTAATAATAATAATAAAACAGAAATTATAATGGAACGAGAAATATAAAGATCAGTATATAATTAAATAACACGTAGCAATGATATTTTGGATAGTAATTATAAAACCCAGATTAGTATTTGAAATGTTATATTTTAAGCGTGATGTACGTAAAGTTATTTAATGTCAAGTCAGATTCCATAAAGAAGGTTTACAATCCGTTAATTCAGAATTCACAGTCTATAGTTTTACAAATTAATCTTCAAGTCATTTGTCCAAGTGGCTCATGTTAGCCTCAATTTAACTTTTTTTTATCAAGGGTAATATGCATTATTATGCTTATAAATTAGTAATTTTGCTTTATATTCCTGATAAGGGAATCATCTGTTTATGTAACTTTTTTCATATTTGGCTGTCCTTTTCTTCATCGTAACTTAATTTCTATAATGAATGCAGTCATAAAGCATGGTATATTTTTTGCAATACACGAACTTACAGTTTGGTTCAAGTCGGGAAGGAGGGGCCTTATATCTCTTATTCGGGTGAAACGGCACTAGCGCCTCTACCACGACGCGACCTGGGATGGTCACCGATTCATTTCCTCCAAGTAAAAGTTTTTGTACTTTTCTTTGCACTGGGCAGTGTCATTGTGGGAATTTTTCCTCAGTTCTTTTCTCCGATTAAGCGACCTTCAGCAGAGATTCAATCATCATAACAAATAATTGTTCCTTTCTAGGCTACAGAAAATCCTTTGGGGAATGGTTGAAGCGTCTCATCAGCTCCGGTTCAGCATCAGCGATTGGGCAGGAATTATTGGCCACCACCAGTGTCAATTGAGTATATGAACGCTTGTATTACATCCCGTGGAGGACACTTTGAACTTCTGCAGTGACATAACTGCACTTGTACTGTGTGTCCAGAATATTTGCTGTCATTGCTCGCAATGAAAGCAATCCCTGCAGATTGTCGGTGCAATTAATATTACATAATTTAATATTACACATTCTGTTATAAAAAGGGACATATTTAAAATACAAATTGTTTGTAAATATCATATTATTCATGTAGTGATTCTATTTGGCAGTGAGCGTAGGCGCTTTTTGTAGGGACATAAACAGTACAAATTAAACTCATTGTGCTATTATTTATCGAATTGTTCGGTGATGGAGGCAACAAGCGCACCGAGCCCTATAGAAATTAGCGTGACGTATTAACAGTAAATATTCTGACGTTTGCAAGGAAATGCAATAAAAATACGTAAACGCTTTAAATAGAAGTCTAAACAATCTTAAATGAATATAGAATGAAAATTGTGAAATAAATAATGTACAAATGAGCCATTTTTCAAATAAATATCTTGTAAAAATAATAGAAATTTGAAACTTCTATAACATTAAAGTCTGATTGCGATTGTCGGTTTATTCTTTTTTACAAACGTTTTCTCCTGAACTTTTATTAATAGTTAGATTTTTATAGTTCCTGATTCACTTATATTTATTTCCCTAATTGCGTTGCTTATATTATTTTGGAACTGTTCTCATTATACCATTTTTATATTGACGTGTACAGGGTGTTTAAAAAATCTCGAATATGTTAAGAGGAAGTAGTAACTACCAAAACAGGAAAAAACGTCCAATATACGTGGGTCCCGAAAAGCGTAGTTTCTCTGAGATATTTGCACTTGTTCATAAGAGTGGTTGAAATTGATGACCATTTATATCCCTTGCTATAGGAAGTGCATAATCAACATCTGTAGTATTTTCTGACAAGTCACATCCTCCAACAAAGCAGGCAATATAATAGCAATAAACTGAATAGTTTTATCCCCATTTAATAATTGTGGTAGGATGTATAGCCCCATTAATATTTCACCAAGAAAGAGTGCACAAATGTTAACGGAAAATTGATAATGATACCCTCTTTCTGTATATGCATAGGAATTTTCATCAGCCCTCACGTTCTGTTTGTGAAAGTTTACACCACCATCTCTTATGAACCCTGCCCCGTCGGTAAGTTACATATTCGACGAAATGAGTAGATCTGCAGCACACTTCTGCAATAGCCAGTACTGTAACTCCAATCTGCTATGGTTCTCTTCTGGCCTTAATGCCTAGAAGATGGTATGGATTCAGAAATTTTTCGTGTATTATCACTCAGACAAAAAAATGACACACACCTCCTGCTGCCTATCGCCACACACTGGTTCAAGGTCTTTGTAGTATAGCGCAATAGTTATTATTTTATTATTTTTTAATCTAAAATTATCAATGGTTGGAGAACTGGAGCCGGCGTCAGACTGGCGGGGCTGGAACCCTCTGGAATCCCGTTGGGTCACGTACAAATATGACCTGCGTTATTTCCGCAAATAGTCTGCGTGGAGAAACAAAAATATACGAAACAGCACGCGGTCGCCTCGGCCAATGTGGATTCATGGTTTCAAGACAAATCGATTGTAAAAGAACAATTTCGAAGTTTTGGACACAACAGTGAGGCTGTGTGGAACATCATTCGGCTGTCAGAACTTGAAGGAGACGGACGGGATCCAATGTTAGGTCCCGGCTATAAGTGAAGGTCTAAAGTCGACGCTGAAGAAGTCGGACGGCCATACAGAGACGCTGGCGGAGAGGAGACGCCACCCTGCAACGAGGTACGCTGCTGGGATCCAATCCTTGACGTTTAGGGAGGGTATCGCCCACGGGCTTTTATCCTGAGACAATAATAGATCTAACTGCTTCGTCAAAGCTATTTAATGTTTCCCCTAATTTTGTAAATAAATTTTCCAGTATCTTTTAAGTAATCTGTTAATTTAATTCCCTAACCCCTTCTATATTAGCACATGCTCCTACATCTGAGGTGTGTGGACTGACAGAAGCCTTCCACTGTACACCTTTTGGGGTGCAACTAAACATGTGTTCTTAAGTAATATTCACAACTAGACATCTTCAGCCACAATGGACAAGTAGATAGATCTCAGAAATTATTCATTTCTGGGCCCATGTTTATCGAACTCTTTTTCCCTACATTGATGGTTACTACCACCTCTCAAAATATTCTACACTCTTTCTAGCATCCTGTATATTGGTATTTTGTCTTGTACTTTTAATAGATGACTAAACAATTCAACAAAGAAATCTTAATTAAAGTAAACCATTCATGAAAGTTAATTTATCTAAATCAATAAAAAATAATAATACCGTCAGATGAAACTCTCAGGTTAGCAACTACTAAACAGCAGAAAATATCTAGTAAACTCAATTTCTCCTAGTACCTACGTATCAAGAGAGAAACAAAGATCGTATTAGCTTGTCTGTTAATGAACAGGGTGCCGTGGTGACACATTCAGAATTGATGAAGCCATTTTCATATTTGAACAGATGGCGAAGTGACAACCTAATAATGCTTTAATTAATATTTTAATGCGTCAAAATAGAAGGCTGAAATTCGTTTTTAGAATTGTGCTCTTTATATGAGCAAAGAAATAAATTTAAGTCACAGTAGTAATACAGAATAATTTTTTCTGATACTCCTATTTATCAGGACTTAGATGCGACATTTTATTTTGTATCATAACGTTAAACTCATTTAATGTGTTGTTTAAAATTTCATTAAGTATTTTCATAAGAATAAATTGTGAAATTTATTACTCTTATTATTTCACACACTGTACTGTACTTTCTATTAAAAATTTAATAGCCCTACTAATTACCGATATACTTACCCATCCTGATGGATTCAACAATTCCATATACTTCCTAATTTAAATTTTTTCTTTTCATTTTATTCCTCAAATTCTCATGGAAAAGCACTTTCAAGTAACTTCGATTCCTTTTTTAATAGCTTTATTTAGAGTTGGGTCAAATGCTTATGGTTATTAGCGAATTTCTACAATTTAGGGAACTCATTTCTTTGTAGGGGTTTGGCGGTATGGAAACTCTCACACATGTCCATGTCAGGGTTCTAACCCGGAACCTCTCGGGTAAGATTCTTCTGTATACGGAATACACTTTCATACTCGGCATATACTCCCATAAACTAATTATTTTTGTAGACACCGTTAATATTTTTAACTATTAAGAATAAGAGAGATATTTTAATAAAAGACTTAACAGCAGACCGGATCAGGGGTTTTCCGCAAAGCACCAGATGTTTTCACGGCGTCTGGAAATCGTTAAAAGCCGGGAGGTAGCAAACTTTTAATAAAGGGAATGAGTAGAGGGAGCTTGGACACCTGGACAGCCGGAATGTTCATCATCGTGGAAAACGAATATGAATTATAGGTTAGACCAGAAGAGAGGCTAAATTTGGAGAAAATTAGAAGCGCTTTGTTCACGGGGCTACACGATTAAATCCATGAAACTGCAAACTGTACAAAAAAATTTCAATTACTATGCTTCACAATGCTATGAAGTTTGTTATATATTATGTATTATAATTTTATTTATTCAAACGAAATACGTAATTAACCTTGTTGTGGTATTCAGGCCTAATGCTGGTCTGATGCAACCCTCCATGCTAACCTACCTTGCTCAGGACTTTTCATTACACATAACTAGCACATCCCACATCCCCCCAAATCTGCATAGCGGATTCCATCTACTCCTCCTTCTGTTCTTACCCCACACACTACCCTCTAACTCTATTTTTACAAGACTCTCATGTCTTAAAACGTGGCCTATTAATCTAACACTTCTCTTGGTCAACGTCCTCCATATTATTCACTCTTTCACTACTACTCTGTTTATAACTTCCTCGTTAGTGATTCTATCCACCCATCTGATTTTCAGCATTCATCAATACCACCACATTTCAAAGGCTTCTATTATTTTCCTTTCCGCAACTCTTATCGCACCCATATAACGCTACACTCCATACGAACATTTTTAGCAACGATTTCCTAATATTCACACTTATATTACCCGTAAGTAAATTCCTCTTTTTCGCGAAAGCCTTTCTAGCCTGTGCTATCCTACTCTATATGTCTTCTATACTTTTACCATCCCTAGTTATTACGTTTCGCAGGTAGTATATTTCCTTAACTTCCCTCAAAATACCTTTTTTCAATCTAATACCCTTTGTTATTCCACTGTTTCCCAAACTAAACTCCATTACCTTGGTTTTCCCTCTCTTAATCTTCATATTGAACTCTTTCTCCAGGACCTTGTTCATGCCATTTATTGTGCATCCAGGTCTTCTTCTGACTCCTCGAATATAGGCTTTTCACTTCTCCTTGCAGTATGATACATTTTCCATATTCCATTTTAACTTACTTAATAAAACCTTAATTACAGATAAGTTCAACCCCAAGATAAAGTATTTCATAAACCATCAAAAGTAATACATATTGTAATTGGGCTTTTATTTAGACCTAATAAATTATCCTTTAACCAATATAAATCATTACTCTATTTTACTTTTCACAAGAACTTACTGTGTCCATCATTGGTTGTATTGTTCCAAAGAGAAAGAAACGCAGATATTTATATAAATAGCCACAATTATTTATACATATGTTCAGTATATCGACTTAGCGCATTTATCGACCATTAAAGTGATATTAAATATTTCAAATTAATATTTACTCGCTCCAAATTCTATACATTGCCAGGCTCATTATGCAATTACTTTAAATATACAGGGAGACAACAGAGGTCATCGCTGTTTATAGGTGGCAAAAAGAACCGAGAATCGATTCAAAGAGTCGATTCTAATAAAAAAATGTCCTACTCAGTAGATAAAGTTAAGGCTCACAGTTCGATTCGTGTGCGAGTTACTTGAGTTGCCGGGTAAGATCTAGTTACGAGTTACGAGCAGCACTCTACAAGAAGTAATGAACAATAACAATTGTAATAGATTTTGAGGTGATAGGCTAAACTCCTTTAACAGACAGTATGATGTGTTAAATATTGTTAAAAGAATCATATCAGAAACTTAATTTTTATTTTTTATTCTTATGACTACTCTAAATCTATAGTTAACATATTATTACCATGTAAATAGTTTTGTTCCGCCGCTCAAGTAATATTTTTATGTTCTAAAATCACCAACCCGCTCCCACATAAGAATTAACAGCTTTAATTGACAAGATTAAGTAAAACGAATATGCAGAATATATTTTATCTAGATATATAGATTAGAGTTTAGATCACAGTAGAAAAGCAAGGAGAGTTCTGGCACAGTAGTTCCACATCTGCCACCATCCACTACGATCGTTGGGGGAGGGTCTATGACGTTACGGGAGAGAGGTGATGACGTCTCATGGCATGCTGTGGCTTAATGGAGACCCAAGTTTACCTTGTCCGAACCTCAAAGCTCTACTTAACATGATTGCATTATGAATGGTAAAGCGAACTACAGTCAAGAAAAATGTCAAAAACCTAAAATATATTTTTATTCATAATTTATTGTTAGATTATTAACATATATTTGAGAAAACATCCAGATGACGCAAAACCGATCTCTTAATCTACGTTAACTGCAATCGTAGCACCATCTGGTGGCGGAATGAGGAACTACTATGCCAGAAATCTCCTTTCTCTTCTACTGAAACCTCTTAAAATTATTAAACGCGTTACTTACGAAGAATGTTTGGTTTCTAATAAATCATGGAAGATTGGATTGGACGAGCTCAATACCCTGATTAACCCTTGTTCCCAATCTGCATTTACAATAAATTGCTGTTTTTCCCGAATGTGAAATTGGAGGATTTACTTAGAGAGGGATCAACATTTAAACAGTAAACATTTTGAGTTCTCGACTCGACAACACAACTTAGCAATAGATCTCCTTGACCAATTCACGGTGGTACAGGGAGTATAATTTCGATTTAGAAACAACCATTAGCTTGTACGTACGTACTTTATAAAATAATTTTTTTAAATGAGACTGAATACTTTTATTTTTATTTTATATGATCTCATATTTCGTTTATATTTTATACGTACAATGGTTAACATATGTTATTCTTTAGATAAATATATTCTGTCTCAAGTATTCGTCAAAATTTATCAATCATCTAAACTAAATTATTTTCATAAATAAATTACTATAATGATTACATATTTTGTTTCTTATTTTTGTGTATTCGTCCCCCCAACCCCCTAACCCCACTTATCTCTTTTATTTATCCAAGTTATTAATGTTCAATGTTGAGAATAGAATCGGATGGGATTAGGAGAGCTGAAGAGTCAATAACTGAATCGTAGAAATGATTGAATCGACTGAACAACTCAACAAAAAGAATCAATCCTCCCATCGGATGATAATCTAGAAACATAATTGTCAGATTTATTGCGTAGTACACTTACTACGTGGTGGAAAAGCGAACGCAGGTTCGCCAGGAAGCTATATGTATAATTAAATTATTTTTATGGAAAAAAGTAAATTAATAACGTTATATAAATTATATGGTAATAATAATACCTTGCTGGTAAGTACAGGAAGACTTTAACCAAGAGACATGAGGGTCTTGTAAAATTAGCATTAGAAGAAAATGTATGGGGTGAAAACAGAAGTGGGAGGCCAAGGAATGAAAGGCTTGTGGAGAATAGGTTAGCATGGAGGATTGCATCAGACCAGTCTAAGGACTGAGTGCTACTACAACAACAAGTAAAGGAAGCTAACAGACAAAATTAAGATAAGTCAAGAAAATTTAACTCAATTAACTGCCATAAAAATCTAGGAAATATTATCACTGAAGGCTTGAGATGCCATCATGAAGTAAAAACACGCATTTCCAAAGGAAGCTATTAATAAAAAACAGAAATAATGATGTGGTAAATTACATAAAGAACTGAATAAAGGATCAGCCAAATGTTTTTTCTGGATCGTTGCACTATACGGAGCAGAGACACGAACCTTAAGAAGAGAGGATGAAACAAGGCTAGAAGCTTTCAAGATGCGGATGTGAATGACGATATAAAAATAGTTAAACAAATAGGAAATATTTCGTGAGAGGAGAAAACTGATACAAAGTACAAAAGAAAGACGAAAAATTGGGCATGGCACTCACTGGGACTTGAGATTACTAGAGGAAACTGTGGAAGAGCTATTTTAGGAAAAGAAATGGAAATTAAGTATACGAAATAAGATAATACATAAAAGGATGTGGAAAATATATAAAGAGATGTGCAGAAGGCAGGATAAAATAGAAAGCTGCCATGTGCAGGAAGGCAATTGAAAAGGGAGGATGCGGAATAGAGAGGAATACAGCCATGGGTTACTACTGGGGGGTGGGGTGACAGTCGACATGAGGTTGATGCTGAAACAGGCAACTCCCCTTTAATTGCATGGGAAGGGATGTGGCTGAAACATATGTAGGGTGTAACCCTAGAAAACCTGCATCAGATAGTTCGGGCTATTGGGAACTTGCTTCATGCCGTTCCGAATGACGATTTATTTAAATGTTTTCAGTACTGTATATCATTTGATGTACTCATTTTTCACCTAAATCAGCTTACTTTATCTCTTGTTACACAGTAAATGTTATGTAATGACAGTCATTTTCTTATTATAATTCGAGTACTTTCTGAAAGCCTCAACAAATAAGAAAAAAAACTATTGTATGTCCTTACCGATCTTTCTTTATTGTAAGGTAATGAGGGAAATAGTATTTACTAAAATTAATGTCGCAGCACACAAAACAAATCAACTTGCAAATTCAGTGTTAGGAGAAGCCAGAAATTATTCCCGTTGTTACAAAGACCTGTGAGTTATTGCGTCGTAATTACATTTGGTTAGGAATGTACGATGGGAATCAAAACCACGGCCTGTTGTGGTTTATAAATTAAATTTCGATTATACATGCACTACACAATCACTGTGGAATAGAACTTGTTGTTTCAAATACGTACAACGATGCAAGGGACATTTATAAAAGACGTCGGAAATAAATACAATATCTTAGCACAATCTAGATACAGGGTTGATAAATTATAACGGATAGTAATCATCATTAAATTATCCTCACTATGACCCCCATTTCTAATGTTTCGGACATTAACATTCCGTTGGTGCTAACAGAAATGTCTGTTTAAAAAACTATAATTAATTTTCATTTAATATATAACAATACGTTATATTACCGTAAAAGAAATTTTCTGCTAATTTATGAGTCGTGTAGCAGAGTACCTTCTTTTAAATTATTTGGTTTAAAAGTTCACATAAAATCTCATTTCACCTACAGTTGTAGATCGTTCTTGTGACAGGATGAACTCCAAAAGTGTAAAGTCTTGGATTGATCTCGAAAATCAGGTCGAGACGCTGTATATCTTTCAAGAAGTCGAAATTAGGAGTTACCTACGTCTCCACATCCTTATCCATTATTACTGTCCACATTTCAACTTATGATGCACTATATTTAATTTTATAGTTATTTCATTTGTATCAAGACATAGGCCAACACAAAGCCAACAGTTGGAACTTTTGGGACAAAGAACGACGCTGGAAAATCAAGAAAGGGTACAAATAAATTACTTTGGCTCCTTCTCAGAACAGGCTAAGTAAGGGATGATGGGTTTAGCCATAGGATGACCAATAGGAGCATTGAAAAAGATAGAGAGGAAGGGAAGAAAGATTACTGTCGTCTCGGAGATTTTCTGGGCCGGACACTTCTGGTAAAGACGGCAGAGGTAAAGACGTTCGAGACTTCCTGAATGTTCCGGCTTTTGGTAATTTTTGGCCCTGCATGATCACGCGACCACGTGTTTGTAACCGAAAACGACCACGGTTATCATTGGGAAAAGGTGTCTTATTTGTTATTCCTTCGGAATTGGTAAATTTGTAGATCAGACCAATAAAAATTTCAAGTGTAATTTATTTTTCGTTTTATTTATAATAAACTCATTTTACTTTACGTCATTTATTTTTATTTAATTTATTCCTGCATAAAGAATCATCGCAGTTGGCGCCCAAATCCCTGACTAAGTGGTATATTCAGAAGCGTACCACAAACTTCTATCTCCACTTTAACTTATCTCTTCAAAAAGTCTCACCAAAACAGTCTTAAACCTTCAACCTTCTCTCCAAAAACAATTTTAACACCACAGTTCTCACCTCTCATTTTACAGTAGGCATGATTTATATTCTCTCTCTTTCTGACCTCCTTCAATCACAATTTTCATTCCAATCAATGCTGCCCACCTTTTCCTTCTCCAAACATATCCGACCAAATTTTGTAACTAAATTTGGCATCAATGTGTACTTCGTTAGAGACCGTTTATTTTACTCACATGGCCCCTGTGAGTCTGGATTTTAATCTCCCATCTTTCCTGTAAAGATTCGTCACCGAATAATTGGCCCTGATTTCCTGTTTCTAAATCCCGGCGATCTATCGCTCAGATACAAAACGAATTCCACATCCTGCTTACCTTATTTTTAAACACAAAATTTACACAGACCTTGAAAAAGTATGCAGTATAAATCCTTGTGTAGAATACTAAAATGCAGTTATTTTTCGTAAAGGGAAATTTTTAAAAGCTTAAAGAACTATGTGAATCCTATTCCAAAGTAATCTACTGAAGCAAACACAAGCAAATTACTCATTTGAAAATAAAATGTCTGTTTATATAAATATATGTCTTATCATTTAATACAACGTACATTGTCAAATGATTTATTTTCAAGAAAGTAAACGCTTTAGACAAGTGAATATTGAACGCGAACGTACGTGTCCAGGGCGAGACTTAGGGTCGCCGCTTTCTTTTTGTCACCCGAAAGACAATACTGACGATCAGATGGGTAAAGAGATTTAGCGGACCAGCTGTAAGAGCGTTTCCAACAAAAGAGGCCCCATGTCAAACAGGAATTGAGGTTTCGTTGAAGAGTTGATGAAAGCTTAACTGCCCTATAAAAAGTGTTTGTCAACCCCAGGAATTTTATAAATAATTGAGGATATGGAGTTTTGTGAGATGGAAAAGAAGGCTAACAGAAGCGGAAACCAGGTGAGTTCTGGAAAGTCCTCCTACTGGGTTTTCCTCTCTCCTTTGCCCGTGGCCAAGGACTTTAAATTAAGTCTCCCACAAGCTGAGATCACCTTTCAAGGGCGCATGTACCGGGGTCACAAACTTTGGATATTCTGTAACAGTTGTTCGGTGATCCCATGGACTAGTCGGTCAGCTACCAGTTGTTTTATTGCGTCCCCACAACAATCTAGTCTTCCGTCATCAAAATGGCGTGGGAGTAGTACCAAAGGCATAACTGATGCAGACTTCCCTGCAACATTACAGCCCAGTCAACCCTTGGCTACCCTGCTATACCTTCCACAACCCCTCTTATCCACCTATTTAGAGCAGAGCCCTCAAACAGATAACTCTCACGTAGCCTGTCTTTCTAAAATAATAGTAATGAAGAGTTTAGTGAGACTTGCGCCAGAGTGATGACAGAGTAAAGGTAGCTAGCGAACGTCGCAAGGGCGACGGATTAAAGATAGTCTGAGCAAATTGACGCCAATTGGGCGGAAAGATGCGGCGAACGAAGATTTTGCTTTAGAAATGTTATCCCCGCGAATTATTGGTTTTTGAGTTTTCTTTCAATACGACAAGTGTAAGATAACTTGATGATAAAATACCCTTTTCAACGAGAATAACCTCCCATGGCACGACCTCAAGACGTGAAGCCTCTTCCTCGTCGCTGGTCCTCCGAACCCTGTGAGAAGGACGCAGACGCTGATGAGCGACACCAAATATTATTGTTATATTATTTTTCATATGCATTGTAAGCACCAATAGATTTTCATTCATAAAATTTCGCGTCTCTGCTATTTGGGAAAAATTATCTTATAAAAACTTTAGAGATAATAAATGTAGGTAATTAAATTTTTATTTCTATAATCGTAATTTATATTACAGGTTATTTATTTATAAATAAATTGATAATTATATTCTTGGTTATTTAATATTTGGTTAGTGTAAAATAGTCATATCCCGTTATTTATTAACAAAAATTGTGTAATAGAACTTAAAATGATGACGTCACCTTGAAGCTATCTTCATAAACAATCTCAAGGTAATGTATGGACTGATTTTCGTAAAATAAAAGTTATATAAATTCTTTCTACCATTTACGTTCACCGCTGCCTTCGACGTTAGTATGAAAATATGTGCAACTAACTTATCTCCGTTGGTGACGAAATAACAGCAGCCTCATATTTATTCCATTCAAAGTGCCTCTTCTGAAATACGAAATGGCACATAATGGTTGAATTTATTGAACCCGGAGAAACCAACAATGTTCCCTACTAAACTCAAATACTTTACGACCTGCGTTGTGCATCGAGCGATAAACACCTACGAAAAAAAAGACCATTTCAGGAGTTTAATACTCACTCTCACTACATAACTTACCAAGGGGGGAATTTCGAGAATAGAGCATATAGGAAGTTCTTATGCTCCTCCGTTCCGTCCACACATCGCAACCCTCGGACTAATATATTTAAGTTTTTGCGAACTAACCGGTGATAATCTTGCCCTTGGAGATGTTGGAGGAATTATAGAAAATAAGACGCTAGAAGAAATAGATCACCCACGTCAAGTAGATGGCTAAATATATTGCTTGTTAATTTTTGTAAACCATACCAGTACTTGTCATGTTGTGGTATTTTTACGTTCATTGATTTTGCTTTCGCCTCTCATTAATCGCTTTAACAAGCCCGTACCTCAAAAAGTTATTATATTAATTTAGAAAAGACATTTAACACTTCTTGTAAATTGTTATATTATATTTTATATAATATAAAGGTAAGTTGTAAGAAATACAGTTGTGGCTTGAGATGTATGTTAGAAATAGTTCAGTGTGGCATCAAGACTAATTCAACCTAATAGCTGTTCGTACGGTCCGGTATGAACCAAAATAAGTCAAGAGTTAAGTCCCGAGTTGTATGCATTAATTAAAACTGTCACGAAAATTCTAAATATCGTCTCTTCTGCATGGACCAAAATCATCTAATGAAAGAATGTCACATTATTGTTTTAAATAAATTGTTCATATAATAATTCGTTGATATCTACTAAATGATGTTCAAATTAGTTAAAATTAATTTGAAATAAATTAGCAGAAACTAAATATTACTTTTAATGTATGCACATGCCAAAATAAAGTCTGCAAAAATAACATTATTCAATAACTGAAAAGGCGGCCAATAATTCAGTAGATAATTTTATTTCTATTGAATTAATATATAATGTATATGCATATATGGCGTGTGTTTGATCGCAGGCAGAGAGATTCTTTCTCGAGTGAGCAGGCAACGCAGTTCGTTTATTAGCAGATTGCTGACATGACTGTACATTTTATCAAGTATAATATATATCATAAATAAATAACTCTACGACGTGATGTGAACACACAATCTGCCTGCGATCAAACACACGTCAGATATATATAAATCAAATTATAATTTTATTGCTTTTTAATTAATTGTAATATAATATATACATAATATATTTTTGGGTTAACAGGCTAAATGAGGGTGATTTATTTCCGTACATTACATATACACCGCTTACCGGTTTAACATTGAGCGGTTTGGTACAAAACAAAAGAATTAATTTTATTTATTTACAGTATAATATATAGAGTTTATATATATATATATATATATTATATTAATTGCATAGCAATAAAATTATATGCTAACTTATTGGCCTTTTTTATTTATTCACAAAATATGATTAATACTTTTTCATAATGACCTTAAACCACCAAACATTAGATAAAACGTGCCGAAAAGTTCTCAGCACCAATAGTTACAGAAATCCTATTACAAAATAGTATGGATATATCAGCTTTTAAACACAATTTACAATTATTATTCGATCAATGGTTTTTTGTTTATATTGTATATTGTTGTTCGAAAGTAAAAAGTGTATAAATTTTAAATTATTGATGTTTTTGTATAATCAAAATACACTTATTCTACCCTATGTCCTTTTTTTGTTTGAACGAGTAACTGTGACGTTAAATTTGCGTGCATTACAAACAAACATGCGGTTCCTTTGATGAAATTAGCCCGAGGTTTTAAAATATTCCACGCAATAATTACTCTACAAACGCGTTGTTTTTAATTATAGCCGCCGTAATAATTTAATCCAAATGGATTATATCGAGATGACGATAAGCTTCTGAAATAAAATTTTCTCTGTGTCTAGCTAATTTAATTAGCTTAAGATATTTTAGTGAAAAATATGCACATCAAATAATGAAAGCGATTGTAGTTAACCATCGTCTAATTAATAATTCGTTAAAGTAACAGCTCCAGTGATGGTGAATAACGTATATTGAGAAGCTAAATTTCAGGTTTAGAAAACTGTACTCGTTGTCCTCTCCTTATCCACAAATACCTTTCACAAGTAACGAAACTAATTATGTATTATTCCTTGATTTTCATTTCAAGCTGTAATGAACCAATTTTATGTTCATAATTTATGTGGACCTAAATGTTGTTATTGAAAAGAGGGGAGACTAAAAGCCCTACTAACACACTGAGTTATAACGAAAACAATTAAATAAATTTAAAAATAAACTTAAATATTTATCTTGGGACACTCTGAGGCTCAAGTAACAGAGAGAAACTTTTGAAAGGAAAATCAATTGGATCAGACAATACATAAGAAATGACGTTAAATATTTTGGGTGACTCGCCCGCGTCAGTAACGCTGACCTGCTCACGATGTATTCAGTGAATATTCAAAACCAATAATTCGTAGACACCCAACATCCTCGCGAAGTCCTCTCGCTGCGTGTCGACGTCGCTCCACTGCCACGGACTTTCGTAGCGACTGTCAAAAAACTTTTATTAAAAAATATTGGCGCCCTTGAGACGTCTGCTAGAAAGCGTCTGTCACCAAAAATACTGTTATATTCAACCTCAGGTAACATTACACCATCAACTTCCATGTTTGACAGCAAATTTTGGCCGTCCGTTAGGTGTCGTGCAGGTTGCATTTCGGTAGGAGCGATGACTGTAATGCGGAGAATTGTACACATTAAGCTGTGACAAAAAAAATGAAAAGAAGAGACTAATGATAACTGATCGAGATAAACGCAGATATAGAGCCATTATCAGCAACTAACAACTTAGAATTAGAAGAGAACAGGTAAATTAGGCACGAAATACTTGCCACTTTTTAATGACAACTCTCGAAAAGAGAAATAAGTATAATTAGTATCCCCACTAATGGAATAATGTGCAGATATCATAAGTAAGGAATTACAACTAAAAATTATGCAAATTTGTTAGCACCCGAAATTCTGTGCCGCCACCATACATCATTCTAAGTGGATTGATTATGGAAAATGTAGGACGAATTGAGAGTTTTCTTTTACTAATTTACAGGCACTTATCCTGATTCTAAGATACAAGGAAAAAAAATTAATGAACTCGAAATAATTTATTTTTTAAAAAAATACTCCACAGCTAGCTCCAATTAGCATTTAATAAGGGACTCGCTCTATTTACATGTACATTTATTGCAGTATTGCGCAGCAGAAAAGTAGTCATACGCAATTTTGATAGATAGCCACCGACACACCTGATTTTCTGTGTTAGTGAGCGGCTGCTTCCTTCGTCGTCGCCGGCTCTTCCTTCCAAGAATTATGGTCTAGTGTCAGCACTGAGCTTCCTTCCCTATCTTGGGCAATTATGTAGCCATGCAATGACACCTGAAGACCGTCTCACTTCTTCTATATGTCTGATGCTAGGATCCAGGCTTACTTGTCGCCTTCCGTGGTCCAACTCACACACTATCTCCTCAAATATTCGAGCCAGACTCTCCCTTTTCTCCTGCCGTGGCCCAACTATCACACTCTCCTGAAATCCTACTTTTTCAATTATTCATTCCCTACTCTTACTCTCTAAATCGTCTCCTCTCCATATTCCTTCTTCAAATTCCATTCCAAACTCACTCTCCACTCCGTCCCCCTCACCCTCCTTCTTAAAAGTTCCTTTCCCCACTGACTTTTTATCTACCTCTTCTCGTCTCAGGCCAATTCTTCTCATACCCCCACCATGAGGATAGATGCTAAAACTCGTGACCCCTTACTCCAATCATATTTCCAGCATAGCCCGCGGTGATAATCTAATTTCGCGGTGGGAGAAACGACATTCGAAATTACAGAGTGGTTTAACGCCCTAAGCAGGAAACGTCTGCTATTAATACTTTGCACGATTTTGGTCGTTCATTTTCACCTGATCGGCGTCTCGGATGGGATGTTTTTTCCGTCTGATTGGCGCCAAAACGAAATTTAAACCAGAATAATTACTGAACAAAATAGCACGTAGGTGCATGGTTAAGGCAGTTGGCGTCTGAGTTTTATACCCGGAATTGCACTAACACACTGCGACTAATAAGGTGTTCTAAGGTTTTCCTTAGGCGTTCCTTAACCCCTCATCAAGAGATTACTGTCGAATGAAAGGACTAATGTACAAGAATTATAGGTATCGCCAAGATAACAATACATTCCTTAACTTGTCAAATTTTAATTTATAGACAATTTAACTATGGTTTCATTCTCAAAAAAATTAATTTTTTTAATTGATACAGACGTCAAGATCGAATATTATATGTTTAAAACTAGTTTGAAAGGAGATATTGATATATTTTTATTTGTTTTAAGCGGAGAAGAAAAGGATATTTAAACTGGCTGTTGTGGTGAACAACGCAAACATACTGGGATCGGCTCCCAAAATTCAATACTATGGAGCATGTATCTTTGTCTGTTCGTGGTCGGGTTTAACGTAAATGGGCAGTAATGCTCATTTGCTTCCCAAACAAGTTGCTCCCTAAGGTGCTGTAAACTAAATTACTCATTATTGCTGATGACCAGCCTCTGGTAAGGGTGATTCCAGCAAATTGGGGAGGATTCGGTTCGCTGGTCGGAATAATGAGCTATGGAAGGCAGCTTGGCGAGTGAGCGACGACAGGCGCAGGTAGAAGGGATAGCCAGGCACTTTCTGTGATGTACAATCTGCGTTGCATCACTGCTAAGAGGATTAACGCCGCCTCCAGCGAACGCCTAAGACGGGCCTATAAATAAACGAATTCAGCTGGAGGTGCGTGACGCAACTTTGTGGCGACGACAGAACGCTAAGGGGACAAACTAAAGCATCCTCTCCGTATCAAGTGGCACCAACATAGCAAAACCGAGGCAGGTGTCTCAAAGGTATAATACAAACAAATTTTTATTAATTTCCGTGACGTCGTTCAAGCGTTCAAGACAATTCCGAGTAAGGGCCTAATAATAAACCATGGCCAATTTATTCACAATTTTATAAACGTTGGGCAGGTAAAACGGTGTGGTATAAGAGGAATCTACAAATTGGTCACGTGACTACCAAAAACTATAGTTTAGTTAGTGTTTTTCTCTACTCAAATGTCTGTTATCCTCTTTCGAATATATGAAATCATCAGGCATCAGAGTATTACATTTCTTCATTTAAAACTGAAAATCATCTAGGTTCCTTGAAATTATCAAATAAATGTTAATAGCCAAATAATTCAGATTAAAAACACCTGTTGCATAGTGGCTAGCACCTTAGAGGTCGCAGGTTCGAATCCTGGCATTTGCTTGGATGTTATGTTATTTGAATAACTGTACTGTGATGCCCTTACAGAGGTATGTTTGCCTAATAGTATTGTGATTTGTAGTTGTCGCAACTATAAAGAAAATAAAAAATATTACTGGTCAACATGACTTTTGTCTCTAGAGTATGAATATTTGTACTGATGCAGTTCTTGGTCCTGCTTGGAATTCCAACACACACACATTATTTTTAATTAAAATTCATTATTTTTAATAAACGTTCTTTCGTCCATTGAACTGAGAAACATATTTCATATTTGAATTAAAGAGTATTGCACTATCATAACCTCACATTTAACGTTCTGATTCAAAAACAATTCCCTATTGTTCCTCGGACTGATTAATAAAAAAAGATGAAATATTCTAAGACAAAAAATAAGTTTCATCCTTATATTACGACGTCTTCAGGAATTAATTTAGAGAAATCTCATGTGCCGCAAATTATATTTATTTTTATTTATAAAATATTCGTTGAGCAGTAATCCAGATATATTTATTAATTCATAACGTCAAAATTCCTAACATAATTATGAAATAATGCGTTTGTTTATGAACATTTCTAATTTCGTAATTAAATGTTTTATTGGCTTATTTGGTTGTGAATATCTACGAAGCACCTTTCTCCATGTTACTATAGGCTTCTTATTTCACGGTAGAGTAAATTGGTTTCAGTGACAAGAATTTTCTACGCCAATCGCCGAGAACCAAAAGATACATTTACATATGCATAAAGAAGAGAAACACGTGCACATTCAAATTTGGCACAATTATTCTTAAAAACAGATGAGAAAGACTGCCGGGATGAGAAACTCCTGGCACAAACGTGGAAGGAATTGTACTCAAAATTACATGCGATAATTAAGTATGCCATAGACTATAACGCGATCGTGCATTAAGAGACACAACACAGGGATGAGCACCATATTTAATTTTACAATATGGCGTCCATGTTCGTATGTTATATTCAGATTTTATCAATTAAATTCTTCAAAATACGTTCACACGGAAGGATGAAGATAAACAATGCGGAAGATTTTCGTAAATTCGTAAGTTTGTATATTTTCGTTAAATTTAAAACCGCGTTTTAAAATAAAATATATCACGGATTCTTTTTACATTTGTTTCATACAATGAACAATAATTCTTATTTTAAGTATGATTATGTGTAACAGTTCATTTGAGACGCTGGTGAAGACTGCCCATAGAGAACTCAAGGGAAGTGAATTATTATCGTTGGTAGTCGACGGTATCTGAAAGATATCTTGAAAGGATTATGTTTTAACCTTTCGCTGCAATAAGGACTGGTCGATGATGAAATGGAATTAAAGGCTTCTATTCTTTTCTCTTCTGCAACTCCTATCGTCCACGTTTCACACCCATATAATGCCACACTCCAAAAAAAACACTTTTATAAACGAAACTAGCTGTGTGTGAGGTATTAACGAAATTTTATTTAGATTTAAGTTGTTGCGTGTCGAGGCGCCTTGATACCATTTAGAAGGTGTATGTTCCGGGATCGCAAGCCTCGTGCATACAGTAATAGTTATCAATTAAGTCCTATTGGACCAGTCGGCCAGCTGTCTCCTAAATTGATTGAGGCCAAGTCAAGCTTATTCTCATTTCTGTCCTCTTCCCCTCCCCTCTCTCATTATTACCAATAACTGAATTTTTCATTATTTTTATTCTTCCATAGTATGTTCTGTTTGTATTTTAGACTCACATAGAGATCCGGGAGACATTTTAACTCGATTACAGTACCGTGAATACTTTTCATTTTGTTATGCAAAATTTTTGATTTTATAATGACTTAATGCACCAACAGTATTTTTGACTCGGTGAAGATAGTGGTGAATTCGAAGCTAACAGTTCGGGCTGCGCTCATCTAAGGCTTAATGGTCCAGAAAGTGACCAGTTAAATCGTGCGTTTAACAAGAGGATAGTGTTATATTAATTATTTTTGAGACTAATATAAATAAAAACCCGGGCAACGGCAGGCACACACAGTTTTAAATAAAATGGAATATATAAATTAAATAAAATGTATTTTATACTATATTAATTATTTCATTTAACTTACAAACCCTCGTGCGAACATATGAAATCCTACAAAATTTTCAATTCAACGTACCATTACAACAAATATTTCAAAATTTTAATTATATATCCTATAAATTTTCCTGATATCTTCGAGGTTTCAATTGTACATGCTTGGTGCCCTCATACTCACTGTCATGTTATTAATAGCCGGGTGTCCAGTTAACACGTTATTTGCCTGGCGACGAGAACGTGGAATATTTTAACAATTTACCTTTATATGACTACCAACGCCGTCTGAATATTAATTTAATCAAGACCGGCATGATGGCTCACAGTAAAATAATCAAGTTACGAAATTATAAAATAATTACAGTAACTTAAAGGAAGGCGAAAAGCTGCTATATTTAATAAACTAGTACCTTGAGAGAGGTGAAAATACATCCCGTTCCCTACTAGTGTTATTAATATTCCGCTACCTTAAGAGAGTCGAAAATAATCCTGGTACCAGTAGGGAAGACAAAAATATTCTCTTTATCTTAAGAGTTTCAAAATTAATTTCGGTACCCTAAAGTAATAAGACATACTCCCCGCTACCATGAGAGAAGCAGAAAGACTCCGTGTTCCAATAATGAAATAAATATTATTGGTTTAAGAATAAAGTCAAAAATAATTCCAATACATATTAAAAAAAAGTAAAAATACTACCGTTTAATAAGATGGTCTAAATATTCTCAGTATCCTGTGAGAGAAAAAAGTCAAAAATATTCCTGGTAGTCTAAGATAGGGAAAAATAAAAGTTGCTAGAGGAGATTTACCAATCAATTGTTTATAACTGGATCGTAAGTGACGTGTACATATTTTTTTGAAACTGCTTCAAGCATTATATTAGTCAATTTCACCCCAACTCATAGACGGTAAACTACAATTTAATCCGGATTATGAAACATTATTAAGGATTTTGAAGAACACAGGAATAAAATATCAAGAAGGAGAGCTTATACGTAACCTCTACAGAAGGCAGTCAACTGTAATTAGAATTGAGGTTCAAGAAAAGAAAGCAGTAACGAATAAAGAAGACAAGGATGCAGCCTGTCGTCTATGCTGTTTTAATGTATATATAGAAAAGGCGACGAAGAACGTTAAAACGAATCGTACTGCAAACAGAAGAAATAAAATCCATACGCTTGCCGATGACACTAGTTTTAGGAGAGTCAGGAGAAGACCTGGAAACCACAATAAATGGCATGAATGTGGTCCTGAAGAAAGAGTTCAATATGAGGATTAATAGATGGAAACCCATGGGAATGGATTGTAGGACAATATAATAACATAGGGTGTTAGATTGGGAAGGGATATTTGACGGAAGTTAAGGAATTATGCTACTTGGGAAGCGTAATAACTAGGGATGATAGAAGTACAGTAGACATAAAAAGTAGGATAGCACAGGCAAGGAAGGCTTTCGCGAAAAAGAGGAATTTACTGACGAGTACTATAAGTGTGAATATTAGGGAATCGTTGCTAAAAATGTTCGTATGGAGCGTGGCGTTACATGAGTGCGAAACGTAGAAAGGAAAATAATAGAAGCCTTTGAAATGGGGCGCTATAGAAGAATGCTGAAAATCAGATAGGTGTATAGAATCACAAACGAGGAAGTTCTAAACAGAATTGGGGTAGAGCGAACAATATGGAGAACTTTGGCCAAGAGAAGGGATAAATTATTGGGCCACGTTTTGAGACATGAGGTATTTGTAAAAATAGCATTATAGGGAAGTCTTATTTTCCTAGGCTTTCTCTCTCTTTTTCATTTCCTCCACAGCACAAGAAATGCTTTCATATTAATAACAGTTGCTCTACTGCTGATATCCATTGCATATAACTTTTATTTTTCCTGTATTTTATCGTCTAGAAAATTTTATTCCTACAGGGTAACGTTACATTTGGAAGAGTAGAATGGAAAACTATTGAATGGTCCCAGGATTTTCTAAATTTAGTTTCTTGGTCGTTGACTGAGCTACAATTCAAGCAATTATTCTCTTCGAATTATAATAAAAATTTTATAGTACGACTCTGGTAAACCACCCGTCATTAACAATAATGCACAATTATTTCAATATGTTGGAACCAAACTTTAAAGTGCATTTCACTGGCAGAGACTGGGAGCTAATGGTGCTAATGGTATGCGTATTTCCACATATCTTTCAAACTGTAATCAATCAAAAATATTTGTAATAGCTTTTCATCTAGCACGACTACAGCACACAGGATCATCTGAAATTTATCGCTTCTCCGAAATGAGAGTCGGGTTAATCCGCAGGTATTAAAATGAGTCCCAAAGCGACACGCTTCATTGGAAGCGTGTATCAGATGTGGACGATGAACACGAATCCATTGTTTTAGTGACACGGATTTTTACTACTATGGCCCGTCCACATTCGGAACAAGTAACTCATTCTTGATAGTTCTATTTGTCGAGCATCATTAAGGTTACTAAAGATAACGATACTAATAAATATAACAGTACTAGGGTTCTATTTTAACTTTAAAACGTGATCCAATCTAAATGTTACATATTGATATATATCTTTTAACTAAATGATAAAACACAATTAGCGGAATATGCGTTTATAAAGAAACAACAGCATAAAATTGAAACAATTTTTCGAAATTGACCGTGTGCAGTTGTGGCAACATACAAAAAGACTACTTACTCTGGGCTATCGAATTTTAGAGCTAAACAGTATTTAAAAATCAATGTTCTAAATTTACCTCAGCTAAAATATTTTGGGAACATGGCAACATTCCGTCACTTGTTGCGATAATTTCAAACGAAAATTGTAAGTAACAATATTTGAGTGCTTGGGGAATTGCCTCTCTACATGTGATGGGACACCTGTGAAGCTTCTCTCACAAGCATTTCACCACAGAAGGAGGATGGGATTACTTTCCGGGATGACTGGTCTTCTCAATGATTTCAAGGTTCTCACATCCCGAGGCACCTTCAACTATTTTAGGTGGTGCATGTACTGGGATCGAAGACCTTGGGCATACGGTATGAGTTTTCCGCTGATCCCATTGGATCAGTCAGTTAACTGCCTCAAAAGGGAATGCTGCCACCCCACAGTAAACTCCCCCCCCCCGTCCTTCGGAAGGGCGGGAAGACAATACCCAAAAGTCCTACCTACCTGATGTATCTCTTTTAGTTGAATAACCGGGTAGAATACCTAGTCAACAATTAGATACCTTGCTATACCATCTACATCCCCACTTTTCAATTCCTTTCCTATGCTATTTAAGGGGAGTTGCCTGTTTCAGGATCACCCTCATGTAGCGTGTTACACCCTCCCCCTCCCTCAAGAAAAATACTTGTGAAATTGGATAATATAAAACTTCAAAAAAATTTAAGCGCTCTTCGGGTTGCCCCGGCTGTTATTTTGGAGAAGCTATCAATTTAATATGATATTATTTAGCTTCTTGCGAGTATTTTCCGTTGCCCGTTGGTAGAAGGAGTCTATTAATATAATAACTGAGCAGAAGAAATACATAACCTAAAACATTAATTGTAAATATAACAGAAAAGCTATAAAATTAAATTTCCGTGAAGGATAATTGTTGTAAAGGAAATGTTATTGTAAGATTCATAAGAAGAGATGGACGTGAGAGTATAAATAACGATTCAATCTAAAAGCATAACGTCGATTATTGGAACTAATTGGGACCATCTATATCAGGGTTGGCCAACCCTCGCCACGCCGGGAACATTTTTCCGATATATCTGTTTTCTGAAATAGTTTTGTTAGAAAGTTGTAATATGACAAGTTTCTGAATTTTAGGGTGACAGGCTACATATTGGTCATTTAATAAATGGCAACTCAACTTTATATAGCGGTATATATTTTTTATGCGGCCCACGAGGTTATGATGCGTGTCCAAAGTAGCTCGCAACATCATTCGGGTTGGCCACCCCTCATCTATAGTTTAGATATTTTATTGTTGGGTAACCGAAACTTTAAAATTTAAATTTACTTGTAAGGTAACGTTACACTTTACTTGTATACGGTTATTATTTCATCTTCATTTGAAAACCTGGTTGAACATCAAATTCCAACCATTCATTTTCATCTTGAATTAATTTTGTATTTTCATTTATCTTCTGCTGGCGCTGCTGCAGCTGTTGCTCTAAGGAATCATTCTTGTCGGATTCTTCAATCGACAACAATATATTACGCGTTTTGTTAAAATTGCTAACTGTCATCATTTCCCTTGATTCAACTAACTCGGCTTTGAGATTTAGATTCTTATAAAATGGAACAACGTTCTTTTCGTCATTGTCAGCTAGTAGTTGTCACAGGAGAACCTGTTTATAATAAATTCTTTTTAATTTCTGAAACACACCTTGATCCAGTACCGAAGCAAATAGCTTCCCTTGCAGTTGTAATTTAGGAAAAATCCCATAGGTTTAACCTAAATCTTGCAACAACTGCATTTATATCTCGTGAAGAAAAACTTTTAACACAATAAAAAATATAATGCAATTGGAGTAAATATGTTGTTGTTGTGGTATTCAGTCCTAAGACTGGTCTGATGCAACCCTCCATGCTAACCTATACCCGCATAACTAACTTATCCCACACCCTCCTTAATCTGCTTAGCGTATTTCATCCTCCGCCGCACTCTTGTTCTTACCCCACACAATTCCCACTAATGTTAATTTTACAAGACCCTCGTGACTTGTAATGTGACCTATTAATCTACCCTTCTCTTAGTCAACGTCCTCCATATTGTTGGCACCTCCCCTATTCCGTTTAGAACTTACTCGTTAGTGATTCTATCCACCCATGATTTTCAGCATTCGCCTATAGCACCACATTTCAAAGGTTTCTATTCTTTTCCTTTCCGCACTCATAAAGCCACGCTCCATACGAACAATTTTAAAAATGATTTCCTAATATACATATACTATACTTCTACAATTCCTAGTTATTACGCTGTCCAAGTAGCAGAATTCCTTAACTTCATTTAAAATGTCTCTTCCCAATCTAACACCCTTTTTTTATTCCACTGTTTCCTATACTACACCTCATTACTGTGGTTTTCCCACTATTAATCCTCATATCGAACTCTTTCTCCATGACCACGTTCATGCCATTTATTATGGTTTCCAAGTCTTCTTATGACTCCCCTAATACTACATCGGCAAAGCGTATGGTTTTGATTTCTTCTCGAAGTATGATTCTTTTTCCATATTCCGTTTTAACGTTAAATATAAGTTCCGATATTTGACATCTCGAATAACTATCGTTCGGATAAACGACCTGCGATTGTATATGATATTATAATTACTTGGAAATGTATTTCGCTCGTTTTACTTAACTTCGTTTAATGATGCTACGCTTCATTATTGGTTTTACATGTGTTTTATACCAGAATTCCAACTGTAAAACTTCTGAATTGTCATTTGCTTTGAGGCTATATTTTTCATGACAATTTGACATGCAGGTAAGTAACAACACCACTTAGAAGTTTGTGTTGATTTGAACAACATTATAATCTAAATTTATTTTATATTCTTATATTGTAAATTTTCGTTTGGAATTGAAGCAGAAAGCTTCGAAATAACCAATACATGTCTAAGCAGGAGAATTAATATTTTGTCTCAATTGATCAATCTTCAATCTTTTTTACTTATTCTTTCATATACTAATAATATACTTTAATAAATAATCTAAGGATATTATCCTTATTTACAAAAGTAACGAAAAACATAGTGCTATTATATTAAAGCCTATGGTTTTGCGATATACCTCATTGGAATAATTTAATGAAACCGAGTTTCATATTGTTTGAATTATTTCCCTTCTTGTTTCAACTATCCCAAAATTTCAATTTTGTATCATTTTCATTTTACATCGGTTTACTTTTATACCGACCCTGTATAATTGTAATGAATTTTCTTTTCAGCCATAATAATAATAGTCTCCACCAAGCATTCTTCATAATCATTTCAACGCGTTTCTATTACATTTACAATAATTTATGTCTTCTGCCGTGACATTCTTTCTAATAGCCTCTGTGTGTGTGTGTGTTTGCACGAGCAAATAAAAATCTCACCTGATTATAATATACTTGATTAATGTACAGTTTCAAAATATTTTGTGCTTATTTATCTACTAGCTTTAGACAAATAGTAATAGTCATCGTCGGCACATAGTCAACGCAACAGCATGCCTTCACGGATAATTAGTTGACTATTTATTGATAACATTATTGGCACGTCTACTTTCTGACGACTAACAGAGTTTTATATTTGTTATATCCTATAAATAAATGCATAATCATGGTTAATGTTTTTCTCCAGAATATTATTTAAAAATAACGTTTTGTTGGGCCCTATATTTCCCATCCCATTCAGATGACCTTTTTGTGTGTTGCCCTGTCTTAAAGCTTATTTTCCTAGGCTGCTCTATAACTTTCAATTCAGTCCACTTAAATATTTTATGCATTGATCTGAATGCAAAAATAAGGAAACCGGAGATCTTAGCTTCACATCCGACAGTCTGTATTAAATCAGTGTAGTTTTGAATAATTTTTAGAGTTCGTAAGTCCAGTATATGCACGTAAATATTGTTTACGTCTGTCGTCTGGTAATCAGGAGTATTAGACTTACCTGTGCCGAGGTGCGCGTGTGTCTGGAGCGGGAGCAGGAGCAGGAGCGGATCACGGAGCTGCGTGTGCGCCCGAGTCTGACAGGCGACTGGCGCTGCGCTCCTCCGCGGCCTCACGACGCCCGCGCCTGCGCAAACTCATCACCTCAATAAGTCTAAGCGTTTCATCCCTAATTACAAACCTAACGAAAAACATGTTGATGCCTAAACTAAAGCATATAGTTCTGCGATATACTTCAAACACGATTGTTTAAATCTGCGTAATCTCTGGATTGGTGTCGAAACCAGTGTACAGTGAGTCGCTGAGTTTGATTCTGACATTTAACATGCTATTCAAGGTGCAATTATCTCCTAAGATGGGGATGGAAGTGGGTAAAACGAACTTCCACGCCCCGTCAAGACGCTCATTCTTGCATACGCAGTTAAAATTACACAGTCAAAATGGAACCGCGAACGGAACACCGAACAGTGGCTTAACAGTACAAATAAGCTGGCACAAACGAAATCTGTGAATACTATTGGATATAACTGTGATGTTTAAGTACTTCGGCGCTAAGGCCAACGGAAAGATTTGAAAAATAATATCGCTACCAACAAGAAATATTGACACCTTGCAATATTTCAACCGTGAAATAAAGTTTCTATTTGACTCAAAATAAAGTTGTACATTTCCAGGTGTGGTGAAATAACATTAAATGAGATACTTCAAAGAAGATATTTGTTTCCTAAACCACAAGTTCTAAAATGGTAAATACAAAAAATAAGAGCAAAAAGTGCTATATTCCGAGTCAGAAAGCTACTCAGAAACTTTCTGTTTTTACAAAATTAGGTCATTTTATGTTATGCTTTACCGATAGTCATCCAGAACTGTGGATTCGTGGAATTAATGGACGGAAGCAGAAGGCAAATAGAATTCACAAATTTGTAATATAAATTAAAAGTTGTTTTATTAGGCTCACTACTTTCTTGCTTATTTTTAAAAAATAAATAAAAAACGCGACGCCGTAGAAGTAAGTGGAGCCAAAGTAATTGGTTATTACGGAGAAATATACATTTACACATTAATTTAATAGAAAATTTAAGAGACGTGGTTATTTAAGGATGGATGAAACAGATTGTACTCAATTACCCAGTAACGCCTATAATTATGGGTCACAAAAATTAATCTTATAAGAATAAGAATAACTTTATTTCCATACAATTATATAAATGCAACATGGGAAATCGTCAAGTACATATAAATACACAATAACATAAAGAATTGTAATTAATCAGTTTACAGTTTTTTTACAATTGTATCACCATTCCTTTAACTTATATACTACTTTATTTACTAAATATTCTTTCAAAATTCTTTCAAACTGTTTGCCTTGCAGTTCTTTTATATACACTGCCAGTTATTTTAAAATAACATTCCTTTCAAAAATGGGTCATGCTCAGTTTTTTAAAATTAGTATGCACACTAAAATAGTCTGCATTTCCCCTAGTATTGTAAGGATTAGTTATAGTTTGTCCTGGAAGGTCTTTTTCGATATCTTTACCATCGTAATACTTTTGAAAATGTATAGAGAACAGATAGTATTTTATTTTTGTGAAATATTGGTTTACATGAATCGGTTATTTTCATACCAAATATAAATCTAATAACTTTTTTTCTGAGATTAGAAGCCTGTCCATATATTTCGAAGCAGCTCCTCCCCAAATTTCTATTCCATAACTAATATAGGAGTATACACTGCCATAATAAATGTTCAGTAAGTAGATTTATATATATTGTTGTTTCCATTAATCCTCGATTGAGGAAATAGGATACGTCATACATTAAAAATTAAAAATGAACAAAATAAAGTAAATAATTAAAGACAAATAAACTTAAAATAAATTAGTAAAAGAAAGTGTATATAGACAAAAGTCAATATAAACACAACACGGACACACACTATTGAGAGAACAGATGACAGTCGTTTTAATGCATATGCATTTCTGTTTAATATGTTGCATACTTCATTAATGTGTTAATGTGTTCTCCCCACATTAATTCCTAGAAACTTAGCAAACTTTACTTCTTTTTCATCACAAGTTAGAGAACTTTCTATTTCTGCAGTCTGCTTTTTATTACTGAAATATAAAATGTTTGTCTTATCTGCATTGACTTGAAGGTTATTCAGTTTGAGGTAATTAGTAATGTTATTTATACTATATTGCGTTACTTTTAATGATATTTGGATGTCATTATGCCAGTTGAGTATTGTCGTATCATCATCATAGGTAATCAGCATACCATTGCTGACAATTGACATATCATTTATATATATGATGAACAATAAAGGACCTAAAACTGAACCTTGTTGTACACCGTTGGTGATTATTCCTGGCAGTGATTTAATTTTATTTTGATGTTATCAACTTGAAATGGGATTTTTGTATGCTGGTGCCTGCCTTCTAAGTATGAAGTGAATAGATTTAGAACAGTACACGCACACCATATGCTTCCAGCTCCTTGCAGAGTGTGGAGTGATCAACTAAATCAAATGCTTTAGATAAGCCTAAAAATGTTCCTCTCCCCTGAAGTTTATTAACTAATTTGGCCAGCAATGCATGTAGAAATTCCGTAACTGCGTCTACAGTAGAGAGATCTTTCCGAAACCCAAACTGATGTTTGTTTAATAGGTTTATTACTGTTAAAAGGTTTAGTAATCAATTGAAAATCACCTTTTCAAACACTTTAGAGAAGACTGATGTAAAGATATGGTCTGTATTCGGAGAGATTAGACATATCTCCTTTTTTATAAATAGCTGTCACTATTGTGATTTTCAGGCAGTCAGGAAAATTGCCTTCGACCAAACATGCATTTATTAGATAGGTAAGATGCTGTATTAAAGGTTTGTAGCATTGTTTTAATACACAAGTAGAAATATCGTCCCATTCTGTCCTGTAACTATTTTTTAAATTTAATATTATATTTTCTATTTTTCTAAATTAATAACCAAAAAATAACAGAAATATAGAATTAGTTGTAAATGGAAAACTAGTAACTAACATGCAAATGGTATCCAACATGTTCAATCAGCATTACCTTAATTTAAATAATCCTTTGAAGGTAAAGCACGAATTCAAATGTCTTCAAATGTTTTTTTGGGAGGGGGAGGGGTTAATAGGCTACATGAGGGTGATCCTGAAACAGGCAACTCCCCTTTAATAGCATAGGAAGGGAATTGGAAAGGGGAGATGCAGAAGGTAGAAATCAGAATTAACTTAATTTAAATAATCCTTTGAAGGATTTTTTAAAAAACTTTTGAAAACATTTGAATTCGTGCTTTACCTTCAAAGGATTATTTACATTAAGGAAATTCTGACTGAACATGTTGGATACCATTTGCATGTCAGTTATTAGTTTTCCATTTACAACTAATTCTATATTTCTATTATCTTTTGGTTTATTAATTTTTGTTATAAACTTGGCAAGTTTTCAGACAGTATTGTTAACATTTTCTGATTTACATATTTCATTTTTATAATATTTCATCTTACTTCGTTTTAATTCTTCATTGAATTCTTTTTTCAGTACTTTATATTTAATTTTAGTTTTTAGTTTAATTTTAAATATTCCCATACCTGTAAATTTATAGAATTTACCCATATCCTTCATATCCTCCATTATTTTTCCCGTGGTTTGATAGATACTTTGGTTTCTCACTAAAACACTTGCTTGTAAGACTTTTTGTATATGGGCATTTTAAGTTAAGTGGCCTAAGTATATTTCCGTATAAAAACAACCATTAGAATTTAAGTTATTTATTAATGATTTCATACATCACGTTGTAATATGTGTCGTCTGTAGCAATTTTGCTGTTGTGAGGCGCGGCTTGAACTTCCGTCCAGACGCACAAGTACAAGCGTGAGTCCATTCTTCAGCAAGTCAACGATTGAACAATCCACACTTTTGAGCATGAACGAGTTACAGTTTAACCGCCCTCACATGTCATGTACATGAGCAAACTGATTTGTACAAGTAAGCGCGCAGTTTTTTTAGTATTTATCTGATACCTTGTAATGGTTGCAATGGTCAAAAAGAATGAAAATTTCAAAGGAGAAAAAGGACAATTTTTAAAGTAAACGTATACAGCTTTTAGTTTTTATTTTCTTTGTATTACGATAACTTATATCCCAGGATATTACAGTTGTTTTTACATGGCATATAGAATTTAACACGACTGCATTATATAATTGAATGTCCAGTGACAAACAATTTCATAGCGAGAGAAATGCCTGAGCTGTGAATTTAATTTTATTATTGTGGTAATTGATATTGGTTTAGCTTATTATTGGTGGTGAATATCAGAGCAGCCTTTAGTAAAACCATGATTTTCTACTCACATTGTTACACAATATATATATATATATATATATATATATACATAAAATTTTAATGCTAAATTTGGATATTCTCAAAATGTTCCTTACGTTACGTCCTTAGCATATGTTCTTTAATTTCACATTAATGGGTGGGTTAGACAAAAGTTAATAATAATTTTGTTATTGTGTAACAATGTGAGGAGAAAATAACAGAAAAAATGTATAGTGCTTCATCAAAGCACTGCCAATACGCAGACAAAATTTCAGCTTATCATCTTTTTATTTAAAACATTGCAAATTTTAGGCCCCATGGATTGAATAATTTCGATAAAATTTTTAACGCATGTTCCTGGAAACGCAAAACGAAACAGTGTGGCTTGAAATGTCTTTCACCCCTAGAGCCGCTAATTTTTATCTATGCAGTATAATAATTTTGTCAAATAACTTTGATAATGTTTCCCCCGACATGCCCCCACATTCAGAAGCGAGTATTCATAGGGGTGGGGTTGGCGGGATGTCAGAAAAAAAACATGGAAAAATCGAGTTCGTGTCATAGTAGTTCCATTGTTTACCTATGGCAACGTGCGAATTAAGTGGAATTTCTTCCAGTATTATCATAGATCTACGTAATACCTTAAACGACTAGAGTAGTTTCGATCAAATTTTGTGCGCATGTTCCTGGAGACACGCAAACAAACGCTTTGGGATTAACACAGGGGTACTACCCACAACCCCCATACGGGGGAAGGGAAATGCGGACCTTTTCATACATGCCAGATATTGATTCTAATGAATATATTTCAGTGTAAATTAGTTGACAGAGTTCCCCCCCCCCTCCCGATATATTTTGTGTGTAATGTCAACCCCATTCTGCATGAAAGTCTAGTAGGGGAGGAAAAGGGTTGTATAAAAAGATCAAGAAACTAATCAAATTGGTGTCGAATACACTGTTATGGAAGTTATTGAAAAATGTAATGAAAATCTTACTTCAGGTCCGGGGTGGTGGGTTCAGGTGTTAGACGGGGTGAAATTAATCAGTCGAAATAAACCGAGATTCGTGTTATGGAGGACGCTGAGATATTCAACGTTCAACATAAATCCCATAGTGGGAGGTGCGGGCTAGAAGTAATTAAAAGTCAATAAGACTTATTATTTGAGATTGGTGCCAATTCCGCGGTAATGGAAGTCGCTGAGCTCAATTCAGATCTTCAACGTGCAACTTAAATCGTACTTCAGTCCCATAGGGGCGATGTAAAGTGGTTAAAAGACAATGAGCGAAATTAATTGAGATCATGTCTTTTCCGTGGTAATGGAAGTCGCTAGTTCAATTCTGACATTCAACATTCAACTTAAATATTTATTGAGTTTATAGGTGGGGTTGGGTGATAAAATCCAATATAACTATTTCAACCTAGATTCTTGAGGAGTCATACAATCTAAATCATTATTCCGCTGCAGGGTTGAGTAGGTTTTGAATGGTGTGTAAGTGAGTAAGTCTTAAGGAAACAATATTTGTATCTATCCCTAAGTTATGGAAGTTATGAGTTCAATTCTTCCATTCATCGTGATTCTTAAATCTCTCTTCAACGTCGGAGTGGGAGATGGGTGGCGAAAGGTGTTGGAAGTCAATGGCATGAAATAAACCTAGAATGATGTGTGATCCGAAGTAATAGAAGTCATTTAGTTTCATTCTGACATTCAAAATGCTGTTTAAGTTGACTTTAAGGCAAACGAAGTTCTCCTTCAAGAGAACTTTGCATATGTCTCACGATGAAGTTTGAACACTGTATGGGTAAACCACCCCTAGCATCTAAAGGAATGTGGGTCGGGTGCATCTTCTACAGTCGATAATGAACAAAACTAGGTTAAATAGAATACAATGTATAAGCATAAATAAAACGAGTAAATGAATAAACAGCCATATGACTATGTAGTCAAGAAATTAGATTCACTAATAAAAATCATGATGTTGCGTTGCAATCATTGGAACCTCTTCAGGCGGATAACTAAATTTATCTAAACCTAAAAAGGAAACCAAAATTTAGAAAAACATTAAATATGTAATGCAAATATTTGAAATTTTATGGAATATTACTTAAAAATCAACTGTCAAAATTTAAAAGATTCATTATCAAATAGTTACTTATTAAAACAATAACTTTCGAAATTTATTTTCTGAAATCAAAAATAATTTATTTTAAATGTTATTTGAATGGCCAACATCACGAACTCATTAAGACGTTTATGAATAAGTTATTTGTTGTTTTTATGTTTTCTTTTAATTTTAACATTTGACACTGTACAGATATATTGGGATTTAAATATGGGCGGGTCGATGTCGAGATTGAATAAAACAAGCTTTGTGTGAGGTATTAACAATTTTTTTCATTATCTGAAAGTTTGTTATATTTCATTACAGCATTTAAAACTCGACTCGCCCTTAGAAAAAAAACACTATATAGTAACATTGCCGACCTCCTGTGGTCTAGTGGCTAGCCTCTAGTTGCTGCCTCACAACCCAGAGGTCCCGCGTTCGAATCCTGGCATGGGCTTGGATGTTCGTGTTGTCATGGTCACGGAGACTGGGGTTAAGATTGATGGAGAGTCGATACGCTGACCACGTATCACTCCATGTTCGTAATGTGTCATGCAGTCGTCCTGGTAGGCAAAGGCCCGAATGCGGGTTAGAATGCCACAGAAAGAAGAATATAATAATATTGCCTCACATGTTGTCAGGCTGTTTAAAAGTTTATATTCGTCGTCTTGTTAAATTTAATCGCGAGACCTCTGGCGAAAGATAGAAAAACATATTAGAAAATATTTCTTGAGGAGTTTTTTAAACTGTATTGATGGTTAGTCATTTTCTAGCTTAAAAGGGGGAAGTAATGTACCAAAATCTTCGAAATATCAACAGAAACGTTCGTTTATGTGAGCACTACAACTCACCAAAAATTCGTGGTAATCGGGTTAATGGTATACGGAGATAACATACATTATTCTGTCTTATAGATAAAGTGTTCAATAGTATCAACTTACTTCAAGACTAATTAATTAATACTGTTCAAATTTTCATTTCCATAGTAAAATTTTGTGTGGTTAATATTAATTAAATTTAATATATTGTAATTTGTGTTGAATTCTATAATATGAATCTCCCCCAACATGCGTTTTAATCCAACAGATAGATTATTTATTTTAATTTAATAACTTGAAATTAATTAAAATAATAGCAATAAATTGAATAATTAATTACTATTTTGCTGATTGTAATGGATTGGGGCTATACACCTACGTGATTAAAAGTATTGATAATTTTTTATCTGAATAGAAGTAAAAAATCCGTGGCGGCTCTTTCCATTTATGGGAGTGCTTCATAATCTTCAGGTTAAACTGCGATGATACTTTTTTTCCTGCGTGCTCGTGCAGCGTCCCCATGAACAATATCAATGGCGTTCAATGAAACTTCATTTTCTTTAGTCTGGCAGTTTAGTTTGGCTGGCTTGTGGATGCCCCTTCTCGTAAAACCCTTAACGCGTTCGTGCGGCAGACCATTTGAATGTAAAGTACGGCCATAGTACAAAACTTCCAATTACACTTATGCATTTTAAGATCCCTGGAGGAGACCTCATATCTGGTCCGGGCTACGTTCGCCAGAGCGAGAAATTTCTCTGGAGCAGGCGGAGCTTATAAGATTAACATAATCACCACGATGATTACTCTCAACCTGCTAAGTTCAGATGTATACTCAAATAATTATTAAATGCATGAACAGGCCGATTACATTTTCTCTTGGTCACAATTTTCATTTATATATTTTGTTTGTAGTTAAAACCAAAATCATGAGGCTTCAAAAATTAATTAAAGACAATTACCAACAATAACTCGTAATGTTTACAACAATACAAGCTTATAAAAGAGAACTATGCTAGTACTTTAATACGTCTCAGTTATTTCTGTAATACTCCAGTAGAAATTCACTGCTAATTTATTTCTTTTGTAATATAAGTAACAATTTTGTAAGAACTAATGACTGTTCGCCAACTACAGAACAGAAACACTAAGCATGATAGTCGTCGAATGAAAACGTCAAAGATTCTTTTTAAATCTGCCCTTACTCATTCACCAAGAAAGTATTATTTTTCTAAAACTAGTCCATATTACAGGTTTAAACATTTTAACCGACCTTCCAAACATATGTAACTCATACCTCGCAATTACATCTGCATACTGTGATAAAAAACAACTATAACATTTTTCTTCACATAGGTGAAAGTAAACCCAAATTAGTGAGATAGGGAATATTGACTAGACGTTACACTGATTTTTACTAGTAGTACTTTCATTTCAATCGCGTAGACTTGCAGTACAGAGTGATATATTTTTTTATCACAATCCTTACAATGTATTCTATAAGATTATACTTCCAGTTTTAAAAAATGTATTAAAAATACTTTGTACATTGTTTAAAAAATTAAATATCTTATAAACTAGAAACATTAAATCTATTATAGGGATCGTCATAGAAATACACAAATCCTAAGCGGAATTGGCAGTACTATGAAATAAGAAAAAGGTTACACACAGAGTTATTACCGTTTCTCATCTAAAACTTCAATCTCTAACTTTCTAACTTCTTTCTGTTTAAATACCATTGCTTAATGTTTACTATCCTGAATTACTAATGCTTAGAGTTCACTCGTTTTATCCTTAATCTTTAATGTCCTCTCTTATGTTCACTGCTCAATCCTGAGTGTCCTAAATCCTAAGTGTTCGAAAATCAATTTTATTAATTTTTAACACTTTGTAACGCCTCCTTTATTTCATTTCCTTCAGTGTGGTTAGCCGATCATCTCCAATCGAAAGTATATCTTCTGTCTTTGGGAGGAGCTATTCACCCACTCCACCGATGTCTTGGGGAAAACACCATGTCTCGCCAGGTTTCCCGGAATCTCAATGAGTTCAGAAAACCCAGAACGGCGCCGAATATTCTATAACCTTCTACAACTTCTCTCCACCACCTGCCTTTGATTCTGCACCTCCAAATTCCACATTCTGTTGTTTTTTACCGTCACAAAACGGAAAAAATAACGAAATTCATTAACCATTTAATAGGAAGATATTGATTGTTTAATCTAATAATTCTTAAGATTTATGGTATGAAATTATCTCGTCAATCTTTACAAATCGAGAATAAATCCATTCAATTATAATGTGAGGAACGTTTTCGTAAATATCTATTATAAATAAATTAATTAAATTAATCAGGTTTAATAAACATTGTACTTTGTAGGTGCTTACAATTAAAATATTACAAACTTTCATGTAGTTTCTGCAACGTCCGGGGCCGAAATGAGTGAAAACAATGGCAGGGTAACAATTCGTAAAGTTCACATTGTTGTACCAATATTTTTAAACTACAAGATATTATTTCTGGAACACGATGCGAAATAGACAACTTCCACGATAATGTAGTGATCAGTTTACCTGGAGGCTTTGTTGAGAAAGTTGGTAGTGTAAAATTAATGCTAAAAACATTGGCGCTTTATTTTTTTCAATTCAGGATATATTATAGGTCAAGAAATTCGTCCTTATAGGCCTAGAGTTGATAATAATAATAATAGAGTGTGGTAAAAGGATGTTACCTCAGTCTGTATATCCCTTGTGTAAGATAATAATATATGCTTTCAACAGTGACAGTGAGATTCACATCACACGCATCAAAGTTATGTTCCTTCTCAAACTCCCCTCCCATTCTTTTTTCTCTATTGCGCATCTGATATGCAATGCTACAGCTCATAACAGTAGTTCCGTAAATTGTTACCTTAAACTGCGGTTATAAATAAAACGGAAATATAAAAAATTACGATTTCTAATATAAAACATTTTGTCTTGTATTTGTTGAACTTCCATGTGCTCCTGCAGTTATTAGTGCGGGATATAATTGATCAATTGCAATAGTAGCAGTAAACCGCCAAATTTTGCAAAGCTAGATTCGGCGGATTTACTGTATTCTGTCACTCGTAATGTTCGCTGACGTCTCATATTTACGTGATCTGATACATTTGCATAATTTTAGCTATATTTTTTCCACTTTTATCTACGGATTTATATTTCCACAACTGTGTTTATCTTCTGGGTTCTAGAAATATTTGTACCAAGTTCTATTACAATTTCTAATTGCCTTTAAAGTTCTATTAATGATATCCAACCACACTGACATCCAAACAAACATTCACACTTTTAACCATACCGATTTAAAAACTATGCCTATCAGTAAAGGCGATTTATGGTACATCTGAAAACTAGAAAAATAAATTTATTAATATTTAATAAGATAATAAGTCAAATAAAGCGCTTTAAAAGAGCTTAAATAGCAACTGTTTAAAGTTTATTTTACTTATGGCTAAAACCTAATATTACAATGTAAAATATTGAATATATTCAATGTAATTTACATCTCATTCCGATTAAAATTGATCAGTAATTAATTGACTATCTAATAAATCTAAAAAATGGAATGTATAATTTCAGTATTTTGCATTTGAAATTTTTGCTTAACCTATAAATTTTAAAATTTTTAGGAAGTTACTTCAAATAAATTCTGTTAAAACGCTATTATATGCGTTTTAAATTAAAACGTCTGTGAAATAATAACAAAAGAAGTAGAAAGGTTATACAGAAAAATAAGTGCAGTAAATTGTACACAACTTTTCAGCAATCGCCTGGTGACTGTAAAAAGCAATGGGCACTAGAACGTCACACAGAACATCAATGAGACGAAGTCATAAGAAAAGTTTAAATACAAAGACAGTATAAATTCAAATTATATAGTGGTATAGTGATTTGTTTACGTTAGAATTTATTTTTGTCTGTTATTTGGTTACTTCGTTTTTTAATGACTTTTTATTTCAGTGACTTATTGTATGATTTGGAATGAGATTGATATTTGTATACTGACAAATATATAACAAAATTAAAAATTGATTAATACTTCAAAAGATTTGTATATAAGAATTTAACAAATTATTTTCATTTAATTACTTTACTTTCTACCATATTTTATTGGTGAAATATCAGCTGCATCCACAATATATTCAGAATAATTTTGAAAACTTGTTAATGCATGTAGGTATTCATTAACGTCATTATGTCCCCCACGCCGTTAGGTTTCGTACATTACATACTGTAGTAAGAAAATACAAGTGTCAAATCCTATTTAATGACCTCTTTTACATACGCACGTAGTGGTAATCAATTCATCCAATGATTACTCCTCACAATGGAAGTCAACGGAAACTTTGGATCAGAGACAGCATAATAAAGACGAAGGCGTGTAACAGTCAGTTACAGCCATGAAATATTCATTAGTCCTGTATTTGTATGCCTTTGATGCATGGTTGTTACACCAGATCTGCGAATTATTAACTTTCCCTTGGATACGTACCGAATTTAATTGAAATTAGCAAACTGGATATTGATATATTTCTTGTCTTTCTTCTGAAAGGAACTAGTTTATTTTAAAACTTTCAAGTTTTGTTAATTTAAATATCATCTCAATTTTCAGGTTAAGCGTATTCAGCTTATCTTATATTAGTTAATGACATCTCTCAAGCAATCAATCAGTCTCCTCTGGGCCAGATGTTGACTCTACAACATCCAACATCCACACAGTTATATATTTTCTATCTTCAAAGACTTTCCCTGTTTCATGAACGATTTACTGCGTAGCCGACAAGGTGTTTATTCTAAAGCGTATCTTTGAATATAGCGTTCTCGATTCCTGCGTAGTATTTGCTCAATGCGCAATTCTAGCAACACAATTGTTCTCAGAACTATAATCTAATTCAGGAAAAATAATCTAAGAAAATTATTAATTGACGTAATTTCTTGTACAAGTTTAAGAATTTGCCTTTCCTAAGTGGTACTTCCACATAATTATAAATAATACGTGAGCTATTTTAATCAACAGAAGATTAATTTTAATTCCATAAAATATGAAGGTATACAACGGTTGTTTGATAAGTCTGGTAAAAATGTAACAAAAATAATTTTTTTAGAACAGTTTATTCGGAGCATAGTCTCTTCACTTGGATATACACTTGGCCATGCGTGTTTCCAATTTTTTTCCACCCTTCACAAACTCTGTCACGACGTCGATCACTTCCTCATTTGATGAAAATTTCTTCCCGCCAAGCCAAGTTCTCAAGAAGTGAGTAGGGTGGATGAGAAAAGAATTGGAATCCCAACTCGTACACAATTCCCATTGCTGAGTGAGCTGGCGCATTGTCCTGATGAAACGACACTTTCTTGGCATTTCTCGACCAGCGCCCGTTTCAAAAAATCCAACAGAGCAGCATCGTACAGCCCAGTTATGGTTGTGCTTTTTTACAACTAATCTATTAATACCCCGATAATCCTAAAAGACAGTAGTCATCACCTTTCTAGTTGACGAAACAATCTTCGCCTTTTTTGGTGCACTTTCACCAGTTTTTGGCCATCGTTTTGATTGTATTTTGGTCTCTGGAGTTTGGCGATGATCCAAGTTTCATCGACAGTTACGAATTTGTGCAAATCAATAGCTAAAAAAATACCGCCCTTTCACTGCATTGTGTAAACTTGAAACATAAAATTGATAATGTGAAAATAATACATGTACAATTGAAAGATAAATTACAGTATCCATATATATTGTAGAAAATGAGAATGCTATTAATTCCAGAAAATAAAGTGATGATATATTCAAAAGTTTTAGAGTAAATCAAAATTTTGCAGCTCAAAGTGGCAATTTTTTAGTTTGGACCTACACTTGTCAGATCTAGTTCTTCAATATTCGATAAATCGATTCTAATCTTTGAGATAAGCGTCGACTCTATTGGAGATTTAAATTTCGACGTGACAACTTAATGCTATGTACTTCACGCATTGATATAATTTTAAATGCAATTTTTCGACGACTGGTGATTGTATGTTGCCGGTTATGTACGGTAATCACACGAGCGGTAAAATGTGTTGCAATTTAGGAACTCCAAAGTTCGATAAATGCCTTGTGTAAGCCAGAACCGTCTAAAATCGTGTACATTCCTCGAAATTTTAGAAATGATATATTTCAATGTATATAAACCGAAATTTTAGTTAGAGAAATGAATGTACGTTACGAGTCGTCAACTAAATATCCCGGTGCCGAACTATTTATCCATCCAGTCCACAAGGTTCATTCCGTCGAAACACAAAAGTATTACTGGAGTTTTGCAGCCGTAACGGAGATTACAAGTGGTAATTATTTTTATGTTGAATAGGTACTATTTTTATTTAAACAATAAAAGTTTTGTTTTGAAATATCACGTCTGTTCAAGAATAGTTTAGGATTTATTATTTATAGATATTGTAGCATGGGATTAAGACTGATGGAGTATTACTCTAAATTCGGAATGTGTCATGTAAAATGACAGTTCGCAGTCGTCCTAGTAGGCCAAGGCTCTTAATGGGCTGTAGAGCCAAAGAAGAAGATATTGTAGCATGGAGCGTAAAAGATTCTTCACTGAATTCAGTAAACCGTGCACCCATTGATCAGATAATAAATTTTCTTTTTCTAATTTCGATACAGTTTTTTTGTTGAATTCATTTGAGAGAAGTAAGTGTAACTTATGTTTATTTTACATATACGGCAGTACAGCTTAAATGAAAACCAATCTGCTTAATAATGACACAAAAGGAAGGTATGGATGAATGGAAATACTTGACCTTCGCATGACTGAACGGCTACTTGATTGCGACGCGTTGGCAGGCATACAATAATACTTATCGATAGAATATCTCTGATGAATAATTCCTTTCAGAGAAGAAACTGCTTGCTGCATGTAGATATTACTCAAATGTGAAAGTCTGTAATTAGTGACTAGTATTGTCTGTGACTTCACTCACGTGAATTTTGGTAAACTACAGACTCTTAGTTTCGTATTCTCTTAATATTTCGTTACTTCATTATCCAGGATATAATTTTACGATTTACTTCAAATGAGAAAATTATAATTTTCAGTATCCAAATAAACTGTCGGGATATTAAATGAAGAAATTATATATTGGTACCGACCTCCTGTGGTCTAGTGGCTAACGTCGCTTTGCAAGACCCAGAGGTCCCAGGTTCGAATCCTCGCTGCGTTGGCTTGGATGATTGTGTCGTCATCGATGTGCTGACCACGTATCACTCCAAATTCTGAATGTGTCATGTAAGATGACAGTCCGCCGCCGACACAGTAGGCCGATGCTCTGATTGGACTACGCAGCCAAGGAGAAAATATATCGGTACTCCGTAGGAAAGTATATTAATCGGAATTACAGTGCGCATTGAAAACGACAACTAAAGAAAGATAATGATTCGTTGCGTTTTTTTATTTTATTTTGTGTAAATATAATGTATATAACTTGTTAATATGCATGCAGCGAACTTCGATTCTTTCCGCGGCAACTGCAAAGCATTGACGAACGCGATTGATTCACTTTTGATTTCCACGTTAGTTTAGTATGTAGAAAGACAAGGAGTCTGAATATTGTACCGAAGTACCATTGGTTCAAAGATTTTTAGATGAGTAATGACAGGGTAGCATATAGAGGTTTTCGAATATGAAGAATTTAGATATTTGTTGGAGTCAGTTAGTTTTGGATAGGAAGATGAGACAATAGGTGACTAGACTGCACTCGGGAGGTGACAGTCTTTTCAAAATTTCGTCAAAACCACCAGAACTTATACTATAGACTTGAAGACGATCAAAAGAACAAAATATGAAATGGATCATAGAGCAGGATCAGTACAGAATACATGTCAGTTTACAGTCCATACGAAATGGGTCCAAGCACGTGTAACGACAGAAGGGTTTCTAGGACACGGTTTACAGGGAAAGAGACGCAAACTGGAAGGTTGGCCAAGGGAATTTTTTACTAAATATCGAAGGTTTTCCCAGTAAATATGTTGTGTAAGTAACTCTCGGGATCCCAGCCGAGTCAATACCGCCTTTGGCCGCGCCGTTTCGATGGTGTTAACTGCCATCTTTATCATGTTAATGCCACTATAATGTTCGCGTCGCTTATGTATCTTCCGTCCGGCAGCCTAGCGTGTTGTGTGTGTGTCGCGCACTGATTCGCTCTCAATCTCAGGTGATATCGGCATGCCCCACTTACTCCGCCACCCGTCCCGCCGTTCGATATCAATGCCTTTTGGTCTTCTAAATTGGTTTATAGTTTTATTTTTGGAGCGGGGTACAATTTGTCACTTTGTCTAAACCTGTTTAATATGTGATTCCATGCTTTGCTATGCTGGGATCCTTAGTCACGGTTCAACAGGTCTTTGGACCTTTTTATGACAACAGCCTCAATTAACACGTTCTCCCAGTAGTTGTTATGTTCGTGATGAACTCTAGTGTTCTTAAACCAAATCTTATGGCTCGCATGTAGCGAATGTTCCGCATCCGCTGATTTCAACGGCTCCTTTGGGTGGATATTCTTTTTATGTTCCTTTCCTCTTTCATCTATTGTTCTTACCGTTTGACCGACACTGTTTCGCTATGTGTGGCCTTTATTTCAAAAGATGTAAACTAATTCTAATATTTTGCACCCATACTCCAGCGGTAATGATAACAAAGGCTGTGTCGTTACAATGACTGTCAATGACTAACTGCCAGATACTAAATCAACTTATCTGTAACATTTGTGTATTAATTACTGAAATACAATCACAAGAAAAATATGGTTTCCTTCAAATCGCAATACGAAAGGGATCTTCTAAATTTATAAATAATAAACATAATTCTATGGTCCCAGTCACAATCGTTATCATTCAATGATTTTGTTTTCAGTTTTCAGACTACCAATTACTTTTTATCCTAAAATTGAAACGTTAAATATTACAAAAAGACAACTAAACGTAATTGCTTGGCTTAAGTTTCACATATATTTTTGTTATTTCCTATCACAACATAATTGTTTATTTATATCTTCATATGACTTGTATTAGGAGCTAAGCTCGCCACAAATACGGAGTAAGAAATTTGCCAGTTTGACGAATGATACATTTAGTTATTGTGATTCGAATTCCATAACTCTTCATAGTATTTTCAAACTTTGTAGCTTTGAGTCTAAAAAGAGGGGAATTCATTTGGAAGTTGGAGTGTTAAAGTATGTTTCGTTCATTTCTAAGCCGTTTCTTGTTCGTAAAGAGAACTTAATAATCGTACACGTACCTTTGTTCAATGGTGATTGCATTGGCTTGAATCACGTGTGCACAAAGTAATTGTTCAAAGGGGCTGATGCATTTCCTAGGCTGTGGCTTTATAATTACGTAGGAATTTCTTGGAAGGAAGGTACGAAAACCACGTCAAGTCAACGTCAACGAGCTCAGCCCGCCAAATAAGCTCGTCCTTTATAAAGGCAGCGAACTTGTAAGCCTGTGGTTCCAGATGAAAGCTCATAAATAATGAATCTAACAAGTACATAGGTACTTAGTCGCTTAGCTTATAATATGAATCACCACAATGACAATTTCAGACGCATAGTTTTCAATTATAACATGATTTTTCGGAAAACTAAAGTGTTAAATAAACGTAAAATAATATTGTTAAAATTTATTGTCATTTCATTAACTGAAGTGACATTAATTTTATTAATAAACCTATGTGCAATAGTAATATTTCTGTTACATAATCTAATCGTGATAAGAAGAAACGACAAAATAATGTTGTTTATTTAAATTTGTATATTATGGAAATCATGTAAATGTTGTTTTTGTTGTGGTATTCAGTCCTAAGACTGGTCTGATGCAACACTCAATCCTAACCTATATAGCCCAAGCATTTTCATTTCCGCAAAACTAGCGCATCCCCCACACTCCCTTATTTGCTTAGCGTATTCCATCCTCGGCCTCCCTCTTCTCCACTTACCCCACACACTTCCTTCTAATATTAACTTTGAACGCTCTCACGTCTTAAAACGTGGCCTATTAATGTATCCATTCTCTTCGTCAGAGTCCTTCAAATTGTTCGCTATTCCCATATTCTGCTTAGAACTTCCTCGCTAGCAATTCTATCCACTCATCTCATTCTCCTATAGCACCACGTTTCAAAGGCTTTAATTATTTTCCTTTCTGCAACTGTTATCGTTCACGTTTCGCACCCATATAACGAACAATTTTAGAAATTATTTCCTAATATTCACACTTATATTACCCGAAAGTAAATTACTTTCTTTTAGACAGACTTCCTTGCTTGTTCTAACTTTATGTCTACTATACTTCTATCTTCCCTAGTTATTACGCTTCCCAAGTAGCAGAATTTTTATTTTTCGTCAAAATATCTCTTCACAATCTAACACCCATTGTTATTCCATTGTTTGCTTACTACACTCCATTACCCAGGTTTTACATCCATTAATCCTCATATTAAACTTTTTCTGCAAGACCACGTTCATGCCATTTTTTATTTTTTGCAAGTATTTTTCTGACTCCCCTAATACCACAATATCACCGGCAAAGCTTAGAGTTTTTATTCCTTCTCCTTGCAGTATATTCTTTTTCCATATTCCGTTTTAACTTTCTTTAGAAATTAAAGAGCATGGGCGACAGACGGCATCCTTGTCTTACTCCTTTCTTGATTTCTGCTTTTTTTTATTGATCTCCAATTCTAATTACTGCTGACTGCCTTATGAAGAGGTTATGTATAAGCCTATATCGTCGATATTTTATTCCTGTGCTCTCAAAAATCCTTAATAGTGTTCCAGTTCAAATTATCGAATGCTTTTTCTATATCTACGAATCCTGTCTTCTAAAATTTGACACAAAGTCAATACTTATTCTCTTGTCCCTACAATATTTCTAAAACCAAACTGATCTTCTCCTAACTCGCATTCCCTTTGACATTCCGTCCTCCTATATACTATTTTCGTTAATATTTTTCACACATGAGATACTTAACTAATTTTCCTGTGCTGTTGGCCTCCATCAGTCCCGGTACTCTTCGGTACGGGTGAAATTATGGTTTTACTAAAATCTTCTGGTATTCTTCCTGTTTCATAGATTTCGCAAACTATCCTGAACAGCCATGATATTGCTTCTTCGCCCGATGATCTTATCAACTCCGGCGTAATTTTAACAATTCCTAGCGCTTTATAATTTCTCAGATATGTCAAACTCCGACCTTAAAATTTTGCTCCCCAACTCTTCATCATCCACCTCCTCTTCTTCTATTATTACTGAATTATCTATATTTCCACCGTGATACAGCTCCTGTAGATATTCCTTCCATCTTTCTGCCTTTTCTTCTTCATCCACAATTAGCTTCCCATCTGCTTTCCTGATTTTCTTGCTAATATTTTTCCTCTCTCCGATTGTTTCTTTAATTTTGCTATAAGCTGCTCTTTTGCCATGAAATATTCAACTGCTTTCCATTTCTCTTGTCGCCAAACCTCTTTAGCTGATTTGCACTTCATATCTATCTCATTCTTCAAGTGTCTGTACTTTTCTCTACCATTTTCATCTCTCGCATTTTTATATTTACGCCTTTCATCAATCATTTTTATTATTTACATGCTTTCCCTTTGGTCTGAGCTATTCTTCGCATTTTTTCGTCAGTTGCTCAAGTCATTTCTTCCTTTAAGAATGCCCATTGCTCTTCTATGTTGTTTATTTCTCCTTTCTCTATTAATCTACTCTTTATATCTTCTTTGAAACTCGGAAGCACATCCTGTTGTTTCAGTACTTCTAATTTCCATCTTTTTTATTTTATTTCATTCCTTTCATGAGTTTCTTCATTTTCAGCCTGCATTTCATAACCAGCATATTATGGTCGGTGTTTGTATCTGCTTCTGGATACGTTTTGTAGTCCAACACCTGATTCCTATATCTCTGTTTCGCCATTATATAGTCTAATTGGTACCTGACCGTGTCCCCAGTGTCTTCCATGCGCAGAGTCTTCTTTCACGATTCCTAAACTAGGTATTCGTCACTACTATCTCCGCTTTGATTTCTATCACCAAGTCCATTCTCCCCAAATACATTTCTTTCTTGTAAATGGTAATAATAATAATATTTCTTGTTAACTAGCTTTTTATTATTAGTTTTACTTGCCCTTTTTTATCCGCAGAGTAATATTTGAATCAATAAACATAAATCGTATCTCTACAGCTGTTGCACAGAGTTTTCAAATCGTTCACATGAGGATAGTAAAATATACGCGGGCGTGGAGATAAACAAAGAAGTAGTGGACTAATGAAAATGGCGAGACGCTAAATATACGGCATCTGGTATAAAAAGCAACACATTACATCATCCTGTCCCAACATCCACAGACTCTTCTTCGATATTTCTCCTTATCCGATAAAATAATTTCTTTCATATAACGACGTGACGAAAATGCCCAATCCAAAGTACTGTTTCCAGGTGCAGAGCTCGTTTGTGTCGCTGTCGCATAAACAACAGGACACTCGCAGATGGCCCAATCAATAATTGGTCTACCGTAATACAGATAATAGACTGTCGAACATCCTTACTATATTACAATACTGTAACAACCAAGGTGTACTTACAACTATGTTACACGTTTTCTTATATTTAATTCAATTCATTATCCATTCTTTTTTATATTTTCTCTGTGTTAAGCCATTTATTTAATTATTTCTATTTTCATGTATTGTTTTCCTTTATTTCATTTTAAAGTTACATCAGAGTTTTCCTATATTTATTTACAGTTTATTATCTTGTGTTATTTAATTTCTTTTCTGATTTTAATAATTCCCAATATCAATTCAATAAACAGATTCTTCTTTTTCTTGATTCTCACTCGCACATTGTTGGATTTTCTTTTCAAACAACTTGTTTTATTATATTTTATTTAAAGCCTACTTTGGCTTTAATTGTTATGTGAATTTTAGGAATCAAGTAATGTTCATATGATGGGGGAATGTCCACTTATGTTGCCTTTCCTACATGTGTCAGTCTTCACTGTTGGATAGATCTCTACGCCATGTTTCTTTTAGTCTTCTTATAGAAGAGTGGTTTTAATGTAGTTCTTAAATTAGATTGTGGATCCGTTATTTGTCTCCTAAAGTGGTCATATGTTCGGTGAATCTTGTCTTTAATAAGTTGATCTTTAGGTCGTTGTGTAAGAATCGTTCATAATTATTCTCAGCATTTTTGATTTAAATCGTTGTAAAATGGATAAGGGTGACTTTTTGCAACACCCAATAATTAGAGTCCTTATGTCCACACTGTCCTGTAAATTAATTATTTATTTTGTAGGGATAGTTTGGATCTTCGTCCCGGCATCCTCATCTGTTTGAGCCTTAGTTCCAGAAGTTTCCTTCTTATTTAATGTTTTTTTGTTAATTTTTGGTTGCGATACCGAAATACTTTACTTCTTTAGCGCTAGGGATGCAATGTTTGGCAGGAGGGCAAATTGTTTGACGCACGTCATCGACTGTAAGAGTGATGTAGAGTCTATATGTGCATCCAGGGTGATGGCCTTGCCAGCTGCAAAGTCTGGCACCTTGTTGTCGTTGATGCCTGAATAGTGGGCTAGGCTGATTGCACCAGATAATTGTTAATGACACTTTTCAGAAGACAAAGAAATGCCTCACAGAAAAAACCTGCAGATGCCTGCAAACAAAACCTGGAGTACTATTAATAATGAAGCGAAGAAACTACGACGAAGCCATTTTCGTGTTAGGAACGACGGTGATGCGCTGCCAGAAAAGAATTCGCTACGTGGGGGTGGAACTGGAAGGATATTCATGAGCGTCATCCATTCATAGATGCTATATGCAGTACCAGTGTGGACCGACGGAACAAAGAAATACTGGCCGGCGACACAAGCATTGAGTCGGTACAACGACAAGGTGCAATGAAAATCACCATTGCATACAAAACTATCCAAAAGCGCGCTACTCATCCTGGTCAGCAAGAAAGCGCAACGAAGCTTACTTACGCACACAGAAGCGAAAGCCGGTGGCAAAGAACGTGGGAAGAGGAAGCAACAGGAAGATGGACGTATAGACTGATAACAAATATATCAGACTGGGTGACAACAAAACATTGAGTAATTAATTACTATTTTACGCAGGCATTATGCGGGTGTGACTGTTTTAAGCGATACTTGCATAGGTTAAAAAAGGCGGAGAGTGTCATAACGAGACTGGAATGGAGTTGTACGATTCGTGACTGATACTTTGAAAACACAGTTACTGATCGTCAGAGATGATATACATTGAATGGACACCACCGTGATGAAATACGAAAGCGGTATCAGGGAGGATTGCCTTTGGAGGAAAAGAGTTTTTGTGGTTTAGCGGGTAGAAATGTCACACTGTGGAGAAGTGCGCACCTTCCACCTCGTCTTTCGAAGATTAACAGTATATGCTGGTCAACATTACCTGGCTCTGATTTAAAACGTTGGTGGCTAAAACGGAATACTAATCCCCCAACGTATACGACACGAATCTGACTTCTCCCCGCCCCTAACAAGCCACGCCCATTACTAACGGTAACGTCGCAAATACTAATTAAAAAAAAAAGCGTCGTTTCCCGCGTATATTTTATCATAGTATTTACAATTTAGTAATTCAAATACTTTATCACTCAAATATTCAAAATGTAGTAAAATATTTTCCTTCATTTCACATACTGTTAACAAGATAATTTAATGACGATTATTTAACCCTTTGTGGCCTAAACTGCTTATTTATTATAAATTTAAGAATCTTTACTTATTATTAATATAAATGTTGCTTAATTTAAACACATATATTTTGAAAAATTTTCTTTCGTTAATTTAGAAAATATTGAGGTGGGACTTTCAGGTCCCGTCAGGACCAAGCAAGTTTCATATATTAGGTCGTAAAAGTTTTGTTCAAATAAGTTTTATTATGTTTTATTTATTTTCTCTTCACAGTATGTTACTACATTAAATAAAATATAACTACTTATACCTCTGCTTCATAACATTTTTCAAAACAGTTCTGTTTTCATTCACGCAAAGGAAACCTGTGAATGAGGTCCTGATACTATCTTGTCCTTGCTACAAACCTCACATCGCATCTGATGTCTAAAACTACCGGCTAATGAGTACCTGTGTTTGTAATTCTGACCTCTTTTGGTAGAGAATAATTTTCTTTTCATCTCTTTTGCATAGGTTCAACTGATGAGTCGCTTATTATTTTCATAAGTGGACATCTTTTCTTGGTTATAAGTTTCCTAACGAGAGCTCTAAAATCGTTGGGCGCCGCGAATTTTAAAATCTGTGCATGGCGTCTCAAACCTGCGTGCAGAAATGATTTGAAGCTGAATGTATGAATTATCGTTCACTGTATAAAACAATAACGAAATCCGACAATATTAACTACGAGAAGTGTCGTTAGTATTTAGAAACTTTCAGTTGAAATTATTTCGTCACTCATAACAAATGTATTAAATTAGATAATTGAAATTACTTTTGATAAATATAAAAAACGAAATAAGTACTCCAACTTTTATTTAACTATTTTTTTAACCATCATCAAAGTTTTACTCAAAATCTTTCGACTTCTAAAGAACCATAATCGCCTCTGTAATAACAAAAAAATTAAATACGTCAGTAGAAAATAGCCCAGATTCTACGTTACCAACATTTGGAATTCCTTCCTGTTCAGAGATGCAGGGAAATCGAACAATAGCCGGAACACACCACTTCCATATTCTGACTTTTCCAAATTCCTCCCGGCCCTTACAGGAACAGATTCCAGTCCCATTGCCTCCCCTTTGCTCCTCCCATATAAAACGGAGCGTAAACATTTACTCAGCCTTTCATTACAGAAAGTCTCTCTACTACTGGGCCGATCCAAGTAGGTCCTTATCCGCACGAGTGTACGCGCTTGAATGCTTTCTACCTTGAAAAGAAACAGTTATACTGTTAAAAATCTTGGTTTCATTTCCCTTTACTACATTTATTGTTTCATACTTGTTTTACGCGAAGTCCTCGTTTCATTTTCGTCCTTGATTCTTATCTATTTCTCTATTCTTAGTTTCTTTTATTTAAAACATATCTAGGTAATGGAAAACCCGACAAGTTCTTCTTTTAATGCGATCACAGGTTTAGTGATTTAATTCAAGAACCAAAGAAATGAATGAGTGGAATTGCTGGGTTCGCTTCCCGCTCGGGTCGAAGTTTTTCTATCCTTTTGAAGTTGGTGAGATGTAGCATGGCATTGCCCATGCGCAGTAGGAAAGAAGGTAGAGAGTGGAGTATTTGTACTTTGAGCAGTAACTTTCCCTTCCGGCGTGACTGCACAACACTTGTCTCAGGAACGGGATGTACAGACCGAATCAACCTATTTTTACGACACCCTATATTCTCTTAGTTTTTACGGACTAGTTTCCTGCCGTACAACATATCCTGAACTTTAAACAACATGTTTCCTAGCGCCAATATTTTCAGAATTACTTTTACACTACCAACTTCTCTCAACAAAGTTCGATGTAAATTGAAGCTTGTTTACCCCCACTACAGTAACGGAGAGGTTGTCTCTGCGCATTGTGTTGACACACGACTATCTAAATCCTCTCAGTTATACATTAATTTCAAATACTTTTATGACATGACTTGTGAGGTTTTGAAATGGTTGATTACACCGCAAACGTGTAGAAACCTTGATCGCGTCCAAAAGGGCGTAGGGTAAATTTTATCACGACGGACAGTCCAATAGTAATATACAACATTTATTTTACGAAAAAAAATTTAATTCTATAGCTTTCCTTTTTTACAAAATTCATTTTTCCACGTAATCCGCATTCCTCTATACTTCCTTACGCCACCTTGTGACTAGGGTCTGGAACAGCACGTTTGAGCCAGTATTTGGTAGAGTTCACTACGAAGTCATTATCTTCAAACATCGTTTCAAGAAGCGATTACTTAAGTATACCAAAGAGTTGTAGCCATGTTAGGACTGTAAGACGTGCGTTTCAATGTTGTCCAAAATTTATGACTTCGGCTGTGTTTATCTGACTGGCATGTGGCCGTGAATTGTTGTGAAACAGTAAAACATTCTCCTTCTTCCCATGCGATTAAAAACAATTCAGTTTGAGTTTCTTCATAGTGCCACTTATACGTCCATATAACGTGATGACCGCAAGCAAGAGTTCTTCAGAATCGAAAAACACGGTAGCCATAAATTTTCCATTACGATTTTTTTCTAAGACGGGTTTGCATGATGCCACTCCAGTTCGTCTCAATACAAAATGCTGGAGCAATGTTTCATTGCCTGTCATAGTTCTTGCAAGAAATTCATCTCCATCGTTCCCATACAGTTCAAAGATTTCGATGCTCTCTATTTTTAGTGTTTATTTGTGGGCCTCTATGAACGTCCTTGGAACCCACCTGGCACAATCTTTCTGAAACCCTAACTCTTTCAGTATTATCCAAAACTTGCTTCATTTATTCAGACCTTGGTGGGACAATTCTTTCAATGTGATGCGTTAGTCACCCTAAACCGTGTTAACTCTGCAAATAATCAGGAGTAAGTGCAGTGTGGGTTCTCCCGCTGCGAAGAGTAACCTCCACGCATGCCTACCGACTAACAATACTTCGATCGACAGCAGCACCCCCATACACCTGCTTAAACCTCTTGTGGATGTTTCTCACTTTTACGTTCCCGCGGCAGATAACAACAAGTTGCGTTGGACGAATTTCAAGTGAAGCAGTCATTTCAAAGGAATGTTATGACAGAACCACTCACGGTAACGGGTTGAAATAAATTTGAACCCCAGTGGGAAGAAGGTATGTATGTACTCTATAAGTTGCAAAGTTGTAGAATGAAAATAGAGTGCATTGTTGTTGTAGTGATTTTCGTATTTGTTTCACGGAAAAACTAGCGAAGATCTTAAAAGGCGTCCAGTTTCAAGCGAGAGAAGTGAAGTTGTTGTGAGTGAATGGATGACGCACGTAAAGTCCGAGAGTTTACGTTTGAGTACGCAGAGTGCGTGCGTCTGGCTAAGAATAGGGACCCGTGTGTACCGTGGCCTTGTGGCAGCTCAATCAGTGTCTTAGAAGCACACACGCAAACATCCGCCAGTGCCTTATTCTGCGTCCTTTCGTCTCGATTGTCTTACATGGACTTGCTGTTTGCATTGCAAAACAGGAACAACTTACTGGAACTAAGCGCAGAACAAGACCCCCAGAATTACGAATAAAAGTTAGTTTCTACTGTCCTTTTATGTTTGCTGAGTCTGCATTCTTAACGTCGAGATTTGTACTGGCGTGCTATCGACGAACTTTGTGACTAAAGAGTAGACGGCAGAGATCCCACATAATATTCGGTACGACTGCTGAACAGCTCTGCCTGGACTAAGACTTTGGAACCAACAGCTCAATGTATCGGGTATTCTGTTCTGTATAATAAAGGAAATGGTGTACAAAAACAGCAATGTTATGAACTATTAAAAAAAGGCTCTGCTGTAATTCAGAGAAAATCTGTGACAAAACTGATCGAATATATTTTTTTCGGTTGCAACCGGAAATGGACGGAGTCTATTGCATGAACTTAATTTTGGATCACTATTTTTAAATGAGAAAGGATGCGTTACTTTAAAAATTTAGCTACAAAAGAATTTTGATTTTGCACAAAAAAATATCCCAAAATAATTTAAGAAACTTTGTAACGTATCTATGTAATTCCATAAATAATATAGTGTTTTTCAGACTTATTCATGGAGTTTATCTGTTAATAATCTATGTACTTAATTAATGCTTAATACTTTTCATTTGCTGATTCATATGTATTAAGAGTCAAAACATTTTGCACTGTTATTAAAAAGTATCATTAGTTAAATTAAATGTTACTTAAATCTAAGCCGTATTTCAGGCAAAATAGCAATTTAATTCTTTCGTTTGAGGATATCATTTATCTATTATCAAGTTTCTATATGTCTTTAGGGTAGGATATTTTTTTATCTGAAAGGGGGAAAGAAGAAGGAATATAAATCTTCAAAAGATCGACAGAAACCATGGAGTGAACATTGCAAATAACAAGATACTTCACAAATGGTATAGAAACTCGCAGTGTGTGCACAAGACCCTTTGTAAACGCTGGAGCGCGTTGTTGACATTGGCTCTTATTTGTATAAATAATTAGTATTACTTAATCTGTAGTGTACACATCTTTTCTAAATTATCAAAGAGGTTATTTTCATTTTCATTAAATAAATTTTGACTAAATTTTTTCCAAGCTGCGAATAGTCGGGCCTCGCAACATCAAAAAAATCTATTGAAGAGAAGGCCTTTGAGGAATTAAGAAGCCAGAAATACCATATATGTGTCGAATGGAATAATCTTAGGTTTCAATATTTTGTCACGTTTCAGACGTTCCGCAGAAGGTTCAGTAAACTCTGGCGCATCTCATTTTGCGATTTGTTTGGACAGACGTGTGAACCCCATAAATGGGAACTCAAAAATGTAAGAATGTTTCATATTGACAAAAAAGAGAATCGGGAAAGAGAAATCACAATTGTGGAGTTGTCGAAGAGGTTACGAGTTAGTTGGTAAGTGATGGAGTTGTAAAGCGGTCGTTGGACGGGAGTGAGAGAGTGGCGGAAAACCCAAGGGGATGCAGGGACGAGGTGTTAAGCAAACTTCAAAGATCAGCGGTAGCAGCCAATTCCAGCAGCTGCCACTTCAATGTCTTCAATGGTTCCAAAGATTCTGGCCAAATCTTCCTACGAATTCCGGTGTCGGTAACGTACTAAACCAACCATAAATAAATCAATGTTGTCTACGGAAAGCCACAGGAGCCAGTGTCACCCTCAATTTGTGTTTGGCCAGTTATTTAAGCCCAGCATCCCATGAGAGACTGAATCAATTTGATTTCAATTTCATGTAATAAAGTAACTCCATTTTCTAAAATGTACAGTCCCTTTAAAAAAAGAAGGGAGATAAGTTTCTTTTATTTCATTTGTTTTTTTTATTATATGAAATATAAACTTTTTGTAATCTCTTTTACCTGCTCACTTAACTTAAAATAAATAAAAAACCCACTAAACGTTACAAATTATAATTAAATTGGTGAAAACAATTTCAAACAACATAACAATTGTTATCCGAAAACAAAAATTTGTATTGTTCACTAAAGAAAAATTCTTTGACTGTGGAACTGATTCATATCCGTATGATTTATAAATTTAATTGATTTATATATTATTTAAATAAAACAAAAACCGACATTTCAATATTCTTCAGTAATGTTTTATATATTTATCGAAGAAATGATACTATATATATATATATATATATATATATAAATTGACCGAAGTATTTACCTAATACTCTAAGAGTTATGACAAATTATGAAAAAAGAAACAAATTCAACACAAATTCATAAAAGTTGTCTTCCTTTAATAATTGTCGCAATGATATACCCTCAGCCACCGCCGCCCCCTTCCTTTGTATTTTCATTAGCAGTAATTGTGACTTTAGAAAAAGCCACGTTCCTCAGGAGAACCGGATGCCACGCTACACCCTGCTTATCCAGGCCAATATGGAGTGAGAAGGCCGAGACGAACAAGTCACCATTTTTAGACAATACTGTCATTAGTAAGGAGCTCACGAAGTTGGCGACGTGAAGAATAATTATCCTCTTCAATTAAGGAGACTCTCAACACTCACCTCGATGTCACACTCAGTAACAGATTACACATAACTAGTTATCCATACTCAGTGACTCAATCTCGTTCCATGTCAATCACTTACACCATGTGCTTTGAACAATATTCGTACCACATTCAATGAAACAGTGCAGTTAAGATAATGACATTTTCTTTACATACAATACAATCATTTTTATTAACATTCAGCTGCATACTAGTTGTCCAAAATCGTAATTAACGTATGGAGAAACATACCTGGGGAATATGGCCAATACTAATACTTAATGTTGTTCATAGTGGCAAAATCTATGAACGATGTTCTTTAACAAACAGGCTGCTTGATATATTCCACACAGAGCCGGATTTAGCTTCAGATATATGCATCGACCCCCAAAAAATTTCACCGAGGGTAAGGCGTATATATGCGTCAGAAAATGACGTTGTCAGGTTAATTAAAACAATTAATAAGAGTAGGAAAGAGAAATAGAAAGTAGGCTACTTGCCTGAGGTTCACAGATAGCAGGTACCTTGTAAGGTTTGGAGTTATTTAAATTTTCGAAGGCACCGCGCTCTTAATCATAAAATTAGGAAGACATTTCCGGCGAACGGCTGGCTGTCCTCAGTCGTCTGCTAGCCAATCACTGGAAATGTCTTCCTAACTTTCTGATGAAGGGGGCGGTGCCTCTGAAAATTTAAATAACTCCAAACCTTACAAGGTGCCTGCCATCTGTGAACCTCAGGTAAGTAACCCACTTTCTATCTCTCTTTCCTGTCATTATTAATTGTTATATATATATATATTGTGTGTGTGTTCAATTGAATTTCTAATAAATAAAAACTTCTTTAAAAGGTATTGACTTGTTATGTTTGCCAAACTACTCTTCATTTACTTATATATATATATATAATAAAAACATATTTTCTAATATAAAAAAATAGTTTTGTATTAAGATTGTATCATATTTAGACTTAAAGATATTAAGAGAATATTAATAAAATATAACTTTAGGTAGTTACTTTATGGTATAAATAAATCCTGCGATATAGCAAATAGAACGATCCAAACGATAGGGCAAGGCATTCGGTTTCCAGGCGATGAATCTAAGTTGAAGTTTAAATGCAAGGGTCATAGAGGAACATCCTCGAGTAATCACGCATATTACTATCGAGTATGGAAATAATGTTGATAGAGCTTTGCATATTTAATTCTATACACACTTAAAAAAAGCTAATAAGTCAGAAATTTTTATATTACATAACACATTATGTGCACATTTCGTCCACAATTTTAGAAATTATTCAGCAATCAGAATTCATCTGTAGTTAATTTTCAGTGAATTCAAATATATATTAATTAAACAGGTTCGAAAAATATTACTTCTTGATCTGCGTCCAGTAGCTTTAAATTCAGTAATGATTATAGGATATTTTGAGGAAGTGTAGCTATTTTCATGAAACATAACGTCAAAAAATAATAGTGAATTCTAATTCATGAGTGAATGCCGAAGTATTGGAAGTATTCACATTGGCCTCAAATTGAAACTTAAAATAAGAAAAGAAAAATCACCAGACTGATTTTCTTCAAGATTTGTTATGTTGATATCAGACAGAATTTCATTGAAAATATTTTTGATTTAATTAATATTAATTGACATATTTATTTATTTATTAATGAAACTTCAAAATGATCCGAATATCTAGTTTCATATCATTCCTTAACCCTTACAACTTGAGAATTAAGTAATAAGCTTTGTAAAATGTGTCTTTTGAAATAACTTTTGTTTCTTTTTACCAAAGTTGGCATTATTAATGAAATGTTTCTTAGTTCAAGATTTATACTATTTAACTGTTAATGTAGAAATAAATTGTGTTTTAGTTTACCCCTTTAGATAACTAAAGATCATATCTGTCACGGTCCTATAATATTTGGACTCATTAATTTGAGCAAAAAATAGCTGGCCCATATTTTCTAAATTAACTCATTCCCCTATAGGAAATTATAGCTTTAATCAATTTAATTGTTTTTTCAATTTAATGATAATATTTACCATCAGATTAATGGTTTACCAATGAGTAATCCTCTTTCTCCATTTTTTACTGAAATAGTGATGAGAGATTTGGAAATTCTTTCATTTCGTGTTTAGATTTTCAACCCCTATGTTCTTTATTATCGGTTATGAATAATAAATTAATTATTCTATCAACTTTCTAATCAAATCAAATCCTCCACCATAAAAGAGCTATGGCTTTTATTTTTGTAGACAAGCCTATCAATTATCTTACCGCAGTTACCATATGAATAATTTGAAAAGAAGTTTAATATTCTATTTTTAAATTTTTATCTTCCTACTTTTATTAATAAAGGTTTTAGAAGTATATTGAATACTTTGACTTCTAAAAATAATTCATCTACAACTAATAATAGTAAAAAATCTATGGGCTTTATTTTTTACCATATTTAGAGAAATTTCAATATAAACTAGTTCATTTGTTTGCCAATTACGGAATTAGGGTAGTATTTAGATCATTTATTAATTTAAATTTTGTGAAAATTGTAAATGTTCTGTTAAATAAGTTTGATAGACATAATTTTGTACAAAGTTTTTTATATTGGCCAGACTAAGCACAAGCTTCAAACGAGAATTCAAGTATATTTTAAAAATATTCTATTACAACAATGTGATCTTTGCCATTGTTTTCACATATTTCGGCCCATGCTGTTGCAGCAGCAACATAAAATTTTAGTTATGTTTTAATTAAAAATAACTACAACATACCAAGTGTTATTTATGTTCAATTGTGTATGTTTAATTAAATAATTTTTTGTAGAAAGAACTGAGAATGTCATGAAAGTTGGGGGCAGCAACGTTTTCAATTTAAATAAATTGTTAGATTTCTGACTTTTGCTATTCATTTTATTTTATTTATAGTAACAAGCCAGATTATTGTAATTACTTTATTTATTGGAGTTATTATCAATCGCAATGGTTGTGATGCTCCACAGAGCAAATTCGTCTGGCCTTAGAGAAATAGACAGGTTTATTGTTAGAGTGATTATAGATGTCGGCTAATCGGTGATAGCGAATTAGACAAACATAAGAGTATCTGTAAGTTTCCAAGTAAAGAAGATCTCTAAAAACTTTTATCCGCTGGATATCGATGTGTGATGGTTGCTGAAACAATCTGTTATTCAAAAACAATTGTAAACTTTTGAACAGCTCATTGCTAAACATTAATGATTATTACAATAGGTAAGTATGTAAACGTTTTTGCTTTAGGACGGAGTTTCGAAAATCATCTTGGATCTGGCTGCTGGAGATGGGGACGTTCTCCGAAATCCTTCCGGTGTATCGGTGACCACGGAGACGAGGACTCAACTTGGAGGATATAGTTATGAGGTCCTTTATTTGGGGATAATAGATCGTAAGCTACATTGAAATTTATTACGTGTTATGTATCTTAATTACTTAAAGTATAACCTAAATTCTGATTTTGATTTCCCTCAGAAAAAACTACCCCACCAAACTCGATTTTACATTGTTTCTTAATATTAAAACCAAGCTTAGTTGAAGCAACATTATAAATTCTTCTTTTTGAATTTATTTTTTTTCGCGCAATTTTCTTTTATCAAATTTACATTTCTATACTTTGTAATAATTGTAATAAAGCTTTTGTATGCTTCAACTTATATGAATAATTTAAGATTAATTTTGTCAAAAAATTGCAAATATTTTGAAGATGGCATTTCCAAATCATCTGTTTCCTATACAAAATATTTTCTGTTGGGCCTTAATCTACATAAAAGCGAAATATTATCAGCTGATGTTCATATTGTAATGAACATAATTTTAGTTCAGTATATAGTAAATACGATTTGGCGGGCAAGCAAGCGAGAGTTCGTCGAATCTTAGAGGGCTGCATTCTACAGGTTCATACGTGATGTTTTTGGGCCTTACCGGATGAGTGAGTTGGCCTGAGTCTCTAGGGGTAGGTAAAATTCCAACGATAGGCCAAATTCCATTGGATGTCACGAGAACGTAACATGCAAAAAGGAGAGTGCTAGAAGCGTCGGCAGGGGAGAAATGGAGAGAACAAACAACAATATGCGATGATCTGAGATAGAGGAAAGATCTGCCTGAAGCTGATGCACGATACGCAAAGGTGCGTATGTACAACGAGGCGAATGCGAGGAAAGATGTCCTCGAATAGGGGTCGTCACAGAACGTCACTACAGACGGGTTCCGAGGGAAGAACCTGAGAACGTCAGCAGCTTGATCCACCGCCTCGGACGGGATAAAAAGAACTGCATGTACTTGCGCGCCTGGGCCTTTTCTCTGCTACACGGCCCGCAATTAAATCCTGCAAATTGATTAGTGTCGTGCTCTGTTAAAATCTAAATATTAACTTTATAAAACAAAATTTTATAGATCGAACTCGCTTTATAAATTCAGGAAAATCCGGAAACATAATTTTACAATATTGACTATAGAATTTTAAAATGTCCTTTACATACTTTGGCGCATCAACTGTGTGGAAATAATTTTAATATACATGCATAATACAAATTGATGGTTACTATGTATATTTAGTGTATTAAAAATGTTTCCAATAATTTGAGAGGTGATAGTATCCATCATAACACGACACGCTGGTTATTTAAGGTCTCAACGTCTTCTCTTGTGAACCCTGTCTCGTTGGTATATAGTGGATTTGCAGCACACTTCTGTAAGAGCCACTGACAAAATAGCAATCTGCTACGGTGGACTTCTGTCCTTAGTGCCTGGACGTGCTGATGTTATGAAAACAGCAATTGTTCATGAGGTACCACTCAGACAAGGGGAGATGATTCACACCTTCTGTGGCTACTAATAGTCGCACACGTGAGGTGTGTTGCCTTGCCGAAGCTTTACTTTGTGGGCTGCTAGATCACCTGAGTGTCTTCTTTAAAGTATATTCACAACCAAACGTCATCAGCCACTGAGGACAAGTGTACAAATCCCAGAAAGTATGCGTTCCCATAATCATGTCTACTGGACCTTTTTTCTTGTTTTGATGGTTAATACACTCCTTTAAAAATATTCTACTCTTCTTTTAAATATCCTGAACATCGAGATAGACAAAGAGGGAGATTATGATCGAGAAAATCTAATAACTAACTTTTAGCACATATTTATAGAATAATTGATATTAATCTTAAATTCAACTGGTAGAAAGGATTATTATATCCAAGTCCCCAGCCAGAGAGTCTGATTGGACGAGAATATTGCACAGGGTTGTCACCGGAAGTGGGGCAATTTCCAAGAAAGCCTTAATCACTTGAGCGGAATTATTCTAATTAAGTATTCCTGTCAGACACGGGACCCTGCTCCACTGATTTCTTCAATCGCATCTCGCGAGCGGAGAAAGATCCGTTATGGCGTAATGGTTTCCCTTAATTTTGCAGCCTGACTCGTGGCTGACATCCTCTGAAGTATCCGGAAAGGAACTGTGACGCAATTTAATCCAGTCAATCACCATTCCACGAAATTACCTAAAGACGTTATCTGCATGACATACTTCCTTAACTTGTGTATGTGACTCAGTTTTCATAATTCCTTCCTGTGACTTACTTTACAGTTTCCATCCCTTAGGCTCACATATGTTAATCATCAAAATAGTAATAAATAAGTTAGTACATAAGTTTCAGTTATTTATGATTTTATTACAATTATTACGTGTCATTTGTTTAAAGACTGATAGTTAATTTAATAATGATAATTTTTCCCTTGTTTTTATCAGTCACGTAATAACTATTTCAATTTTTGTTTCCAAATTTTATTAGGGGCTTTCGGCAATTGTCATAATCATCTATAAAATACAAAATTTGAAACATTACAATTTTTGCTTCAAATTGTAGGAAGGTATGTACAATAAACGCAACTAAACAATGTTTCATATATGAATTTTTAAAAAAGTTTAAAAATTAAAATGTTTCAAATTTTGTATTTTATAGATGATTATGGCAATTGCCGAAAGCTTCTAATAAAATTTGGAAATCAAAATTGAAATAGTTTTCATTGCGTGACTGATAAAACAAGGTAAAAATCATCATCATTATTATTACGTGTTATGCTTAAAACTATTACACTAATTTTTAATTAAGGAACGCCATATTTTAACAATTATTTGAATCCCTCAAACATAGTCATAAAATTTTATTTTCATAATTAGCTTGAATTTTGTGTGTGTTATTTTTAATTTACTATAAATTATAATCATTTCTTCGTAAAAAACTTATTTCCTAATAAGTTAAATATATATATCGTCACTCATAACAGAAAATTACTTCTAATAATTTTAAATCCAATACTAACTTATTCATGTCTATTTCTAGGGGAGAGATAAAAAAAGAGATAATGACGAGTCTATCTTCGTCTCCTGTTCATTACCGATAAAAGGAACAACAATATACTTCTTTAACTCTGTATTGGGAAACAATTGATTTTACATTGACACGGCACTATGAGACGTAATAGCCTCTAATTCAGTAACTATTAAATCCAAACAGACGAGTTTGCTGTGGGGTCGCAGCATTTCCTTCTCTGTGACTCGTCATGTTATAGGAGGCAGTTGGCCGACTGATCCAATGCGATCAGTGAACAACTCTTACCGTATGCACAAGGTCTTCGACCCCAGTGCATACACCTCCTAAAATTGGTGAAGGTCCCTCGGCATATGAGGACTTAAAAAAAGTGATAGTACGAGGCATTCCCGACGGAGTCAGGTGAGCCCGGGAATAAATGCCTGCGAGAGAAAACTCCTACAGGCTATATCATAAATATGTGGTTTTTTTTTTGGGGGGGGGGGGGTAACAGGTTACATGAGGTTAGTTCTGAAAGAGGCAAGTCCCCGTTAAAAGCATAGGAATGGAGATATCCAAGGGTTGACTAGGGCCCCCGGGCTACAGTTTAAGGATCGGGCCCGGTGTTTCACCTAAAGAGATCCGGTTGACGTGAAATTTTGATATTTAGCAATGGTCACTCAAGAGAAATTTTCTGTCGCTATTTTGAAGATTTAGGCTACTTCCTTCTCCCCTTTCAGTCCTGGAAATGTCCCAAGTCAATCGTCTGCTATGCGACATCGTGTTTATCCGTTGTACTCTGTTATACCATTCACCCTACTTCCATATAATTTTAGAGTATTGAAATGTTTAGCCCACCCAGGCAAGGTTTCTGTCGATCATTAGAAGAGTTAGATTTCTTCCTTCCCCCCCTTTCAGGGCAAAAAGATGTTCCAGCCTAAAGACATGCAGAACTTGCCACAGGACAGATTATCCCCTCATGTAGCCTGTCAAACGAGATTATTAAATTGCTTGTTTAGCGTGAAATAATACTTAAATTTAACAAAAATTTTATTTGAGATATCTTATTATTTAATAATAGTCCACAATGATGTCAAGTCACAATGTAAATGATTAGGATTGCAACTCCGGCGCTCGAGAGGGATTTTTTCTAACTAAAAGTTGCTTACCCGTTGCGAAATTGGCAAAAAAAATAAAAAATTATTACTAAAATAAAATATCATTTTAAATTTAACAGATATATAATCATAAGTAATAATTATTTTTAATTGGTGTATAAGTACGCAAAATGTTTTATTAGTCGCAATGTAGATTGATTATACAGTATAGAAACCAGAGCTGCATACACTCAATTTTATTATTTGTAGGTCTGTATATGTGTCTATACATATTATTTCACGGTAATCAGAACGAAGACATGGTTCAAGTATCCTTTCATTATAATTATAATTATTTGTCTCCGTCTAGTTTTCATGTGTATGTATGCGCCGCATACAAGTCTTAACGTGTGGACCAATTTTGACCAAATTTTGCACGCGTGTTCCTAGCAATCGAAAACAAAGAGGGTTTGTAGGAAAGGGGGGCATGGAGAGTACGAAAATTATAAACGTACATAAACGGAAGATATTTTGATGGTATTAAATATTTTTCGCAGTTAATGTGATTAATATTTTCTCTCCCACTGTTTTGCAAATTTTTCCAGACTCACTTTAAGTTACTGTGCTACAAGGAAATGCCTTGACTCGATTCAGATACTGAGCTGTCAAGGTGGTTAATATATTTCAGATATTCCGATTCCGTTTCGTACAGTTTTGTCCGAAATAGTGTACATTGTTTTCGTAAAAATGAAGTTGATATTTATTAGGTCTAGGCACTAATCGAGATCTAGTTCTATGTTTATGAAATTCGTCGTTAGATAATATTTTCTAAGTCTTCTATCAAAAAGCTGTCTTCCAAAGCCAGTTTTACAATGTTCCCTACAATCACTGATGTCTAATATTTGTAATCTATCTTGTTTATTTTTTTAATACTTCGATGTTTCCAGCGAAATTCCCACAAGTCATTCCGTAACACATACTGAAACGAAAATATACACGATAAATCATTATAAAAGTGTTTTGGAATGGGAGTTTATCATTTTCCAATTAAACATGAAATGACGCTTGGTCCAAAAAACTTATTAACAACAAAATTATTCTTCGATGTTGATATTCGATTAATTTTTTTGTAATATACATATAAAGGTAATTCCATATTAAGTGTCCTGATTTGAGAAGCGATCCCATTTATGATTTTTTGAAATTTAGAAAGTTTGTAGTGTGAAGCCTTAGACGAACGTATCCAAAATTTCAGTTCGAAATATGTATTTCTGGCTGAGATACGGGTTTCTTCGTCGGAGACGATTTCCTTTCAAAAATGCAAATTTTCAGCATCAATATGGTGGCAGTTATTAGAGAATACACCCTCAAAGATAGGTGATGGCATGTGTTGATTACGAAAATAATAATAAATATTTAAACCAATTTCATGCCTGACAACTGAGCCAACAAAGATAGCGAAAAAAATGCCAGTTTTTTTCCCCGTATTTTCAAAGAATCCTGCTGGTATAAATAAAATATTCTAGCTGTGGTTCCTGGTCCATCAGCAACGTCTACGGACCGACATTATAGTTTACTACAGTGTGTACCTGTCTGAATTAACAATAAATTCAAGGAAATGAAACAATAAATTGTGATGTATCTGAACTTGCTTCATTACAGTTTCGCGAACCATCATGAACTACCTGGTTGGCATCTGTATTCATTACTCTACATGATGCAATCAATTTCATAACCAATTTATTTAACCTAGAGAAGTTATATTCCTCGTTTTTGTTGGACGTTTTACGTCATTAATAAAAATTGTTCCCAGATAAGTAGCCGCATATGATGAATTGTAGCATGCAAAGAAGTAGATATGCTTAAATGGTCGGGAACACAGACATCTACGTCTAAATAGCTTAAAAATGGAACTTACAGAGGCAGGGAACTCCTGCATCGCAGGTCTTTGAGTAAATAGACAATTTTGAGGAGGAATGAAGCTCTTGGATCCAGCCTCTATTCCTGATCCGTCAACTAATAGAAGGGATAGTTCCAAAAAGCTATAATTAAACGATACTTTAGAATTTTACTTAACATCTCCATTGTTAAACAAAATTTTATAAATTAAAACACGGTCTACATAATAAGAAATAGGCGTAGGAATTTCATTTGTGCATCAAGAGAAGCTTTACTTTATTTTTGAAAGCGTCTTTGTTTCTACTTAAACTATTTCGTTCTTTATTAATCCACGGATGATATTCATATTTCAGTTACTACTAAAAAAATAACTCTCCGGTTATTTTAAAACTTTCTGGCAAGCATTAAATATTATAGTTAGCTACTGATATTTCAGGTATTAGCTGAATATGAAATTTCTCCTAAAATTTATATTATATAATTTATAATAATATGCATGTCGTGTATAATACCAGTAATGATTAGATTTTCGACGAAAATCGTAATCATACATTATGTCTAATTTCGTATCGATGTAAATGTAATAAAAACTCCTGTTTTCCCCAGTATTTAAATATTTTCTTGAAACTGATTCATGAACGTAACTTTTTGTACATTTGGAATACAGAATTTCAGCAAGCCTACTAATACATATTGATATTTATGTAACTGTAATAACACAATCTATACAATGAAAAGGATTTCTGTTTGTACATTTGTTTTTAGTGTAATAACACGATAAATTTATAAATTTAATGCCCAATCAGTGAGAAAAAGTTTACCCGTAAAGAATTACAACTATACACTACTATGTTTTTTGTTACAACGTGCCTGGAAGCGAGATCATGCCTTTCAGAAATTTTTATACAGTATTAAATCATTTCATGTTACCTAATCATTGAAATTTTTAGAATTCTATACAATCAAATCGTCAGAATATTTAAGCATTTTGAAGAAAAAAAGTACTACATTAGTTAATCATTGAAGTTTCATCTTCTATTTATTGTAACGTTATATTGCTGTGATTCTATTATTTCCATTGTTAATTAATAAAAACATTTATCAAATTGTCGCTAAATACTTTTCACGGCAATGTAATATTCATATTTCATTCAACAAAAATTAAAATATAATTATCTAAAGTGCAAAGTAATTTAAAATGGAAGTAATTCTAATTTTTGTGCAGTGTGAGCTGCCACCTGTGAGCAACTCAACGTATTACTTACTCGTTTACAGCTAGTGATACACTCTAGCGAGTGAAAGAGGAACCTGTAATGTGTTACTGATTACAGTTATCCCGCTTCAGGCATTAAAATGTTATTTAATAATTACCTCTTAATATCGAAGGAATTACAAAGCAATGAAAGTGAAGAGCTTATTAAAATATATACAGGTATAATAAGTTTTTTATTAAGATCACTCGGTTATTTTTAAAATATCCTCGATTTCGAAAACTTACAATCAATTGAGACGAAACTGTTGGATTTCTATTAAACGGTCTGTCTTTCAATTACTGTTACGTCCGACCATTCACAAGAACACTATCTACTAGGTATCGTGGCCTCCAAAGTCAGCTTTCGCGACAGTATTTGAACGTCCGTACTCATCGCCAAAGCTAGATACCAACTTCATTGTTTGCTGCTCTGCATGCTTATGGGTGGCCAATGGATGCCGGCTTGCTATGAAAGGTTCCAAGGGGTGAAGTGGGTTAGTATGGATGACGCCACGATCCACGGCTAATGCGTCTCCAACACCGCATTGCATGGAAGATTAAGCACTTACAGTTAGTTAAAATTAAAATCAAATTACAGCTCAGTTGTTACCAGATATTCTCATTATTATGTTTAATGATTTAAAATGCGTATCCACCACACCACCAAAAGTCGAGAATATTGCATAGTGAAGTTTTTTGACTCTCTTAAGGATTTAGGGAGTAATTTGGACTCTCTTAAGTTTGTAGGGAGTAATTTTGACTCTCTTAAGGATTTAGGGAGTAATTTGGACTCTCTTAAGGAGGTAGGGAGTAATTTTGACTCTCTTAAGGATGTAGGGTGATCAATAAAACAATCGATGAATATATACAAAAGTTTTTTAAACTCTAACTGATCATCCTGCTATGTTACGAAATGATACCTATTTTTTCTTAAACGATAGGATTTTCGTTTTAATGCAGCAGTATTACTTTTATGGCTATGAAATAATTCTTTTCCTAATATTAACGTATTTTCTTAAGTCAACTATAGACTGCGTTACGTAAAGTTTCTTCGTGCTAAAGAAAACGTGTTAATACTTGTTGATCTTTGCTTCAATCTTCATATCGTTACGTTATAAAAATTATTAAAAGGGGGAACTCCAAAGGATTCGATTTCGTGTTGAACTCCACGGGCTCGAGTTGATATAATTTGTTTAGAATTGTTGTGGTATTAAGTTCTAAGACTGGTCTGATGGAATACTTCATGCTAATCTATCTTAGGCAAGCCTTTTCATTTCAGCATAACTACCATATCTCACATTCCTAATCTGCATAGCGTATTTCATCCTACGCGTCCAACTTCTGTTCTTACCCCACACAGTTCCCTCTAATGCTAATTTTACAGGACCCTCATGTTTTAGCGTGGCGTATTAATCTACTTCTCCTCTTGGTCAAAGTTCTCCAAATTGTTTGCTCTTCCCCTATTCTGCTTATAACTTCCTCGTTAGTGATTCTATCCACCCATCTGATGTTCAGCATTCTCCTATAGCACCAAATTTCAAAAGCTTCCATTCTTTTTGTCTGCAACTCCTATCGTCCACGTTTCGCACCCAAATAACGCCACACTCAATACTAACATTTTAAATAATGATTTCCTAATATACATACTTATATTACACGTAAGAAAATTCCTCATTTTTACGAAAGCCTTCTTTGCCCGAGCTATCCTAATCTTTATGTCTATTATACTTCTACCGTCCCTAGTTATTTTGCATCCCAAATTGCAGTATTCCATAATTCCTTCAAAATGTCCCTTTCCAATCTAACACCCTTTGTTGTTCCACGATTTCCCATACTACAGCCCATTACCTTGGTTTTCCTTCCATTAGTCCTCATCTAGAACCACGTTCATACCATTTCTTATGTTTTCCAAGTCGATTTCTGACTCCCTTAATACTATAATATCATCAGCAGACCTAAGGGATTATATTTCTTTTCCTTTCGGTTTGATTCCCTTTGCCATTTTCATTTTTTGCTTTCGTCTTTGTCTCTTTTATGCATAAGTTAAAGAACCTGGGCGACAGACTACCTCCGTGTCTTACACCTTTCTTGATTTCTGCTTTTTCTTGCCCTTAAATTCTAATTACTGCTGACTGTCAACTATAGAGATTATGGATAACTCATCTTTCTCGATATTTTACTCCTGTTCTCTTCAAAATCCTTAATCGTGTGTTTTGTTTACATTATCAAAGGCTTTTTCTAAATCTACTAATGTTATGAATGTAGGCTTGTTTTTTCTTATCCTGCCTTCTAAAAGTAGTCGCAGATTCAAAATTTCTTCTCTTGTCCCTAATTTCTTCTTAAAATCAAGATAAACTATATATTGTGTTTGCCTATTAACGCAGTGTCGTAAATTTTCATTTGAGCTCCGTTAATTCGTTTAAGAAAAAATTGTGTAGGACTTTTATATAACTATAGGAAAAGGGAGATTTGATTGAAACAGGCAAAAGTCAGTTATGAGTTCTAAATTTTAGAAATTTCTTCCGTCTTTGCTGCATGTTTTCGTATAAATGAAACGCTCTTCTTAAGGAAGAAGTCTGCTAAACCTGGGGCTACGTCCGTGATTAACATCACGTGGAAAAGTAGACATTCCACCCACTGATTATTTTTCTTTTCTTCTTTGAAAAAATGCAAAATAAGAGACAATTTTAAATCATGAAATGTGCTGGTCTTATGTTTATCCTTAAATAAGGATGTAAATTTTAATTAAATGATTTTGGTTTAGGTGGGGTAATTATAACTATAAATTTGTAATTAAATTGGTTAATTTTGAGTGGAATAAAATCTTTCTATTTTTCAAAATGTTGACGCGGCAGGTTTAGTAATACCATTAAATAAATGTAGGGTGACACAAAAGCTACGAGAACATTTCTCAAACAAATAAAAATAAAATACATGCAACAAGAAAAAAAATTGACAGTAATTAAACCACTTCTACTTGCCTTTTAAGAAACAGCAATGTAAATTATCAATGTCTGAAAATTACGTCAGAAGATTGGCGTCGTACGTCCTTGTCTACTATTCTGTTGTTCATGTTCCCCACTGATAGCTGCAACATCTCGGGTAAAATTCCACGTCAGCAATTATTTTTTGGATTCATCCAGTGTCATGTAGACCCGACTATTGAAGTAGCCCACAAGAAAAAAATCACAAACTGATAAATTGGGGGTCTAAGAATGGCACCGAATATTACATTGCCACCATCTGCTGAACGATATATTCACAACTTGATATTTTGGATTATTGTTTCTTAATAAGCGAGTTATAGTAATTTAATTACTGTCAATGAATTATTTTGTTCTTGCGTGTATCCAATTTTTATTTGTTTGACAAAAGTTTCCGTTTTTCTGAGTCACCCTGTATAATTAATAACACTGCGAATAAAAAAGATTTTTTTGTGTAAGGAAGTTAAATATATGATTCTGATGGTACATTTTATTCTTAATTAAAATATGAAATCTCGGAATGTTCCCGAGAACTATACATTTAAAATATCAAACATTTCTAAATACTTTACATACAATATTAAAAAATTCTGACTCTCCTGGAAAGTAAGAAAAGACGATTTTATGTTATATTTCGCCTCTTAATGTTCCAACATTTAAACTATGAAAAATGCAATCGGTTTTAAAAGGATTGAAAATCAAACCCTCAAATGGTATGGTCATGTACAAAGAATGGAAAAAGAAAGATGGCCAAAAGAAATATTCCAATGGTCACCTCCTGGAAAAAATAAACGGGACTGACCCAGATTAAAGTGGAAAACCCATGTGAAAACAATATTGGAAGATAGGAATTTGGAAGAGGGAGATTGGAACGACAGAAAGAAATGGAAATTGAAGACGGCAAACCTGTAAAGGGGGAAAGGAAGAAGAAGAAGCAGCAGAAGAAAAAATTGTTTCAGTCAAGAAAATCTAGGTGGAAACGCAGGAAGTGAACTTTATGAGATTTTATAAGGTCATTGACAATATCGACTTCCCAAAACTATTTGTGTGACTTTTTTGATTCCCACTATGCTGACCGTTTATTATTGAACCATAAAGAGACATACTCCACGGGCAAAATGTAGCAGAAAATCCTCCTTTATATGACAGAATTTATTAATATTTTGCAGATTGTAAGAAGCATTAGGCTGTTTGAAATGATAAATGCTAGTTTCTGGGAAATCTTGAGTGATGGGGAAAGACACATCATATTTTAATTAAGGAGGAAATTCTATCAGAAATGTTATTTTTTGTTCCTGAATGCAATGGAAGAAAAAACTTTCAGTTCTAAAAATCTGACGATATTGGAGAAATTCCAAGCACATATTTGAAAACACGACAAAGAACTGCTTCAAATGCAACTAGTGGTACTCGTGTAATAAAAACCATGTGGCCCAACTAGTTTAAATAGTTTGAAAACACACACACACAACATCCTCGCCCTTGCCAGGATTCGAACCCGTAGCAGCGACGCCAGACACACGATTACAGAATGTCGGCCTCCTGTCATATCCACAGTAATTTTTAAAAAATTTATTTTACTATGAAAATATTCTTGATTCCGGTACTTAAAAGAGGAATAAATAAAAACGAAAGGGAGTAAAAAATCAAGTGATCGGCAAGAAATAAAAGCGCTTAGGCTTAAGGTGTATGAAGATTCAAATGACGCTGAAAGACCTTCCGGTTCATAGAAACGGTACCCTAATTATTAATATTCTACTTCTTCTTAAGCACTACAGCCGGTTACCAGCCAAGTTTCCTCCATTCTGACTATTTCGAAGCTTAAGTGTAAATAACAAATAGTTGGGACACATAAATTTTAATATCCAACTTTACTAAATGTAGAATAATGAATAAAATTGTTTCACACTTCTAAGGATATAATATAATGTTTACAGTATGCATACAAAATAAACACGCTTTTGGTAAAATAATTATTTAAACAAATAAATATCACTAATATGATATTACGCAACACTCTCTCACTAGGAAGAAGCACAAACACAAACGACGGACAAGTCGCTTCCCGGAACTGAACGACGAGGAATCTGTCCATCCGTACAAACTCCAAGTTCTACATGAAACAAATAAAACATAAAAAAGAAAAGAGTAAACCTCCATTACCTCACAGAAAAGCTCTCGCAGATGGAACCTTCTAGGAGAGTAGGAATGGACTCTATGTATTGAATATTATGTTTCCACTGTCAATTTTTGAGAGGCTGAGAGCTCTGGACGATAGTAGAACAGCTTGTTCATCCGTACCCCAGTTTTATAAGACAAGGGTTTTTAACATATTGGCTTTCGTTGGTTACTTAGCTGATGTGGTTTTTAATATTCCCCTTCTTTCATACACGTTATGAGCAGTTCGCTTATGAGTATAAACTACGATGACTTTTTATACTGTTTGATGATGACGTTTTATATATGTGAATGTCTAATGAATTTTCACAATCACTAAATCCTGCTGCCACGCTCGCAAGAGTCCATCATCAACTGAGTAAGGCCACAGGAAAAGGTTTTCCGTAGAGAACTTTCTTCATTTGGACCTGCCGTTAGGCAGAACACTAATTAATTAAAAAGCTCAGAATACCAAACTTGATGTAGTCCTTGGAAATAAATTAATCTTCAATTAATCGCTGATTTATTAAATATTTCCGTTACTTATTGGTACACAGATACAACGCAATAGGACAAGCACCTATCAGAACCCGCCATTTCTATAATTCGAAGATCCACACGGACGCGTAGTCGCGATTATTAATTATTAATTTCAAATCAGTGGGACTTTTCAGTTTCACATGGGGGAGTTTTCTATCTCAGGTATTTCTATCCAGATTGACTACGGTGCTCACCTTTGGGAATGCCTCGTACTTTACCTGTTCTTTTCAAGGTTCTCACAAACCGAGCACCTTCATCTATTTTAGAAGGTGTATGTACTGACGTCGAAGACCTTGGGCATACGATAAAGGTTGTACGCGGATCCCATTGGATCAGTCGTCCAACTGCCTCCTAAAGTTGGTTGTGACACGGAGAAAGGAATGCTGTGATTCCACAGAAAAGTCTTCTCCTGTCGTTCGGAAGAGTTTAAGAATGGTACCCAATAACCCGACTTTCCTGATTCAGCTTTTCTATGGTTTTCGCTGCATCTCTTTTAGCCGGAACACCGAGTAGGATCCTTAAGCTATAGCCCGGTGGCCCCATTGAACCTGCTGCTACATTTCTCTACCTTGCACATCTCCTTTTTTCAATTCCCTTCCTATGCTATTAAAGGGGAGTTTCTTGCTTTAGGGATCTCCCTCATCAGCCCGTTAACCAAACAAAGACTTTCAGTTCATGGATCACCCTCATCTAGTCTGTTACCCTCCCCTCTCACCCGAATTTATACTTTTGCTAACTAGCTCTCCGTTACGAACCCCCTTTTCCTTTCAAATATATTCCAATGCTATTCAAACAGGTACATGTCACTCATGTAGCTATGTAAAACGTGAAGAATAAATTAATAATTTATTTGTCTCTCACGTGCGCTCATACTGTGGTATGATCGGGTACATCTTTTGTAATTTTCGGGCTAAGATTATAAATTGGCTCCGAAAACGTATTCAAAGTGCCCATCATTGTGAATCCTCCAGATATTTTTAATGAGCGGTTTACTTTGGTAGCTAAATATCTGCCGACCCGCCTGAAAGCCAAGGACTGGTCAGAGTAACTTTACCGGCTAGCCCCACCCACTTTACGATAAAAACACATCAAGGAAAACAGGAAAAAATTGTTGTTGTTCTATTAATTCTTTAGGAGATGAACAACACGGAAGATTCACTTTCCGCAATGTGACACAATGACGCAGAGGAAACCGCCTCCTGTCTTCCTAAAGCAGTCTATCACCCGAAATATTCCTCTATATTGTAAATATTGCGTAAGCTAATTCCCAAAATTTATTTTGATACAATTATAATAATTGATTTTATTTATTCTAAAGCGGCGATTTCCTTAAGACTCGAGTTAAATTCCTATTTTTATTTTTCATAACTAATAAAATAATTTATTTTTCAGTAAATATTAAATAGTGATTTAATTTTTAAATAAATTAATATTTATAACATTTTCAAGGGGATCTGATCTCAATGGGCTGTTATCTGTATTCTCTTATGAAAGCCAATGGTTACGTTCTGCCAAGATATGTGGGACGCGATTTATAAGTAAGGGAGAATAGGCGCGATAATTATTTATCTTTCTATAGCTTTTGATGTTATGATTGTACATTTGGAGTTTATGTGAAAGACAAATTATAGGACTCTGTTAAAATTACGTCAGTGGTGCCGCTGGGAAGTGTGATCGGCCTTCTTATGTCCTATTATGTACAAAATGACACATTTTACTACTTTCCGAAGACGAGAAATTGTAAGCGCGGAGATTGCATGGAATCTTCAGGCTGACGTGCCAAAGGTCAGCAAGAAATAAAATGTAAATACTTTATAACAAAGTCTTGAGGAAAAGTATGAGGGAAACCAAGATATCAGCTTACAAATTACTGCTCAGGCCAATTTTAGAATATGGGATGATCAGTTGTTATCCATATAGAAATGAACACATTGAAGCGTTGATACCTTAAACTTTATGAAATGTTTGAATAAATGTACAATAATTCCCCGGTATGACAAGAGACGAAAAATTCCCCACACCCTCAGACACCCAAATATACTCTCGGTTCTATGAGTCAATAAAGAATACTCCCGGTGCCATTACTTAAATTTTAAACATTATTTTTCGTTTAACATATCACTTGACAGGTTTCGTGAGAGTTATACTCTGTCCTGTTGAATGTTCTACATAGGTCTAGACTACTCGTGAGACCTCTGGCGCAAGATAAAACTTCCTGCTGAAAGCAATGCTGGGTGTCGATTTGCGGACAATACTCATAAGTAATTAGAAAAATTTTGTAACAGAAGGACGCATACTAGGTTTTGCGCATTATACAGAGCTTATACGGGGAACCGGCCTGGAATGAAATAAAAAATCATACGGTGCTCCCTTAGACCTATATGTCAAAAATGATCTCATTTTGAAAATTGCAGAAGAGATCAACGCACTGACGTTGGACAATTTTCGTGAATTAACTGAAGAAAATTCCTTGCCTACAGAAATATTGAAAACTTTTTCTAATAGCGCTGAACAGTTTAAGGGTAGGCTAAGAAAACCTGGTATTTTCTATATTTTTCTTTTTATTTATTAAATATAAAATAAGTAAAGTAATAAAGAATATCAGTTTCTAAAGAAAGCACAAAAATATCGAAGTGTTGTTAAGTGATATCCGCGTTGTTCCCGTCCTTTTTAAGCTATATCTTTCTAATGCCTATAATAACATCGTTTAAAGTTAATAATTTATAAATCTTGAGATATAAACTTTGTGTTACATTTGTTTTTTTACTTAACTTGTAAATATGGCAGCCACCGGTCATACGCCCAATAGTTAATAAAATAATAAATACAATAGAAATTTAATTCTAACAAAAACATCTCAGTACCGTGATACGAAATGTTGTAACAATTTTCGTCAACCGAAAAATACTATTAATGTAAAAATAAAACTACTTGATCCACTTCCTGTTCCAAAAACTATTTTTTTTATGAACTACATCAGGAATGAATTATCGAGTGTTCACGTGAGAGTTTCATCAGAAACCGCAACACAGGAAAGGGCTCAGGAAGGAAGGAGTATTTTTTTACGACATCAATAATGAAAATAGGAATCTTTATTTGAATGTGTTATCAGTAATCAGATGATATAAAAGACCTAAGGAAGGAAGGTGAGGTTGTTAGTTGCTTTCAGCATGGAGCGGGTCATCGTCCTGGTTCTCTTGGCTCTGTCTGTGATGAACGCTGCTGAAACAGCTCAAGACAACCTGACCACGGTAGGAACACCCGTCAATCATTTAGTATCAAAGAGGCAAGATTCCCTCTCAAGGAGCCACGTCCATACTCCATCCATTTCTAAAAAGAAAAGATTTGTCGATGTTCCAAGTAGTGTGCATAATATGAAGATAATCCTCTATTGTCGGGTTTCCCAAACTATGTTCCTCGGGCCCTGTAAATAAATTCGAGTTCTACTATCTATACTATGGATTATAATATCATGTTATAATACCAATTAATCAGCTCGCTGGACGAAAACTCCGTTTGCATCTAACGGGGGAAAGTGGAAGCATTTCTCACATCTTCATTTCCTTATATCTCGTTTCGGAACCGATTCAAAAACGTAGCGGAACAAAGAAACCCTGTTCCTTGTTTCCCGCTAGAATAGGAAACAAGGGTACAAATGATGAAATGTGGACGTATTTAGTAAATTAGAATCATTTACGAGTAAGATTGCCATAGCCCAGAATTATACAGAAATTATTTTATTTTAAATAAATAAAACGACGGCTTTTGCCAACAAATAAATCAACATCATACACCTTTTTTTGTGAAATGTAATTCAAGAGTGCATAATTGCAGTCTCTCCGCACCATATAGTGCAGCGTTTCTCCACAAAAGAATTTTTACCGGTCCGCGAAAAATAATTAATACTTTTTTTGCTAACAAAAAAATACATATGGTCACTAAAGTATCTATTAATTTACGTATTTCGTAAGCTTTCGATATTTTGTCATAATGATCCATTTAAAAAATAGTTCCTTATTTAACGTGTTCAATTTCATTGGTTTTAAGACATTAATTGTCTTCTTATTAAGCTCACAAAGCAAGTGGAGCGAATAAGGTTCGGATTGATTTTTGGAAAATAATACTGGTGACAAAATTTGTCACAAATTTCAAAAATGTTATAAACGAAGCCGTGAAAGTGACAAACTGTGTAAAATAAAACCACTTCAATATAGATTAAATAAATTTCTGTGTGATAAAATGGGTAGTACCTAAACACTATTAAGACATTTTGAACTTGGAAGTAAGTTATTAGTCTTTTTGAAGGCACAAAATAATCCAGGATAATATTTGTTGAAGTTTTAACAAACCCTTCACGGTTAAAAAAACTTGCATATATGGCAGATATTTTATAAAGTGCAATTAACTTATCATCACAGGAAACAAGTATTAAAAATTTTAATACGATAGATAAAATTAAATCTTTTAATAAAAAATACAATTTTGGATTTCAGCAGTAGAATCTAATGATTTTAATTGTTTTCCTATCTTACATGAAAGATTAAATTAATTAAATTTTAAAGTAGTACATTAAGTTTCCAGAATGATTTTAGAACACCTACATAACTTGAAATAAATTCTTCTGCAATATTTTCCAAAAAATATCAAGGACGATTCCTGGGTTCAAAATCCATTTTCCGCGTCCGCTAAACCAGAAGCTTTAATGAAAGTGACTGTGAAAACTAATTGATTTAATCAGCGACTCACAACTGAAACAAATATGTAAATATTTTTGAATTAGTTTGTCAGAAGAGTAGTCCAATATTTCGAAACATGCTATTATTATTTTTTATTTCAGGTTTCTGTAACCTATTTATGCGAAGCGGCATTTTATTTTGTGCTGCAATGAAGTCAATGTGCAGAAACAGATATTAGAATTCAACAAACAAATATTTTGCTTGATATCAACAAGATATGTAATTCGCAGATCCAAAATCGTCAAAAGCATTAAATTCTATTTTTATTAACATTTTTATGTTTATATTATATTACGGTTTTACATTTAAAAATAATTACTAAATAATATATTTAAAAAATGCATGTAGGAATTACCCAACATAAAAATAAGCCAAAATCCGTCCAAATTTTTGATTTTGCTAAGTGTTCCGTTGCAGAAAAAGTTTAGAAAACCCTGCTCTATTGAATTAGGACAAATTATTTCAAAGTACTATCTTTTGTGTTGCAGCTGGGCGACCTCTTCCACGAACGGTTTCAACTACACCTACATGAATTTTCATTCAAATTGGTGGAAAATTGGAGGAATTATTTTCTTGATAATATGAGAAATACAATTTTAAATGAGATTCCTTGGAAAGCAGAGCCGCTGCCCTTCTCGAAAAAGGTTAGTCCAACCGTTAATGTCTACGTAACAAAAATCTCTTATAATTATTTCATTATGTTACTATTATTTATCATTTTAATTATACTATTAAGTTATTTAATCAGTAATAGGCGCTTGTATAATGTATGACTTCGAATCATGAATATCTTTGACACCTTTTGTAACGTTGCTTACGCATTCTTGCTGTTGCGCATTTTGTTGAGAAGTACAGCAAGTCAAACCCATCTCGTCCACAATTTTTTTATCTACGAACAAATATATGGACATGAAAATTAGGTGTAATAAATTTCAAATTACAATAAATTGCACGCTAAGAAACAATACGAAATTCTACAAAGTTTAAGTAAGCTTATAATTTTACTGCATTGAAAATAATTACTTCTTAATAGAACGAACTTATTAATATTACATGATTAAAATAAATTTAACAAATACTCTTTTATACAAAACAGAATAAATACTTTCAAATGAAGTTCCGGGCATGGAGACCATGAAAGTAAGTTAAATGATGAGAATAAGACATCTAGATCAAGTCGGGAATCGAAGCCGAGACCTCTACTTACTGTCGAGGTCAAAATTGTAGAGCCCTGAGTTTGAAGCCTCCCTGTGCCCATTCGGAATGACCTACTTTATTGTGAAAGGTCTCAATTTTCACAGAATTTAATTACATTTTATGATATGTAAATAAAAATTAAATTAAAGCATTTTATACATGCGTTCTGGCGAAGAAACCGAAAAACGTAAGGTATATAGCTCGAATTTGACAACTCATATATTTCAAACTATTACTTTAAATGGTCTGAAAATTTAACAGAAGACAGTTCATACCCTTCCAAACATATGCGTTTGTCTGTGTTTCTTACTTTTGTTAAATTACTGAATTAGTGGACCTCTACTAACTATTGGTCAGCGCCTCGCAGAATAATGCGACATAGATTTTCTTGTAGTGGTTAGAAGTCATAAATTTAAAATATAAGCTTCATTGGTGTAACAACGGTCCAAAATTATGTATGATTTTTTTTAAAGTGTAGGGGGAAAGGAATTCATGACTAACTAAGATCTACATTAAAATGTATAAAACCACATTAGCATTAAAATTAGTTACATAATTTAAAACACAAGTTAAATGAGTAAATGATCGAAGTCTTTGTTCACACTATTTAAAAATGCTAGTTAAATGAGTAAATGATCTAAGTTTTTGTCCACAGTGTTAACGAATATATGGGGATTTTAATTATTTTAGGTGGAATATTGCTATATTAATAATAAGATTTTGTAATGAAAATAAGAAAAAATTTACTTTAACAAAAAACATATTTTACATTAATCTTACAATTTTAATAATTCAATCTTTATGTCGGCAAATCTTTCTCAATACTACAAATATATTTACACAAAAATTGATACAAATTAAATTCTTCAAAGTAACTATTTTCTAACTCTACACTCAGGGTCGTATATTATGGGACGTCTCATTAACAGAATATTTGACACAACATCTACTCCTACCTGGCAGTACAGAAAATCAGCAAAGAGAGACAGGGGTAATTACCGTGTCGGCTTAGAGCATATTCCAGCTCCTTCCTCCTAATTGGGTTGTCCTCTCTTCAGATCACAGCCGCCGTCGCTGCTATTCTTCCTGGTTCCCTTGCTTAATTTTTTTCTGAGATGGTGTGGCAACCAATTTCCTCTTTCCTGGGCCACTTGTCTTGGATCGACCCCACAATTCCAACCACCGACGACCGCAAACTCTCTCAGAATCTCTCACCATCTCTCCCGTCTCACCGCTCTCGAAAAATCACTTCCCGAATCTGTTCTCCAAACATCTCTGCTCAAAGTAAAAACAGCACGCCTTTTTAAAAATCTCTTCACCACTTCTTTAGTTTTTATAACCAAAGTGGCAGGGATGGGTATCCACCAATAACATTTATGGTTCTAATTGGGGAAATACACCATCCGATGCCGCCAACTCTCACCAAAATTGGGAAACACCCAAGCCGCGACGGGAAGACTGAGTTTTATTGCCCCTGGCTCAAATGCTGTCATCGCCAAAATCCAGAGCAGATGTTTCTAAAAGTTACAACAGTTTTAGGTTTATCTAAAGCTACAACTATACTATTTATATATAGAACAGGACCAAAAATAAACCTTTCCACATACTTTATTGACTTTAATAAGTTGTTTGTGGTTAAAACTACCTTTATCAAAAATTATATATCCACCTTGTTTTCTCAGTGGCTGTTACTTATTGGTTAGTTATTAAATGTAAGAAAATTGACTTCATTAGGTTCCAACCAACGTTCTACAAAGCATACAATGTCAGTATTCAGATCCACAGTAAGTCATCAGCAAAGTTAATTTTTTGGATAACCCTTGAATATTCCAATAAAAATTGGAAATTTCACTTAATTCAGAATATGAATATGTAGATATTTTTACTAATTTACTATAACTATGGTGTTTATTGGAATCTCTGGTAAAATCGCTTTGTCTTATGTACATGGCGGAGTAGTTAGAATTGTTACTGTTTTTTGTAAGACAATAAATATTCATAGAAGTGGGGGCACTGTACACCAAATCATCTCGTTCTTGGTTAGTCTTAACTTTTTTTTCACACTCAGGAACATAAATACATAACCTTTTGGAAAGGCTAATGAACTTTTGTGAAATAATATGAGCAATAGTTCCAGGTAGCCTATTCTTACCATTGGTATTAAAATGTTGACCATGTTTACTGTGCCTGTCACGGTCACAGTTACTGGTGTTTATTTATTTTTTATTCATATAAAAAACTTTGGTCGTAAAGACTATCAGTTTGTACAATAATGATTCAGTATATACAATATACTGGAGTTTATAGAACAAATATTCTTGATGGTCTTATACTGAATGTTATAATTAATAATTTCCTCATTAAAACACGACCAGTAAGACTAGTCATGGCGATGTGGGACATTCGATATAATCACATTAGTAAGGGTAAGGTCAGCGGCTTCATTTGAGAACTAGTAAATTTAGCATTTTAATTTCTGCTGATATTAATGTGCACCAACAAATACAACCACAACATCACAGGAGCTTAGTAATTTGAAGCCACTGAACTAGGTACATAAAAATAAAAATTACGAAGGAAGCTAAACACAGCGCGTTGTAATTAAATTAAATTACATATTAGATTACAATAGTTTCAACTTAATCCAAAATATTTTCTCTTCTAGATTGATGAATACATAAAAACTTTAGTAAAAAGTATTGTATTTGAAGGCGTAACCATATTGGAGAATGTTACGCTCAAATCCATTTACCAGGACCTTAATGATTATTGCTCTGCATATCTGGAGACGCCTATTGTAGACCTTCGAAATGATGTCAGCGTAAGTATTCAAGAGTTGAGTTGTAACTCAGTTTTATGCAGCGATAACTGTTTCGTTCGGATGTGTGACTCGTCACAGCCATCAGCTGTTTACGTTTGCCGTTTCATCAAAAGACAAATGTCACATGCATTCACGTCTTCGATAAGATGCTGACCATTTCAAAAATACTTACCTAATATCAACACGTCACAAGCAAAATACAGTCATTCCAATCGTGGGGGGTTTAAAATTTAAGTTTTACTTTTTACAAATTCTCAAAATATTTCCTCCTTATATAGGAATGAGACCAAACATTCCTTTCTTAAGATTCTCTCTATTCTACTATAAAAATAACTATCGATAATTTGGAGTAAAGTTTGTGCCAAAAAGCTTTTTTTTGCAAAATCTCAAGCAGTAATTCAGATGATTCAGATAATTTCCTATTAGCAAAATTGGAGTTACGAAGAGAATTAAGAGTGAAAGTAGTTGTTATAATTATCAAGACAGAAAAATATCAAGTCAAGGCCGTTTGTAGCAGCAGAAAAACTGAATCAAACAGATTCATAGCATCTCACAGATTGTACAGAGATTCTTATCAGCAATTTTTAAGGATGATACCTCCGTCCTTGAACAAGATGGATACAAATACGAGGACGGATGAAAAAGGAGTATTAATAACTCTGAGTTAGCCTTTATATTATTTTTTAGATCAAACAAAAAATTGCATATTCCAAATGAAGAATTAGTACAAACCTAAAGTAAACATTTAACTATATAGGAGACTTAATACAGTTACTATTTAACATATTGGTGAGATTGTAGGCAATTGGAAGTTCGGCATAAAATTGTTTGGACGGATTTTGGCTTTGCGTGGGCAATCAGTTGCTGATGTCAATGTAAGTATGATACTAAACAACAGATTGAAACCTGAAAGCAAATCTTTTGAACCTCTCACTAGCATAGCAGCGGAAAAGTTCGCGAATAAGCAGCCACTGGCTGAGTCTTGCCAACAAATTCGAGTTGAAGTGAAGCTTCCCAAAATAATTGGATGCAATTGACGGTAAACACGTTCTTATCCAAATTCGCAGAATATTGTCAATTATTAACTTACTATAAAAAGCAGCATAACCTCCTCTTAATTGCTACGCCTACTAATTCCTCATGGTTACTGTTTGGAACAATAGGGCGGTATCAGATGTGGTGTTGTCAGAGCAAGTGTAGCTAGAGATTTCACTGAGAAGGTAACAGCATTTGTGGAACATATGTCGCTTCAAGGAAAGAGACTACGTGAGCCACATGTGTTTGTAACTTACTAATATATAGTAATATATAATAAATAAATCCGGAGAAGAAATTCGTATAAAAACTGGTAGTTCAATTTTAGGGCATTTCCTGTCGGGTTGGACCCTGGTGTTACTTAAATTATTTTATTTAACCGTGGCGTGGGCTGCTAATTATACTAAATTTTCTGAAGAAAGTTGACGGACGAGGATAACGGCTAGGAAGAATGGTGTTGTTGTGGTAATCAGTACTAATACTGGTCATATGCATCCCCCCATTCTAACCTATCTTGCGCAAGCCTTTCCATTTCCGCATAACTTGCACACCACACATTCTCCATAATCTTCTTAGTGGATTTTATCCTTGGCCTTCCTCTTCTGTTCTTACCCCACACTCTTCCCTCTAATGCAAATTTTACAAGACCCTCATGACTTAAAACGTGGCCTAATAATCTATCCCTTCTCTTGGTCAACGTCCTCCATATTGTTCGCTTTTCCTCTATTCTGTTTAGAACTTCCTCGTTTGTGATTCTATCCAAACATCTGATTTTCAGCATTCGCCTATAGCACCACAAAGGCTTCTATTCTTTTATTTTCCGGAGCTCCTATCGTCCACATTCCGCACCCATATAACGCCACGCTCCATACGAAAATTTTTAGCAACGATTTCGTAATATTAACACTTATATTACCCGTAAGTAAATTTCTCTTTTTCACGAAAGCCTTCCTCGCCTGTGCTATCCTACTCTTTATATCTACTATACTTCTACCACCCCTACTTATTATGCTGCCCAAGTAGCAGAATTCCTTAACCTCCTTCAAAATATCCATTCCAATATATCACCCTTTGTTATTCCACACTTTGCCCTTTTACTATCCATTACCTTGGCTTTTCCTCTATTAATCCTCATATTGAAATCTTTCTCCAGGACCACGTTCATGCCATTTATTATAATTTCCAAGTCTTCTTTTGACTCCCCTAATACGACAATATCATCGGCAAAGCGTAGTTTTTATTTATTCCTTTACCAAATTCCGTTTTAAGTTTCTTCATCACCTGTTTTATATATAAATTAAACAGCATGGGTGACAGACTGCATCCTTGCCTTACTCCTTTCTTTATTTCTGCTTTCTTTTCTTCATCTTCTATTCTAATTACTCATGCTTGTCTTCTGTAGAAGTTATGTGCAAGTCTCCTTTCCCGATATTTTATTTCAGCGCTCTTCAAAACCCTTAACAGTGTGTTTCAGTTTCGCGTTATCAAAAGCCTTTTCTAGATCAAAAATGCCATGCTAGTAAAAATATTGGTCAAATTTAGAATACGTCTAGAGGAACAGACAAACATGTGTGCTGCTTTCGAAGAAGTCTGAACTCAGGACGCCACCCAGGGATGAAGATGGTGATCAATTTCACAATCGTGTTATTATCACACATGATGGTGGCCCGGGGTTGAGATTGGTCCCTGGAGAGAGACCATCTCAGGACCCCAAGGAAAGGTGGCGACGCTGATAGTGGGGAAAGAGTTACTTATTGGACAGTGGGCGGAGAATAAAGGTGAGGCACGGTCGTTGAAATGTGCTAAGAGATTGATATATTATTTCGGAGAACCTAGTGAGTTAAACAAGAAGAGGTGACAACTTTTCCGCTATTGAGCGCCGGCGTGTTGCGTTCATAGGCACAGCCAAAATCACCCGCTCGCTTACCACGTCTACGTAAGTCAGAAGTACGTAAGTAATATGTCTGGACTACAGAGCCGTATCTTGGTCGCAGATACTTTTGCTCTGCCCGTTGGGAAAGATCATTTAATTACGTTTACAGCCCTGTTGTTGTCGTGGTAACCAGTCCTTCGACTGGTCATATGCAACCCTCCATGCTAACGTATCGTGCGCAAGCCTTTACTTTTCTACATAGCTACCACATCAACCCTAATCTGCTTAGCGTATTCCAACCCTCCATCCCTCTTCTGTTCTTACCACACGCACTTCCCTCTAATGATAATTTTACAACAGCAACAACCCTGAGATATCTGTACGGACATTCAGAAATTTATTACTTTACATTATAGTAAGATCATTAATAATATAATTATGTCCCTTTTTTGTATTAATAGTAGTTAAACGTCTTAGGGGTTACCACTTATTAGTATAGTCGTAAACCTGCGGCCGTGAGGAGTCATATCTTAAGTAGGACCAAATGATGGGACACTGATTATCCGTTAAAGGCCGAGTTAATATCCGATATTTTTTTCTCAGTATAATCTAAAGCAATCTAAAATTGTATTCACGCCACAATCAGAAACCTATACATTACAAATTTAAGTTTCCCATTCGAAGGATCAGAATACACCATCAATTACACCACTGAACAAATAATAATTTTCATTAACTTCCCTTTAATGGATTGCAGTTAAACCAGGAGTGTTTGGCACTTAAGCCGCATAATATCATGGCAGCATAGACGTGTAAGCATAGTAGTCCCATAATGTTTTGCTTCAAAGGAAAAAAAATTCAATTATATAATAAAGTTAACAAAATGTTTCTTACTAACTTGACGAAGGATGTTGCAGAATACCACATGCCCGAGGATTCGATTAGAAGAAACGTTAGGATTGAAGTACAGAACGGGAATTGAGGCTGGCCTGCTGCATTTGTCTCGTCTATGCATCCAAAAGGAATTGGATCTCTGCTTGTCGGTGAAGCCGAACTGCACTCTGGCCTACGAAGAACGAATAGGACAAGTGCTCAGTAGTTTGTTCGAAGATATTAATGATGTACAATTTTGTCTATCCACTGGTTCCTTTCAGATCAATTTTATATCAAAATTTGCCTTAAAAATGGTAGACGGTACAACTCTCCTGGACGATACAACACGTATCATGATACAGAATTCTATTCCTACAGAATTAATATTCGCTTTTTTCAATTTCTTGATGACTGTTATAGAATATACCACTTCTTCTGCGCCGTCCATCGAGCCTTTTACGTTGGAAAACCTTCTAAATCCCTGGGCCGACCAAGTTTCATTACTAAACAATCAACGCCACGCCAGGTCCCAGAACGAGTTGATGTGGGGGATAGTCAAGTCAAGAATGGCAATATTGGACTTTCCCTGTTCCTACTACAAAGAAACCTACTCGCCGAACACGGACGAGTTCTGTGGCATATTCTTCCTATGCTACGTAGCGAATATATTACAATCCAATATCCAGCTTTTGACCTGTGCTTTCTCAGATCCTAATTCAGAACCACTGGCCTGGTCGTCGGCTCCTTCTATTTATGTCAGCTCTCAGTGTCTGTGTCTCTTATCCAACGGCAGCGAGTGCGGTGTTAAAGAATCCCAAAATATCGATACCAATTTTTATTGTTTATCGGCATTACTGAGAGATTTACAGAGACAAATCGTCTTCCGGCCGGCTGTCACCTATCTAGACTACGCTTTTCAAACACGAGTTCCCGTCTGTAAGTTACATTACTTATTAAAAACAGCTTTCCTTTCTGAGTGTGACGACCCTATAAACGACTTAAACTTGGATTTCATATTATCTGGGCAGTGTTATTTCAAGGACCTCGTCAACAAGGATCTCAACTGTACGGAAACATTACTGCTGAAAACTTACAACCATACTGTGCTATGTAGCTTACTGTTCTTCATGGAATTCGTTCTCTGTGATGATGACAGCATCGAGGTTCGCGTTCTGTACTACGGGGCTGGGGACTCGACTCTGGTCCTGGGACTGACGTACGCCAATGTCGCCGTGACAGTCCTCACCCTGGTCACGTACACGATCTGCCCTCAGCTACGCAACCTTCCTGGGAAGCTGCTGATGGGCTACCAGGTGACGACGTTGACCAGACTCTTATCAGTGCGTGCAACTCTTGTGCACTTGGCAGTTGCCGTGCGCCTCGACGTAGCCTTGGAATTCTCCTCCACCTTATGGCTCACCGCGTACCTACATTTCCTCACGGTGTGCATCATGTCTTTGCGGCCTCCAAACTCATTGAGACCCGATGAAGCGCGTCTCATGCTTCGCCGTTACGTCGCCTTTGGATGGGGCTTGCCGGCTGCGTTGTCTGTCGTATTCTTCTCGATGGACGACGCTCTCGACAGTCGTGTGCAGTTTGGCCAGCTGTGCTTTGTCTTCTGCAACTGTGTAGCGCTCTTCGCCAACGGCTATATGTTTTACAAAAACTGCAATTTCTACTACGATGTCAGGCGCAACGCACGTATCTTTCAGGTAGGAGTCACGAAGCGTCGCGTCTTGCTTGACCTCTTAAACTTCGCAATAAAGACGTCGTTGCTGTCGGGGGCGGGGATTATACTCCGGCTGGTCATGACGCAGATTCAGGGCCTGGAACACCTACTGGGTTACTATCACGTTCTGGGCACCCTCCAAGGACTACTGCTGTTCGCACTGTACGGTTGCAATCGCGAAGCACGCGCTTTCTGGCTGCGAGTTGTACGCTCAGTACTCAATCATTGACATCGCCTTGTGAATAATGCTGCATAGTGACGTACCAATTCTTGTATCATGCACCGAAATTTACTTTACTTGAAGGAAATCTCAGACTGGAAGTGTCTTTCTCTTATTCATCAGCAATCGACAGCCGATCCTAAGAGCTTTAGCGGGAAGTCAATTCAGGATGTTAAAATAGAGATCCAGCCATTAATATCATTTACAAATCATAACCAAAAGTAATTCACCAAAAATAGATACAACAATCTGTTCACAATTCCGCTTTGGAATCCAATCGCTGTCAATCCCTCAGTCTACCATTTTCATCACAGTTCATTTCAGCAATTTCCCGATATCTATTTAAATTGTGAAATTACTCCCAGTCATTATTATGTTGGAGTCCAACAACAATTACTCTGGTAAAAAACTGATCTCAAGGCAACATTAAATTTAAATTATTATTAAATCATGGAATTTAAAGTGTAAACAAGTAAAATGAATGCATATTAACATGATGTAATATCTTCGTCTTATTTACTTGTAAAGGCATTATAATTTTAGAATAAAACTTTTCACTGTTTTCCTCAGACTTTTTCTGTTACCTTCTTTCAGCCTGCACATATTTTAATTTAAATAATTTAAATAAAAATACAATGTGTATCATAATTTATGGTTGAAACTCATGCATTTGAAATTACACATTACTAAAAGTAAATAAAGTCTAGGTAGAAAGGTCCGCAAACAAACTGTTTACTATATAATTTTGACTTTGTGGTTACCAGCCACCGGTGACGTAATTCTGTCTACACTGCATGCCTTTGTTTCCTTGTGTTCAGTTTGTAAATGATTAGGGGGTATTATTATTTAAATAATTTAATAATGAAACTTTAAGGGTATGATATGATAATTTAATTTATATAAAAAACAATCATTTTAAAAGGGGTCCTCCGCGCTATTACCAATAAATAAATTCAAGGGGACTATTTTTTTAATTCTCAGGATTAATTATTCATTGGGGTGACCACGTGCAGCAGAGATTTCGTTCACTTGACGAACCTGTTTTGTTTTCATTTGTGTCTTGATGCAGGTTACTGGGCGACTGGAACTTTCTTCTTCCCTCTGCGGCGGAATGTGGGATGAACTTGTAATGCCGGTTAATGAGGAAAAATCAGTTTTTCCTCTTTCTTCCCTCTACCTTCCTTGTTCTTGACGCCTTCTCAAAAAAGAGCAACAATTCACGACTCACTTTCAACTCTTGATGCACACTCCAGCTTATTCCTTTCTTTCAAAATCCATTTGACTCTCTAGAATTCTCCTCCCTTTCACGTCCTGATCAACTCTCCATCTCTACCTCCTCCTCGGCTTCTCATCGTCTTGCACTACAGTTACTCTGCCTACTCGCCTTCTCAACGTTTTACACCATTTTGAATATTTTTCGGATTTCTGCCTCCCAGCTCAACTTCGTATATCCCTTCTCCAAAGGAAAAAACTATCCCCACGTGACGTTGTTCTGCCAATCCTCATGAGTTCTCCGTCCGGCGTGGGAAATTTTCCATGACACAAGGAACAGTGTCCTTCGGAAATTTCGAAAGCGAATGCTCTTTCAGCCAAAAAGAATTTTGACGTTATACAAACGCAGACATGCATGCCTCACGACCACCAGACTGGCGCTGGGAAAACCCATTCTTACCTCACTATCGCCAGTTAGCTTGTTATTGCTGAAATTTTTTAGCATTCAAAATTCCATAAATTCGAATAAAATTTGGGAGGGTCCTACTGCGCTACATGTTGTAAACCGCGTAAATACATGAATAATAAAATATTTATATATATACGACGGTACAGTACACAATCAGTATCACACAAGCCTGTATTTTGCGTTATTTTGTATTAACATGGATCATGGAACATTATAATAAGGAGCAGTATACGGAATTCATTTCATGTATGATATGGCTCACAGTCATTCCCGGGAGGCTGCAAGTTTGTACCAAGAAGCACCCCTGCGCGACGGAAGTCACAGGTCGGCATATTTTAAAAATTAACAACATATATATAAATTGTATACGCACTAAATATTTTATGATTAAATACATGAGTTGTATACGGGTCTTCCGATAAAGTATTATCACTAATAAATCATCATAGGATTTGGTAGTTCCAGGAAATCGCAAAAGTTTACAAACAGTGGTATTTACCGAGCCGTCTCAGCTTACCTGGAACTTATAGCTGGACCCATCTGGACTTCCGCGTTGAACCATGATGAGCACTTTAGAGATCCGGACTGGATTACGCCTTCCTTCCGTTGTTTAAGGGTCCACAGTCAGGTCAAGCTCCAATTTCTTATTACTCCTCATCTCCAATCATAATCTGCTAAATGTCTAAAATCATAATGTTCGAATCATAAACTCCGCGTCCTAAATGTTAAACTTTATCTCCTTAATGTCCAATCATAAATCACCACGTTCTTCCTGTCCAGTCTTAGCCTCTTAATTTCCCAAAATACAATTTTCTTGGGTTTTAACAATTTTTCCCCACTCCCTTAGTTCATATTCCGTCGGCGGCGGGGCCCTATATGCCCAATAAAATTTATTATCACTCCTCTTTGGGACGATCCGTTTACCCCTCTCCACCTACGTTTTTAGGGAAAACACCATACTTTGCCGCCAAATTTCGCGATACTTGATACTTTGATTCCGTACCGCCAAATTCCGCATGTAGCTGGGTTTATCATTAGAATACAGACCAGCATTTGGGAACAAGGACTACACATTAACCACCTTATTACCTACAGGTGCAGTCAGTTGTGGCTGGTAACCACAAACCCACAATTATCTCGCAAATGGTTCGTTTGTGGATTTATAATTGCTGAGACTATTCGGCTTCTCGTCTGGGGCTTGTCTATATACGGCGAGTTGAAGGTAATTTGGTGATCCGAGATGATGAACATTGCACCGTCGACCTGATGTCCCTGCTTTTTCCTTGACTCGCTGACTTCATGAAAATGAACATAGGTCGCACGAGTGAGTCATCCAAAGTATTTAACATGACTTCTAAGCATTGTCAGACCTAATAGATTTTCCTTTCAAAGGTGATTGTGCCAGCTGCTTCGTGCAAATATATTTAGAATACTATTTCCCATGACAAAGTTATAGAAATTTTAACATTACTGATTTTTTCTATAAAACTCATGTATATATTCTAAGTAATCAATAACATTGTATTTTGTCTTTTTTATACTATAGTGTATGACACTGATGTTCCCCCTCTGTAAATGAATATATCCACTGTATTTATTATTGACTAAAATATGTATATAACAACCTGAAATTCAGCGAGACTCTTTCACGGCTGTAACCGTCGCTGAAGATGGTCGGCGACACTAAATCTTTCCATGTACATTCAATAATCTTTTCTGCTAAGGGGGTCGTCAAGGATTAAACATGATGAATTGTTAAATTTTACGCCTTTAGGAAGTCTCAAAAAGGAGACGAAACGTCGTTTTTTAATAAATAGTATGGTGTTTAGTCTTTGATTACACCGCAAAAATATTATTATAACAAGGAATTGTTAAATAATAAAAAGAGTATATTTAATTTGAATATATTGCATTTAATTATGATGATAATAATAATCGAAATCATGGTATTACAATTTAAAATTTCCAAAAGAAATATAACTCAAATTAAGTTTTAGTAAAAATATTAATTTACGAGTAAAATATATTATCAAATTGGCTCAGTCGGTAAAGCAAAAAGAATCTATGCAGCTTCTAAACAGCTGACGAACGATATAATCGAAATAAAAACAGAATCGGGAATCAACGAGAATGGTTTAAGTGTAAACCGGGTAAAAATACCGTTACCAGATGTTCTGCGTGGTGACGTCGTTCTTGGTTTGCCGTTGCCGGAGGTTCCTTTGCTGGGCATGTTTCCTAGATCCTCTAGCGCCTCTTCTTCAGGTTAAATCTCCATCAAATGTTATCTTTTTGTTTTCCGTACTCCCATCAAATGAATCTTCTTTCTCATAACACAAACAAGAAACTATGTTTCTTGACCGAACTTCTTTCCTCTCTCACCGTAATAACAATTTCCCAATTGGGAATTTTTAAATCATTTTCTGCTTTCAAGGAAACTACCGTGACTTCGTCGTTTGTTTTCATACTTCGAGCACCTGAAAACATTCGTATCTCATTCAGAGACCGCCCCTTTATGTTCTCATTTAATTTTTCATCACTGTACTCAACGTTCCCATAATTGTCAATACTTTCTATTTTGCAATTATTTTGCCCCTCACATTCTGGAACCTCAGTGTCGATTCTTTGAATAATTCCGTTTTCCTTCCGTACATTGTCAGCGCATAATTCTACCATGATTTCTTTCCCATCCTCTACGTTTCTCAAAACTCCCTTTGAATCATGGAACCTAATTTCACTGCTATTATCAACTTCCCCTTTCAAATCATACCATGTACATTCGCTTTCAACAATACGTTTCGATGAGCTCTCTAGCTTTTCTTCCAATTTTGAGAAATTTTCAGAACAAATTCTTGATAAATTTCTCGTCATTCTCGTTTTCATCTTTAATAATAACGCCTCTATTCTCGACATTATACTACCTTGTACTTTGACTACATTATTTACTCTCCCTTCCACGTTAATGCTTTGGACATTATCATTACTTGACTCCATTTTTGACCTGACCTCAACAATATACAATATGAAACGGAAAACAAAAGAAATTTATGTAAATTCTTAGGGTCACAATCACACACAGAATTATAACTACAAACATGCACACTAGAGAGTATTTCAAACTTTAAATTATAACCATTCTCGTCAAAATTACAATTTAATTTGAGTTATTATTTGTGTTTTGTTTTTCTCAATTCAACTCGAGCCAACAAGTTGGGCGCCATTTTGTGGTGTTTACTCCCGGGAACGCGGGTGACAAACGATATAATTGAAATGAAAATAATCGTAAATCAACAAGAATGGTTTATTTGGAAAAGCCGGGAAAAAATGCCGTTACCAGATGTTAACAAGGCCTGGTGACGTCGTTCTTGGTTTGCCGTTGCCGGAGGTTCCTTTGCTGGACACGTCTTCTAGATCCTCTAGCGCCTCTTCTTCAGGTTAAATCTCCATCAAATGTTATCTTTTTGTTTTCCGCACTCCCATCAAATGAATCTTCTTTCTCATAACATGCCGAATTTAACTTTTACGCATGTTGTTTCCTCAGCCACTGCTCTCTCACCCCGTCTTTCTCAGGACAGCTCCCGGGACCAACTGTCCAAATACAATGCACTCCAGGCAATAAATAATGTTGTAAACGGAGACGTTTCCCGCCTACTCGGCCTTGACCAAACCACCCTCGCTTTTCGTCCTGTTGTACGCGAATAAGAAAAACTTACTTATTTTTTACTTTACCGCTACAATGCAGGAGCCATGAGTCACCATAATAGTAATAAATTCATATGCTGACTTATTGGCCGACTTTTTATTATTATTTTAAGAGTATAGGCAACACGCATTCACAACCTTGGAACCCGTTTACTATCTTGTTTGAAGTCTACTTCCTGTTCACCCGGTTTATCATTAGCATTAAATAGAATATTTCAATTACCATCGTCAAAATAGTTTTATTCCTGTTTCTCTCAAAATTTATAAGTTCCTGTTCGTACCTTACACTTTTTAATGCAGCAGAGAATGAAATAGATGAATTACAAAGTTCCTCTGAGACGTCTTGAATGTTATAATACTGTTTAAAACATTTAGAGGTCTATCATCATATACTCTTTATACAAGAAACATATATAATAAAGAGAAATCAGTTCAGTCGTTATATAAATTAAGAACAAAACAGGATGCATCCAAGATTTCTTTCCGGTATTCCCATTTTACTTTTTGCGGACGACAATGGCTCGCTCTCGTTCATCATCCTGACGGGCAATTTGTCAAGATGATCAGGTAATGGGATCCTGGGGTCTTGCCCCACACTATACTTTCTCCATGAACTGAAATGCGAAATTCAGCTGGCGACAATAGTCGGTTGTAGCTTGTTCACAGTTACTTTCCAAAAGCTTAAATTGAGTTATCACATCTGAAAGGCTTCCAAAAATGCCACGTCATTGAACACGCAGTCCATTATTACACATACCTATAATAAATATGTCTGTTCTTACATGAATTTAGCTTCCAGTGTTTTTAAATACAGGCGGCAGAAGTCCGTGGTGCATAATTTCATTTTTCTAAATAGTGTTACAGCACGAAATATAATTGATGACGTCGAGGTGAGTGTAAAAAAATCACGGATGTATAATTGTTTATATTATAAACTAGCTATACCCGCGGAAGTAGCTCTTTTTATTATGCCCTAAAAACGAAACAACAGAAACAGAATTTTGATGAAGATGAATTCATTGAATATATAAAAAGTACGGTATCATTCATTTATGACCGCCTCAGGGCAAACCTTAAAACTCACAGTTTCGGAACCTACTCGAGCAAACTTCCAGACAGACAGAAAATTAAATTATATTTATTGGGATGAATTATATTTATTTTATTTGCTTTAAAAATGAGCAATTACTAAATATTACAATTTACCTGACAGGATCATAAATATTTACATTAATATCTTCCGAAGTCTGCAAGATATCAAAATAAACATACACGAAAGTTTAAGTTAAAATTCCTCTTTCAATCATTAAAAGTTTCATTGAGATCTGTTAATCCGTTTTGGAAGCATAAATTAAGACTGTATACAACCAGCATTCACTTATTGGAGACTTCGAAGCGCGTATGCCAAGAAACCTTCCCGTAGGATTATATTTATATTTACATTATATTAATATCTTCTGCTATGTATCGAAATGAAATATTCACGAATATTGAAGTTAAATATCCTGTTGTTAAACCCCCAATTTTTCATTGAAATCTGTTGAACTCTTTCGGAGCCTATTCGAGACAAACATACAGAAATACAAACAGAAATTGAAATAATTAGCGTCCTTACTTTTCTAGGATACATTTTTATGAATATATTTATTTTATTTAGTTACGACGATCCGACCCTATTTGTGGACGCCGCCCCCGCAATCAAATGTTAGTCAAAATTAAGCATTGTTTCACGGTAAACAGAAATTTATTATTTTGTTTGACTTGCTTCGCTTACGTCTTTAGGGTATGACTTTTATAATTCTAAAAGGAAGGAAGAAAGGAGCGTAATTATTCAAAATAATGACAGAAATCATCTCTGTGCAGAGCCCTACAATACACTAAATTTTCATGGCAATTTTAGGAAATCATAAGGAACAAACATTTAAGTCTGAAAACATCTGATTGACTTCGGGCGTTTTTTTGGCCTGGAAGGAAGCAACCGAAATTTTTAAACGATGGACAGAAACCTACTTCGAGTTGATTAACGCTAAAAAAAAGTCGTGGCAATCGGTTCATCTATTTTAGAAGGTATAAGTACTGTGGTCGAAGACCATGGGAATACCGTAAGAATTGTCCGCTGATAAATAGTCTTCCGTCAATCGGATGGGCGCGAGAATAGTACCCTAACGTCCGGTCTGAGTGATGCAGGTTTTCTAGGGATTTCCCCGTATCTCTTTCAGGTGAATCGCCGGGTGGGAACCCTAAACTATCGCTCGGGGGCCCTGGTTAACCCTTGTCTACCTTACTCTATCTTCCACATCCCTCCTATTCAATTCCCTTCCTATGCTAGTAAATGTAAAATACCCGTTTCAGGACCACCCCTATGTAGCCTGTTACTATAAAGAAAAGAAGATCCCTGTGGTAGTTTTCTCTCGCAGGTATTTCTCCCCAGATTGACTACAGGGGTCACCTGCCTAGTACTCTCTTATGCTATTAAAGGTGAATTATGACCATGTGTATTACCCTCAATAAAAAGTTATGAAATGAGAAAGCGTTTAAAAAGACGTATACAGCAATACCGTCGACTGCGGTATCAGTCTTAAAGTTTCGCACTATAAAAATTTCTATTAGCTTTACGAATCTGTATTTTTAATTATTACTTTGTACTGATCTTGTTCACACGTCCTTTGTATTAATATGATGAATTTAAAGTAAATAAGGACTTGATCCAAATTCAACTTCGATATTACAAGAAATAAAGTCAATTAATAATAATTTTAATAAAACCATAGTATATCGTGAAACGATCTTGAGAGGTTAAAGTGATAAGTGTAGGATCACATTTAGCCAGAATAAGTGGAAGGGATTATGGATTATATTTACAGTATTTTGTATATATGCCACTTAATTCAACAAAACAATCGCCCCACGGTAACGTATTCAGAAAGAAAGATATTCTGATTCACTCACTAACTGCTCTCGGATCGCAGTCCCAGTGATCTGATTCCTCGGTGAGTGCTTCAAACACTACGATCTCAGTCCCAGTGATCTGATTCCTAAGTCGATGATTCAAACAGCTGGTTGCTCTCGGATCACAGAAGTGGATTGGATTAAGATAGCTACCGCTCACTCCGAAGAGGAAGCTAGTTCTTTGAATCAGATCTCGATCAGATCACCCATCTCTACAAGGTATGAAACTGTCTGGGACACTTTGCCTTGAGTCAAAAAGTCTGACGACAGTAAAGCTGTCTCAAGCAAATTGTGGCGAGGCGAAGTGTCGTCTGACAACTTACTTGAAGCTGAAGCAAAACAAACCTTTTTGTATCAATCAAGATGGATAGAGACGATGAAATAGCAGTTCTTATTTATTTTTATATGTTGTTAGAAGAGATGAAAAATGCTCGAGATTTTTGGATACATCCAATTAATGCTAAAAATAATTTAAATTATTTTCTTAATGAATTACAGGCGGATTAAAACAATTGTTTACTTTTACAAGGATGAGTACAAACATTTTGAGTTTGATTGGTGAAAAAAAAACGCAAGGCACACTAATTTTCGTAAGAGTTAAGTTTATGTAGAGAGACCGATAATTTGCCTGAGGTAACAATTATATGCATTAATAATGCATAATACTTTCTTTTATTTGTAAATAAATTAGTAAACCGTCAAGCAAAATGAAAAGAAAATTTAATAAAAAAATTAGTACAACATTACGTTTCGTTCTTTTCATTGGAACCTATTCCCCCTTCTCAGATGGATTAATATATTACTATTACATAAAGTGCTAAAACTTAGAATGAACTCAACGCACAAACATTGGGGCCAAAAATGCAATGGTGGTAACTCCAGAAAAACAGAAACTATTAATTGTTACCTGTTCTTCACATTATGAATAGAGAAAAGGAGTGCAACATTTCTGAAACTCGGCGAGAACTACTTGAACTTGAAGAAGATGACATGATCTTTGTGTAACAGGTTTCAGAGGACGCATAGAGTACTTAAATTCCAACAATGGCAGCGTACCATGGAAATACAGTTTTGCTAACGTCTGTAAAGTAAATTTTATTCATCAAATTCACTGACAACTGACTCATTTTTTGTATAATTCATATAATTGATAAAACCCGGCTTTAAAAAAGTGTCTCATATTATTACTTTAAATTACGTAAATTTCAAGAAGCAATTTTCTAGACATCTCGACTGAATAAGATGCCGTGGCCAAAAAGTCAAACTTTAAAAAAAAATCGGGTATTCGTAGCAATTGCCAAAACTTAAGGAAAAAATGGTATTAATTAATCAATACTTAACTTGCACATACTTGTATTTGTTGTGGAATGAAATCATGTAGTTACTGAATTTATCAGAAACAATTCAAAAAATTACAAAAACATTAAATAAAAAAATGTAGTTTTTTAAGAATATCATTAATAAATTGTAATAGTACGTTTCGTCCCTAATTTGGGACTTCATTAGGTGAACAAAATAAAAACGATCTCATATATTGATTAATATTTTCGTCAAAAATTCCTTTTATGTGTAGAATGTTATTACAAATTAATTGTACACATTTTTAATATTTTCAATGATTAGCCTTCGTTTTCTTAGTAGTAATGGAGAGTAAGTCAATAAATAAATGCGATTTTTCTCTAATTGTCTTTTGGTTGGTGCTACGGCATACTGTGGTAGATGGCGCCTTTGGTAGGCTGTAGTGTTACACCTTTGGTGTTAATCAGAAAGTTTGATTAAATCAGATGATTATATTAATATTCAATTTAATAATGTAATTTTACATAGATATCAGCTTATTTTTCAATAAAAATAAAATTTATTGAAATATAGATAAAAAGAAAGGTAAGATAATTCCGGACTAACTGGGGAAAGCATAAAGAATCTCCCTCTAGGATCCAAGTCAAAGGAAATATAAATGTTTCAACCGAAGCTCAAGCAGGAGCGTATACCAAATTTAGAAGGAAGACAACGGAAAAATGTCGACCGGAACAGGAACTCGAACACTGGACCTCCCGTTTTCCAGGATATACAGAAATACGCTATACGCTCCTGCTTGAGCATCGGTTGAATTATTTCTACTTCCTTTGACTTGAATTTCATGCACTTTTGATCAAATTTCGCAATGCCCATTATTCACGTATTTCCTATAACTGGGGTGTGAACAATGTGATTAGTGGATATTAGGTGAGCCTGGCTTAGGTTTACGAGAATGGAGGGATGTGAATCGGTCCTTGGACGTCGACTCGGATTAGCTCAGTGGTTGGGTGCCATTTTTGTATTTCTTCTCCCTATAGGATCTAAATGACTACCTTCGGGGAGGTGGATAGAATTTCAACAAAAGCTAGAAAACAAGATGTAACGGACAAATACATCTGCTCGGGTTTTGGCGACGCAGAAACAAAACAAAGGAGACGGCAGTTGACACTTGGGCCATAAAACCTAGAGTCAGTGTCTCGCTCGGGAGTTTCCCAAAATTGTGTGAGAAATTTTGTCTCCGAACTTTTCATCATCCACCTAGAGTGTTTCAGTCAGCATACTTAAATTTACGGACTGTGTACAACATAAGACTACATGTATATTACCATCAAACTTCAGTCTCTCGTCACTATTAGGTGAAATTTTGAAAACTTCATGAATGTATGATAATGCTACTTTTAAAATGCTAACGTATGATGATTCTGAGAAAGGTTGTTTTTTCCACAAGGAAAGATTTTTAAAAACTTCTTTTCGTTTGCACGTGTAAACCACTTATTTAGTCTGTGGTTATGAAGTGTGAAGTTACCGCAGTTCTTACGACCTGTCCTTGTCGTTTACATGAAAACTAATCGGGCCCAACTTAGACTACATCCCTGAATAGCAAACACCAAAAGCATACATTGGGCTAGGGCGGATCGTATTTCTGTGTTTGGTCGACTTGTTGACACTTTCGCCGAAGTCTTGTGTGGAAAAGTAATCAACTAACGTTCTCGATACAAAAATACTCTCAGGGTCAAGTCGTCATTCGTTGTATTGCGTAAAACAATTACCCAGGCAAGTACATCTTATACTGCAATAAGGATCTGAAATAATTGATTAATAGATATATTTTCTGAAGCATGAAACATGAAAATTACGAGTAGAAAACTGAATTTTGAATTGAAATTTAAATCATTTTTCACTAAACCTGCGTGTTGCGAGTTACGAATGAAATGTAACGGATGGAGCATAACGTCACTGAAGTTAAATCGGGTCATAGCCTACCTATATTTCTTCGCAGTAATCTAGCTTCAAAACTCGACTACTTTCCCAGTATATCAGTATATCACACTTAAATTTTAATGAGACACCAGAGAGACGGACCGTTGTGCCCCTTTCACATGTTGTACGATTGATCGCCTTTAGATTTCTTTACTGGTTAAAGATTAACCATCACAACCACCCAGGATGGACTATTTTCAATGTATTAATAAAACAACAACCAGCTTTGGTTAGTCCATTCAAGTTTAATTGCAATTTTTTTGTAATATGTCAGTTATAATGTTAAAACAGAATCTTTCGCCTACGTATAAGGCATAGTCATCTGAAATATAAGAAAACAAAACATATGATATGTTAATTCTCATTTGAAATACATAAAAGAAACCATTTCTCCAAAGGATTCACACCTGTTAACACCATCAAAAAATTAATACAAGCTTAGTAATCATCGCGGTGTTTATATAGAAACCTGTGCAATCACAGGATCTTCATGCAACTACATTGCTTATTTTAGTTTAAATAATATAACAATCCAAACATGAATCTCCTAATTATTCTTTATATTAATATTTTTAAAACAATTTATACATTTTGTGTTGTGGTCTGATGCAACCCTCCATGCTAACCTATCTTGCGCAAACGTTTTCATTTCCTTATAACTAGCACAACCAATTTACAAGACCCTTGTGTCTTAAAACGTGGCCTATTAATCTATCTTAGTCAACGTCCTCCATATTGTTCGCCTTTCCTCTATTCTTTTTATACATTTTAGGAACATAATTTAAACCAAAACCTTAAAAATTTGTATTATAGAATTTTTTAAAAACAATTTTCCAATATTCTCATTACACTTTCATTTTATTTAGAATATTAGTTAAAGTGGTTCCCACCACACCAATTTCACTCCTGCTAATAACACAGTTTTTGAGGTTCTGTTGTATATAAATTCCTTCAATTATTTTTCTTTTGAAAAGGAACGGTTGACTAAGTAAAATCTCCACATCATCACACATGTTTAAAGATTGTAACTAAATAATATTCTGTATAATAGTTGTTTATATTAGCTCAGTGAAGCACAGATAGTTTGAAAGAAAAAGATAAATGAATTATCATTTTAAGGTTATTGAACTCGTGATAGAAACCTGGCAACAGAAAGCTCCCGATATTCCCCGAGGGCTCGAACTCTGGAGAAAGCATAAAAGGCGTCACTAATGTTTTACGCCTTCCATTACCATACTCCGTGCCACTAAATCACTGAACCAAGGTTAACGATGAGACTACCTTGAAATTCTTTTCACTTTCTTGGATTACTGTTCACTGGCACATTTATGGAGCCAAAACAACCCCCCATGGCGTTTATCCAAATCGTAATTTATTACTAGATATTTTTAGACAGGCTAATTAAAGCAAACTGATGTCCAGGAAAACTTGAGACATTTCTTTATTAATTTTGAAACAATTTGCCCTGTTTTCGTATGGGGATGAAAACATTGTCAACTCATTGATTATGGTCTGTACTATTGATAAGACAGAATATGAGATAAATGTTTTTTCTGTGACGCGTAAAACAGTAATAAGTTTATATTCCCCTACTTACGAGTAAAAACTGTCAACCGATGATAAGTCTTAACAAATTATAGGGCATATAGTAGGGAGCGGGCGACACTGAAAAATGCCAAGAATCTGACATTTAAATTTATAATCATTAATGAGTTATGACATAGCTTAGGCTTTCACAGCCGTCAACTAAAAATAAATATAACAATCCGTTGTCCGTTACCCGAGAATTCTGTAACGTTTAATTCAGATAACAACTCAGTTACATATAACTAGCTATGACTTCGTTCGCGCTGAACTTGGACAAATAACTCTTTTTATTTTGCCGTAAAAATGAAGCAACAGGTACAGAATATTGATAAACATGAATTCACTATATATATATATATATATATGAAGTACGGTGTTCTTTATTTATGATAGCTTCAGGGCAAACGTTATAACTCGCAGTTGGTTTTGAGCAGGTCCCGATTTCATACGTTTCGGCACAATTTGATACAAACTTCCACAGCCAGAAAATTCAATTTTATTTATTGGGATAAATTATATTTATTTTAGTTGCTTTCAAAAATGAGAAATTACTAAATATTAAAATTTACCTGTCGCGACAAATAAAACTAATTTACGTATACACCGTATAGAGGATCCAAAGAAGTTCTCAGGGTGTTATCTCCCTGTCAACGTTAGGTTAATTACGTCGCGAATCCCGATGAAACAATGAATGGAGCGAAAATTCTCTCTCTCTCATGCTGCCAAAATTACGCTTATAATAACACAGTAAGTCCAATGAATGGTGTTGCTACACCTAATATGACATATAACTCGCAATTGGTTTTCAAGTCGGCTTTCGCGCGGCAATTCAATGGATTTATAAATCTTTATATTGATATATTCTGATTCTGCAAGATACCGAAATGAATGACACACGAAAGTTTAAGTTTAAATTCCTGTTTCAAAAGACGAAAGTTTCATTATAATTCGTTAAGCCGTTTAGGATAGTATAGACATCCAGCATTCAAATTTTGGGTATTTGGATACGCGTATGTCAAGAAACATTTCCCGTGCCATATTTTATATTAATATTTTTATATATTGTATTAATATCTTCTACAATATATCGAAATGAATCATGCAAGGATATTTAAGTTAAATCTCCTGTTTTTAAACCCTAAAATTTTCATTTAAATCCGTTTAACCGTTTCGGAGCCTATTCGAGACAAACTACCACACAGACACTTCAATTTTATTTATTGGTGTACACTATGTGGGTGTCCGCTATTGCCCGCGAATTTATTTATATCTGTCCGCTAGATTATTTAATTCTGCAGTAATCTCTTTGTTAACACGTGATTAAGCCATCAGAATGAGAGTCAAATTTTTGAGAAATTATCTTTTCACGCTCCTTACTTTATGAGAGCTGACGAGATAGCTTAAAGTATCTTAGTCAAGCCAAGAGTTCTACTGATAACTTAAATTAGCACAGTAAATTAAAAAAGTTTGAACTTACTGGGTGTTTTAAGACAGGTGAAAACACTCCTGTATCTTAAGGGAGTCAAATGTACTCCTGGTGCTTTGAGAGACTGAGAAATACCCCCGGTCCCTTAAGAATGCAAAAATATTCTAGGTACAACAATAGAGTTAAGAATAGTAACACCAATCTCTCTGTGGTTGAACTATTACTTATGTTGCATGTTGAATGTCAGAATTGAACTCGGTGACTTCCACAAGCCCAGATTATGGCAGGACGCTCCTTCCCCCTTATGGATGCTCTCCCAACAATTGCGAATAGGGTTCACATTGAACACAAACACTGTTCAAAAAACTCTATCAGTATCACTAACGCTGAAAAATATTTACTCACCGTAAATTCTGCATTTTATGTGCGTCATAAATTTTCGTACTCTCCGTCCCTGCCCCTAAGTGTTGTAGTAGTGTCTTACACCAACAGTGCTTGTTCATTGGTCGCAAGTAACACGTGTGCGAAATTTGTCGCAGTTTTCGACGGTTTAAATTTGAATGCGTAGCATAGACACATTCTTCAAACTGTTAATTTTATTTATAATAATAAACCATCTATTCGGTTTATTTAGCGTGAAATAATGTTACAAGTTGCACTGCAGATGAATGATCATTACTATGTAAAGAAAAACCAATAGTTCGCGGAAAGAAATTAAATTTTTAAATACACTAAATAGAAAAGAGCTTTAGACTCTGTTTAAACATTATGGAAAATAAAATATCTGCTTGACAGTTTCGTTTACTTTTAAAAATTTCTTCCATGACATAATTGGTCTCAACTTTATAAATGCTTACAGAACATATATTTTAGATCAGGAATGACATCTTTACTTTGAACCTGAAATAAAAAAGTTGATTAAAACATTTGTTTAACACATTTCATTGACGGCAGTAAAATAATTTTAAATGCTTTTCGATTGTATATGTTGTCATTATGTAACATATCTGAACAATTTTCAACAGTTCTCAGTCATAATAATTTCCTTGATCCGCGGCAGCCCGGGATGTTTCGGCGCCGCCGTTTGGACACGGGCCAGTTGGGTGCCAGACGTTTTGTCGCGGGAACGTTTTGGCGCTGGCCTATTGGGAACGATATATGTAATAAAAATTATTATGAACGAGCACACGATAGTCGCTTAACATAACTAGAAATAAAATATAAATTTACCCAACCAAATCGTGATTATAGCAGAAAATGTCAAAGTTTACATTATTGAATTAAAAATCATGACATTCTTGAAAGATATAACATAAACGTTAGTTCATAATAAATATAACAAACAAATTGCAATGTTTTCTGTGAATTAGTTAGTCATATCCGACGTTTCGTCTTCTACGGTATTAAGTAATTAAGATACCTTTAAATTATAAGATTTCCACAATTAAAGTTTTAACTTTTGTAAAAATAATAATAAATAGTCTTCATTTTGTCCTTCTAATATCACCGGCAGTCAATTTCGAGTTGCTCTGTGAACGTCTGGTACTCATAGTTTCACTGCCACTAACCATACCAGAAGAAAATTCAAGATTTATCACCTTTGTCATTACGAGTTGGGAATTATAAACACCCGCTGAAATTCGTCGATTAATTTGATAAATACTCATAAATTTATCACATTTACCAAATATAGAGGTAATAATATATTGGCAATGTTTTATCACTTTTACTGTAACGTATTACATATTTGATGATTTTATTGCGTTCACAAGTAGTCAGTTTAAAATTAGACTTATTCTCTTTAATTCTGATATTTAAAGTTCTCTTCGTTTATAAAATTAATTGTTTTGATTGTAATTTCTATTATATAGACCAAACGAACAAAACCCTGAATTAAGAATTAAAAAGCAGAAGTCTAGTATTAAACTGTTCACTTGTGAAAATAATTCAATCATCAAACATTGTATATATATATTAATTATCGTTTCGATTTTGAAAACAGTTTACTTTAGAAAGAGAATTACCTTTTATAAAAAGATTAGTTTCTAAAACGTTACACATTAAAAGTCAACGTAGTAAGGTAAATGTTTTAAATATGACACTAATAATCATAAGTTATACGATGTATATTTTAACTTCTTTGATCCTTTACTGTTTAATCTCTGATCTTCCCGTATTCAAATTACAGTCTTTATTTTGCAGCTATCGGAGAAATATTCGTAGCTCGCAGCGAACCGATCGGCTTGTTTAAATTATTTCAGTAATGCTTTATTTTCGATTATTGTCTGTTAATGCTCATATTTATCATTATAAGACTTACATGCAATTATATAAAATTAAAATATAAATTTATAAATGAATACGTGTATGGGATAATGATCTACTAGACGAATACTTTAGTGAATTGAAATAAACATCTATTTGCAAGTCAAACTTTTATTAAATGGACAAACTTGCGTCATACTAATAACATAATTATGCCATTGCAATTTACATAGAGATTAACGCTAATGCTTAAAAACTACTTGCAGTCAAATGAAAGGCAGTTCATTAGCATGATGAATTTAACTTTGGAGCACACAACGATACGGAAACTTAAAGACGGACTTCGAAATGTGCAGAAGGGCCAAGACATTTATTTAGAGAAACTTTTGCTAGTAAAAAGTCACTAATCAAGTTTAAAAATATCGTGACGAATTTAAAATAATTTTGTCATGTAAGAAATTATCGTGACCGTATTATTTACGCGAAATAGCTTATACATATGGTAAAAAATTAATATTCTGTTCGTTTACAATAATTTAAGCTTCTCAATACCAATAAAATATTTTTTGAAGTAATCGGCCGGAATCTAGAAATGTGGTCAAGGATAGGTCTCAGACAGAATATGTGAAGAGAATTCGGGAAATACCTAACGGTCGTTACCTCTGAAATAAATGATCTTGTAAAACGGAGGGGAGAGTATCTCGCTTCAACACGTGCATTCAACACCATCATCAACTGTGTCACCTTCCAGATTCCTTTTCCTTGTGGGAAAGTCATTAACCCTAAGTCGCCAAAATTTGGCATTTATTATGCAGCAGCGAGGTAAGCAGAAGAAAAGACATTACTTTAACTCTATAAGGATTTAATAATCTTGTCTCGTCTTACTGAAATCAACCAAAGTTTATTTTTAAAAATATACTCACATTTCCACTTCTATAAAACTTTAATTCCTGGGTCTCCATAAAGTAAGAAACCTGTATCCATTTCTTTTTAATCTTACTATAATCCAAGCCGTAATCCCAGATATGAAAAAGGTGACCAGCGCAAGCAGCAAAATGTCGATCAGCAGATACTGACGCCATGTTAGATCTAATGCAGTTGAACGTACATGTTTTGTTCCATTGTGACGCAGAACATATTCTACCCACCAAACGCTCAACTGCAGGGAAGATTGAGGCTCATCCTTGAAAATTACAGACAGACGATCCATGTTCTCCTTGTACCTAAAACAATTATATATAACTTTGTTTAAACGATCACTTGAGCACCATTTAATTACTTGTCCTTTGTATTTGTTTCCAAATCTGGTTTTCTAGTTTCGTAGATGCATACAGTGAATACTAAAACTAGTTCTATAATATAACATGAATATCGTAATACATTTTAATCCTTAAACCGCCCGAATCGGTTTCTCGTGGCAACTTGTCAGAACGCTGGAACCGATATACTCGGCTACCTTATTTTAATAGAAAAGCGCAACCGAATTTCCTCGGTAACAACGTCTATTGAATAAAATACCATCTGCTGTTAATAGGAGTTATATTTGGTGCACTCAAGTGAATAATTTAGCAAAAACGACTCAGCTTTCGCACGAGCGGGACAATACCACACACTCAGAGGCTTTGGAATTGAAGCTCGGATAATTAGAAATTTTATCGCATGAACATAATTTTTCGTAAAATTGGCTGTTATTTGCTAGCTTTTGTGCTTTCATTAATATCATCTTCAAGATTTTATTTCATAATCAACCATTTTCTAAATTCAAGAAGATAGTATTTTGAGTGAATTTTATTATTTACTTATAGTAAAGACTGTTGCAGAATTTATTTTTATAATAACCTTGCGCTACAATTTCATTGTAGCATTGTGATGTAGTGATTGTCATACATGCCCCACGAATAAAAAATCATGTTTCTTATTTTCTAGGTAAAATGTAAGGTTTTCTTCAAAAGTGTATACTTGGCTTCTATGGTGTATATACCTGTAAAGTTTGTAGTGAAATATTTCACTTCCATTCTAATCATCCGTTTCTATGAGCTTACCATGTTTGCAAACAATCTGTATAATAAATGTATATTGAAATTAGTAATGCGCAATGCTAGAACATTAATCTAATCAGCTCAGTCAAGGAAGACTTGGGCAGGGAAGACGTTTGTCAGGTTTCCCTTCGTGTGCGACGGAATGCATAAAGCAGACCATCAGAGCTTTGGAGCAACACAGTGCGAAACACGCAAGATATATACAGATTCGTAAAATAATAATAAAAAGCATAAATAGTCAAATGTTGTGGCACAATACTGTTACCATGAAATGAAAATGAGATACTAAAATGCAATTATCACATAACTGAGAATTGATTCTGAGCAATCTAAAATTTACTGCACCGATTTGTAAGTAAATCACCTAAATATTTAGAACTGAAACTTAACCAGGTTTACTTGCCTTTCGTCGTTTAGAATATTTCTAATGCTGTCAGATAATTTCTGGGTTGCAATTTCTTCTAAATCCAAATAAAGGCCAGCTCCTTCATTCGCAATTTTCTGAGCATTTATTTTTTGTTCTCTGAGAAACGGTATCCCTAAGACAGGAACCGAATGGTATATAGCTTCTTGCAGGCTTTGAATTCCACATTGGGACACAAATAACTTTACGTTACGGTGCGCTGTAAATGTTCATCAATGTTCCATTACTTATATTTATTACAATTCAAGTTTCAAATTTAATTTGTCTAGTCTGCTAGCTACTGAAACAATTGTATTTATTGATTTTACATGCGCCATAAGTCCGCAGTAGTTCCATCAAAATCAGTACAGAAAAAATTATTAGCATTAGAACAGAAAAGAAAGTCAGATTACATTAATCACACTCACACTTAATTGTGAAATATTAAAGGCTTATACGCCAATTCATCCAGTCTTTTTTCAAACTTTTAGCGTTCTGGGGAAATCTTCAAGCAATCTTGCAAGTAAACTAATACGAACGCTGATTTTTTTTTTACGAAAGAAAATTTCTCTACATTTGTTCCTTTATATCTGTCTTTAATTTTATTCCCGTGGTCGTTTCGTAAAATAAAATTTCGTGTAGATTTGTGACTTTACTACAGAACAGATCCGTTTGTGCGCTTTAAATAATGTCCTCAATCTCATTCGCCTGTCTGAAAGCTTCTCTAAGCAGGAATTTGCTTCACTCCGAGCATGAAATAATCTTAATGATACCTTTTTCTGAATGATATCCAACGCGTGATTCTATTCGTTCATATATGGACCCCAACACACGTTACTAACTTAAACTTACTTGCACTCTTCTTTACAACTCAATTTACGAAGTGCAAAGATCCCTTGCTACCGTATTGATTTGATCACATCAAAAACTTTAATTTTATTGTAATTCTTATATATTACATATTTTCAATGTCTTCTAATTTGTATTTTATTGGCTGAAAATTTCTAATCTTTATAAATGAAATCACCTTGCTCTTAGAAGAATTTATTCTTATTTAGTTGAACAGCGACCATGGATCAATTTTGTTTACATTCATTCTGGAACAACTATTTATTCCCTTATAAATAATACAGTATCAGTAAAAAGCTTTATGCTTGAGCTAATGCCTACGGTCACGTCACTTATATAAGTTAAGAACATCAATGACCCAATAATACTTTGTTGTGGATCTCCCGTTGTAACTTGTACTGTGAGAGTTCATAATTTACCTTCACTTTATAAGCTGGTGTTTGCTAAGAAATTCCCGAATCCATTGTAATACTCGAGTGTGCATTCCTATTCCGTAAAGTTTTTGCAAAAGACGATCCTGAGGTACATCATCAAATGATTTCGCAAAGGTTATTATTGTCGCATCAATTTGATCAATTTTCAAGAAATTTCCTGACATAAAGATATTAACTGACTGTCACATAGCTATCGCGTTCTGAATCTATGTAGACTACTGTGAATAAGTCGGTTCTACTGCCAGAATTTCCGCAGATTGTTGTACCTTTGATAACATTGATAAGATTGCATGACGAAGACTATAAATTAAATGTTAATGTGAAATATACTTTCCTTGATGATTTACTCCTGAGGATGAAGTATTTCACCATGCATACGATATTGGAAATGTACACTTCATGTTGAAGTTTAATGATTACCTAAAATATCTTGTTGAGGAAACCACTCAGATACGAAGATGTTTTCGTGGTCCAATTTTAAATCGGAAGTATCCCACTTGAGTAAGACACGCTGGGGAAGTTGTTGGAGTGTACTGAACAGCATACTGATGACAGACTCCGGTAGTCTTCTTGTCTCAATGTTGGTTCCCAGGCTGAAGAACACAACTCCGTTATCGGCTCCGTCAATAAAATGCTGCATCTTCTGCAACGGTAATTCCGCATTAATGGTTTTTTTCAGTCCAGAAATTCGAGTTAGTCGGTGACGGGAAACACACCTCTGGAAGAGGACGTGAGCTCTTTTCTATGTGAATTCCTCTCATACCGACAATGTACGGTAAAAGCGGCTGTGGATAACCAACACTCCAGTCACCGTGATAGAGTACCAGACTGAAATTCCGGTCAGATTCAACAATCGATGGAGTATCAGCATCTAGATATTTACGAACCAAATCTTGTTGCAGCGGAATGACCCAGTACAACCAAGTGGAAATTATTTTCAAATAGGAATATACTGATATCATTCTCTCCCAAAACGTTTTGTGATCTGTATGAGACAGCACAATATCGGGCATATAACTTGGATTGTAGGGATTTCCTGCAGCGTCACAAAGCCACGTTGGCGCGAGAAATGATATTACCGACACTGTAGGTGGTGATCCAAAACGGTGAACGATACCATCCAAGCATACAAATGCCATTCTCTCTATAATTATTACGTCAAATGAACTGTTGTATGCCCTGAAATACAGATAACGTTAAATAATAGAATATACAATTAAGTAATATTTATTTGCTATTTACATACTAACAGTTACCCAGAATATCAACAATTGTAAAACGTTCTTGATTTTCAGGGACACTTGTCAGCGTGCCTATTTCTCTTAAGTTTATCTTCGGTTTCCCTTGGCAATGTATGGGGAAAGTAGCGGATATAGCCCTTTATCACTAATTAGTTGCTAAAACAATGAAAATCCAAATCAGTATGGCAGGATAGGATGTAGTGCCTACTGCTCCTGATTCAGTCCCGCGACTATCAGTTGTAAACTCGTTACTTACTATACACTAATAGAATCCAAATATATTTTTACTAGAAATATAAGTTGGGTACTAAAACATATATTGTTAAGCTATTATTAGAATTCGGGATGATGGAACGTCAAATAGAATGCGAGTTAGAAGCTATATGGACACTGCCTCTACTTTGGCCTATTTGTAGATTTACGAAAGCTTTTGATATTGTTAACTGGAGAACACTATTAAGATTTTGAAGACGACACGAATAAAATATCGAGAAAGAAGTCTTATCCATAACATCAACAGAAGGCAGGCAGCTGTAATAAGAATTAAAAATCAAGAAAATAAAGCATAAATCAATAAAGGAATCAGACAAGGATGCAGTCTGTCGCCCAACTTGTTTACCTTATATATAGAACAGGCTATGAAGAAAGTTAAAACGGAATATGGAAAAGTAATCATACTGCAAGGAGAATAAATAAGAACCCTACGCTTTGCCGATGATATTCTAGTATTAGGGGAACTACAGGTTGACTTGGAAACCATAATAAGTGGCATGAACGGGGGCCTGGAGAAAGAGTTCAATATGAGGATTAATAGAGGGAAAACCAAGGTGATGGAATGGTATGGGATACAGTGGAAAAACATATGGTTTTGTTAAAATTTGAGGGAAAATTTGAAGAGTTAAGGAAATTCTTCTACTATGGGCAGCATAATAACTAGGGGGTACCAATTAAAGTAGATAAAAATAGTAGATAGTACAGGCAAGGATAGGCAATCGCAAAACGGGAAGATTTACCTTGCCAATAATATAAGTGTTAATATTAGGAAACCGTTGCAAAAATTTTCGTATGGAGCGTGGAGGTATATGGGTGCGAAACGTGGACGATAAGGAGTTCCGGACAGAAAAAGAATGGAAGCCTTTGAAATGTGGTGTTATAGGCGAAAGCTGAAAATCAGATGGCTGGATAGAATCACAAACGAGGGAATTCTAAACAGAATAGGGGAAAGCGAACAATATGGAGGACGCTGACCAAGAGAAGGGATAGATAAATAGGCCACGTTTTAAGACATGATGGTTTTGTAAAATTAGCATTAGAGGTAAATGTGTGGTGAAAGAACAGAAGAGGAAGGCCAAGGATGGAATGCGCTAAGCAGTTTAGGGATGATATGGGATGGCTTGCGTAGAATAGGTTAGTGTGGACGGACCAGTCTAAGGACTGATTACTACAGAAACATATTTTTGTTTTTACGAAATGGCCAAGCTACAATCTGACAGTATCAATATGAAATATATTCCTAAAAGATACTCGTTATTTAATTTAACGTAGAGTGTCAGATGTATTGTCATCAACGCTTCATTTATGAGGCTGCCTAATATGAGATCAATAGTGGATCAAATTTATTCAAAATTTTATGTTTATTTTGTAATTATTAGCACATATTGAAGTCTCACTGTTACATCTATAAGTTCAATATATGTTTTTTTCCATTGCACTGTGACTTTAAATAGCACGATAAAGTACGGAACTATCTGATGGCGTATGAAGATAATCTTGTGAGATCACAATTTCTTTCGTCTTGTCCAGCTAATAGCTTCGCGTTTATGAAGAGATGAAGCAACTCAGCTGACGTAGTTGTGTCCAGGATACTCGTCTAACACTCCGCGGAAAGGGACGCTTAATGTCTAAGAAAGCTAATTTTAGGAACAAGCTACACATAGCAGTATTGTGTTCAGGTCGTGCAGCAGTATTCTCATCGAAGGCATCAAAATGTCGCCCCTTAAATTATTTTCTTTCAAATAACATTAGTTTAAATAAACTTAAACAAACCCATAAACAATATCCTTTTATTAATTGGTCAACATATTTAAAACAGTGTCATAATGTGGTCCCTCTCCGTGTCATAGCATGGACAAGTGTCAGTTTGAAGCACTTAAGCGAGCAAGAATTATTTTATTTGGTTTAATAATGAGTTAATTCTTATGTATTATAAATATACAATAATAAATATTTAGAATCATATCTCTACCAAGTTATGAAATGTGAACACGAGTCCTTGTCATTTATCTTTATAAGATTTGATAAATCTGACTAAGCACCTACTGTAATATAACCAAAATATTTTGTTTTTAAAAATTATTAAAGAAATACTAATTTACCCTAACCTAAGAAATGTTGCTTACTCCAAAAATTGATGTAACCCAGGAGATTTGAGATGAGCTTCACACATTATGCTTCCGAGTAAAGTGATACTATTAGAGACAAAATTAATGAACTCGAGATCAGTAGGCGTTCTCATTGTGAATGTATGAACATCATCTTTCCACACCTCGTAGAGGAATGACTGGTCGATGTCTTTGTAATTTCTATGAGGTTCCTGTAAAGAGCAAGAAATGCATTAATAAAATACTTAGTTTTCTTAAAGATATTATTTTTCAAATTTTTAAGATTTCTTAAAATAAAATAATTCTCCTGCAGTCTGCGGTATAAATAATCACTTTTAAGTGACGTTTCAAATTCGGCACTTACACTGAGTTATACGGAAGTCGGTCCATTGTTATAATTAGCCTGTCTTTCAGAAATTACTGACTTCCTTTGGATACAAGTTTTCATATAGTTAAATAATCACCGGATCGCGTATGCCATAATATTCTCATTCTTCCTTTAAATTTCCTGTTATAATTTTTTTTAAATTTTTTCCCATATATGTTTTGAAAAATACTTTCATAGTGTAAACTGGAACGCACTACTAAGGATTTTGAAAATAACAGTAATAAAATATTGAGAAAAAAGGATTATAATTATCCTCTTCAGGAGGCAGTCAGCAGTAATTAGAATTGAAAGACAAGAAAAGAAAGCGGAAATCAACAAAGGAGTAAGACAAGGATGATAATAAAGTGAAAAATGAATCATACTGCAAGAAGAAGAATTAAAAACCCAAAGATTTTCAGATGATATTGAGGTATTAGGGGAGTAAGAAGAAGACTTGGAAACCATAATAACTAGCATGAACATGGACCTGGAAGAAGAGTAGAACTTGAAGATTAATAGAAGAAAAACCATGGTAATGGGTGTAATATGGGAAATAACAAAAGGTGTTAGATTGGGAAGGGATATTGTGAAGGATGTTAAGTAATTTCGCTTTTTGGACAGCATAATAACTAGGGTTGATGGAAGTATGGAATACATAAAGAATAGAATAGAACAGGTAAGAAAGGGATTCACAAAAAGGAGGAATTTATTTACGGTTAATATAAGCATTAATATTAGGACATCATTATTAAAAATGTGTGTATGGAGTGTGGCGTTGTATGGGAGCGATACGTGGACGATAGAATACGAATGACAGAAAAGTATAAAAGCCTTTGAAATATGATGCTATAGGAGAATGCAGAAAATCAGATGGGTGGATAGAGTAACTAATTAGGAAGTTCTAAGCAGAATAATAGAAGACAGAAAACTATGGAGGACTTTGACCAAGAGAAAGGATAGATTAATAAACCACGTTCTAAGACATGAGGGTTTGTAAAATTAGCATTAGAGGTAAATGTGTGGGGTAAGAACAGAAGAGAGGGGCTAAGGATTGAATACGCTTAGTAGATTAGAGAGGATATGGGATGTGGTAGTTATGTAGAAATGTACAGGCTTGCGCAGAATAGGTTACCGTGGACTGTGCCAGTCTAAGGACTGATTACCACAGAATCATATTTTTGTTATTTTTACGAAATGGCGGAGCAAAAATCTGACCATATCAATATTATTAAATATATTCCTAGAAGAAAAGTTTCATCAATCGACAGATAGTCGTCATTTAATTTAATGCGGAGTGTCAGATGTATTATTATCAACGCTTTATTTATAAGACTGCCTAATTATAAATATGTCCAGGAAAAACAATACATTATGTACTTGTGAACATACTGTTGCAGTATATAGTTACTTTGAGTGGTTGTGGGCTAATGACGGTGATTTCATGTCCTCTATCAGCCAGAGCTTTCATCAACGCCTGATACACAATTTGATGACTGTAGTTTGGAGTCAAAAACAGTCCTAGAATTTTCGCCCCGTTGATTGGTTGAGCAAATTGCAAACACGCTACTACGCACAGGCCCAACAGAACAAAAGTCATTCTGAAAAATAAAGGCACTGATATGAACAGAAGCAACTCATTTCCAAATAATACTTAACAATTTTTATGAACCGACATATTTTCAATTCTTACAACAGAAGTCACAATGATTCGTTGGTACGTGTCATGAATGGTAACATCTGAAAAATCGTTTTAATATAATAATTAACTTTCACCTGAGAAACATTGGTCACAGCAGTTCCGTTTGAGCTCATCTACTATACTTAAAAGAAATAATTGATCATAAATTGGGTTTTGTGAAGGTTATTTCACATATAACGATATATATAAATTGCCGTCGAATAATTTATTTATTTTGGGAGGGGAGGGGGGCGAAACATGCTACATGAGGATGATCCTGAAACAAGCGTAGAAAAGGGGATTGAAAAGGTGGGACGTGAATCGTAGAGTAAGGTAGCAAAAACTTTTTTTATTAACAGGATACATGAAGATAATCCTGAAATGGCAACTTCCCTTTAAAATCATAGTAAGGGAATTGAAATGGGGGATTTGGAAGGTAGAGCAAAGTAGATAGTCCCCAAGCTATAGTTCACAGATCCTACCCGGTTTTCACCTAAAGAGTTGCAGGGAAATCCCTATAAAACCTGTATCAGGTATATCGGGCTATTGAGTACTATTCTCACGCCCTTTCGAATGACGGGAGACGAGTTTCTTGTGAGGACTCAGCATTCCCTTCTCTGTGTCTCCACCAGTTATAGGAGATAGCTGATGGTGTGATCGAATGGGATCAGCGGACATCTCTTATCGTATGACCAAAGTTTCCTGCTCCAGTACATACGCCTTCTAAAATAGATTAAGGTACCTCGACATGTGAGAACCTTGAAAAAACCAGAGAGAGTACCAGGCATTCGCAAAGGAGAACCCCGTAGTCAATCTGGGAAGAAATGCCTGCGAGAGAAAACTCTAGCATTCACTCAAGCCTAATTATAAACAATGCATTTATTTATGAAAAATGTTCTTAGTTTCACGTGAACGTGTTTTCTTATCTCCTCGACTTATTTACTCAGGTTTAAAGTTATCAGAAGGCCTAAGAAACGCTATCATGCAGATGCAGTCTCGTAGATGTAAACAAACTGGAGAATATAATGTATTGGCTTTGTTAATTGATATTTATCTGCAATCACCTAATTAATGCTATACTTACGCTTGCTTTACCTAGCTATGCATTATTTTTCAATGCGTATATTTCTTTTAAAAATCGAATTAAATGAAGAAATGAGTATTCTGTTCGTTATAATTACTTGAATTATTGACAACTTTGGTATTAGTTATATTTATACCCGTTAATTTTGCACTTAAAATAGTCGGATAAAACAGAATAAGTGAAACTTTAAATTATTTTTCTATATTTTAAGAAATACAACGTTCTTACATTTGCATAAGAGGAATTCCGATTATTTCTAATTGTTTACCTCTCTCGCGTACCGATGAAGCTGAACTGTCGCTCCGAAGAATTTGAGGTTCCTTAACGGCCTTATCACATATGAGGTATTCGTGACTCCAGAATAAACATCACGTGTGGCGCCATGTTCTGTATAATTACGCCCTAATTTAGCAAGTAAGGTAAGGTCAAACGTAATCTGGGTTGTCAAGGAAGTCGCAAACATCTGTCTCATACCTGTAAAGATGTAGAACTTTTCCAGCTTTTAAACCATAGAATAATTTTATAAGTAAATAATATATTTGATATTCGTTCTCATAAAAATAATTTGTGGTTACAAAGAGTTTCTTAAGCGGAGCGTCACCTATATTTAAATAGTATAATTAATTAATCCTATTTGGAATCATTTAAGTCTATTTTATTTTACACTAAATTGGTGCCCGTCGATGCCCGGAATTTATATAAGTTACTTTATATTAGCCCACGCACATACTTTATGAGGGCTTAATTTCATCATAAACACCGCGAAGTATAAGTATATTTAAAAATTGTACAATATCCAGAGAGACACTGTCGATCTCACTAACTACAAAAATATTTATTCCCATACAAATATCCGCCTATTATGCACGTTTTAAATTTCCGTACCTTCCAGCCCTGCCCCCAGGGGTGGTGTAGTGTTTTGCCCTTGCTTGCTTCCTCGTGTACCAAATTTGGTGGAAAATTGATCCACTCGTCTAGATATGTATACGGCACATTCGTACAGTCAGTTATATTTATTAGGAAATAATACTTCAACCATCGCTTTTAATCGGAGTGAAATCATTTGTATAGATACATATACTTGTACATATGTAGGAAAAGTAAAATTTAGTGTGTCGGCTGTGGTCTTTAAATAATCAATCTGAACTGCTTATTTTTAAAAAATATTTATAAACTAATAAAAATTTTCATTACTTACGAATATATAGCATAAGATAACATGAACTTAAGCAATGATACTTAATAATTGTTAAGGAAGTGGAAATACTTCAAGTGAAGCTCAGTTAGCTTATAGCAGAAAGATAGGAATGGAAAAATGTCGAACCAAGTCCCGGGTCCGGTCGACATTTTCCATTCCTATTTTTCTGCTTAATAATTTTTTTCGCGATTGTTCCATCGGGAAATTAACTTTTAGTTACAGAAAGAGATCCCTCTGACGCCAGGGACGTATTCCACAAACATTTAAATTGCAACCTATAAAAAGTTAATATTACTAACAAATTAAAAAGTATCATTACTTAAAAAAAGTTAATTTAACTGCAGCAATATTTCACACTAAACAACAATTTAATTCTCTCGTTTGACAGGAGTCACGAGGGCATTGTTGTTGAAGACCTTTGAGCAGTCTCATGCAACCCTCCATGCTATCCTATCTTGAGCAAGCCTTCTACAAAACTACTACATCCACCCTAATCTGCTTATCGGATTCCATCAATTTCCTCCCTTTTTTAATAAAATTATTATTATTACATCCATCTTCCAGTTCTATATGTCTTTAGGGCAGATCCTTTTTCGGCCTGAAAGAGGGGAAAGAAGGAACTTAAATATTCAAAATATCGACAAAAATCTTATTTCCGATGATAGCGCTGAACAAAAACCTTTTATGATAATAATTTTTCCATATGTAAATCAGTAACAGTAACCAAAACTATAATTTTGATTTCTATTTTATTTAGCAGCAGCTTTTGGCATTGCCATAGTCATCTACAAAATCAAATACAATTTTTTTGAAACATTACAATTTTATTTATACATAATGGAATTTGTTTTGGTTATTGTGACTGATTAACACAGGGAAAATTATTATCATATCAAATAAACATGTCTTTTGGAAAAATTTAATAAATTCTTTGAAGAAACTGTCTTTTATTTTTATAGATCATTAGTATTACGCAATTAGAATGAACATTTCCTACACACTTCCAAACACTATAAAAATTGTTTTCCAAAAATACGATTTTTTATTGCTCAATAAAGGGTTAGTCTTTCTTTGGCTGCGTATCTGTATGATTTGTAAATTAATAGATTAATAACATAAAGGTTGTCAATGTTGCTATCATATAGGGATTATAATAATAATGAATGCTGAAAATCAGATGGGTGGATATAAACACTAACGAGGAGGTCCTAAACAGAATAGGGGAAAAGCGAACAATATGGAGGACGTTGACCAAGAGAAGGGATAGATTAATAGGCCACGTTTTAAGACATGAGGGTCTTGCAAAATTAGCATTAAAGGGAAGTGTGTGGGGAAATAGCAGAAGAGATCGGCCAAAAATGGAATATGCTAAGCAGTTTAGGGAGGATGTGGTTTGTAATAGTTATGCGGAAACTAATAGGCTAGCGCAAGATAAGTTAGCATGAATGGTTACATCAAAGCAGACTTAGGACTGTATACAACAACAAGTTTAGGGCTAACGTATTTGATATTATCCAAACATTTAAGCTTTCTAAGACTTCGTCAACTTCGTTGTTTAGTCTTGTCGAGTCAAAATCTGAAATGATGACGTTCGTGTCATCAGCATATTAAACTGATTTCTGAGGATTAATACAGCTAGAATGGTCATTTATGTGTAATATTAATAGAAGTTGACCTAAAATGGATCCCTGATATTATATTTTGAACATCATACAGGTCAATCCTACCACTTTTGTTTTCATACTTAGTATTAGTATATTGTACTCTGAGGAAACCATACTGTAGTAGAGATACTAATCGGATGTGAATTGCTTTTTCGATTATTTTTAAAACATAGGTGAAAGGAAAAAGGTCGATAGTTAGATATTTCCGAAGATGAACCTGTTTTGAAAAGAAGTAAAACCTTAGCTATCTTGAGAGATTTCGGAAATACTCCCGCAGAAAAACACGAATAATTAATAAGTTGTCGTGGAGCTGTAATCACATTTGCACATTTAATTACAGGTTTGCTGCTGATATTGTTCATGTCTGGTGGATGAAAGCAGTTTGAGTTACGTATTACACTAATGATTTCGGTATTGTAACTGGTATTACAAAAATGTAGTTCCCGGGATGAATGACAGTTTTTAAATTGATAAACTAATTTAATTGTGAGCAATTTGGTGTCGCCGGCGATATTACAGCGGATCTTACGTATAAAAATAAGTGAGTGTTTTAGGCGGATAAATATTGATAATGGAAAATGAATTTATATAACGATCTCTGTAAATATAATTCTGTGATTCATATACTTTCGTAAATGTAACTTGTGTACTTGTCGAGTTGGCATCGATGTTACGTAACCACGTGATATAAAATTACGGCTCATCTTGTCAAACATATAGCTATTTTGTAACACAAACCATTTTTTGTTGTTGCATACATGGTAAGGAAGATTACAAAGATATCTTGGCGTCTCTAGACACGGGTTGCGCTCTGTTCTCCCAAGAGACAGGAGCGCGTGCTGCAATATTGCGAGTTGACAGAAGCACGTGGCTAACTGGTTCTTGCGAATTGCCTCTGATATATGGAAATAACTTATTCCTATCGCAACCGTACTTTCAAAGAAGTATATATATATATATATATATATATATATGTATATATAGAAGTGAATACTTAAATCTATTCAGGAGAATACCGGGAAAGATCCTTAATCCTCTTTTTTTCTTTGTTTTTGGGGTTAACAGGCTACATGAGGATGGTACTGGAACAGGCAACTCCCCTTTAATAGCATAGGAAGAGAATTGAAAAGGGGGGATGCGGAAGGTAGAGAAAGGTAGCCAAGGGTTAACTAGGGCCCCCGGGCTATGGTGTAAGGATCCTACCCGGTGTTTCACCTAAAGAGATGCAGGAAAACCCTAGAAAACCTGTATCAGGTAGGTCGGGCATTCAGTACTATTCTCACGCCCTTCCGAATGACGGGAAACGAGTTTGCTGTCTCCACAAGTTTGAGGAGGCAGTTGACCGACTGATCCAATGGGATCAGAGGACAATTCGAGCCATATGCCCAAGGTCTTCGACCCCAGTACATATACCTCCTAAAATAGGTGAAGGTGTCTCGGCATGTGAGAACTTTGATAAAAGAAACAGAGAGAGTGCGAGGCATCCCCTACATTATCAGGTGAGCCCCGCAGTCACTCTGGAACAAGCGCCTACGAGACTGCATCCTTGCGTCTATCCCCAATGCTGTGTAGCTTATATATAGAACAGGCGATGAAGAAGGTTAAAATAGAATATGGAAAAGGTATCACACTGCAATGTGATGAAATAAAGATCCCATGCTTGGCCGATGATATTGTAGTATTAGGGGAGTTAGACGAATACTTCGAAACCATCATAAATTGCATGAACGAGGTCCTCGAGAGATTCAATACTAGGATTAATATAGACGGAAAACCAATGTAATGGAGTGTAGTTTGTGAAATAGTTGAATAACAAAGGGTGTTAGATTGGAAGGGATATTTTGAAGGAAGTTAAGGAATTCTGCTTCTCGGGAAGCATACTAACTAAGGATGATAGAAGTATAGTAGACATAAAAAGTAGGATAGCACAGGCAAGGATGGCTATTGCAAAAAAGAGGAATTTTCTTACGAGTTATATTTGTGTTAGTATTAGGAAATCATTGCTAAAAATATTCGTATGGAGTGTGGCTTTAGATGGGTGCGAAATGCGGAAGGGAGTAGTTGCAGAAAGGAAAAGTATAGAAGGCTTTGAAATGTTGTGCTATAGGAGAATTCTGAAAATCAAATGCCTGGATATAGTATCTAAAAGGGACTTTAAGCAAAATAGGGGAAGAGAGAACAATATGGAGGACGTCGACCAATAGAAGGGATATATTAACAGGCCATGTTTTGAGTCGTGAAGGTCTTGTATAATTAGCATTTAAGGGAAGTGTGTGGGGTAAGAGCCGAAGAGGGAGGCCAAGCATGAAATACGCTAAGTAGTTTAGAGATGAATGTGGTAGTTTTGCGGAAATGAAAAGTCTTGCGCTCTCTCTAAATCATAATTTATCCTCGTAGGTGTTCCCATGTAATAATACCCGAATTTGCTGTTAAAATTTTCTTCCCACTCCGACTTCTAAAGTATATTTTAAAGTATAAAATAGTTATTAACGTCTGTAAGTTTAAATTAATGTTTTAATGAGGTCAAAAAGAGACATAAATTAATAAAATAAAACAAACAATAACTTAATACAACTGCATGTTTCGGTCCTAATAAAGTTAACTATAGTTCAACGTGAAGAATTTCCAGATCAGGACCAAAACATCTAGTTGTATTAAATTATTGTTTGTTTTATTTTTCAATTTTTTGTCCGTTTGTCGCCTCATTGAAATATTAATTTTTTTACTTTAGTCTGTACAAATAGTTTCATGAAATTTTTCCACGTGGCAACTTTGGATATGAAACAAGTGTATAATAATATTAATATATATATATATATATAGATATTACGAGTTTTATGTTTACAGATTACACAACCAGTCATGAACCTACATTTTGTTATGTTTTCCAGCTGGGACGCGGTTTTTCTACCGTGTACTCCTATTTCTTAGCGCAATCAGATTCACGTAAAAAAGTTTCCTTGTTTAATAAAATAAAATACAGTGTAAAAACATGTTTGAAAGCGTATACGGATGTATGTTGTAATTGCTACAGTTGATGCAATGGGAGAATGAAGACATGTCCGTAATTTTGTATCAGAGCTGCGACTGGATTTGTTTCACACAAGAATGTTATGGAAAATTTTCACCTGAACTGTCCAAGATATTCACAATAACTGGGAGTTAAATCCCCATGAATATGTTACGCTGCACAGGCGTTTAAACAACAGGATTGTTGTGAACAGTTGTTTACGTAGACGACCCCTGGGGCGAAATAGTGCGGTATCAGTAAAATTACGAGAATGCTATATTATTAACTCTTAATAATCAAAGAAATAACTTTGGTAAATTTCATTACAAGTTAAACTGTGAAATACTAAATTTTTAAGCTATAATCTAATAAAAATTCAGTTAACGTAACAGTGATTTTATGAATGGAAAGAAAAGGGAAAAATATATTTAACTTTTCTAAATATTTTAGTAACACTAGGAGTTACTCAGGGCTCTTTGACGTGTTTCATGCATAGCAGAGCAAGAGATTATTGCCCTTTGTATTTTATTTTTCATTCATCCTCCCCTCGTTTCCAGGTTGGCCGGCAGTCCTGCAAAAGCAGTTTCCTGGTTAGGCCTTTGAAACAGATATGACTCAGGAAACGTGTCTCCACTTTGTTTCATTGTGAGATCTGGAACCACATCGCCTTTCCTGGACTCCTTGAAGCCACCTTCGTCTTCCTTCTTTGCTAGCTCCTCTCAGGCTAACTTTTTCGGGGTCTTTCCTACCTCTAACTCACTTCCCCTAAAAACTTCACGTTTCTCTCCACTCTCTACGGGTTACCGTCTCTACCTCAGCCCTTGAAATTCAAATTTTAGGAGGAGCCACCCCTCTCCGCTACTCCGCGTCAACAGCATTTTAGATACAGTCTACTAGAGAATAACCACGTCGCAGCCACTTCCCCACATGGTAATGAATATAAAGGGGTAATGCGGGTGGAAGAACAAGGTAGCCAAGAGTTATCTAGAGTACTCTATCTGTAGTTGAACGATAACAAACAGCATTGCATATAAATACGCTGCAGAAAACACATAAGAGACGTCAGGAAGTTCATTTCATTGACGCTGTCAGATTACAGGGTGGTCTCTACCCTTTATGGGCATAGGAGGGGATAGAAAGTGGGAAAGGTAGAGTATTATAGCATAATAATTCATTATTGTGCTACAAATCTAATTTATAATATTTTCAATGATCTCCATGTGGCTTAACTTCGAACATGTAACTGGAGGAATTCTTTTTACCTATCTATACAGATAATTAACATGTGTAAGAAGTAAAGGAATAATTTTTATTACCTCTTCTTAATTACGGATTTAACCCGAAGATATGTCTTTTCTTGTCATTTCTTGAATCTAATATGCGTAAGTTTTCAATTAGTACACCATAACACATTTTTAGGGTACGATAACAGAATCAATTGCCAACTGATTTCAGTGTTGTTGGTAATAAATCAACTCATTCGATTAAGCACTTCAGAAGGAGTTTTCCATAATATATAGTTCCGATTGATATATATATTATAACGTCCCGCTCCATCTGGAAAATCACTTTGTAACGAATTAAGATTTTTGGATTAATACTAGGAAATTTTAATTAAAAATGTATTATTATTATTACAATTTTTATATAATTACTTTAGTTCGCGTCAAACGGGGGAATGTTGTTAGCGACCGATATTACGGTGATTAGCTCTTACAAAGTCATATTTTCTATGCTAATAAATAAAATTGAAGTGTGTCTCCATCTTACTGATTTTCTGGCCGTATTTTTGTCTCGAATAGTCTCCAAAACGAGTCAACGAATTTTAATGAAAATTTGAGGGTCTAAAAACAGAAATTTTAAGTTAAATATTCGTGCATATTTCATTTCTATGATATAATTACTATATAAATATTAAAATTAATTCTGCGGTACAGTTTCTTGGCAAACGTACGTTTGAATCTTCAAAAAGGGAATTCGGGTTGTCTGAAATCTTGATTTATTTATGCTCTTTACGCCTTTACGGATTTAATGAAAATTTCAGGGACTGAAATAGGAATATTAACTTTAATTTTCGTGTATGTTTCATTTCGATATATTGCATAGTTCAGAAGATATTATTGTAAATATTTATAAATCCATTCGACTGCCGCGCGAAAGGCGTAGTGAAAACCAACTGCGAGTTAAAAGTCCTATTAGGCGTTCCTATACCATTCACCCCACTTACTTTATTATTATAAGCGTCGTTTTGGCAGAATAAGAGAGAGAGAGTGGGGGCGTACATTCTCAATAAAATTATTGTTGTAAACGTGTGAAAGCGGAACCTGTTCAAAACCAACTGCGAGTTATATGGTTTGCCGTGAAGCGGTCATAAATGAATGATACCGTACTTTTTTAAGGGTAAAATAAATAGAGCTACATCCACGCGAGCGAAATCGCAAGCATGACTGCTTATAAATATAATTGTGTAGCTGAGCTGCGGCTATGGTAGATGGACATTGCATTCGTATTGTTGCAGATGTTCAGTCTTGAATTTGGAGCAATGATCATGTAGAGGTTGTTGCAGTCAAATATGATGAGTTTAGTCGTTAACGGAGTATCGTGGTTCGTGCATGATGGTTGAGGAGATCTGCAAAACAAGTAATAGTTGGTAAGGGTATTGTGGAGGGCTGTAATTCTATATACTTAGGTATTGGAAATTGTGGAATAACAAAGATGTTAGATTGGGAAGGAATATTATAAAGTTAGCTAAGGAATTCTGCTACTTGGGCATCATAATAACAAGGAATGATAGAAGTATAGAAGAGAGCAAGAGTAGATTAATTGAGAAAAGAGAACGATACAATATAGAAGAAAAATGGGCAATCTTGAGGAAAGAAATGACTAGAATAGCTGACAAAAAAAATAGGAAGAATAGCTCAGACCAATAGCAAAGAATAGCAAAATAATTGGTAAATGTTGTGTGTTATCGTTCAACTACAGATAGAGTACTCTAGTTAACTCTTGGTTACCTTGTTCTTCCGCCCGGATTACCCCTTTCTATTCATTACCATGCGGGGAAGTGTCTGCAACGTGGATTATCCTCAAGTAGACTATATGTAAAATGACAAAAAAAAAGATCTTTAATGTTCCAGTATTATAAGTACAAGGCAAACTCCTTAGATACATATTAATTTCATATTATGCATTTGTAGAAAATGATTATGAAAACGTCTGATTGTTATAAAATGAAACGGGATATTGTAGACCATTCGTGGATGTCGTTTACTCTCTCTCTCCTTCCTGTGGTGCGTTGGTCATCAACTTCGGACAGCATGAGATGGTGGAGGAAGAGCGTTGCTCCCGTGCGAGAGTACTTTCACTAGCTGCTCACTTTTTGATTGTTATTATTACACAATTGTGTCGTGCATGGTCACTGTGATGAGAGCTCTTCGAGGCGGGGAAATTTCACTTTCACGATGATGGGACATTGGTCAGCTAATTAATGTTCCTTAGGGATGAAGCTCCTTTATTACGATCACAACATAAGATCATACGCAGTTAAATGAACTGTGCAGCTTTTCTTTCTTATAAAATGGGTGGTACGTAATTTTATGATTAACCTTGTATAAATTAACGTTAACTGACAAGTAAATGTACAAAATATCTTTAGTTCCTGCTAAATACCAATCCCTCCAAGATTTTTGCAGTTCGTATGAGTTATTTTTTGCCTGATCGAATTAGTTGTTTGGTATACTTTTTTAGTAATAATGATGCAGATATTTAACGTCACCCTTTAAAACATTCAAGTCAGCCCAGTAATGTCCGCAAATAATTCTTACTCATTATGAAGGGTGAATTTAAATTTACGCTAACACACGTCCTGACTTGAAATGGAAGATATAAACATGTGTCCGGAAATGGACAATTTCAAGTTGTTCTGGCACACAATAATCGCACCCACATCACGAACTGTAACCACGAGATGCAATGCAAGCGTTAACACGCTCCATCCTGCAGTAGCCACATTATCTGTCACACTTTCATAGCAAAAGAAAGTCCAGATACGCTTGTCCGTTGAGGAGTTGCAGAGGAATAATTAGTCCGGTTTGCTGTTCTGAGACAGTACAGAGCGTTGGACAAAACCACTATAGGCCCAGTGCCAATCAGTACGCGACGAAGTGCGAAAACGCAGCGCAAAGTAAGAGACAGCAGTCAATTTGAGCCCTCCATTATAACGTCGTTGCTTAGCATACTTTTATACAAGATTTACTTATCCAGCATATATAACGGGAAAACTTTCCACCATTGATATCTAAGAGCTGCTGTCTCACAGCGAATTATTACGTTAAAAACGTAGACGTTTTAAAAAAATTTTATAGTTACGCCTTGTAATCACCCATGTCATTTTATTTCCTTATACTGTATCAGTCTTAATTAATTCTTTCAGTTCATAATGTATCATCAAACATGACTTAATTATTTTTTATCTCAGAATTTATCTGTGATTCTACAAAAATCGTAATCAAGGTTGCTTATTTATTGGGAGTGAAACGCTGCCTTACAATTTCACTTGTTGCCTTCGTCTGTCTGCATCCGATGTCAATTTCCTACCGCGATTCCGATGATTTATCAACGACAGCGAACGTCAACGCGTTGATCCGCTGTCATTCATTTAATGAATTGAATGAATTTGTTCTACACTTGAATTATTCTGTAACCAAAATTACCTACATCGTTGCATGTTCGACGTAGTACGTATCACACTGTAAGTCAGCTCAACGCCTTGCTGAACTGTCTCTGTCATGACTGCTCATCATCCCAGAGCTTTTATCTCGCTATTTGTGTGGGCGTCATTCATATGCTAACACATCGCTCGCAGCGGGAAAGATGTTAACTCTCTACTCGGACACTTGATGTGGGGCGGACATTTGTGGCAAAAGATTATCACTATTCACTAGAAGGAGCTCATAACTGGCGCTGCTTCATCCACTTTAATAAGCTGTTGAAAGTATCGCAGAAATTTTAATCTGAAATGGTGACCTACTATCATTATGGAATACGCGAGAACTCTCTAAAGTAGTACATGAATGCTAACCTAACTCTATTCACGAGACAGCAATGCTAAAAGTATATATAAACTTGACACAGTATCCTAGAGAAATGAGGTTAGATGCGTTTCTTATAAACAGGTTACACGTGCCATTTGACACGTATTCGCACATGATCATTAAACAAATTGAAGTCTGGTGACTACATGATAATATCATTTATTTCATTGCGGTATGAAGTAAGCACACCCAGATAATATATCTTTGCCCGGTGATTCGTTTGTATTAGCCCTCTACAGTAATCTCTTTGTCAATAAGTGATTAAACCATCAGAGAGATCGCCACATTTTTGAGAATTTACCTTTTTAGGCCACTGTCATCAAAGGCGTACAACTGAACACTGAAAACAAAATGTTGTAATTAGTTTAGATGTAAATCCCCGCACAATGAACATGTGTATAAATCGTAATTCAAACAATGCGCCTTTCTCATTTGCACACATCATTTGATCAATGTCGAATAAATCGATAAATAATACACTCAGTATGCACGCAATTACAATACACGGGATATATAAGAACTCAGTTATCCGAATTCAAAGTGTCAAAACAATGCCAAGCTTCGACGCAATGAACTTGCGCATGTATTGATGCATAAGTCAAATACCACAAATTATTTAAACGGACAGGCTAAAAATTTGGGATTAAATGATTATATTATGTAAGAAAACCAAAAATAATTATGGACGGAAAATAAAAATCAAATCTTGATGTCTACAACAATGCCACCTACCGGGTCCAAAAGATGACTCCATAAATATATTAAATAAAAATTTATCAAACCTAGGAGTAGAAGTATTACGAGCAAATGCACACCGGACTTTTATATATAAAGATACATTATCTGGGTAAGCTTACTTCGTAATCAATGAAATTATTGTACAAGGTCTTTAATGATAAGATTAGTTTTCCTACAACTATTTGTCTACGGTGACTACTATTGAAGGAAAAGCGACTTGGGTCTCTCTTTTATAAGTCTAACTCAGTGTTGCCCAAATTTTTTCTGCCTAGGAACACTTCTCAAAATCAGACATTCTAACGGAACACTTACCTTTAATGTTGCGTGATTCTAGTTCTAAAAAGTAAAAACATATTTAATTTAGTAATTATTTTTAAATAGAAACTATAATATAATATAAATATGAACAAATTAAGTTCTTAGTGACTTTGATGATTTTGTGTCCTTGAATTGCATATCTTGATATCAGGCACAATATTTGTAAATTGAATTTTAACATCTGGTGTGGCGTCGAGCCTTTTTCTGCACTTTGACATCATTGCAGCATAATGAGAAAATCCAGCTTCTTATAAACGGAAGTAGGCCTAAAATAACAATAGCTTGTTTTGAAATATTGGAGTACTCTTCTGACAAACTCACCTAGAAATTACTTAAAGTCTGATCATCGCATTTTTGTTTCAAATTATGCCACTGATTAAGTCAATTATATTTTCATAGTCACTTTCACTTAAACCTACTGGCTTAGCTGTCACAGAAAATGAGATCGTTAGATTCAATTCATGAAATCCAAAATGGTATTTTTTATCGAAAGATGTAACTTTATCTCTTGTATTTAAAATTGTAATATTTTTTCTTGAAATGATTATTTCATTGCACTTTTTAAAAATAAATGCTAGATATGCAAGTTTATCAACCATGAAGGATTTAGTAAAACTTCAACAAAATGTTTTCCTGCATTTTTTTTCTTTAAAAAGACCAACAACTCACTTCTAAGTTCAATAAGTCTTAATAGAGCTTTTCCGCTGGATAGCCAACTCACTTCAGTATGTAATAAAAGTGCTATATTCACTGCCCACGTCATCGCACTAAACCTTAAATAATCTGAATTGAAGTGACCTGTAAACTTTTCCTGCGGATTTCCGGTTGAGAACCATTGCACTGGACGGTCCTGACAGATTTCAATTATGCTCTATGAATTACATTCCACAAACTGAGATGTACAGATTGATACATTTGTTGAACATAACTGCTCTATATGAAGTAAAATAAAATATTTACTTTATAATTCTGGACTACGGCAATGTCTATCTCACTCGTACAGTGTTCTGGATGAGTGAACACATTCACATTTGTTGATTCTTCTTATTGTCGTGGGAAACAAGGACCATGGTTTCTTTGTTTCGCAACATTGTCATTCGATTTTCTCCCGTTCGATGAAATCGGAGCTTTTGTCTTATGAACTGATTAAGTAGTATTATAACATGATATTATAATCCATAGTATAGATAGAATCACTCCAAATTCTTGTGGAACACCATTTCAGGCCCACGATGGTTCCATGGAACACAGTTTGTGAAACCCGGGCCGGGTCTAACTCATTGTTCCGATATCAAGACTTTTTTATTTAATACTTTCTTGTAATTTCTTAACTACAACTACACCATTATTGATTAAGGGGTGTCCCGTCTTGATGGAAAACAAATTCCCTGACGTCAGCACCGAGCTGCGGGAACAACCACAACTGCAACATATCCAGGTAACATTTACTGGTCACAGTTTGTTCAGCGAAGAAAAGCGGTCCATTCATTTGTGTTTGTGACGCTGCACAGGAAACATTCGTCTTTAGCGAATTTCATTAAACTGTCACGACCGTATGTCGATTTTCCCTGCCCAGAATCGCATATTATGACGGTTCACGTTCCCGGATAAGTGGAACGTTAATTCATCGCTGAATATCAACTAGACGGCGAAATCCTCGTCTTCCTATGCTTCCTGCATGTTGACGCAAAATTTTAGTCAACGGGTGTAATCCTCCAGCTTTAATTGTTGCAGCAGCTACACACGGTAAGGTTTAAAATGCAACCGGTGACGCAAAATCTTCCACACAGTTTTCTTGTAGTATTCCAAGTGCACGGCTTGCACTGGCCGTTGATTTTATTGAACTACACACGAGAGTATCCCTCATTCTCTCCACTGTTTATTCTGGTACTCTTGGTCGACCGACCGGTACTTTTCCCTTTACACAAGGTTACATGGCAGATATTTTCCATACTTTCTTCTGAAAGCGCGTTGCATAGCTATAACAGTACAACATCTGACATATGCAAGCACACAGAAACTCTTTTTTTCCTTCCCTCCATTTTCGACTGGTACTAACCTCGTACTACTTTCTATCGAAAAGATAATGAACTCGTACTGGAATACACAATACAAACATGGTGAGTTGGTGGTTCCTTTCATATATCATCTTGTGTGTGCGTGGCATGCTTTTGAAAATATAGACTTTTCAGAACGAATGAATCATTTATGCCACTGAAAAATATAATAAACAAATGAATTAAATTGGTGATAATATGCAATTTATTTTTGGGCATAAATGCAGTGGTGGAGTAAATTATATTACAAACTAAATAATTTCCGACCGATTTTTACAAACAGTTTTTATTTTTTAAACGACGTTTCGGAAGAAGGTGTGAATATGCGCCGAAACGTCTTTTAAATAAAAAATAAAAACTGTCTGTAAAAATCGGTCTTAAATTACTTAATTAGTGATTTTAATAGCAGACGTTAATCTATTTAATAAATTATATTATATTTCGTTTGAATAATAAATCCGATTGCCATAAAAGTTAACAGATTTCATTTTGTAAAGAAGTTTTCTAGTGTTCAAATTTAATTATTGATATGCATACACTTAAAATTTATGAAATTTTTGCTCCCTGCACAATATAACAGATTTCGACCAAAACACATTAAAAATGAAATGAGACTTTATAGAAATAAAATGTTTAGTTGCCGTCTAAAAATTCAAATAACAATGTAAAAAAGTTCTCCTAATCACCAAGGTGTGCGTAAAAGAGTTCAGCAACAAATAGTTTAGGATTTTATTTAGAAACCAATTAATTAATTATGGCTCCTACACCTCAAGATATATACTGTAACATGAAAGTTACAGCCCGTTTCCCAATGACCTTCAAATTGCCAGACACCATTGTTGCGAGCCAGTCAGGAAGCGGGTATTACGACCGCGTGCAACGCGGACCAAGTGATTTTCTTATGTTGGGCGAACCGACTGCAAGAGTTAAGAATTAGTAGGCTCACAGATGGCGGGACAATTTGGATAAGTTATTAGTTATTGGAGTCAGGGGAAATATTTTTCTCAGTATGGCGAAGAAATTAAATATTGAAGCTGGGGAATCGCCAGTGGGGCGTGATCGAAAGGTGTGTCTGCGGGTTCGCGAACGTTTAGCGTCCGCGTGTAGTCATCGATGCTCTCGAACAAACCGCGGAAGTAGATGGTGAGACGCCGACCCGGATTAATAACGTGATTGAATTTGAGTGAATTACTTTACGACAGCGAGTTTCTTGAGTTCACGACGAGGGGCCGTAGCGAACAGATCTGTAAACTCTTATGTTAGAGACAATTCCCTGGAAACTACTTGTATCTCTTGGCTCGATTAAATGGTGTTTTGTTATAATTTAAAGTTTTTAGTAATTTCTGAAGTAAAGCCAAGGCGGAGTAACGTTACAATACATACATATCTAATACTTAATACTATACTAATGCTAAAGGTAAATTTATTCATAGAAAGAAATTCTGAAGTAAGAAATGTACAATTTATTTTTTATTAATTGGACTACAAATTTTTTATGAATAAATATATACAAAAATATACAAATTTGTTTAAAATTATGGTTATATGGTATAATGTTTAAAAATATTATACATACCTTCATGTATTTCGAAAGCAAATAAAATTTCTAACTTTCTTCAATGAATTAGTATGTGATTCCAGATTTCTATATTTATGTATGAACATATATATTTATAAAAAAAATTGTGATGTTTGAAATGTTGTAATTTATTTTGTAGATGAATATGGCAATTGCCGAAAGCTTGTTCCGAATAAAGTTTGGAAATCAAAATTGAATTATACTTGAGGTTTTTGGAAGTGACTGATATAAATAAAGGGAAAAATTTTATAATAATAAATTAATTATCAGTCTTTAAACAAAAATTTAATTAAGACCTTGTAGTTTTTTTAATCATTATAGCGTAATAGATTGTTTTTGATTGCATAAGTGAAAATTTTCGATAAATTTAGTTACTTGTGTATTATGATTTATGTAGATTTTCAATTGCGAAGTCGAAAAATACTTATAAGTTAAAATTTCTAAGAATTACCAACATTCACATAAAGAATTCAGATTTTTCCAATGAGAAAATTGAATAATGAGTTCTCTGGTTTCTACCCCCGGAAATATAGCTTGTAGAGCACAACGTTTCGATAGCTATCTCCGCTGTTGTCTTCAGGTCAAGCGAGATTACCCGGGTAGAAACCCGAGAACTCTATATTAAACATAAACATAATTAATATATTTTACTGTAATAAAAAGGTTCACTGAAAAGCCAACATAATTATAGCATACAGTAGTTTCACTCCATCAGAATATAATTGTCAAGTTGTTTAAAACTAAATTAAGAGGTTAAAGTCTATTTTTTTAAATACTTGAATTGAGTACACAACATGAATACAGGGATTGTAGCGTAGTGGTGACGCCACAGTAACGAAATTTACTTGAAGATATATCCATAAAAATAAGAGCTGAATTAATTGCTGAAGAAATAAGTACTCGGAAAATGCCGGACACCCAGCTAGTATTATACATAAAGAAAAAAACACTGAATCAGTGCTACTAGGTATTAAGTAAATCCTAAATTCCAATTGGGCCAAATTCTGCAGTCGTTAAAACAAAAGTTTATATTCGAACGGGTATCAAATTTATGCATTTTTAAAACGAGAAACAATCAAAGTGACAGCGTTTCTAGGGTTAACGATATTCCTTTATAAATCCTGAACAAAACTATTGAAATCTATTTTGTGCTTATTAGGAAAATAGAACGAAAGTTTTAGGTCAATGGTATTGATGACTATCCATTATGGTTTAAAATTTTCAGAGAAAAGCAAGTTGTCTGTGGCCGGATATGCACTGAATATACTTGTTCTCATCTCAGTTCTAGGGAGTAATATATCTGAAGTCAATTAAGCGCTGCCCTCACACGAATTGACATGATTGAGCTGTTAATTGATTCCTCACGCCAGTAATTAAGACGCGTTGCGATACGATCCAGGCCGAGCCTTCGACGACCAAAGCCGCGGCTGAATGTGTTGAGTGAGAATATGACAATGGGCGATTGTGTGGTCTTATTTGCTCCGCGTGGGATGTGAAAGTCTTAGAGGACACTGAGGCGACTCGCTGGCTTTCCAGCAGGAGTGAAAGTAGCATTTGTGCCACTGTAATTGTTAATGGACCCATAAAATAACTAACTAATACCTCTAATAAAACGAACTATTTTAAAACAATGACTTTATTGGAAAATTAGAAAGTATAATGTCAAGCTCGAACGGAAACGTCTGATACACTTGAATTTAAAACAATACGATCGAACGCACATAATAGTTGTCATAAGATCATAAACGTTCTGAAATAGTGTTTAAATCAGTACGCAGTGATGTTGGGGGGCACTGAGAATATAAATCTGATATAGGCCAATTACAGTCCAAATTCTCATGGTATGGGCCCACCACAGGGACAAGTGATACGGATCGGGTATGACGTCATGGAAGCATGTGGTCCCTAAGCGTCCTATATCGAACTATTTGTCTCAGTGTTCCCCATCTCACTACGTACAGTTTTAAACAGTTACCGTCCTCACCCTGTATATAGAATTAAGTTTAATAGCTCTTGGAGAACAGAAATAAGCGACTGTAAATTATATGGACTTAATTGTTATTCATTGCAAGTCATATTTAATGACGAATTACAATTACGTCAGTCCGTTTAAAATTAGGAGGCATGTATGATTTCCACGTGGGCAGACGCGCTGATGTCACATACACGTGGTCAGAAACGGTCTTCGTATACAAGAAACAACATAAAACAACGCGACAGCTCGAAAACGGTTTTGTTCCCTCTGCTTCATTTTAAGCCTTCTGATTTGTGAATTCAAGGCCAAACATATCTTGGGAAATAATAGTCGTGTGCCTTGTAATTTTAATCCAACTATAATGTTCATTATATATATATGTAACACTTGAAAATTTCTAGGTCCCAGATTTTCAGACTGCTGTGGATTAGTTGGCACGTCTTTTCAGTTCCGCGTTACTTTTTTCAAGTCGCGCTCTTCGAAACTTTCACATCTTCCTCCCGCAAATGCTGACTTTTAAACAAATCAGATTATTCAAATGAAACTACGAACCAGAATTAGGAGCAATCACTGACGCGCTTATATTTCAGTCCGGCGTAAATTATGGGCTCATCCCTAAATTGCAGACCTTGACAGCAACAATCGAGCTCTTCTCGTAGACGCCACGACTATGTACGGGCCCCACACATTGTTCAATGACATCTGCGTCAGCTAAAGCCCGCCGAACACCGAAGAATACACTACATAACTATATAGAGACATACATATTGTCACCTCCTATTCTCTGACTCGCATGTATCACCGTCCGTGAAACTGCAGAAGTGACGATCCCTAATTCGCCGGTTAGTGCGTGTAGATTGACGATGAAATTCAAAGTAATTAAAGAAACAAAAATAATAATATATTTACTCTTGCAATTTCAGATATTGATTATAATTTAAGTTACCGGCAGGGCGCCACCACTTCGTAGAGTGGAATAACATACACGCAAACAAAAATAAACATAAAATTTTACCAATAAAAAATGAACGGGAAGGAATAATAAATAAAAAGAAATTACATAAATGTAAAAAAGAAACACAAATTTAATTAAATCTTTCGGTAAGGTCTTTGACAGCAACTAGTATCTCAACAAAGGAAGTTTTCATTCATAAATATTCCGCTCCAACAACAGCCGCAACAACTTGATCACAAATGTACGATAAGACTTTTTAATCTTACAGTGATCGTCCGCTGGCCAATGTGCTGGACCATCCAGGAACCACTGCCCGAGGACCCTCTCCTCTCTCCCCCTCTGTTAAGGCCGTTTCCGAAGAAAATTTGAAGTCGTCACTCGGAGCCAGCAGCGATGCAACGCCAATATCGTGCAGGATACATGAAAGGAAAAACATTCAAGTGCGAATTAATATTCGATCCTGAACGTTTGGGAAACGACGATCTGTAGTCCTTTTAACACAAATTATACGTCGTTTGTGTTTTACTGCAATCCTTCCGCTGTCTCTCTCAGTCCAATAATGAATATTCTTATCTAATCTCAACCCATTCTACAAATTTTCTCAAAGCATTAAAAGAACTGCGATTAGTACTCTTTGATATTAAAAACAAAAAATTAATAGTCTTTAAACTAATTTTATCGAATAAATACCCTTTAGATATCATAAAATAATATCTTTGTGATAAGGAACAAATATGAATAAAAAAGTATTAATATTTTTATTACTTTAACTCGAATTATTTCGCGAAAAATAAACTGATAACACAGCTCATCACCATCAATTAACTTTCGTAACGCAAGATGTCGATGGAAATATGTAGCGGTTGCGAGAAGCATTACAATAAAATTACAAGAAACAAAATACGGGTACGCAAAGTGTACACATCTCTACATCATAACAAAAGATCCCCCACCGATTTGTGATCAGTGCAATGTACAGATCACAGTTGAACACCTGTTGAAGTACTGTCCAAAATTTGAAGAAGAGAGGAAAGAAATTTTAAAAGAAAATGGTCTTAACCAGCTTACAAAAGGAAAAAGGCACAGGAAAACTTAATGAAATTCTTAAAAAAATTAATTATACCATAAAATGTAAACTTTTAGTATATTTTCTTTCAGGTACATTTAAGGTTAGCACTGAAAATATAAATGTTAAGTAAAAATGTACAAAATTGTTAATTTAAAGTCAAAAAATGTAACGGATATTGTAATTTCGCATAAGTCGCTAATGACTTTTTTGTTTATGCGGCAATAAATAAATAAATTTTTAAAAAAAATATGTGTACGAAAGTAACGGATCGTTACAATATATAACGGTTTAAAAGTCAGCATTTGTGGGAGGAAGATGTGAAAGCTTCGAAGAACGCGACTTGAAAAAAGTAACGCGGAACTGAAAAGACATATTAACTAATCCACGGCAGTCTGAAAATCTAGGATCTAGAAATTTTCAGGCGGATCTACTTGAGTTGCGCCGACGTCTCTGCTTCAACCATCCATCGCTCGAAGCATTCCATTCCCCTCTCCGTGGCTCGATCCGTTAAGGAGGCAGGTGTCGACTGATCCAATAGGATTAGCGGACAACTGTTACCGTATGACCAAGGTCTGGGAACCTACTAAATACAGTCGAGTGCCTCGACATGAGGAAGGCTTGAAGAAACTGAGAGAGAAGGACGGACGCATCCCCGAAAGTAAGGTACATTCTCACTACAAAGAAACGCCAGTGAGAGAGAATTCCCCATTTATCATACCTTACAAACCTTTTCTTTATTGTGGGTGGAGGGGGGGGCTTCGGAGGGGTAACAGACTACATGCGGGTGATCCAGAAACAGGCAACTCCCCTTTAAAACATAGGAAGGGAATTTAAAGTTGGGTATGTGGAAGATAGAGCAAGGTAGCCCACTATTTACTACTGTTATCGGGATATAGTTTAAGATCCTGCCCAACGAAAACATTAGAAAACATGTATCAGGTAGGTCAATTTTTGGTGACAGACGAAATCAGGGTGATCCTGACAAAAACGTACTTCCATTAGTCATTAAGTCCACTTTCAAGCTTTTTCTCGTGATATAACTGAATAAACGAATTTTAAATAAGTAAATAGACGCCCAATAAGTCAGCAATGTATATTTTTACTATTTAATTAATACAAATACGATGTTTCGTCTCCCTTTTATTTTAATTAAATGATAACTGCTGGCTTAATGGCCGTCTTTTAACCTATTTACACTTAGAGTCAGAAAATTATGTTTCAATACATGGTTTTAGTTCAACACTCAGTGCCTCCGTAAAAAAATCAACATTATTGTTGTAAACTAGGTCCCCTTGTGGAGAAAAACCCTTTTGGTTCAAATTTGAAGAAAGTAGCACTGCTTTAGGAACGTGAGATCACGAACCAAGTCATTCAATTGTCCTGTGTAACCAAGTGATTTTCATTTGTACTAACTCATTCAAAAGGATCTGTGTCACTCCGTTGTAATTATTTAATGTCATCAGCATTTTAATATTTTTAGTCTTACTTATGTCTACTGTTGGAATTGGTATGAGAAGGCTTGGGTCATGAGCACTGGCTCAATTACTGTTTCTAATCAGCTTATTTAACAGTAGGTTTGGATATATTTCTCAAATCTGTTACATGAGCCTTCCAGAGGTCACAGGCAGCAATCGCCTAAAGCAAATATGTCATTTGTTAATTAAATTAAATAAAATTGTATTATTTTAATCACTGCGTTTCGCACTAAACGCTAATAACATGGAAACAGTTTTTTAAATATTACAAAACGTTGGTGGATAATTAAAATTTCTGCCTCCATTCTTTGATTGTCAGATGCAAATATTTAAGAATCATCTGAAATTATGCATTTGAATTGTTTATTGTTGATTAGTGTAATTAAAATTTTATGGGGAAACTACTAAAGGTGAGTGTTTATATACACGTTGGCGTACCGAACGTTGCTATTATTCTCGCGTCAACATCTAAAATCATATATTTTGGCCAATCGAATTAAGGTTCCAAATTGATATGTTTGGAGACAGCAGGTTATTTGTCAACGTAGAATTTTATGTTGGTTGTTAAAATTTACTGTAATTAATAACATTTCACCAACTATCTCTATCTTGTCAAAATCATATTTAAACGAAATTTTCGTCTTATGATTCTCGGAAATAATGGTATATAATTTCTTATAGTTTTATTTACATTGAACTAAATATGGAATTAATGCTGTCCATATTGTGTGAAAACTTATAATAATAATAATAGTTAGCTGTGCTGTACTGGTAATTTTGACGACTTTCATTGTATTTGAGCGCCGACCCGACACAATTTCTCCTGCACGGCGCGTCGCTGCGCTGCGCTTCTGGGAATGCGCTGACAGGCGCACAGTGACATTGCAACTCACACCTCAGCACCACAGCCGACCGTTTCGCTTTTCTTTCTCCTAGCCTTGACTTTTACCTTTCACAATGGCCAAATCAGACACATGCAGGTACGCGTGTAAGCCCGTTTGTTGCACACCTTCTGGAACTAACGTCGTATATTACTAAAAATGTTATAAACTAGCAATGCCCGCGACTTCAATCGCGCGGAACTTGGACAAATAACTCGTCATTTTGCTCTAAAAACGAAACAACAGTTACAGACTTTTGATAAAGTTGAATTCATTGAATATACAAAAAGAATGGTATCATTAATGAACGGTTTAGTGCAAACCGTATAACTCGCAGTTGGTTTTCACGCGTTTTCGGAACCAATGCGATTCAAACTTCCAGAAAGAAACTTCAATTACATATTCATTTTATTTTATTTTAAAAAAGAGCAATTACTAAATATTAAAATTTACCTGACGGGACAAATAAAACCAATTCACGTATACATCGTATCGACTATCTAAGAAAGTTTATTATTTCTCAGGGAGTTAGCTCTCTCCAAACAATAGGCTAATTACGGCGCGAATCCTGCTGCAATAATAGATGGAGTGAGGATACTCGACCTCCTTCTCTACATCTCTCATGCTGCCAAATTCACGCTTTTAGTAACACTGTAAGCCGATGATTAGCATGGGAACTCCTAATAAGACTTATATCTCGCAATTTATTTTCACGCCGGCATTCGCGCGGCAATTAAGTGGATTTATAAATATTTATATTAATATCTTCTGAACTCAGCAAGATATCAAAATGTAACGTACACGAAAATTTAAGTTAAAATTCCTGTTTCAATCGCTGAAATTTTCTTTTTAGAGATTGTGATGCGCGTATGCCAAGAAATCTTTCCCGAAGAATGTTTATATTAATATTTATACTAATATCTTCAGCAATATATCGAAATGAAATATAAACGAATATTTAAGTTAAATTTCCCCAATACATTTTTCTGGTTCCTCTACTGTTGGTATAATTGTACTAAGGTAGAGGTTAGAAAGAACAAATACATTAAACGAATTATAACAGCGTCTTTCTCAGTTTTTTGTTCCTTACGTTTCGTCTCTCATTTGAGACTTCTTCAGGAATAAAAATTTAGTTGTTCATGGACATCAGTCCATATAATATAATTTTATATAGAAATATATTTATATACTTTATTTCGACCGAAGGAATCATGGACTGAGGTCCATGAACAGCTACATTTTTATACCTGAAGAAGTCTCAAATGAGGGACGAAATGTTATTTAAATAAAATAAATACCTTGTTTCCGTAAAACTGGATAATATAATTAGAAAAGGGAGATTTTAACATTTTACATTTTAAAAATCATATTTTAAAAATTAAGAATTGATATTATATTTTCTGAAAATAAGAAAAAATTTATCAAATAATCTCTAAAATAGATTATTCTAGTATTTTTTACATATAAGAAGCAGGCTATTTCTGGGAATATGGAAGAGTTCTGCGAGGAGAGAAAATTTTTGCGGATATCCCTGATAGAAAACGAAAGAGAATCAGCATAATTGGTGGATGGATTTAGAAGAAATTCATAGCACCAATGACTGATACTTTTTATGTCCCCTACGCTAATGTAAGAATATATTTTTGTTTCAATAGTATATAAATATAGAAAGACATCTAAAACGTTATGCTCATAAATAATGAACCACGAAATGATAAATTAAAACAAATTACTACCTTTGATGAATAATAATAATAATAATTTGTTCGTCAATATTCTGAACAATATGTTGTATTTTATTAGACTGAGAGAAATGTATTTAAAAGAGATTCTAACGTACTACTTACCAAGATCTTATTTCTGTCTTTAACTTTCAGATCTAGTATTTATCTCCTCAAATTTAGACGCCCTAATTATGTCTGAATAACATCAATATTGTCACTCTGATATAAAAGTTTAATCTAACCTACAAAGGAGTGAACTTTTCTCGTCTTCAAATGATTAGTGTCCTGATCCCTTTTCATGACCTACACTTCTGAGTATATGTAAACATTTCCTCTCTCCCACCGTGCGTATGTGATAATGAGAGCCATTTACATACATACGCTAAGAGGTCCTTCTCTCTCTTCACATCAAACGGTTACCATTCATTCATCAATGTATCAATATAATACACATTAATAGGTCAGGCTTATGAAAATGTAATAGTAAAACTGAAAAAAAAATTAATTGACATTAAACACGTCTCTTTTTAATTAAGAAGGCAATATGTATTATATGTGAGATCAATCAAGAAATATCATAAGAATTTTGAAGGTTTTAGTTAGTTTCAGAGTTACACACAACAAATTATGCTCAAAATAACTAGTGACCTCAAAGACTGATGTTTATGTAAGACCTAAGTGATTTATGTTAATCCTATAAATAGTGTATGTACTGATATATTTTTATGAGTAGGCCTATTATGATTATGTCTTCTAAGTTTGTATGTATTTATTTATTTAACCCATAAATCGGTATTTTACCGATTGAAAATTCAATAAATATAATTTTCCAAATAGGAAAATATATAAATAAAATTTTTAATAAATGCATTATATGTAATTATAAGTAAAAGAAAACATTGTAATCTATATACCTGAAAACCTTTGTCAGTTTATCATTACGTATGTTCCATCTGTAGGCGTCCAAACTACTGGTCCGAATTTGATGAAATTTGGCACACGTGTGCCTCAGAGTCCGAATCTGCCCATGATCTTTTAATTGTTTAAATATGCCCAAGTTATGTTTGTGAAAAAAGTGAAAAACACTACTCGTACTAGGCTTCGTATCCGACAAACGAATCAAGATCATAAATGAATACGGGTTGCCTATATTATTGATCTATGATACTATATATATTCTTTATAAACATTTCGCGTCGTACGCATAAAGCTAACTCCTTGAGAAATAATAAACCTTTCTGGGTCGTCGGTACTATGTGTACATGAATTAGTTATATTTTTCGCGTCAGGCTAATTTTAATATTTAGTAATTGCTTATTTATAAAAGCAAATAAAATATTACGAATTTCATCGTGACATTAGTCAAAGATAAAACTATTAAATTAAATAAACTTTAATAACAACAATACCATATATATGTGAAAAATGTGAAAATGTTAACAAACCTATTGGATATGTTTTTTCGGTGGTTTTCCGCCTCTAGCAAAGTCCGTACTCAACTTGAAGAAAGGAATAAGGGCTTTGTCTCCCCCAAACCTATCAGTAGATATATTTATTTCCAAGGGTAACCAATCCCCCTTCACCAGAGTTACAACTCAATAAGAAACACAATTTTGAAACCCCTCCAAATTTAGGCCTCTTTAGTTCCAAAACTGAGGATTTTAGAAACATTCTGAGAGTGCATACTCGATCGTAAATTCTATTCTCTACTATTTTGGTCATAGCACCGAAACCTGGTAAAAAAACTACCATTTTGATGATTTTTCGCCATTTACACAACCTAGGATTGAAAATAGATTATATTTGACAACAAAAATTAATTGTATTGTAATAAGCACTATTCCTGCTTCATTATTTACATAAACCTGAGAAACTACGGCTACTTTAGCTAGTTATTATTATGTTATTGTGATATTAACTCCTAAGACTGGTCTGATGTAATCCTCCATGGTAACCTATCTTGCGCAAGCCTTCTCATTTCCGCATGACTACTACATTCTCCATAATCTCCTTATCGTATTCCATTCTAACCTGACTCTTCTGTTCTTACCCCACACACTTCACTCTATTGCTAATTTCATTCTTTTCTTAGTCAACGTCCTCCATATTGTCCCCTCTTCCCCTAATCTGGTTAGTACTTCCTCGTTAGTGATTCCATCCACTCATCTGATTTTCAACATTCCCCTATAGCACCACATTTCAAATGCGTCTATTATTTTCCTTTCTGCAACAAGTCCACATTTCGCACCCATATAACTCCACATTCTATACGAACGTTTTTAGCAATGATTTCCTAATATTCATACTTATATTACACGTGAGTTAATTTCTCTATTTTGCGTAAACCTTCCTCGCATGTGCTATCCTACTCTTTATGTCTACCAGACTTTTACCATCCCTAGTTATTATGCTGCCCACGTAGCAGAATTCTTTAACCTCCTTCAAAATATCCCTTCCCAATCGAACACCTTTTGTTACTCCACTGTTTCCCATACTACACTCCATCACCTTGGTTTTCCTTCTATTAATCTTGATGTTGTATTCTTCCTCCAGAGCAATGTTCATGCCATTTATTATGTTTTTCAAGTTTTCTTCTGACTAATACTGCAATATTATCGTTAAACCGCAGGGTTTTTATTTCTTTTCCCTGCAATATGTTATTATAAAAATTTGAATAATATTAATTTGACATTTATTATTACAATGTACACTAATTGGTGAATTTTAGCCGGCTGTTTTTAATATTTACACAAACTCAATTCCTTATTAACTAGATACACGAAATATACACTAAGGGTCGTCTCATAGAGCATAACAAGAAACACAAATGCCACTTGAAATCGGCAGAACTGGGAAATGTGCAAAAGGTAACAAACATTAATCGTAAACTTTTCTTCTCAGCTTAGTTTGGAACTTCCCACTAGAATCGGTCCTGCTGCTTCCTCGTTCCTTGTACTTTGGTGCCCCGCACTGCATCACGTCTTTCCCCGTTGTTCAAATGTTCCTAGCAGGACACTCATCAATTTCTAACTTCTCGCTCTAAATGTTTCGAAAATAGAGGCAGGAGGGAAAGAAAATATTGTAATTATAACTAAAAATAGAAGTAAACTACAGGAGCAAACTATAGAAACGCTTCACCTAAGTATGTGATAAAATACCTATAAGTCAGAAGAATTATTAAATTTATTGATATAAGTTCATTACACAGCGTTTCGTCTCTTAGTTCGGGTCCTCAACTGGTGTTATAAAGAAGAAATAAATTTAAACCGAATAACTTTTGACATGCATGTCACTCATGCGTTGAGGTATAAAAACACCAGATGAGGTCCAAACTAAGGGATGAAACGCCGTGTAATGAACTGATGTCAATCAATTTAATAATTTTTCTAATAGGCCGTTTATCAATTCACTTTTGTTTATTTTTTGCGGATTGTGAATGTAAGAAAATATTTTTGTTTCAACAACTACCAGACTTGACAATCGAGGCAATGACTGCCGCAAGAAACAGGAACTGTTTTACGCTTTAACGGTATACGCAAAGTAATATGCGTTTACGGCACAAGTGTGTTGTAAAATGTGAAGAAAAAAAAAGAATATTACTCAGTTTCTATCCTATTATTTCGGATTCTTCTTCTTTTCACAGTCGCCTATTCACTATATGACACAAGAATGACCAAAGGTATGAGGTCAAATATCTTGCACTTTCCCAAAGTCTTTTCCGGGTAATAAATGGGTTCACCATTTATTAGCGGTGGCGGTATCTCACATTAACTCAATTCTTGATGGTGCTATAATATTAATTACCGTATCGACTTTTACATTCATCTTTTGATGGCGGCAACTAATTATCTGTTATTACCACCAGCCTACTTTTCCAAATTCGAATTGCCAATCGGAAATTTTTATTCCGACGTTATATTAAATAATGTATTGATTTACATCTATTTTATCGTAAATGACATTTTTATTAATGTTCGAAACTGTGACAAGATTGTAATTAACATAAGATATAATCTCTTTAAATGAGCTTATATTTATTTTTTAAATTAAGGTTTATAATTACTTTTTATTGGCTAGGTACCCGGCGATGCACGGGAAATAATTTAAATTAGCCCGCTACAGTATTTAATTCGAGAGTAATATCTTTGTCAACACGTGATTAAACAACACTTTTTTTTAATTTAACCCTATCACGCTCCGTGCTTTAAGAAAGTGGAATTTTATCATAGCTACCGCGATGACTCAGTATCTTAATCCTGTCAAGAAATCTTCTTGCAGCGTAAATAAGCACTACAACTTAAAATTTTCTGATAACATGAACAATACCGAGAGAGACAGTATCACTTTCACTAACAGCGAAAAATATTTATTCTTATGCAAAATTATCCCTTTATGTACCTTTTAAATACCCTTGCTTTCTGGTCGCAAAGAACACGTGTACCAAATTTAGTCCAAATTGTTCCACGCGTTTAGATTTGTATGCGGCATATACACACAAAGAAAACACCGAAACAGACAATTATATATACAATATTATAATTATTTATAAGTTGAAGATATTTGAACAATCGATTCGGTCTGATTACCTTGAAATTGTGTGTATAGATATATTTATTATCTACGAAATATAAAATTGAGTGTTTGCAGCCCTGTTATTTATGTAATCAGTCTACCCTGCAACTTATAAAACAGTTTTCATATTTATTAACTAATAAAAAAGTTTCATTGGTTATGATATTAGGGCGTAAAATAGAGTTTTATTTGAGTGATGATACGGTTTAATGTTTAGATATAGGCAGGTTACGATAGGGCATAATCTATCAATAAACAAGAGCTATATGTCTTTAGGGTTGGAACGTTTTTGGCCTGAAAGAGTGGAAGCAAGGAATCAAAATGTTCAAAATATTAACATAATAATTCTTTGGGAAGAGCACTACAATACACCAAAATTTTATGGCATCAGGAGAATGGTATAGAACGCATAAGGGACAAACATGAAGTCACAGAGCAGATGATTGACATTGAAGGTAATAAGGAAGGAACCAAAATCTTGAAAAGATCTACAGATACCATCTTTGGGGTGATCAGTGCTAGCCACGGCAATCGGACGATTGGTATAGGAACGACTAAGGACAAACTCTGGTTGAACAGATCCGGTATATTACGACCACAGAGCGTCGCATACATTTCCTTTTATTTATACAGAAGATGTTCTGTATGATGGCGTGGCTATTTTCGAATCAATAAAATACATAAAAAACAATTCCTTTACAAATAAATAATTAAATGTTAATTCATACTGTTTTCCGCAAGGCTTGTCTCTTCAAGCAGATGATGGCAGCTTCACGAGAAATACTAAATATGTTCTCTCGCTGCTCCAGGGGAAAGAGCCGTTGTCCTTACACCATCTTCCCCCAGGGTTTCACATTGTGTAGCCAGCTGATTTGTATCCTCGAGACGTATTTTATCACAGGATCTAAGCTGGCGTTACTAAAAAACGTTGATTCAGATATTTTAGCCCTCACAAGTTTTCAGTCATCAAGAATACGTAATTAAAAATTAAATAAGTCCGTAAAGTTAATCATAAGCGTACTCTAAATACCTCGATCTGCAGTGAGGTTGAACTTGATCTAATTTTAATTTATCGTGGATATGAGAAACAGGTTCCGGAAGCTTATTCATTTCTAAATTATAACATCTCTCCCTCTGGTTCTAAATTTAGATCGTTTCTAGCGCCCAATGTTTGAATTTTTTGTTGATTTCGATTTTATTTAGGATAATGTGTCATACAGAATACTTTATTAAAACATAAATAATTCTGGTAGCTATCAGAATTTTGGTCATGCATATACAGAAATAAACATTTCAGCTATTGAATTTAATAAATTTCTTCTATCGAATTTTTATTCTGCTTCCAACATTTTCATTTTCCCAGAAAAGGTACCAATTATAAAAATGTTTGTCAACGTTCGATCTCGGTTATAACGAGAACCCAGTTAAAATGGTCCTTTTCTTTAATTGAATTATTGTTTTTGTGTATGAAGTGACCCGGATATGACCAGAGAAACCGCAGTTATAAGAAGAGACTCTCACCAGCTTCCGGAACTCCTTTGTGCCGGTTATGGCCAGATGGATGTATGAGGAAAACTTCAGTCTCCGGCAGACACTTGCTCTATGCCATTTTGCTGACGAGAATATTCCGATTGTCGTTTGACCGACACGTCATTAATCTGATTGGCGTATTCCGACCAATCAATACCCCGAAATGCTACGTTCGCCGAAAGGTGCGTTTTTTTATCAAATAAAGCATAATATTAATATAAGACAATACTTTATCTTATTATACATGCTTTATTGTTGAACAATTCAGCCAAACGATACACACGTTAGTTAGGATCCGCGAAGAGGAAACGTGGTCTTAAGACCACTATAGCATTCCTATGGGTAGGGGGTGGCATTATCTGCGAAAATAGTCATTATTGGGGTTTAATAAATAGTTTACAGAGTAGTTGACAATCTAGTGTTATTAGCGATGTTTAAGTGTCTAATTTCAACCCCTAACGGCATGGTATCATCTCTAGGGGTGGGGCGGATTAGTGTAACATCCCCCTTGACCCAATGAAGCCTCGGTTCCTAATGGCTATGAGTACGATGCTCATCTGTCTCCAAACTGAAAACAAACGTTCCCTACAGCAATGGCGTCCAGGTGTTCACGAGATTGATGTTCCATGGTCCACCAGAAATGTTCCAGATTCTCCAATTTCAACTCATACGGAAGAAACTTTAATAAGACGTTTCAATAATAACCTAAGATTTCATTTTGAAATAAAATTTCAAGAATAAGATTTTCTGCGTGCTATGAGTTCATCCTAGTGAATTAGAGGTTGTTTGACAGCCATCAATAGCGAACACTGTCAATAAAATTGGTCATCGTTAGTTTCATTTGAAAGGCCTTAGTCCAACCAATATCAAAATGAGCTATATTACACTCTGGAGAAACCTGACACATCGTTTACAATAATATAATATTAGGGGGGGTCGTTAAAACGAGTTCGTGGGAGTTACCAAACCGTCCATCGTATTGGTTGAGCAAATGAAGTGATCACTCCATACATAGTGACGAAAACCAACAAAATGGAATTGAATAAACATGAACTGAAAGTGTACTAGCTCGTTGCTTGTGGCCTATGGCTGATAGACTTGGTCTTAAAAATCCGTGCTCAAGATGGGTGTCGCGTTTGAAAAGAACGTAGTGATGGTGGTTCACTCGAGTTTTTCAAGATGGTCTAAATAATGGTGAATCAGCATCGACCCCACCAAACTATAACGGTCACATTCACAGTACAAAAAACCGTCCTCCCCAAACCCACCTCTATTCATTAATCCCTACAAAAACAGAAATCATGTTTGATCCAAAACTCTCGTGGAAACCTCATATTAATATTCTCCTCTCCAAAATCAACCATAAATTCAGAACCCTACACAAAAAAGCCCCTGTTATGATCAGCACAATCCGCCTGGTCCTCAACCACCCAAACCCCACGATCCAACAATTCCATGGTAATCCTCCTCCATCTCTACGCTTCCGTCGGCTCAAAAGAAAACTCCCAATTGACCTCATCTTTCCCCCTGAACATTCAGGCACATCCTAACCCTCCTTACCATTATTCCCGCAGACAACATCCTTATATATCCTCCAATAATCAGTTCAACACCTGCCAACCCTCACCCACACACGTCGTCTGCCTCGCAGGTACAAGCACAAAAAAGACCTAACCGTTCTGCTAAAGTAGCCTGACCAAAGGGTTAACCAACCTTCACGTTTACAGGTGAATTATATACACTATTTTAATTTTGTAAATTCATTATTTTAATATTGTATGTACTAGAACAATTATTGAACTAACTGATAATCGTAAAGATAAAAGTTTTTTATATGAATAATAATAAAACCTCGAGTGTTTGCCGATGTTTCAAAGCAATAACACCTAGTTTTGCGTCGCTTCATAACTATGGATTTAACCAGTGTCAATCACTTCACAACTATTACGAAGGAATAGTCAAAACAGTAGGCTGAAAGGAGATAATACTCCAAAGAAAGAAAAAACAGTTCCTTCTGCTCTCGAGGTCATGGCATGAATTATTTGGGATGTGATTGGAATAATTTTCAGTGATTATTAGAAAGAGCAAAAAAATGGCGAGTATTATTTGAGATTATTGCAGCGTTTGTTGATGATGAAAGATTTAATTCATCATTACCGCGATGGTCACAATCGAAATAAACATCGAATTGCTTCACTATTAGATATTTTTTTATTATATGTTAAACTTTCAGTCAATAATTATCTTTAGCTCCAACAGTTGAATACAAACGTGTAACTATGTTGTGTTATTTTATAAATTAATTGTTACTTATGAATTTATAAAAACATAATTTATTATAAAATATCAGTTGCTTCTATAAAAATATGGATGAACAAATCAGCTGACTAGATTAAAAATAAACGCAGAATCGAGTAACAGGTAATCGTAATTAATATTCCATTATTACATTGAGCCTTTTTTAGCATTCACTGTCCCTAATAGGGACACGTAATTTTCCGTTAGCTGTAATAAGTAGTAATAATGACAAGTTAATGACGCGAGATCATTTCTCTGGTCTTTAATGTGGTACTAAATCATGACAGGAACAAGAAAACTTAAATAATTGAACTGTTTGTCTTTTTATTTTGAAGGTACAAGGTTGGCAGAAGAAATTTCTGAATAACATCTCATGTAAAGGGAAAGTCATACATTTGTAGTATGTGTGATGGTTGTTATAGCTAGCTTTTAACTGTATGATTACCACTTCTACTCAGCGGTTAACAATCGTTTCAATAAAGACTATATAAAGGTTCGAAAAAATAATAATTTACAAATCACATTACTGTCATTTCTAATAAGCGGTGCTTCAAAGGAATTTAGAAGCTTACCTACAAAGGATTGGAGTTAATTTGTGATTTTACTGTACATTTATCATAATACTATTAATGAAAGATTATTTCATTGAGTTATTAATTTTTTGTGTTACCAACGTTTCCGACAATATAACAGTTAAGATATGAAATATTATTTTTAGGCTTAAGAATGAAGATATTATTGATTCAATAATTTTAAATATTTTCAAATCATCTTCAAATAATAGGTTTTAACATTAGATATTTCTTCAAGAATATCACTTCTAGAAACATTAAGCAAGAGAACTTGATGAATACAAAATAATACATTTATTTCTTCCGATGAATTGTTTACATTTAAATAATTTTGTTCCGTTTGATATATAATTTCTAAGCTATGGATGAATGAAGTAATATTATTATTAAATAATTTTTCTAACTATTAAAAATATAATCCATGATTTAATCAGCCTCTGCAAGGAGAAGAAATAAAAACCTTACGCTTTGCCGACGATATTGTAGTATTAGGGAAGTCAGAAGAAGACTTGGAAAGCAAAAAAAACCGCATGAACGTGATCCTGGAGGAAGTGTACATGAGACTTAATAGAGGAAAAGCCAAGGTAATGGAGGGTAATATGGGAAACAGTGAAATAACAAAGGCAGTTAGATTAGAAAGAGATATTTTAAGAAGTTTAATAACTAGGGATGATAGAAGTATAGTAGACATAAAGAGTAGGATAGTAAGGCAAGAAAGGCTTTAGCGAAAAAGAGGAATTTACTTACGGGTAAAAAGTGTGAATATTAAGATAGCATTGCTAAAAATGTTCATATGGAGAGTGGCATTATATGGGTGCGAAACGTGGACGGTAGGAGTTGCAGAAAGGAGAAGAATAGAAGCTTTTGAAATGTGGTGCTATGGAATAATGCTGAAAATCAGATGAGTGAATTGAATCACGAACGAGGAAGCTCTTAACAGAATAGGGAAATAGTGAACAATATGGAGGACGTGGACCAAGAGAAGGGATAAATTAATAGGCCACGTTTTATGACACGAGGGTCTTGTAATATAAGCATTAGAGGGAAGTGTGTGGGGTAAGGACAGAAAATGGAAGCCAAGGACGGAAAACACTAAACAGATTAGTGAGGATGTGGGTTGTGCTAGTTATAATAAAATGAAAAGGCTTGCGCAAAATGCCACAATAACGATCAGCCTCTCGTCTCTCATTTGAGACTTCTTCAGGTGCAAACTTCACTCCATGAATTTCGGCCGCAGCAGTCGTGGAATGAAGTTCCATGTACAGCTAAATTTGCACCTGAAGAAGTCTCAAATGAGAGACGAAACGTCGGAAAAATGTAATATTTAAATTATAAAAAGATGCAGGTTTTCTAAGGTTTTCTCTGCATCTCTTTAGGTGAAACACCGGGTAGGATCCTTAAACTACAGCCCAGGGGCTTCCTTGCTCTACCTTCCGCATCCCCCATTTCAATTCCCTTCCTATGCTATCAAAAGGGAGCTGCCCTCGTGTAGCCTGTTACCCGCAAAAAAATACTTACAACGAGGCTGATTAAATCATTTACAATATAAGTATTATTATTTAATAATGTTATGATTGACTGCGTCAAGAACCTTTGAAAATTATATGTAAATTACATCAACTTGGAGCCAAATTATTTAAAAATATATTTATCATAATATACTATTCCCTTCAAAACATGATAATTTGTTTAAATTTTGCTTTGCAGAATATTAAATATAATTCTATTTTCTTTCCATAGGTTGGAAATTATTATTGCCTAAAAATTCCTGCAGGTATGAAGTATATAACAATCACAAATTTACTTATTAAGCATATACGTAAAATGTTTTTAGGAAAAGATAGCAGAATATTGTACAGAACTTTTACTGGTGGTTCCGCTTCCCTGAAAGTATTATTTTGTATTAATACAAAATAATACAATGCTTTTTTCTGTATCGAATCTTTTTCACTGCATTAAGAAATTTACGCTTTAATGCACAATTATGTGATTGTAAATAATCTATTCATTCAGAGTCTGGACTAAAGTAATTTCAGCAAACAAAAATCGAATTAAAAAAGATTGATTCACCTTTCTTTCTTATTGCTATAAATAAATATGAATCACTCACGCGTGAGCTGAGAAAATTGATTAGAAAGCATTACCTATTAGGCTTATAGCGTCAATGAAATAAGATCATGCCAAAGAAAATCTTTACACTGCCTGTAAATTGAATATTGTTACAAGCAACAGACAGCATTAATTATGCCTAACCAATCTCCGTGGCTACCAGGCAATAAATCTAACTTGTCGTTCTTTTTCATAATTATTTTATTCGTTCACTTGCCTTTTGTAAAGGAAACTTGTATTTTAGTAGAAGCATTAGAAGAGTTAAATAAATTAAAGAAATTACAGAGCCGATTTCTAGTTAATTTATATTATCAAACAAATAAGTATAAGATGAATGAGATTATTTATTGTTATTGATGAGTTTTTTTGATAAAAATTAATGTTTTTTACAAGTTTTTAAATTCTCAATTCACTTACACATTCCTGAATACATTTTTCTTTATTTCTGAAAAGTGTTAGCAATAGTTTTCTAATTCAAAATTATTACCTTATCTCAGTATTCTTAAGAACAATCGCTTATTAGAAGTTTCCTGATTGTAGTGGAAAATTTTCCCTCTGATTGGTGCTTTCAGGAAGAAGAGGCTTCCTCTACTCCAATGTCGTTATCCGTTTTCCTGGCATAACGCCTGCCTCCGTTCCGTCGGTTTTTGATATATTATTATACGTTCGAAAACAAAGCTAACATCTCAAAATATCCAGGATAAAGAAACCTCATAAGCCTTTATCTCTCGCTTGTTATACATTCATGCTTCACCTGGGATAAACGCCATTCATTTTACCCACGTGGCATAGACTGTAAAGTTTTTCCTTAACTGCTGCCCTGGGAAACTGCAACTATGGCTATTCGATGGTGGTCACTTAACAATTTGCTTTTAAGTCTACCTTGTACTTTTCGTCAGCTAAATAAAGCAGAATTTACTGAACCATACCACAATTTTAAGATTTGTACATTGTTCATGATATGGTGGAATTCTTAAACAAATTCAAAAAATGAAGGATGTTACGTAAGCCACTTAACTTTTCTGATTTCAAAATATATTTCTAAATTTCAGTGAACACTGCAATTTATACGATGGCTGTTTATTAAATTTTAGTATGTCATTCTGACTGAAAGTTTGTCTGAATTGGGTTCTGAAACGGCACAACGCATTTCATTGAATATGTAAGGGATTAAAACATGAATATTAACTTGAATTTTCCTATATCTTCCATATGCTCATGAGCTGGGAATATAAATATTTTAAGAATCCTATTACTGCCATTTAGCGGTATCATGATCAACACGCCGCGCCAGGGCCGTTGGAGTAGAAAATTCTCAGGGCCTGACAGCTTAGTCTCATTTCACCTGTTTTAGCGTTGCTGTCTTATGGAGCTTTTTTAGTCTGAGGTTTGATTTCTTGCTTACGTTATTCTTAACAGAAGATTTAATTTACTAATAAAAGCTTGTATTCTATTCAAAGGAAGCTCAAGGTGAAGAAAGACGAGAATAGAGAAACGTCAACATTTGACTTGAATTCCATGCACCTTTGATCAATTTACATAATGTCCATTCTTCACGTATTTCCTAGAATTAAGGTATGAAGAATGTGATTATTGAATTGTAGATGAGTCTGGCTTGGGTTTACGGAAATGGAGGGATGTTGAATTGGTCCTTGGGCATCGATTCTGATTAGCTCAGTGGTAGGTCGCCTGCCCGAAGACGAGAGGTCCGCTGTTCGAGTTCCTTGTCCGTTCAACATTTTTCTATTCTTTTCTTTCTTATGTTCTATTTTAATTTTCTTATGTCCATTACTTTGCTTGATTGTAGCATTGGTTTTGGAAATGGTTAATTCTGAGGAATAAAATGCAAATGTGTATCTCAGTCATATCTAAAAGAAAAAATAAGTGTTTCTCATCAGTTGCTGTGAGTGCAAAGAAAGACAGGATAAGTATCAGTTCCGATCAAGGGGGATTAAACCTACATTGTTCGTAAGATTAAAAACAACCAAACTATTTTTAAATCTAACTTAGATTGTATATAGGCTTAGTAATTAAGTTAATATTACCAAGTCCATATACATCTTCTTATACATTGGCTCTACTGCCCTTGGAGACTCCGGGCTTACTGGGTCGACTGCGGACACTCCGGCACATTCCGAATTTGGAGTGGCACGTGGTCAGCGTATCGATTCTTCAGCAGTCTTAATCCCGGACATGACGACACAAACATCCAAGCCCATGCCAGGATTCGAACCCGGGAAGCCTGGGTTGTGAGGAAGTGGTGCTAGCCACCAGACCACATAAAGTCGGTTTATTTCATATACATAGTTAACAATAAAAAGAACTCTTAGCACAAGTAAATTAAGGGATAAAATAGAGTCTAATGACTGTCATTTCACCTATGTGGCACAAATAAAAATAAATGTTCAAACCGGGATAAAGGAACACAGGTACAATATAAAACAACCACAGCACATACTTTCGGTCACGTCCAAATTTGTAATAGACAAAAATCACCGTTCAATGCGCACAATTGTCATATTTTAGATATAGAAATACATTGCAATAGTAGATTTGTTGACTGGTCTGATGCAACCCTCAATCTTGCGTAAAATGTTTCAGTTCTACGCTCTTAATTCCATTTAAATATTATTCGGTCTAGTTGGCGAATTTAATACTTAGTATCTTCGATCTCTTTAAGAAAGCTACTTCGAAAATAATTGTAGTTAATTACACAGCCCAAAAGAAACACGAAGGCTAGAGAGATCTAGATGAAAAGGAAACGTTCAATGGGACTCACTGGAAGCAACACTCTCTCCTACTTAATTACACTTATTGTCAGGGTAATCAAAGTCATCTTAAGAATATAAAACGTTTTACTTTTTGAAGGTGTGTAACTGTTATAGTAACTGATTTTCAAACAAACATAGGTTGAAAACGGACAAGAAATGGGAGATCAAAAATGAATTTTTTCCTATCTGCGGATATAAGCTTCGTGCTCAGAATCGGTAATAATAACTTTAAATTGATTTCTTCATTACTGATTCAGAAGGAACCCGGTTATTTGAACTCTAATATTATGTCTGCAGTATGATTCAGTATTTTCCCGGATCATTTGAATGAAAAAGGCAATTTCCTTTTAATAACCTACTACGTCTCTCTTCTCTTCCGATAAGATAAAGCAACACAACTGGCGTCAACGCTTCATCACCTAGCAATTTGTAACATCCGTAATATTAATAGAAACATCTGTTAATGAATTAACTTTTCTAATAACAAATAAATAAAAATTACTTCCAAATAAATCAGTAAATAAATTTAATTAGTATTTAACACAACACAGGGTAATACACAGCTACCACTTGAGGTGGAGAGGCGGTAATTTTTTAAAAATACATAAACTGTCTTTATTTCCTTAAATAATGTGATAGCGTTTTCGGTTAATTTGTTTGCATATAATTTCAATCCTATTCATCGTAGGGGTGCAGGGGGCGTCATATGAAAATAAAAAAGTGACGTTTGGTATCGAAATAGGTCCTATCGGAGTCTCCATTCTGACATTTTGAATGCGAATTAAATGCAGTTCATCCCCCTAACAGGGGGATTGGAATCACACTTCTGCTTAGTACATTCAAAGGATAGAACAATTTTGACTAAATTGTGTTTCCATATTCCTCGTGACCAAAAACCAAATACTTTGGAGGTAAAACACGGCTACCATCCCTAGGGGAAGGAGTGGAACTGTTATAAGTAATGAAGGCTCTTGTGTGAGCCGAAAAAATTCTTGAAGTCAATAACATTTATAGTGTGTCTACGACAATATTTGTGTATAATTTCAACCCCTTACAGCATGTGAAGGTGGAAATCAGTCATATGAAAATAACAAGGAAACTATCAAGTTTGATGTCGAACTCGTTCTAAAGCGAGTCGCTGTGTTACATTATGACTTTCAATATGCGATTTCAGTAAAAATTCATCCCTTAAATGGGGTAGCATTTATATACTGAAAATATTTTTAACCCTGTTATTGTACCGGGAGTATTTTTAAATCTCTCGAGATACTAGGAGTATATTTCAGGATCATATTGTGACGTTTGCGATGCCGGTTGAATCATGTGTTGACCAAGAATTAACTAATGTACCGGGATAGTTAAATAAATACTGGGGCAACGCCGGGTCCCCAGCTAGTATTTAATAATTACGCATCTATGTAAATCATGATTACATAATGGAAGAAAGAAAAAATATATGTTTGTTAGTGGATAAGAGCTAAATGTGTATAATTTTGAGATTATTTTGTTGTTGTAGTCTTCAGTCCTAAGACTGGTCTGATGCAACCCTCCATGATAACCTCTCTTGCGCAAGTCTGTTCATATGTTACCCGAGAGGCTGCCATCATATTGTTATGAATTGAGCGTTGCATGTACGCGGGAAATTAATGACATGTCACTGTCAAATCAATGACACCGTATATTATGGATTCGCCCTCTCACGCCTTCCCCGCCTCAATTGTGATTTAGGCCGAAGTTCAACATTAAGTTCTCACATACCGAGACACTTTCACCTATCTTAGGCAGTATATGTACTGGTGTCGAAGACCTTGGGCATAAGGCAAGACTTGTCCTCTGATCCCATTGGATCAGTCGGCCAACTGCCTCTTGAAACTGGTGTAGACACGGAGAAGGGAATGCTGCGACCCCACAGCAGACTCGTCTCCCGTCATTCGGAAGGGCGTGAGAATAGAACCCAATGACCGAACTACCTGATGCAGGTTTTCTAGCACCTCTTTAGGTGAAACACCGGGTAGGATAATTAAACTATAGCCCGGGGGCCCTAGTCAACCCTTGGCTACCTTGCTCTACCTTCAGCTTCCCCCTTTTCAATTCCCTTCATATGCTATTAAAGGGGAGTTTCCTGTTTCAGGATCACCCTCATGTAGCCTGTTAACCCCCCAAAAAAATAGTCGCACGCCGAACGTCAGTATTCAGCTCAGTGCACTAAATCACAATAGGATTCAACGCCAATCGAGATTCTTTTCTCATTTTTATTAACCTGTTCCACCCCTCAATCCTTGTGGTGCTCACCTCCGATGCTGTTAAGGTGCTCAAATTAAACTAAAACTACATAACAAGCGAAAATGCTAATCTCAGCTACCCCTCAAATTATTTATTTGAATAATATCGTCTTAATTCGTATTATTTGTTAAGTAACACCTTCAACTTTACCCACCGCTACAGTGTTTTTTTATGAATCGTAAGAAACATGTGTACCAAGTATTTTTTAAATTTCTGTAACTGTTAAAGACCTATAAAGGTGACTTGCAGACGCAATAGAACGTGGAAAATAAAACTAGTAATACATAAATTAGTTTCAGAAGGTTGTGAAAGACAAAGTAAAGTAACTTCAATTCTTAATGAGTCCTGGTGTTTTCTATATAATAAATATTACAAAAGACATTTATAGCAGGTTTTTACATTTAAATACATCATTCGTAACAAACCATTTTCTTAATACATTTTGTAATCGATTCTAACAACTTGTCCATTGAATGCGGTATTTAATTGTCCATTTTTCTTACAATAGTTTGACATTCTTATTTTCGAATAATACAAGGAGACTCACGACTTCATAACAACGACTAATATCTTGCATACTCAGGATTTTTTTTGCCTCCATCACAACTTTCACCTTTTCACACTCTGCATATTCTTAAAAAATTTCTATCAAGTTCATTACGTACAAGACTATTGAAAGTCTAAAAAAATCGACACTATTAATTAATTAATTATACAAAATTTATTTTTCAGTGTTTCAAACACAATTCTCGGGTTTCAACCCGGGTCAAAGTTTGTTTACACTACGTTTCGACAGCAAGCTCCGCCATCGTCGTCAGGTAAACTGTCTACCTGACTACGTCGAAACGTTGTGTAAACAAACTTTGACCCGGGTTGTAACCCGAGAATTGTATGTGAAACAAATTCACCGAGAATGTCTTCATCTAATTAGTTTCAAGTAATTCACATGTTTATCGTAATTCGTAAAAACGGCCTTTCTTCAAGTGATTTAGCTAAAACTTACACCGAGGTATATTCGTAGCAAATCAAAACCCCGCAGGAGACAGATTATAAATGTAGAGGAAAGAGAGAGAGTAAATAATAACATAGATTTCTCTGTGTAATGATAGTCATGACAGTGAATACTGACTGGGGAAAAAAAAGGACAAGATCCGTTACAGGCTAAAAGACCATTGTGTCAGACATTACTGGTACTTCCTTCATCTGTCATCTCAGAAAACAAAGAAACCCTATGACACGGCGCAATTTATATATGAAGAAAACCCGTTTTTAAATAAATTTAACAATGTGTTTCGTGAAATTATGAGTTACTGAAAAGATGTGGGATATCTGTAGTATATATTTTTTTTATATTTCTAACTTGAAACTTCTATATCACTTAATCTACAACCTCTGTTGACAATTCAAAACGTAACAACGTTCATTTTTTTAAAAAAAGTTTATATTTTATATTCAAGGTTACAGTTCTTATAAAAGTAAATAGGTTTAAATGTCCCTGAATTGACCTGACCTGAATTCAATAACTAGTTCAACATATATTTCCAAACACCTCATTGTGTATGCGTTTTTATTCTCATATATTCATATAACATCAACAAAAAATTATTCATACATATTTTCGGAATTTGTATCTAGGTTCCCGTTTCCGCTATGTACATATAGTGCATACATTGATAGAAGATAAGTAACTAATTTTGTTTTAAATATAAAAATAAATTTCAAGTATTCAATAAAAATCTCGACGTTTCTCAATATGTCCAATTACAGGGAATGTCGGTATTGAAACAACACTAACCGGAGATAACTGTCATATAATAAATTTATAGAAAATATTGCAATAATCTTACTTGTAAATATTGAATTATTTGTAATAATACTTTCAATACTATTATTTTCAAATATCACTAGAAATATAACTTAAGCTCTTTTAATTGGAAATACCACAGCCATGTTGAACGGATGGGAGTGGAACGAATTATACTGCTGACTCGGAGATAAGGATTGTTTTCGTTTTTACGTAATATACGGTTTACACAAAGCGTCTCCAGAAGACAAACAGCATCAAGTCAAATACTGTGGTCAGAAAAATAAAATTTTCTAAATAAATCACGCACTTTCAAAGGTATTGGCACGAATATTGTTAATATCCGGCAACTACCGAAAATGCAAGAGAAAATTTTCTATTTCTTGTGGCACATACTTCGTAAAAATATTCTTAAACTGAAAAAAACGAGACTACTTTTATCCCTGATATTGAATTACTCTTTATTGAGCCACGTATATAAATGAAATTGGAAGTACTGAAAAGAAGCAGAACTAAAGAAATATGAGACAAAGTCTTGAAACAAAACGCAGAAATTAGATTTCCATAAACAACACCAGACATAATAAAATTTAAAAATAGACTTATAAGTAAAATAACGTTTAATGAGGAATTATAAAATTAGCATGGACTCCATAAGCCACTTCAAACTGTAATTCGGATAGTAAACGTACAATATCTGGGAAAAAATTATTTTACAATCTCTGAAAAGGTATTGCTTCTTCCACATCTTCCTCAAAAATCAAGCAAGCAAGATTCCTCGCTGAAAATTTAACAAACTTATTAGAGATAACATATGGTGTAACTATAATTCATAAGTTATTAGAGTGAGTCGATATGATGTTTTTAATAATTAATAAGCTTCACTGATTGATTCTTGGATGCTCGTAAAAAAAATTTCCTTTAATCTTTTATTTATTTAATAATATGATATTAATATTTAATAATTAATTTTTCTTCATCAGGCAAACATTCCATTTATTATTTTATTAATTTTGGCATGTGACAGGGGAATTAATATACAATCTACCCTCTCAGGGGTGCCTTCTTTGTTTTCAAGTAGAAGAGACTTTTACCCTGGTGAAAATTACATGCACCTCGGCTTGCTCCAAGAAATTTTCAAGATGCGGAGCTGCTGCATGTAGTAGGCCTTAGGTCAGTTTCTCATTCATTCATTTCAGGGCGTAAGAATACTGGGTGGCGTTCGCAAGATGCTTGTGACCGGATATGTAGAAGAAGTCCAAAATAAAACCAAGTCCAACTTGTCTTAGAAACATGACTTCCAACACTTCTTTTTTTCAGAACCATTTGCTTCAAGCGCCAGACCAGAACTAACTTTCGAACGTTCTGTCGTCTGAGAAGTGGATATGTGTTCCCGTGTCATTGGTTGGATGACACTGACTAAATGACTAATTACTGTCAATTATTTTATATATGTTTCCCGCGTGTCAGAAAAGTTGGGTCTTGAGTTCTATCCGGGAAAACCAATTGTGGATTCCCAGTTTCTACTCGGTTTCTGTTAATCCCCAGATATTGCGACTCTTTCCAACTACATGGCGTCTAGTTATCATTCATTACTTTCCTTTTATTTTTTACTTGCAGCTGCTGGAATTTTTTCTTTGAAACCTTAAACCCTTTAAACTACGATTCGAAAGTATTTCCTATTAGAGAATTGTGTGCATTATTTTTACTAAAATCTTTTGAATTTATATTAACTGTATATTTGATTACTGCGCATCATAAGTTAATCTAATAGAAAACAATGTGCCGTATAAGTTCGTTTACCGAAACTAAATTGGTATTTTGAAAGAGAAACATTTTTACTACACTTCTAACCATTAAAATTGCTACATCAGGAACTAATGCAAATAACCGAATAATATTTATAGAACGAACAAGTAATTAATTTTGGAGATTTGTAAATATAGGGAAAACTGTACTCAGCAATAACAGTACTTATTCGCTTGGGTTTGGGGTCAAACAGAGATTAGATGACATGTATATGAACAGCAGCTTCAACACTATGCCACAGATCATCGACCGAAGTGACTGGTGAGTCGCGCTACAGTCACTCGGCAATTAATTTCCAGACATTTAATTTGACGACAACAGTCCAACACGATCTGCAAAAAGGAAAGTCACGGCAGTACGGGCAACATGCAGCGGTGTATTCTCTTGCTGAAACGTCGCCTTACAAAGCCACAAAGCTGAGGAGAGCCGCTGAACGTGTCACATCAGAAATGTAACGGCTGCTGTTCATAGTGTGATTAGAAACATACCGTCTCTCCAGACGTCAGTATGACGATGTCGAAAGTAAACTGGTAACGTGCGTTCCCCACGATACCGCCAAACACAAATACAACCATCATGATATTGTAAAATCTGAATTAATTTCAAAATACGTCGTGACGCAATTCCTGTGTCCGTGTTCGTTGTTGTTCACAGAATTGGAGACGATCCTATAGATCGTGCACCGAAAAGGGTAGCCAAAGCCATGGTGCTGCTACTAACGTCATATAATTGTTCGTGTAGTTTAGCTAACACCCCAATTTTTTACTCAGAGTTCGTGAAGTAAATATACCGGTGTAACGTGCAAAACTAAAATACGAACTTCAAAATGTTTAATGTCTGAAGATTTTTATGAACTATTCAAATCAATATTCCAGATTGTTCGACAGTAAGTCATTTTTTTTCGTAAAATAATGTTGATCAGGACATAAGACTGTTCGAACGTTCCATAGTCTGAATTTAAAGAGATATATGTAAATCGAGGAAATATTCCAATACAAAAACCTTATTTTCAGACACAGTAGTTTCATTTATTAACGTTCCAGAGCATTAGATCTAAGTCAGATCATATTCATTTTTTTACAATTGTTTCAGCTCATAATAAGTTGTGTCCTGCTTTTATGTCAATTAATTATCTAAAACAATTCTCAACACTTACGTATGATATTATAATCCTCACAAAATCAATACAAGCTCTGTAAGGATGAGTGGGCGTGTACAGTGTCAATCGATGCAGAAGAAAAAGATACACGGTTATGTTTGTTTCTGGAATAGAACCAAATTAAATAATTAGTATCGTGAATCTGAAGTTTCAATGTCGCACTGATGCAGATATAAGCTCTCGACTTTATGTATCACCGATGAACGTTTTGTAGCTGATTGTCACAGTATTTCATTTAAGCTTCTGTGTCACTTACGAGTACTAATGGGTAAGTTTCTCCTTCAGGTAACAATACCGTAGACACTCTAGACACATCCTCTTCTCAAGTGACATTTCACCAAGCCTCACCTTAATCCAAGTAGGTTATAATTATTTTCTTCATATCAAGCGTTCCATTCAAACAGGCTCAGACCTCATCTCAATCCAAGATCATACCGAGCGCATATTTCTTTCTTTCATATAGTCTGATTTGTACAGAGAATATAATATTTGCATAGTGACAGACAATTCAGTGTGATTATTAATAAAAAAATACAGACGCAATCACTAATAAGTACATAATTAAAAATAAAAGTTCACTAAATTAAGCATAATTGTAATAAAATTCATGGGTGTTTTAATAAATACAAAGTTGTTGAATTGGGGTAAAAAAATTAATTCATAGTGTAATTAAAATTTCATAATTTATTTGATAAAATCAGAATTATTACACTTATACTGAATTTGCTGCTTCTCAAGTAAGTCGCGTTTTGGATTTATTTGATCTCCACCTAATTTTTTTCTTCCAGTACACTCATTATTATCTAAATTTTCACATATAACTAAACATTATGACTGCTTTCATCTTATCTCTTTATCTATCTCTAAAATTAACTAAACTAACCAAACCATTAATAGACAAAATATTCTATAAATTTACTAGGCTACATTACGCAAGTAACTGATATTGAAATATTTATTTAGTCATTTACTCGACTAATGTCATATAAATTCCTAATTCAATTAAATGAATACTATGGTATCAAATCTGAACAGAAGGAAGACTTAGATTTATAAGTTCCATACGTTCTCTACTGAGGAAACAGGGCAACCAACTTGATATTAATTACAAAAATTAATAAATTTATATCGTATTTTGCTACTATAGAGACCTATTATTTGAACAAATTTCAGATTTCTATCTACATGCCCAACAGAGATATAGTGTCCAAACATTGAATATTTACTTTTCTAAGAGGGTGTGATTTGTAAATTAAGCAAAATTAGTTTGTACTGCCAAGACGTGAGGGATGCACAAATAAGATAATTTTTTCTGAGTTGGCGCGGCAACAAATTTCTTGTAACTCCGTCGTAACTTGCCGACAACTTGAACTCCCAGTAACGATGCACAATTAGTTCATTGATTCTCAAATTCAGCATTGTCGTTAACGGGCTAAAATTTTACAAATTTAGTACGTTCAGAATCAAATTGTTTGCAGTGAACCAGGCAATTATTAAGTTATACATTATTTACTTAACTTGATGGCGTTATTTACTTTATCCTGAAGCGTTTTTACGTCAGTGCCAGCTATTACCAAAACTGTGTCATCCGCGTAAAGAACTGATTTTATAGGTTTGATGTAACATTGAAGGTCATTTATTTACTAAATGAAAAGCAGAGGTCATATAATCGACTCGTGTGGGTCCCCGCAAGTTACTGCTTTACAATCAGACAGATAAGATTTCCCGCATTGTTATTCCTGCTTTCGATTAGTAAGATATGATTTGAAAAGCAATGAAGTATCTTTTAATTCCGCAGAACTCTAGTTTATCTAGTAAAATTTGATGAATAACCAAATTGAATTCTTTTGACAGATATTCAAATATACCTTTTACATTTAATTTTTCTTCCAGAGGGTCCTGAATTGATTTTAATAATTAGTTCATTGTGCTTTACTAGACTTATTTTGGAGTAATATGTTGTTCTGGTGATATATTTCAATGTTTTTCTACTAATTTTATAGTTCGCAAGGGTGTTTCAAGTATTGTAGAGAAAATTGGAAGGATGGAAATAGGTCATTTGAGATTTTAACTGAAAGCAGAGTCGGCAGAGCATGAGAAGTGTAAAATTACAAGCTACGGCTAATAGGCTAATAGCTATTGATATTAGCAGCAACTTTTAATTGCACGTCACTGTATCTCTAGACTAAAATGATTAAGTTGAGCATATATCCTCAGTGTACCTCATACTGGCACTCCTTGCCTCTCCAGCTAACTAGCCCAGACAGTTGCCGCTTTTAATGAGGGCTTGAAGAATGCTCTTAGAAGAGGCGAGTAGCACTTACAGCAGTGCAAGTGCAACAGTAATAGAGCGGGGTACATGGCATTTTAGTTACTTCAGAGAGTCTCAGCTACAAAGTACTAAATTCATTTTTTCCTTCCTCAGTCGCATATATCAGCATGTAATTTACTATTGTATCCTGGACGTGCATATCTATCACATCAAATGTTCATCAATGTTATAAATAAGCGTAAAATTATATTATAATTTACCTTCCTGCTTTAAATTGGTTTTAAACATTGAACATAATATCTTCTGCTATCAATAATGATCGTTATGAACCAACGAACTAATATAACTCAATTTAAATTTAAAAATAAAGGAGTAGCCAAGACGTATTCCAACGTCACTGAGCTGCGGTTGCACTCTGCGTCTGCAAAAACTGGGAACCGAAACAGTATTTTATTATGCACACTTATCTTCCAATTATTGTAAAATGTATTGAATATTTACAAAACCTACCGCGAGCATCGACTTCAAATAAGACCTTTAAAAATATCCATATATAGACGTTTCACGTTAAGATCACTTTTCTCGCCAAAGGAAACTGACTGTAACCCAGCTTCCAAAAGTACAAAGTCAATTCAGGGAATTAGTATATCTAATCGAGTCACAATACGATACGCAGTGGTCCACTGCTCTGTAATTGTAGTGGGCGTTGGCAGTATCTCGCTTAAACAGGAACTTTACTGTCGAAACTTGGTAGTGTAAAAATTATCTCGGAAATGCTGACACATTCCGTTCAGGTTACGTAGAACATCAGAAAACTCGTTCCACATCCTAAAAGCTAAACTTCACTAGATTATCTACGGAATATGACATTATTATTAAGTTAAGGGATTATAAGAACAGAATGAGACCTTGGCGCTGTCGTTCGTAAGAATATAATAAATGTTTTTTTTATTTTAAATAAATCAAAAGTGTATAAGAAAGTAGACGTTTAAGCATCACTTGTAATAATATATAATTTCATTCTGACCTTATTTTTTTATAAGGATCACAAGTTAAGATCGAAACACCTACTGACTTCTAAATTTTTGTACTATTCAGAGAAATTGTATTTTTTTGTTATACGAGTCTTTAATAATTGTGTTTATTTTAATTTTTATACAGACGTTAATTGTTCTTATTTCATAAATTGTAGAAATGTCCTTCACTGCCTAAGACAATAATCCCCTCCATCTTCATCTTTCTCCTACTTCGCACCTCATACGCCATGCTATTTCTCATGATCTACGATCACAACATAAGTAATGGACACTGTTATTACTTGAATTGATTTTTCATTCCACATATTTGCAAATAATGGAGTTTATAGATACATCATACCCCCTTTCAACCAATTCTCGTGAGTGGCGCTATCAGAGTATGCCTTCAAGATGTATGTTGCACTTGACATTCGTTAAAAGCAAGGTTCTGTTACAGAGTTTCTGTGCTGTGAGAACGAAATAATGGAAAACATTCACGAGAGGTTGAAAACATGTATAAAATTGCTGCTGGCGATCGCAGTACACTTTGTATGATGTAAAAAGGCATGGTAATATTTTGGATACTCCTCGCAGCGGAAAACCCACAGCAATAACTCCTGACAATGTGCGCAGAGTTTACGACGTGGAAACTTCAAGCTGAACTGAGCCGTGTTGAACCACATCAAGAGAAGCAAGATGTTTTTGCTGTTGTACGACAATGCACGGTCACATGCAATCATAAAACGGACGAGATCAGAAAACTTGGACAGGCAACATTCAAACAACCGCCTTACTGTCCTCATTTGGCTCCATGCGATTGAAGAAGATAATTCCTTGGTGAGTAATATCTAACGGCGGCACAAACGTGCTCGTCAAGACTTTTACCAAGCAGGTATACAACCCCTACTTCCAAGTTGGTGTGAGGTAGTTAAGAAGGATAGGGATTAGATGTAAAAATGAAAATTTCCTCCTAAAGAATGTATCTACATATATAAATTTCAAATAATTGTTGGGCATTACTTTTGAGTAAACGTCGTGTATTTTATTTTTCAGATTCAGTAAGTGCCTGAATCTTTATCACGGGCTATCTTAATTCAGTAACTATTTTCCCTTTCCCATAACACAGGTTTGCATTTGAAACCACAAAATGCACTAATTGTATTATATTACAGTATTATAGATTAGAGTGCTTAATATATTTCCTCAGTAAATTATCGATTAAAATATCTGTATTTTTGAATATAGGAATTATATTTGTGTGGCGTTGTACGGCATGTTTAAGATAATAAATTATCATAAGTGTGAAATATGGAACGTTACATTTGATACCTTATAAAAACCTTATAATTTTTCAACAAAAGGAGTGTCGCACTAACATTAAATTCCTGTGCAACTCTACAAAATCTGAAAACCGTCTCCTTCCCACGACATACTGAAGACAAACTGGGCAGCCTCATTTTTTCACATAGTGTCTGGCTTGACCACGTTTCTTTGTTATCTACCTTATGTTACGAGCTATGCAGGTCGCCCATTGTGTTATCTGACTCAGCAGAGCAAATGTAACAAGGAAAGGGATACATTGGAGCATTCCAGCTGAGACGGATCCAATTCTGGGTAAAAGCTTCACGATAGCTTAGCTGACCATTGAAGGTGTTCTCACCGGTATAATAATAATTAAAAACGTAAGATGTTGGCATATAAGACGAAGTTCCTTCTCTTTACGTGTCTGCGAAAAATTACATGATCCTCAGCATGAAGTAATTCACGAACACGGAGGTTACACGTTGTATTTATTAATTCTCCTTATTATCAGCAAGATATATGTTCCTGTGTCGTTCCAAGACGATGATACATTAAAATCTCTGTCTTTTCAGTGTACTTCAGATCGTCAAATTTATCTACGAAGACTGTGAGTGACAAAGTGATTAAAATTTTAAACTTGGTAATAAATCTATTTCCATCATAATATTATCTGTATGAGTAAATTAACGTCTTTTGTAAAATAAAAGAGTAACTGGAAAACAACCACATAATAAATCACTGAAGCAAGAAAGTAGGCACGAGAAGAATATAAATAATACAAGTAGGCTAGTAACCGACGATTCGGACAGAGCAATTGCTCGTATTTCTCTGAGTTGAGTCTATCAATTTTAATTGTAAGCGTGAGGAGTGCAACATTTCGACTGAGACTAATTCAAGAGAGAGATCTTAACGTTTTGCGCTCCAAGAAACTCTTTGTTTTTATGCGAGAAGTTTGGGAATAAGGATCAGATATTTTCCAATAATGAGGAGTGGGTTATATTATTTCTGAACCTTTGTTGCATTTCAATAATAGTGAATTACAAATATACTGATTAAAGAAGATCTAAGTACCACATTTTTATTATATTTTCAAACTAATTCTTTATGTTTTAGTTCATAGAAGTTGTTTTCTACGCTGAAAAGTGTTTCACTAGAGAATCTCAATTTTATTTTCAAAAAATAATTAATGTTGTAATAGGTGAGTTTGACCGCCAGAAAAATCGCATAATAACTTATTACGTGTTTGAGGATATAGATGGAATAATCAGATACTCGGAATGTGTTTGAAAGTACCAGTTTTTAGGAGTAACGTTAAAGTCATACTTTGTGTAACCAAATATATTTTGTAAATATTAGCATTCTTCTTTAATTTTTTTTAGAGTTGAACTGACTGTTAATGGTTATTGGCGACTTTCTATAAGCCAGGGGAACTTATTTCTATGTAGCGGAACCAGAATTCGAACCTGGGACCTCTGTGTTGCAAGCAGCGTTTCTGACTTCTTGATTTTTCACATTTCATTATCTTTCTTAATACTAATATAACGACCACCTGTGCTGTAGAGGGTTTTAAAGAGAGTTAGAATTTCAATTTAAAAAATAATATCCAATTTTATATTTCTTAATTCAATGTAGTGAATCAAACTGCTTACTTAAAAAAATGATAATTTATTCTTATTACTTTAAGTATTAAAGGATAATAAGATTTCAAACTAATTTTTAAATTTTTTTATGCTAAATAGATAATTTTTTTAAATTATTTTAGTTTCATTTTGTGAATAAGATAAATGAAAAATTCCTCACAAATTTTATTACCTAAATTTGAATATTATATGAATAAAATTTCTGTAGTCAAAAAATATTTATTACAAAAATGTAGGAATTTATTTTAAAAAATGTAAAAAAAATTATTACACTTTTTTTAAATAATTCAGTAAATACATGAGGCATTAATTTTCGTTTAATTTATATTTCTCTAAATTAATTCAAAAACTTTAAATTAATTGCAAAGATATTAAGAATAAATTGTTAAGATTTCGTTATCAATATCAAGCTCTATATTTTACATTTTCAAATTAATTAATGCAATCAAAATCAATTTCTAAAGCTAATTATTACATTTAAAGTCATGAATTAGCAAGAGTTTTCTTTTAAATTTGTTAAGGATTATTATTTTGTTGTGAAAGTTTTGGATGGTCAATAATAAAATATTGTAAAGTGACATTACAATGTCTTTTGATGATAATTTTCCTTCATCCATAACCCAATTGTATTACCCTCTATAAATATATACGTAAGTTATTCATTACCGAAATATATTCACCGCCTCTGTGGTCTAATGGTTAGCGTCAAAGATGTCCCGGGTTCCAATCCCTGCAAAGGTCTGGCTGTTTATGTTGAGTGTGTTTTCACATAGGCACATCAGTATATTCATTCTTAGCAAAACACTTGGCGCCAAATGATTATGTGATTACACAGAAATTTTTTTCTATTTCTAGGAATATATATTTCATTTTTTATTCATACGTAATAACCAAATTCCTGTCAGAAAATGTAGATCATCCAATTATTTTTTATATTAATAGTCATTAACACGAGCTCTAGAAGTTTTACTTATTAGTAACTAGTATATAACTAACATTTGGCCAAGATGTTACAAGTAATTAAGAGAAGAACTACATTTTGTAACTGTAATTTGGGTAATTATGTATAGCTAAAAATAAAATAGTACAACAGTTTTAATAATGTAATATTAAATTTATACATATAAATTCTTTTATTTATTAAAATATTTCCTATAATTAGACGGCATTCAAATGAGGAATGAAAAATTAAAAACGAGTAACCTCATATCTGAACATGATGAGTGGTTGGAAAGTTTCAAAATATGAGAGTTAATATGAAAACGTTTCTCCAGAAATTAATTTATAAGCTATGATGACTGTTAAATATACGTACGACAAAATTGCAAATTGAATCGGAAATTGTTATACTATTCAAATAAGTTATTTGTACATTTGACTCGCAGTGTTATATACAAAAAATATAATATACTGTGAATTAATCTCTCTTTGTTTTTTCCAATGTACGCACATGCCGAGGCATCTTAAACTATTTTAGGATGTGGATGTACTAGGACCGAAGACCTTGGGCATACGGTAAGAGTTTTCCGCTAATCCCATTGGATCAGTCTCCTAAAACTGGTGGGGACAAGGAGAAGAGAATGTTGCAAACCAACAGCAATCTCATCTCCCGTCATTCGGAAGGGAGTGAGAATAATACCCAATAGCCTGGCCTACCTGTTGCAGGTTTCCCTTCATCTGTTATAGGTGAATCACCGGTTAGAATCCTTAAACTATAGCCTTGGTGCCTAGTCAACCCTTGACTACCTTGCTGTACTTTCCACATCCCACCTTTTCAAGTCCACTCCTATGCTATTAAAGGAGCGTTTCCTATTTCAGGATCATCCTCAAAAACACAATATAAAATATATCTTTCTGCAACGCACTTAAGTAAATAAAGCTAACAACAATAGTTTTTGTCTAACTAATAATTATGATAATATTAAATAGTGAACTACCAAAACCATTTCATTATACTTCATTATACCTCCAGGGGTGGTAATGGGTATTTACCCTACAGTCCTTGCTTGCTTCTGAGTTGCAAGGAACAATTTGTCGAAATTGCTCCACACGTTTAGATTTTTCTTCGGTGCATGCATACAGAAAAATATATTGAAACGGTCAATTATATTTATGAGGAGAAGATTACTTGATCCATCTTTTCCGTCTGATTACCGTGAAATAACGTGTTTAGACAGACATGCATATCTACGAAAAATAAAATTGAGTGTGTGCGGTTCGGGTCATTATGTAATCAAGTTTCCACATTTATTAAATAATAATAATTTAAAATGTTAGTTAAATTTAAGAATTATTTCATGCTTAATAGCAATCTCGTTCTGCAAATTACGTGAGGCTGCAAGGTAGATATATCTTTATGGCAGGTCTTTATTTTGCCAAAAAAGAGGAAAGGAAATAATCTAACTCTTCGAAAGATCGACAGAAACCTTGTCTGAGTTGGACACTACATTACACCATCTTTCACGGCAATCAGATCAATGGTATAGGAGCGTCTAAGATCAACTCTCAGAGTATTTGAATAGGACCAGTAAATAAAACCTGGAGCACTCCGGTAAAATTTCCTTCAATTTTTATAGGTTATGAAGAAACTCAAACGTAAAAATTGGATTTAAACGTCGAGAAATTCGTAATAAATCATAAATCTTATCAGTAATAAAGAAGGCCGACAGACCCGTACAGTTTTGAACTGCAACACCGAACACTTAATCGTCAAATATGATAACTCATGTAGCATAATCTATTAATAAAATGACAGGCGCTAACTGCATGAAAGCAGTGCAATGTTGAAATAACTGAGAAAAGTGAGTGGGAAATTAATTTCGTACATATGTAAGACTGGCAACTGTATTGATAATAATAATAATGAATTATATTGTATAAGTAGCGTGAGAATGCAAAGTCGATTGAATGAGTCGAGTCTATCCAACTTATTCTCTTGATAAATGAGACGAGAAGAGAGCTGCCAGCCAATTGGTGTTCATACCTCGTAATGCATCCATCATCCAGACACTTGAACATCCTTACTCTGCATTTATAACTGTCGCTGTGGGTATGCCTCAGAGCAATAAAGGTACTCTTTTACACTTCAGTGTTACATAATTGCAATCCACGGTAAAACATTCTGAGGATCTCCAGCATCATGAATAAACTTATTGAATTACTTCCTTTCATCCTGCATTCCAACAGGCTTACACGGTTTCGTTTTGTGGAAAACTTCTTTAGTATTTCATCTGGGATGTCGGAGAAATGAAGTCGTGATTTTATAAAGTTAAGAAATTTGTGGAGCTCTCAGAGGAGCAAAATGCAGTTGGTAAGTCTGAATGTAGCTATTATAGAAATTATGTGGCAGAAATAAATACGGCGGAACGAGAATAACACAGCGATGAATATAACCAATAACGTAAAGTGGATAATAGTAGCAGATCAAAAGTGCACAAAAGTGAAAGAAGGAAAAGTAAAGTGAAATAATTGCAGCGTAATTGAGAGTTTAAGCATGACGTTTTATAAGTCCAGGTTTGTGTGTGCGACAACTATCCAGCATTCTGAACTTCACCGCTGACTACGCAACAGACGTCCATCTTACTATTATTACAGAAATTTCTTCACATATTTACCACTAAACGTGCTTAATCGATTGAATCCATATTTCCTTTTACTTAAAATTGTAAAAAAAAATTGGTACTAAATTATAAATTGTCGAATAATAAAATCAGATACTTCTTGTCCATTGTTGGTTCTGCAGCCCATTCACGGCCTTGCATCCAGGAAGACAGCGGACTGTCATCTTACTTGACACATTCCGAATTTGGAGTAATACGTGGTCAGCGTATCGGCTCTCAACCTCTGCGACCGTGAAGTCACCAACATCCAAGCCCATGCCAGGATTCAAACCCGGGACCTCTGGATTGGGAGACAGCAACTAGAGGCTAGCCACTACACCACAGGAGATCAGCAAAATCAGATACTAATTAAATTTAATATTTTAATGATAATGATAGAGTAAATCCCCCTTAAATATTCTTGATGTTTTTTCAGTGGCAGTTTAAGTAATAAAGGAAAAATTAGAAATATCGACAAAGATTGCCAAATTGATCTGTAATAAAGCCAAATATTAAAAAAACATTTAAAATTCAAAAATATATTATCTTATATATATTATTTTCTTTAATATTTTTCAATCATGGGATACTAAACTAATTGTCATATTCTGTTCGCATCTATCAACCTCAGTCGTCTTCGGCATAGGGATAATTATGCTGTTACTCAAATCTTCTGGTACTCTTCCTGTTTGGTAGATTTCACAAACTATCCTGAAAAAACGTGATATTGCTTCTTCGCCAATAATCTTATCAACTCCGCTGGAATGTTATTAATTCCTGGCGATTTACAATTGCTCAGATCTGTCAGCGCAATATCAGACTCCGACCTTAAAATATTTTTTCCCAACTCATCATCAACTTCCTCTTCTTCTATTACAGACTGATCTAGATTTCCACCATGATACAGCTCTTCTAGATATTCCTTCCATCTTTCAGCCTTTTCTTCTTTATTCAGAATAGACTTCCCATCTGCTCTCTTAATGTACTTGCTAATATTTTTCCTCCCTTCGAATGTTTCTTTTATTTTCCTATAAGCGGCGTCTATTGTCCCTTTCACCGTGAAATCTTTAACCTCTTTGCAATTTTCTTAGAGCCAAACTTCTTTGGTTGCTTTTCAATTCCTATCGTCTATATTGTTTCTTTATCTACTCTTGATGTCTTATTTGAAACTCTGAAGTTTTAGTTTTTCTAATTCCCATCTCTTTTTTCAATTCCTTTCTTGAGTTTTTTCATTTTCAGCCCGCATTTATTTTATCCACTGAAATTTCACATTACAACCAAATCCTACCACAAATTGGTAGTGAAAATACAAAAATGAAATGAGCATGTTGCAGCAGTCAAATTGAGTAACATAAATATCAATTAAGTAAATTTAACACATATTTTATGTTTTCGTCAAAATTTAAAGTTCGGTTCTTAGGGTTTTTGTTTACTATCAAAGATTTGAGGAATACTAGAAGTTATTACTCGACTTGAAATGCCAAATTCGTTCTGTAAAATCCTTCGGTAGAGTAGGGAATTGTGGATCTAGCGGTGTCCTGTAGCTCAAAGCCGAGATGTGGCAGGTGTTAAAAATGAAAGTAGACGGATCGCTCAGCACATTATTTACACACCGAGTTTTTGGCGATGATACGCAGAAATGGAACCACGTTTTTTGTGTCTGTTAAGCAAAAACTTACCTTAGAGAGTAGTTCGTGATATGATGATCTGAGGGGGTCCTTCTGTTCCGTGTATTCAGATAAGAAACATAGACTGAATTCTATCGTTTCAAAGAGGGTTCGCTCTAATTGCGTTGTTAAGATTTCTAGTTGTATGGCGTGCCTGAGTTTCTCCTTTGTGAATCATTCTATAGAAGAGAGAGACTGCACATTTCAAGACACGATCAAGGATCCAGCGCCTGAAAAACAACTGTGTTAAATGAGACATCTTCCCAAAAATACAAATAACGTAATTAGCAACAACGAAACCAAGAGAATTCTCGTATTAGTCACATTAGTTTTTATTAAAAAGCACTTTTCTAAATTCAGGCCTAATATGTTTTAATACAGTTAAAATGCACTTCTTCAATAGAAACAAAATATGCTCTTATGAAATAATTTGTCAATAGTGTCTAAGGTTTCGTACTAAACAGAGATCCCCTTTCATCGACTCTCGTTTCTTTTTTATTTTAGGTAGCGTCAACATTACACTAACACATACAGAAAGAAAATAGTAATGAGATAAATGTATTGCATAAGTTTACAATTTTCTTCAGTTATATTTTTTCATACATATTAATCACTTTTAAATGTTTTAATATTGTTTTAATTGCCACTTCCGAGGATATGATGTCCTTTTCCCATATGATTCAATAATATTTCTCATTTGATTGTTATAATTGGGGCAGTGGAAAATGATGTGGTCCATGCAAGATGCGTGCCTTGTATCTTGTAGGAGGTTCTCTAAAACAGATAGCAGTGAGAAATATTTGTGTGGTTGGCCCTTACCCCTGGAAAGCACTATTTGATCCTTTATTGTGAGATCTTTGGGGAAGAGTAGATCTTGATGATTGTTCAGGTGTAGGCGGAATGATTCGTTGTTACTTGATCTTCTGCTGAGGTTCCAGTGGTCCAGGAATTCTATCCAACACTTTCCGTCCTACATAATGAATGAGGTTTCACTTATATTAACAGTTAACTTTATTGGACAATTATATGTAAAAATCTATTTGCTTTGTCAAATACGTTCGAATCAATATTATGTTTCTAGTCTCATAACAGATAAGAAGAAGTATGCACCTGAAAAATGTTCATAATTAATGTTGATAAAAATGGGAATGATAACCTGTATTACGAGGGGATTTCTAATTGTATCAGACCTGACACATAGATGGCAGGTTTTTTCAAAACAAAAGAAAATCTAAATTACAACCTTATAAGGTTTAAGTACGAAAATCCTTCATTGGTAAATGTTTGGGATGCACCAATAATGAACGCTCTCAGTAATTTGTTGTGATCATTGTTAAAGAAATCGGTCATCGTTATGTGACATGATTAATTTATTTGAAATATAAAAGCCGAATTATAGTCTACTCTGGGGGAATCTGCTCCTTCATTTGCAAGAGTAAGTATTGGATGGCAGAGTTTGAACGAAGCTTTAAGAGCTGCCAAAAGGAACATCGCAATGGACGACCAAGTGACTACGCTAGAAATGGTTACGGAAATCTACAAAATATTATTGAATGACCGTCGACCGATTCGCATAAAATAATTTTGAGTGATTATCTTCAACGACGAGCAATATTCGAATTTATTTCAGTGCTTTGAGTGATAATGACAAGAATAAACGGCCACATTTGGCTGTATAGAAAGTGTTGTTTCATCTCGACAATGCACCAGTTCATACATTCTTTATTGTGAAGGCCAAAATAAATTATATATAGTTCGATTCAACTAATTCCTCGGATTATTTTTTCATTCCAAGCTTTAAAAAATGATTCGGTGGTGAGGTTTTACAAATAATGAAGAAGTAGAGTACAGTTTATAACTACTTTAAGGAGCTCGATATTTGTCACATCAAACATGGTATCGAAGCCTTTGTATATCGCTGGGAGAAGTTCATCGATCTGAAAAATAACTACGTTAATAATAAAGATATTTATCCCTTTTTTGTCTTCTTTCTTTGGTTGATTATTTCTGGAACATATTCATGTTACTGATTTATTGGAGGAAGCACTTTTTTTAATACTGATTGTGGGGATGCTTCAGAATAGTATACTTAAGTAATAACAAAGTATATATATACTAGCTGGATTCCGACGTTCCCGCTAATGCATTTTTATTAGACCGCTGCAGTATTTAATTCGACAGTAATCTGTTTATCAACACTTATTAAACCTCCCGCTGCCACGTTCACACGGTAGACTACTGCAATGGATTTATGGTTTCAATAATGAGCCGGCGGAAGACAACGTAAATGATTTTGCATGAACAGAAAAAGGTTCTCCGTATCTCACCTGCCGCTTAGCAGAGATCTTAAAATAGTTCCAAATTTTATACGAGATAATGAAACCAAATTTAATTATAAAAATAAATAATTGTAAATATTACTCTATTTTAAGGTATCATTAGGTTAGTTTGTTTCGTTGCTTTAGTAACTAAATTAACTGATAAATTACGTTAAAAAATTGTTATAGTAAGCACTCGTTTAAGGAATAAATTTATCGTGACCATTCATGCAATATTTTATTATGTAAAGAGTTAACTATTATTTTTAAGATTCTAGGTGCCCGGTAATTCATTTGTATTATTCCGCTGCAGGATACGACAGCAATCTCTTAATCAACACTGATTAAATCATCAGATATATCGTCACATTTTCGAAATTTTACTTTTTCGCGCCCCCTATCTCAAAATAACACAAATAAACTCTGAAAATAAAATATTTTATTTAGGAGTTTAGATTTTAAAGAGGAGTGGCCTGTTTCAGGATCACCCTCATGTAGCCTGTTTACCAAACAAAAATTAGTAGTTTAGATGGAATGCCACCATATAAATATGCGAATTTAAATAATTCACCTTACACAATTGAACAAAATATTATTTCAGATACACTTCATTTGTTCCATATCGAATCAATTGATAAATAATTAACTCAGTATGCACACAATTACAACACCCAATATATATCAGAACCTAGAAATCTAAAATCGAATTGTCAAAATAATTCCAAGCTACGACGCAATGAACTTGCGCATGTATTGATGCATAAGTCAAATGCCACAAATTATTCAAACAGTCAGGATAAAAATTTGAAATTGTATTTTTTATGTGAGAAATCCATAAAAAGTGTATATAGAAATTTAATAAAAGAACTGGATCTCGACAACAGCGCCGCCCACCGGGTCCAACTATAGCTAAGAACCATCCCGGCGATCCCATAAATAAAAATAATCATAAGCGGTCAAGCCGTTTAGGTGTAGAATTAAGAACAGCCACGTATCAGAATTTTATATGTAAAGATAATGAAGAATACATTTTTCTTCATTTAGTTAAAACAACAATTTTTGAGCGTTTTACTAAAATTTCCTAACATTAAAATAAATACAATTTGACTGATCTTTATACATTGTATATGATGAACCAATATGATACGATGGTATATACATATTTGTGTGTGTATTCCTTCGAAAATTATATCCTCACTATTATTCTTAGTTTGGGTATTAATTAAACCAGTATTTTATTATGTAATTTCATAATAGTAAATAGTGTGTATATAATTGTGAAAAACGGTAATTTAGTTAATTTGGCGTGCATAAAATTTCGCTCAATTCAATGTTACAGATTATTCACTAACAGAGGTGGAGTCGATATTATCTCTATGCATTCAATGTTAGGCAACCGTAGCAATTTATTTTACGTTTAGGTGTAAATAGGTGCTTTATCTAATATGAGTAATCTTGTCCTTCCCATTCACCAGATTCTTCCCGTTTTTTAAGTGATACATCCTTTCTTCTCTCATATAAAACACTAAAATAATAAATAATATTTCATTCTATAGCTCACGGGATATCAAATTCTTACCGATTTCTTTGCAGAATTTGTAGATTTCCATCAAAATATATTTGTTTAAATAACATTTATTCCATACACTTCCGTTATATTTCCTTTCTTGAGAATACTTTGCTTAGCCATATCATTTATTTAAATTTTTTGATTAATGGTCCCCAATCCACTCACTCGTTTCTGGCCAGGATTACAAACTAAATATATGGTTATTTCTTTTCTCTTTCTCCCCGTCTTTTCCTATCAACCACACCTCTAAACTAATTAAGGATCTTGTTAGCGTCAGATAAAAGTTCGAATGACTTGCTCCTTTCTCAGAATACTGTTTCGTCTTGTCATGTTGAAGAGCAGAAATTATCTTGTTCAGTTAGTCATATAGAAGGCATACGGTTCATGGTATTATAGAAGATTTTCCCCGATTTATCAGTTCAAATAATAAAAATTTAGCTAATAATATTTTAAAGTAAGTAATTAATAAATTACACTGATATACTGCATATTTTACGTCGGAGGCGTGCCTCTTAATTATAATGGTGAATCAGAAGAAATTATCCGCCTTTTTAAAATAATTCTACGTGTATTTCTCTATAGAAGGAATGCAGAATACAGATTGGAGTCTTAGTATGGTATAAAAAGGAGCATAGCATTATAAAAATTTATCCTCCAGAGTTTACTCTATCTTTTATATAGTCGTGATCACAGGTTAACCTACAATTTATCGGGAGTCGCAGTTAATTTTTCAGATATCAGAACAACCTCGTGCTAAGGGAACGATCCTGAGTTCAATTCCTGATCCATTCAACATTTTTCCATCCTAATTGGATGATTCACTTTCATAGGCTCTAGATCTGAGCTTGATTGAAAGCATTTATTCTGTTCTTAGCTTCAACCAATTTTTATCTCCTTTTTATTTACAAGAAAACTGCCTAATAAGTAAAACTGAAGAGAAATATGCTAGTCGTATCAATAGTTGTCCACTGTCCTTGGATGGTTGTGGGGATTGGCTGGAGGCCACTTTAACTCAAATCTTTATTACGACAACTTGGTATTGTAAAAACTATTCGTAAAGCATTGACGCAAGGAAATATTTGGTGTTCATTTCGGATATGTTGCATGTGTTTTCAGATTTATAGCCAGCTTCTCCCCTAGCGATCTTACCGTCTGGCAACAATATTTCCCTCAGTCTTCTCCAACTGTGGGTCTCGTAAAAATTGCTATCTCTCAAAATCTATAATAATTACATTTATTTTGGTAAATCATCCGCTGACAAGTTTCTACAAGCTTTCCGTACTATTTAATACGATTTTACTCATAATTTATATAGTCCATGCCTTCCATATTTAGCTAAATTAATTTTATATTTCTCTTCATCAACTATACTTTACAGTCGACCATTTAAAAATAATGGATTATTCTGAGCTTTTACACAAAAAATTTTAAGCAAACTATTAAAAATTTATCATATATTTTTAATTTGATGAGTTATAAGAAGCTGAACTCGCTAAGGAACAACTCCCCTTAAGGAATGAAAAAGATTACTATTATATGGTGCAGTTGGCTATACAACACTGTCAACATTTTACACGTTCGATTTATTTTACTATAGAAAACATCTAACAATTAAAGGAACACACTTATTTTTTGGTCAAATTAACTGAAATAAATCAAATATATCTGTACCGATAATGATTGGCATTAGACGCTAAGTGCGTCGAAAGAGACACTATGAATCAGTAAATATCGTATTAATCCTATGAGTGGAATAGGCTGCCTACCAAGAGGCAGTGCAATAATGAAGTATAAATCAATAGAAAACTGCGCGTGCTCACTCCACGAATACTAAAAAGGTATCCCTTGTTAAATAATAAGCAGGAAAGAACGTGCGAAACAAAATGCTGGAGTCTTAACACTTCACGTGCAGAAGAAATGTAAGTAATATTTCCTGCTAGCCACACTTTTCAAGCCTTAAGATTCTGGGTTACTATTGTCCGGAAGAGTCGCAACCGGGACAGTTGACCAGCATCGATTCCTAGGTGCTTGGATTGACAATGTCACCCAAAATACTAAAAGGACTACTCCCACTTTGCTGGCAAGGACGCTTCTTCAACCCCCAACAGAGAAAGGCAGAGAAAAGTTTATAAAATACGGAACTGCGGATAAAAAGAGGTCATTCATTCATTCATTTGGACATATCTTTCTCATAAGATTCTATCAATCATTCTTTCTGAAGTCGTTAATGAGTATCGAATCTGCAGCATTGCTAGTTTTGTTCAAGTGCTAGTAGACTTTTAGTCTCGAAATTGGAGCCATCCTTTGCTATGATTCGGCAATGATTGTGAGCGTTCGAGACAACAACAAGTAACTATTTCTGACGACTGCAGCTGGCCGAGGTACCACACACTCGTCAAGATCGTCAAAATCAGGTTATATTCCGTCACTCCCGTCGCGTATGCCCTGGGTTTAACTCGATACCTCCATTCACTAAGAGTACGTTAATTCAAGACTGCAGCCCATCTCCGGGTAATCCCACAAACAAGGAAACACGTCCTCACTGCACAACAACTATTTCCGTTGTGGCGGCAATCGGTTTTGGGTAACGTTTTCTTCGACCTTCAACCTCCTTCGAACGTGGCTCCCGACGAACTGAAAATTTAGTTGCCATTACGGTTTAGTGTCTCGTTGCCGTTTCGACGGCATCAACTGCTCATCCTGCCGTGACTCGCCGGAAACTGATTGATTCTACCCGACTGTCATGTTAGCGCGAGACAGAGTCCAACCCAATTGTGAGCAGGGCTGCCGCCGAGTAGAGCGACAGCTGGGCTAAAGCTCACCCCTGTCTACCTGTATTTTTCGCAGAGGGCTCAGGTCAACCTCGTCCCGCGCTTTCAGCCAGCCCAGGGAGCCTCTTTCCCCAACAAGGGCCCCTGTGTACACCCCGGTGGCGGCAGTACCCCCAGCAACTGGCCGGGTTCAACCCTAACGGTAGCACTGGCGCTTCTAGTCTAGTGTAGCCTTTTTCCCTTATAAAGGCGACTGCTCCACCCTGATAAGGGACGACTAGCATTTGAAACTTCCCGCTTCTTCCGGATTGCAGCACCTGGTTTCCGAGACCAAGCACACCCCCATCCGAAGTGGAAGCTAGTAGCTATCCCCTATGGATGATCTGCGCAACCGCCCAATAATAGGGGAAATACACCCAGACAGTTTCATCATCGGATAACTAAGTATGGCTAGCAATTTCCATACTTGACACATTTTCTCGAGGGCTTGATGACAGTCTTGGGACGGACTCAGTTACTAGAGCCACCGCACGATGACTCCGACCCGTCTTAGTCCATCCCCAGAACATCGGCAAATTGAAATGTCCAAACAATGTCAAGCTATGACGCATTGAACTTGAGCATATAATGATGTGTAAGCCAAATGCCACAGATTATTCAAACAGTAACACTGAAAATTTAGGATTACATGTTTATTATGTGATCAAATATAAAATTTGGGATTACAAGTTTTTATGTGATAAATCCAAAAATAATGAAATACTGATCAGGATATTAAAAAATTTCTGGATTTCAACTATAGCGCCACCTACCGGGTACAAATATATTTGAAAACCATCCAGGTGACCATAAATACAACAAAAAAAGTATTTCAGCAAAATCGGTCAACCCGTTTAGGAGGAAAAGAATTACGAACAGGCACGCACCGGTATTTTATTTATTTTTCCAAAATAGAATAGTAATACTGATTTTTCCCCCCAAATAAAATCATGTATTGAGGATTTATTGGGTTTTCATGGGTTCTCTATTGACCGTATAGTGTCTGGACTAACGACGGCGTTTGTTTATCGCCACAAGGAAATAATACCGGTAATAATAATGACACACAACATTTATTACAAGGAGGTCCTTTCTCACTTCTTAGACACGATGGATATGAGTCTGCTCAATTTATCAACGCGTCATCACCTATTGTTTTAAGGGAAACGGAGGGTTCGGTTCGTGCAGAGAGAAGACCCGAAGCTAACTAATGTGGGTCGACTACACTTTCTCTGCCTTCTGTATACTATATTTCCAGAGCCGTCGTTATGGCTGCATTATCCTCAGGGTATTATTCCTTCGCTATTGACTCTATATTTAAATATATTGCAAAGCCAACCGTCGTCTACAAGTCATTAAACTCTGTTATCCATCAAAACTCTCTTTGTAATGTTATTGTGTGATTAGTATGAGTTTAGTTGTAAAGTTACAGCGTAATATCCGTGCACCTTTTTTTATACTCAGATGGTCCTCTTATCCTTTTTACGTTTCGTCTTTGCTGACTGTTCACTTTCACTGTTATTAAGTGTCCACTTTCTTCAGGCCATTACACTGCAACACTTACAGTGAACGATTTTCAGCGTGTTTCACAATTAAAAATAATCGTTAGCAGCATAACTTTTATAGAAAAACTGCAATATTTTCAGTCTATTTTCATACCGCGGTGATTCTGTTATAAGCATTTAATCTAATATAAGCTTTCATTCGTACTAAAGTTTTGCAGACAGAACTGAAAAATTATGCACAGAGAGATAAATATTCGCAAAAATATTTTAAATTGCTGGGGACGGCGTTGCCCGGGTATCTATTTATATTAACCTGGTGCATTATTTAATTCTTGGTCAACACATAACTAAACCGACATTGAAAACGTCACAAAATGAACCTGAAATATACTCCCAGTATCTCGAGCGAGTCCAAAATATCCCGGTATAATAAATATATTTTCAGTATTTTGACAGAATAAAAATTGCCCCCCACTTAATGGTTAAATTTTTAGTTAAATCGCATATTGAAGGTCATAATGTAACTCAGCGACCCAGTTTCCTTTTTATTTTAACATTGGCAATTACTTAATTTTAAAATTCACCAGAGGCGAGAAATAAAACCAATTTATGTGTACATCTTATCGACGATCCAAAGAAGTTCATTCTTTCTCAGCCTGCTGCAAAATAGATATTAAGTGGAATGAGTGATATAGGAACGCGTAATAGGACTTATAACTCGCAGTTGGTTTACACGCCGCGGCAATTCCAAGGAATCTTCCCGTAGAATTAATAATTTTATTTATATTCATATTATATTAATATTTTCTGCAATATATCTAAATTTAATATGCACGAATATTTAAATTAAATTTCAGTTTTTTTAAACCCTCAAATTTTCATTGAAGTCCGTTGAGCCGTTTCGGAGCCTATTTCATACAAACATACGGACTGACAGTCAGACAGACAGGCACATCAATTTTACTTTTTGGTATAGATTGCTTATTCAAATATTGAGGACAATATGGAGGACTTTGACCAAGAGAAAGTATGGCAACGCTTTGAGACATGAAGCTATTGTAAAATAATTAGAGGGAAGTGTGCGGGGTAAGAACAGAAGAGGGAGATAAAGCATGGAATCCGCTAAGCAGATTAGGAAGAATGTAGGATGTGGTAGCTATATAGAAATGCAAAGGCTTACATAGAATATGTTAGCATGGAGGGTTGCACAAGATCAAAAAAATTAATCTGATTACTATTACAGGTTAAAGATTGAATTGTGTTTTAATGAATAAATTTTTTTAAATTGTTAGCTGTTAATAATATCAAACTTCCATTATTGTAAATGTCCTAAAGAGTCGACTCCTGTATGATCACAGACAAAATAATTGACAATAAATTTTCATAATCGTATTCCATAGAGTTTATGATGTTATATATCTTGAGCTTTCCATTTTTGATGATTGAATCTAATGTATACAATGCATATTACGTCAAACGAACTTCAGATTTATTTCTACAATTCATCTATAAAAAAGTAACACCTAAACCTACAGAATCCAAAATACATGTTAATTTTTGTTCAATTATTGTCTAACTGAAACGTGATATTTTTATACCGCACACACTGTTCTCTTGGTTCATCGTAAAATACTCGTTGTTTCTCGACATTTTACTTCAGTTTTACACTATCAATATCAAAACATTGTCACTACCCATCAATTGAAAAATCATAAATTTGATTGATGATTGATTGATTTAGATTATGAAAAAAATTTAAACGTAATTTATCAAAGAATTCATTTATTAAAACAACTGTAGACTCAATAACATAATGATACCTTAAAGTTTTAAGCTTTGGATTATAAACATTTATTAATAAAGTGGTATAAAATTTATAACTTTTAGTCTGAGCGATGAAAATTGCCTACGGAGAACCTTTTCCTAATAAAATAAAATTATTTACCAGCGTTGGTTTCCCGAGGTCTTCCGGCGGTTGATGATTAAAGCGATTGACCCACTGTAGTTGCCAACAGTGTGAATGTGGCAGCTGTAGGTCTTGCAATGGGATTAGCGATTACGCCGAAAGTCAATAAGACATTCATTAACATCAATACACTCGCCGAGATTCAAACCCGGGTTCCTTATGAAGCAAGGCACTAACACCATAGCAGTACGCCCAAAATATAGTACTACTAATTAAAAATTAAGTAAATTATTATTTTACTATAGGTCAAATTCAGAAAGTGTTATTTGAAATATTATGCTATTTACGTTTCTTCAAGCACCTTGTTAAAATGTTGTCGTGTATTCAGTTCTAAGACTGGTCTGAGGCAACCCTCCATGTTAACCTATCTTGCTCAAGCCTTTTATTTTCCACATAACTAGCACAACCTACATCCTTTCTATCTGCTTAGCGTATTCCATCCATCGCATCCCTCTTCTGTTCTTACCCCACACACTTCCCTCTATTGCTAATTTTATAAGACCCTCGTGTCTTAACACGTGGCCTATGAATCTATCACTTCTCTTGGTCAACGTCCTCCATATTGTTCGCTTTTCCCCTATTCTGGTTAGAACTTTCTCGTTCGTGATTCAATCTACCCATCTGATTTTCAGCATTATTCCATAGCACCACATTTCAAAAGCTTCTATTCTTCTCCTTTCTGGAACTCCTACCGTCCACGTTACACCCATATAACGCCACTCTCCATATGAACATTTTGAGCAATGATATCTTAATATTCACACTTACATTACCCGTAAGTAAATTCTTCTTTTTTGCTAAAGCCTTCCTTAACCTGTACTGTCCTACTCTTTATGTTTACTATACTTTTTCCATCCCTAGTTATTACGCTTCCCAAGTAGTAGAATTCCTTAACTTCCGTCAAAATATCCCTTCCCAATCTAGCACTCTTTGTTATTCCACTCTTTCTCAAACTACACTCCACTACTTTGGTTTCCCTCTATTAATCCTCATATTGAACTCTTTCTCCAGGGCCCCGTTCATTATGGTTTCCAAGTCTTCTTCTGATTCCCCTAATGCTACAATAGCGTCGGCAAAGCGTAAGGTTTTTATTTCATCTTGCATCTTTATTTATTTATTTTAATTCCTACAACCTCATAGCGGCAATATTAACGGTCTACAATACAAATGCTGTTCTGTATTCTTCAATAACACTTCAGTTGTAACTGTCAATGGATTCAGTACATGTTGATAAATATCAAGATTTAAATATAATTAGATCCAGTAAAAATGTCTGTTTATTTAAATATTTATAAACATGAATACCAACTGGAAATCTGAAAATTTTACTTTTAACGAAATATTGTTTTTATTTTCTGTACCATTTTTGGTCTCCTGAATGAATTTATTTATATATCATGTATAACTGATGAAGTCCCAGATTTGATTTGAATAAAACTTCTTAAGCATCTGTAAAGATAGTTATTTCATTTATTTTTATTTAACCTACAACAAAATATGCGTATACTGGCGGATTCAAGTCGATGTCTTACAAAATTTGTATACAATCAGAAATTTAGCAAATGAAATCTGGCAAATATCCTACCAATAACGTTGCCATTTATGAATGGCAGAAACGAGCTGGAACTGGCTTAGTTGACGACAAATCATATCTGCCGATATATTAGTGAAAAACAGACGTCTGTTTTTTTAACACAAATATTTATAACAAAACATTTTCTTTTAAAATTCGCAACATTTGCAAGTTTTTATGTCCAACGGAGCGCTTCCCAGATTTCACAGACTGCTGCAATTCCCGAGTGTTTCAAAGAAGCGAAACGTTGCGAAACTCTTGCCCTACTAAAAGTGTCGTCGAAGCTATGGAAATGTGATGTAACGACGGACAATATGTGCTCAGGGAGGGAGCCTTCCGAGATCTTACGTCTCTTACAGGCCAAACGTGATCCTTGTCGATGAAATCTAATTCACAGCTGTCCAAAAAAAATTATGATCAATTAAAGTTTATTTAAAGACAATTAATTATTTTCACTCAATCATTTAGTGATTAGTTATAAATAGCTTCACGAAGTCGTTCTTAAGTACTACGTATCCTGAAACTATTTTCAAAATTTATGAATACGCAACCTTCGCTTCGGAAAAATTCAGAGTCCCTTCCTGAATGCAACAATCAATGCTGCCCCCTTTTCAATTCCGTTCCTATGAAATTAAATGCTTCGTCTCTTTGAAACTTATCGGAAGGCACCTATTACGTTATTCCTTATTGTTATCCGAAAACTTAGTGTAAATCGCATGACATTTGATGAGCAGCTTTTCTCTAGTTTTCCCTGAAATAGGAGAAGGAAGGAACCTAAATCTTCGAAAGATCGACTGAATCCTTCTCTGCTGAGAACTATACAACTCATCAAAGTTTCATCGCAACGCCATGTATTGTATAGGAACGCATGCCAGGCAGACATACATTCCTTTTCATTGATATAGATAAGAACAAATAAGACAAGTGAATATTTGAATAGGAAAGCAATGCGTGAAGTTAGTTACTTTGTAATTGGACGGCTATTACATTTCATGATCCATAAACCTGTGGTGAATTGCTTTTGCGGCGCTGACAAGGACGGTACAAACAGAAAATTACTAGTTCAAAGTTAACGTCTTGATTTTTCATTTTCTAATATTAACTAATTGTTTCAGACAAGAATACACATTGTTATGGATAAGATTGTCAATCAACGAATATTCCATAACCGTGGACAATCCTGCACACGCAAATCTTCAGCAGCTTTCCTTAGCTAAATTAAGGAATGCTTCACTCAGTAGCTATACGATTGAATGATTATTTTAAAATGCCCAATCACGAGTATTGTTGTCTTGTGTCTACCGTGAATTTCTACGGACCTCTGACGAAGTATGCGGCTGCTTTCATGAAGGGCCCGAGGCATCCCGACCTACGACCCATTTGTTGCCTGACACTTATTCTTTCGTGTCAGAGTTTCTTTTCTTCATACGTTACAAGCATTTACGCATGTCATTGTGTGCTTAATACCTCTCACTACTTATATTATGGTGGGTTCCATTTACCTCCATATTGCCTACCGGTTCAATGAGGAATTAAGGAATTTACGTTACGATTTAAGTAACTCTTAAACTATGGAGCTAGAAACCAATCAGAAGGTCTGACTATTAATTGTAATTTGATAAAATCCTTCCAAAAATTAAACACAATAGTGTTGCTAGATTTCCCTCATCAACATAATATTAGTGGAGAAGGTCAGATCTAGCAACCGGGAGAAGAAACCGGCAGCAGCATTGGCATGAAAAAAATTTAAACATGAACAATTACCAAAAAGTCAGTTAAGAATTACTTAATTAAAAACAAAATATTAAATGCACATTATTATTATTATTATTATTGGCAAAATAATTATAATACAGTCCGTGTCTTTCAGAAGCAGTGGACCTCATCAGTGGTGAACTATAAACGATTTGAAACGACGGTATACCTGAGAGGAGTTCAACGATGTTATTTAAGAATACAGCTATAGATGCTGCTGTGACTTTTTGTTTTTGTTTTATCATTATTGATGAATGATTTAATGTTGTTATATTTCAGTCATTAAACTGATTAATGTTTGATTTCAGAATTCAACTTTGTTGTATTACGCCAATCAAAACTGCGATTTTTTTAGTTGATAACTGAATGTGTGACACGAGGTTGTTTCAAATTGGGTACGTCATCTTTCAAGCGAGTTTTTCAATGCTCTCATTCCACTATTTGCTGGCAGTTTCATATAATACATTGTTCTTGTCCAAATTATTGATATAATTATTGTAACTCCTATAATAAAACATACTTGTTTCTTTATATTACCTCAATGATAAACGTTTTAAATAGTTCAAGTAATTTCAAACGTATATTCTTTACAAGCCGAGGTTCTGATGTGTAGGAGCTAGCGTCGCTGATCACAAAACAGAGGCCCCGGCTTCTAAACCCAGCAAGGGCAGAGATGTCTGTGTATGCCTAATGCAGTTCATAATCAAGAAACTCGTAACAGAGCTCCCTCTTCCAATTTCGCGAGGTAGATCACTGCAAAAGCCCATCATCAACCAACGCAAGGCAACAGGAAACCACCACTGTGCAAATTTCGTTGAAGAAGAAAAGGGATCTCCGTACAGAATTTCCTCACTTAGACCGGCTGTTAGGAAGATTATGTGCAGTCTCGTGTCTATATATTTTTATAAATATACATTTTATACATCAGATGTCTGAAACTTTGCTTTAGATATAATTACGGTAACTTGAGTGGCAAAGGCTTTATGGAATAAATTTTAGACCTTAATATTTTTAAAATAATGGATAGCTGGAATCCTAATTAAATATCCCTCCATAAACATCGGTTTTAGAAACCAATTAATCAGTAATTTCTTTCCTGTCACCGAAACGGAGACAGATAGAAAATTAAGGCAGCGGTTTCTTCGTAGGTGAATTCCTGTCTTTTGTCAAACACGTTAATTGAATGATCAACCAAAGTTTACAAAAAACGTCGTCAACATACAATCAAAGGAGCTTCTAATAAAACACAGCCATAAAGGACACGATTTCCTATGGCAATAATGGAACAAATTAAGACCCATCAAAGAGTTCTCTGAGTAATAACTTGAAATATATGCAATCTATGTATAGTATAATGTTGTTATTGTAAAAATCAGTCCTAAGACTGGTTTGATGCAACCCTCCATGCTAACCTATCTTGCGTAAGCCTTTTCAGTTCCGCATAACTACCACATCCCGCAAACTCTCTAAACTGCTTAGCGTATTCCATCCTTCGTCCCCTCTTATGTAATTACCCCATACACTTCCCTCTAATGCAAATTTAGAATTTAAAACCACAAGATAACGATAAATGTTCTCGGCGGTAGTAAGAAATTTTAGAAACATTTATTTTTCAAGGTAAGCGTTTGTGAGCAAAACACATAACTTTCCAAGCAAAAATTATACCGGATAATTATAAAATCGATGAAACATTAAAAAACAATTCTATAAATAAATGAGTAATCATCTTCAACAAATGATACAGAAGATGAAAAACAAGCTCACAAGTTTTATTTTGATAGTGGTTCCGGAATGTTTGTTTGGTAAACTGTCGACAGGGGTGGCACCAAGCGTAGTTACTGAAAAGTCTGCAATTGCGGCTCACGCAACAATTTGAAACTGATAGTTTCAATAATTTTATTCGAGATTATCTGAATGAGACGGTTCCACGTCTTTAGATAGGCCTTTCGGCTGTTTTCCAAAAAAACTTACCGGCATCACATTCAAAAAACTTTGAGAACTTGTCTGTTACATACTGTATCGTTTGTTAAGTTATGTTTAGCCATTTACTTACACCAATTTATTAAAAAATTTTCATACACTTTATAATTATCCTGTATATAATTGTCATCACCATTTCTTATAACAAGAAAACAAAATAATAGGTAACCGTACCAAGTAAATATTTGTGTTGAAGAAACCGAGTTCAAGGTGCAATGGTAAGAGAAGCCTGACCGTATAGATCCGTCCGTCGTCACGGGCATGAAATCAATTCGTCGATCCAGAAAGAGAACACAGTAAACATTCAGGCAACAAGTCACCTCAGTTCACTCAGTAATTAAAACCCTTAATGGTTAGAATGATAGATTTTTCTGAAAGTGAATTGCTGAGTAATCATTTCATACGGCACCCTTTCTCATACTATTTATATTTCTTTGCAATACTTAGTAATTAAAACCTATTCTGATCAAAATAATTTCATTTCGGTTACAACGCCAGCGCAAATAGAACATACCTTTGATATTCTATTTAACTCTAGTTTTAACAGAAGAATTTTGTAAACAATACAATCGTTAGTTAAATCAGTATTAAATAATTTTAGACGCAAAAAGACTGTCAACACCCATGTAAATGAAAGGTCATGTATATATTTTGAAAAATAATGAACACACAAAATTAATGTTAATTTTGTACCAAAGGAAAATGCATATTTTTTACATAAAAACTGATAGGTGCTCAATATTGTGACCTTTAGATGCACGGAATATGCTTATCCGGTATTGGCATGAGTCCCTCAATGTGATGAGCATCGCGAGACTGCTTCACAAGTCTTGTTGTTGTGCCGGTCCGCAGTTCGACCATTGCTGCCGCCAGTGAAGGCACTTAAACTGGGTCTTTTATAAACTACAAGAAAAAGTCAAATTCAGTGGAGCTCTGTGACCTTGGAGGCAAGGGATACAAGGCTTGAATCACTTTGTCTAGTACGGCCGATTCGTCGTTGAGGAAACTTATCACTGGGATCCAAGTGAAACTCGATAGTTTTTCTTTTCTCAGTACATATTCAATCAAATCAGGTTCAAAATTATAATTGTTTAAATCGGATTATTTTTTAAGCTGTCTGTATATTGTAATGATTGTCGGGGTATTCTTTTTATTGATTTAATTGCTTTAGGATATAATATATGATACTTTTATTTATCTAAAAAAACACAATCTTGTTAAATGGGGTCCTGAACGCTATTACAAAATAAATAAATAAAATAAAGGGGACGATTTTAAAATTCTCAGTGTTAATTATTGTTTGGGTAACTACGTGTAGCAGAGATTCCGTTCACTGGACGAACCTGTTTGGTCTTCATGTGCGTCTCGGTGCAGATTACCATGCAACTGAAACTTCCTTCTTCCCTGTTCCTTCGGGCTGAATCTGAAGCTGCCGGTAGATAATGGTATGAAGTCGTGCTGCCGGAAGTGAGGAAAACTCAGCTTTTTCCTCCTTCTCCTTCTAGCTTTCCTCGCTGTTACCACATTCTCACTCCTCGCCGTCTAGCACCACTCTAACTCCCACTCGCTTTCTCGACGTCTTCCACCTTATTCCTTTGCTGCTTCCTCGACTGTCAGTGTCTCACACCATACTCTATATTTTCCCGGGTCTCACCTTCGCAGTAAATTCCGTATATCCCCCTCCAAGCCATAACGCTACCTCACGTGGCGTTTTTCTGCCAATCCTCGTGAGTTCTAAGTCCAGCGCGGGAAATCTTTCGTGACACAGGTAACCGTGGCCCTCATAAATTCCGAAGGTGAACGCTTCCTCAGCCAAAAACAAACCTACCGTTATAAACACGCTGACAGGTATGTATCCACCCGCCAGCCCGGCACTAGGAAAACCCTTTTTTCCTGGCCAGTGACATGTTCTTGCTGACATTTTATCTAATTTAAAATTCCATAAAATGTAACTAAAATTGGGTGGAGACCTACTGCGTCACAATATTTTGTATATTTATAACTCTCCAAATAAACTGTACAGCTGATGAACTCATAAATAAAAGACGAAACGTGGTGTAGATGTATTCTTGTCAATTAATTTTTAATTTTTTTATCCAATTTGTTTATTTCTAAAATATTTACGCAGTTGTGATTTATTTATTTTGTGGTTTTATTGTTGTTTTACTCACTTAAATTTTTGCATTTATTCAATTACTTGTGACTAACTATTATGTCGCATACAATTGTAACGCTAATTTACCCTAAAGAAAACAGATTAAATCGATAAAACTAAAATAATAGTTTTCTTTGTACATAGCTTAGAATCGAATAATTTTAGTTTATCCGTTTCACGAATCGTAAGATTCCTGAACCGATTTATTATACGTTTCTATCCGTCACTCCGTTTTGTTACATTTTCACAATCGATCGGTCTGTCTCATTAAGAGAAAACTCTTCTTCGATGTGATGTAAGGCATTGAAAATGATCAGGTTTTCGTTGATTTGGTAAATAATTTTGAAGCTATCTTAAAGTGTGCTCCACAATTTGAAAAAATTCAGTCGGTCCAATATACATTTCTTATTAAAGACCATGTTATTAGTAGCTAGACATTATCTTCTTTATTTTACAACTATACTCTATTAGAATTTAACTGCTGACTTATTTTCTTTTTCATGTTCGACGGGAACCTACGCACGGTCTTCTGCTGCCTTCTCCGTCGACTGAAAATTGAAGATTGAATTTTATCTTTCCTTTATTGTCAATTCTTAGTTGTAAAATTTTGTATATTTCTTGTAATATTATATTTGACGTATCCTATTTCCTCAACCGAGGACTAATGGATTGAATAATAATAATAATACGTTCATTGTCAACATTTAGCGAGAAGATACCAAGAAGTATAGGGTTTTTCAATAATGGCGTGTCGATGTTAATATGTTGAATTGAAATAAAACAAGCTGCGTGTGATATATTAACGATATTTTTTGGTTGTGTGGGCATACATGATTTTCGTTAATATCTCCCACACAGCTTGTTTTATTTCATTAAACATTTTAACAACGACACGCCCTTATTGAAAACCCGTACGTTAAATAAAAAACCGTGATATTGGTAGAATGAGCTGTAAGTAAGGCGTTGACGAAAGAAAGTTAAGCCCAGTGCTTATAGAATGACTCATAAACAGAGTATACAAACATTGTTGCCAAATCCCAAGCTTAACATTTAGAACTATCCTAAAAACTGTCAACCTCGTATGACAGGCAAGCAGCTAGGTAATTATATAACGATGTCGATGTGTCAAAAGATACTGGAATTCGCTTTTATAATGCGGGGAGTGTAAGTACAAAGATTAATAATTGAGGAGTATTTAAGGCAGGCCATATTTGTGGCAGAAGTGCACGATATTTATTGCGTTTACATGTGCTTAATTACTCATTACTGGTGTAATTTTCAAATAAACTGCATTGTGCTCAGTACATCCTAACCTAATAAGCTTGAGACCTAGGTGTGTTTTACCAACCCAGTGATTGTTTCTAGATCGTAAGTAATATGTGACAACGTTTTGTAGAAATTCCTCAACGCGTTTAATATTGTACGCGAAACTTTGGTTTATCCCCTTCTTCCACACTCCTACTTCTTGAACTACAACTTAACTGGTATGTTGTATGTCAGTATTAAACTCCGTGACTTCCATACTCCGAATTCAACACATATACACATGTGCTACCCTTCCATTTCAAAAATCCTGCACTCGTCCACCCCGCCACTATGGGGCATTATGAACGTGTACTAAGATAAGCCGAAATTTTTAAAATTTGCGTGCATAACAAACATGCATGTGAAGGGATATTTTGAAGATAGTTAAGGAATTCTGATATTGGGCAGCACAATAACTAGGGATGGTAGAAGTATAGTAGACATAAAGAGTAGGATAGCACAGGCAAGGAAGGCTTTCGCAAAAAAAGATGAATTTACTTACGGGTAATTTAAGTGTGAATATTAAGGAATCATTGCTAAAAATGTTGGAATGGAGTGTGGCGTTATATGGGTGCGAAACGTGGATTGTAGGGGTACAGAAACGAAAAGAATAGAAGCCTTTGAAATGTGGTGCTTTCTATCCGACAATGTTGAAAATCCGATGGCAGAATAGAATCACTAACGAGAAAGTTCTAAGCTCAATGGGGGAAGAGCGAACAATATGGAAAACGTTGACCAAGAGAAGGGCTAGATTAATAGGCCACTTTTTGAGACATGAGGATCTTGTAAAATTAGCATTAGAGGGAAGTGTGTGGGGTAAGAACAGAATTTAAGGAGATTAGAAAGGATGTCTTAGGACTGAATACCACAACAATAACGTCAAAAACAAACATGAATACAAATATCCAACTTTATTTACAAGAAGATATGATAAAAGAGGTATAAAAAGGTATAAAAGGTATAAAAAAGGATTAAAAGGATTGTATATAATTACACAATGGTGTGATTTCAAGGACAATGTTGTATAGATGGAGAATGTGTTTGTCGTATTTTCCAATTTTAAATAATTTTTCATTATTTTCTGTTTTAATTTCTTCTCTCTATGTTTCATTAATCTACATATGCTATGCAGGAGGTCCAGAGTAACAAAAGTATGACAGACAGCTCTCTCTCTTTCTTTTATTCTTTCTGTCTCTCTCTCTGCTCTAGACATATATTCAGTAGAACACTTTCGTTTACAGTTTTTAATATACAACTATCCCAACTATTTTATGTCGCTATAAATATAGACATTAAAAGTAAATATCCTTACCCTGAAATATTTTTATGAAAAGTTTTTATGCCTCTCTATTAATTGTGTTCACACAAAAAAGGCATACTGTATGGCATTTTTATTGGGACGCTTCGATACAGAGCCATTTGGCAAAAAAACGAGAAATAGAATTCGTTGTCCTCTGATCTGCCTTGCCAATGGTTTCTCCAACAAGAGGCGAACAACCCCGAATGCGGAAGTTTGTTTTCTGACGAAGCCACACTTTCACGCGAGGGCTGCTTGTTCAGTAGTCACACACAACATGCACTTCTGAACTAATGCAAACACGCGTGTCCCAAACACACACACACACAACTTCCAAGAGACATTTTCTGTTAAAATTCATGTATTTATTTGATAGCAGCAGTGTGGTAAGAGGCGCGCTTTTCGAATTCTCTTTCTCCGTTTTCGTTTTTCAGATTACGCAGTAACGGTCCGCTTCTGACAAAAATGAAAAGAGGGAAAAATGTTTGTAATGACCCCCTGTATCCTTCAAGTTTGTGCACTTACTTCGTTACACCCTGCGTACTAGGTTGGTTCGGATTGGTCACGGTATGAGAAAAATATATATTTCGTACCTACTTGTTTCTAATGCTTCAACATAGGCGTTGGTCTCACCAAATTCTTCTACATTCCGAGCAAATTTTCGTCTAATTAAATCATTTCCCTACATTTGGGATCTCTAAAGATTCGTTTGTGGCTAAATCCGGCGAATATGGACATGGAAACAATTCGAAGCGCAATTTATTACGTTTATCAGCAACAGATTTCTTCTCGGCTTTCTACTGTAGATCAAATACTACTCGTAATATTCTCCAGTGTTTCTTCAGCCTGTTTCCTAATGGCATATGAAAGTCACATCATGAACCCAAAACCTGGTGGCTAAGACTTTTTTCTTCTGATGGAACAACTTAAGCATTCTTCAGTGTATTTCCAACTGCTGCGACGCTCTGAGTGGAGTATTTCTTCGAATTTGGGGTGTAATAATTAATCTACGATTGATGTAAAAACTTTGTGAATTATGTTAAGAAGGATCCATACACTGCTGGAGAAATGTTAATTCCAATGTTGACAGCTTGGTTGCGGAAAACTTGTTTCATACCCAAATATTAGTAAAAAATATTGTGGACACGATCAACCGATCTTTCTTCAACCTGAGCAAGTTTACGTATACTCAACCGTAAACTTTTCAATTCTAAAATGCGAGTTTCTACGATTTTTTACCTCGGTCACAGTAGTTGTTGCTCGTCATCAAAAATGTTGGTTTAGTCGCGTTTGAATTCAAGTAACTACTAGTTTACCTTTGAAAACGAAGGATGAAAATTTTTTAAATGTAGAATCCAACTCCTCTCAAAGGAAGTAGAAATGCTTCAATTGAAGCTCAAGTAGGAACATACAGCTAATTTATAAGAAAGACAAGAATGGAAAAATGTGGACCGGACCAGGGACTCGAATCTCGGACCTCCCGTTTACCGGGCGGGCGCCCTACCACAGAGCTAATCCGAGTCGACTTCCAACGACCTTCCATTCCCGTAAACCTAAGCCAGACTCACCTACAATTCACTATTCACATTCTTCAAACCCTAATTCTAGGAAATACGTGAAGAATGAACATGGCGTAAATTGATCAAAGGTATATGGAATTCAACTGAAAGGAAGTAGGAATGCGCCCGCCCGGAAACGAGAGGTCCGAGGTTCGAGTTCCTGCTCCGGTCTACATTTTTCCATTATTGTCTTCCTTAAAAAACAACTCCTCTTTTTGTTATGGTCGTATTTTAATCTTTTATAATAAAGTATATGATAAACGCGGAAAATTGTCGAATACGCCGACTATTAATGGTAAGGGAAACGGTATCAAGCACAGCCGTGGCGAGAAAGCCATCGCCAAGATAATATCTCAGTATATCAGCGAGCTGCGGAAAAATACGATCAAGTGCTACAATCGTACAATTGTAAAATGTATGGAGAAACGCCGCCACTACTTTAGATCGAGACTGACACACTTACCTTTCACATTACAAATACATAAAAAAAAACTCGCATAATTTTGGGGTGTAATGACTCAATTAAATTTAATATTTCAAAAATACCAATAATAATGTCCATATAAGCCATAAAAATAAAGTTTAAGGAATAATATTTGTTTTCTCATAAAATTTTTATCATATAAAATACATTTCATCCTAAAAATTATTACCGCTTCAGGTATTCATCAGCTTGATTGGGTCAATACGAAAATTTTGTATATGAACTGACATTATTTTTCAAGATTGGTGAGGGGGATTTTTCACATCAGCTCTATTATCCTAACTAAATCATGAAATTAAAAATCGGAACTGTGTTCATTATTCTATTTTATTATGACAAATTTTTCTTATGTTATATAAATTTTAAAATTAAAATCAATAATATTTCATGTTTGTATAGAATAATACATGAGTCAATTTAAAAATCTAATTTTTGTTCACGTTTAGGAATTAAAAAGGATTATTTGAATCGTTTTTGCATTGAAAGTAATTTTTAACTGACGCTGTATTTGTTTTAACATTTAATTATTAAACATTTTAGAAATAAATTGATCTTCTACGCCACAACCAAATTTAAATAAATTAATGTTCGTTTAAAATTTAACCTATTTTTTATTATTTTAGTGCCCACTACTTTACTTTTGAAAACGAAGGATGTAAATTCGTTTAATGTCGAATACGACTCTTCATTTATAACTGTCCGATTGTAATCTTCTATAACGCTTCAATTTGTTGTTTTATGTGAAAACGGTTTTAATTTTTCGCTATCTGGCGCGGGACTTGGATAAATAGCACTTTTTATTTGGCCTAAAAAGTTATTGAATTTAACAATTGTTCGTGACTTCGTCCGCATAAAATTTTGAAATGCTCTCGTCTAGAATAACACTGCATCTGTTTTAAGAAACTTTTCTGAAATTAGTAAATAATTAAATTTTTCGTTTTGCCGTAATAATATAACAATGCAAATATCATAGGTACAGTATTATTTATGTATCTATTGTATTTTTCATATCCAAGTATACAAATATATATTTATTCTTTTTACTCAAATATTTTTTAGAATTATTTTAGTTTATATTTTCTTATTGTAATGACTATAAAAGTTCAAACTACAGTAATGCAAAAACAGGTCAAATTAAACTAATCTGTCAGTCTCTGACTGCTTTGGCGCGTCATGTTGACCTTGATGCCCGCTTGAGGACTAATGGAAATAACAATAAATCTAATAGGCTTTATACACATATTTATATTCATATCTTCTGAACCCTGAACGATATCTAAATGGAACATGTAAGTTAAAATTCCTGTTTCCATCCCGGAATTAGCATTGAAATCCGTTGAGCCGTTTCGGACTCTATTTTAAACAAACTTGCAGACAGACAGTCAAAAATTCTAAAGTAATTTCTGATTGATCAGTATAAATTAATATTGTGATTTCTCTCTCCCCCTCAACAATATGTTACTTTAATCATCAAATACTTTTCTCTAAGTAAGTGACCCTCACTTTCTCTCTCGAGATACGTGTATTTGAATCTCGTCGCCGGCAAAACCTTTAAGGATTTTGGGGTCATCAGATAGGATGGACTAACTTCCTTCTATCCGACTTTGAAAAAGAATTTATTTATTTCGTAGATTTTCAACTGTAAACAACAATGGGTGCCACCGCTAGCGAACTGAAAATTCAAACAGATGTACAAAAGAATGGAGATATCAAGATATTACACTTTGCATTTCTCCTTAGCGACGTCTGAAATAACTCAAGAAAATTTTAAATACTTTTTATATATAATAATATTTTTATATTTATTTTCTTACACATAAAACATACGAAAATTGTACTAAATTATAATAAACACGAATAACTATTTTTCCTATGGGAAATTCAAACTTAATAAACTAAACACATAACGTCCTCAATTTATTTTCGTGAACAAAAGAATTAAAAGATTCACCAACCAAGGCCAATGTTCGATTAAATCAACTATCCTTGAAAATTAAGGCCTAATAAATGTCTCTTGATTAGCGATATTAAATGACCCTCGAAATATGCTAAACTTCTAATTCCATCTACATAGCATGTAATAATACCTAATTTTAAAATAAAAAACATGAGTTGACATTCATGTCGCCGTTATTCATAATTTGCATACTTTAATAAAGTTGGAATATCTTATGAACAAATAAGCAAATAGAAATGAATGTAGATTTTCCCGCTGAAAATATTGAATATAAAGTTCTTGGGTTTCTACCCGGATTATATTAGGTACCTACAGACAATGACGGAGATAGCTTTCGAAACGTTGTTTTACAATCTATATAAGCCGGGTAGAAACACTAGAACTTTATATTCTAAACTGAATTTGATTACTACTATAGGCAATTACAATAATAAAATGTGCGGCAAGATGCTAAAGTTCAAAACAAAAAATTACACTATTCTTGTCATTATAATTAATGACCTAAAAAATTCTGCTGAAAAAATTATTGTATGAGTTGTTAATGTGACATATTCTAACCCGGCTCCAATCGTTTTAGGGTATTTTAAGAAATTATGCTCCTGTAGATAACAGCAGAAATCAAGAAAGGAGTAAGAAAAGTATACAGTCTGTCATCCATACTGTTTAACTTACATATAGAAAACGGGATATGGAAAAGGAATGATACTGCAAGGAAAAAAAATAAAAACCCTACAGTTCGCCGATGATATTGTAATATTAGGGGAGACAGAAAAAGACTTGGAAAACATAATAAATAGCATGAACGTGGTCGTAGTAATGGTAGAAGTATAGTAGACATAAAGAGTAGAATAGAACAGGCAAGTAAGGCTTTCGCAAAAAGGAAAATTTACTCACTGGTAATATAGGTGTGAATATTATGAAATCGTTGCTAAAAATGTTCGTATGGAGTGTGGTGTTATATGGGTGCGAAACGCGGGCGATAGGATTTGAAGAAAGGAAAAGAATCAAAGCCTTTGAAATTTGGTGCTATGGGAGAATGCTGAATATAGGCGAATAGAAACGCTAACGAATAAGTTCGAAGCACAGTAGGGGAAGAACGAACAATATGGATAACGTTGACCAACTGAAGGGATAGATTAATTAGCGTTAGAGGGAAGTGTGTAGGGCAATAACAGAATATAGGGAGGCCAAGGATGGAAAATTCCAAGCAGATCAGGGAGTATGTGGTAGTTACTAGGAAATGTAAAGGCTTATGCAAGATAGGTTGTATCAGACCAGTCTTAGGACTGAATACCATGAGAAAACAAGATTGATAACTCCGCATTGAACAATATGCAACAATGGCAAAAATTGATCACTTTGATTTGTTCATATTATTGATTGCGCTGTAACTCATGCCATGATATCCTTTAGTGAAAACAAGAATCACAAACAATTTTGTGTTAATGTTAACCACATTTATAAAAAGAAGCAATTCTTGACAGACAATGGCATTGCGCTCGGGGATTTTTTTTCGCGTGGAAAAAGAGTAACATTGCCGGCATCTGTTGCATGCACATCAGGCGCCTTGAAATTAAGCAATGGATAGAGTACGTCAAATTTTGCTGTAACTCGTGAATTCAAAAAACCTCGTGTCGACGAGCTTGGTTTATTAGTTTCTTCCATACTTGGCCTTTCCCAGATGTTGCAGTTACGGAAATTAGGTTAACGTTGGTTTACGGTATATTGGTGAATGTCACTGAATACCTTAAATTTCAAATGTGATATGTGTCAACTGCCGATGAGGCAACAATGGTGCGTAAGCGCGGGCGGCCCCAGCACGCATTCTGTTCGTTCGAACAGATGCCTATCGGCGCGGCGCGGCGCGGCTCGGCTCGGCGCCCATGTATCGATTGAACGGCGCGGCCCGTCAAGCAGGCCGTACTTGCTCCTTCAGGTAAGAACACTGTCGATGCGAGACACTCGATACGTTACGATTTGTGCACCTGACGCTCTCCGTTACCGTGGACCTGCCGTAACTCGTACTCTCGCAAATACGCGCCTCAATTCAGATTATTCTCTCGACTCGATTCATCGTCATAACGAAAGGGGCGTTTCCCCTTAACAATTAAATTTGTAAACGCCGGTTTTTTAAATGTTTGTATTTTTCAAAATTCTTCCTAATACTTGACAAACCGTAGTTTAGATTCTTTGCACGACTATGTTAATGTCAAGAGCTAATTTCTTACAAATGGAATAATACATTCATCCAGTAATTTGATTTTTATGTCAACCAGTGCGAATTTTAGAGGCGTCTTTCTATTCAAAAAAGAAGAAGAAGGTGAATTCGTCACTAACAATTGAATTGTTGACGTGAGTTTAAAAAACGTGTCGTGTTAAATGAACATTTGAAGTTATAATTAGTTTTATTTGTAGATTAGTATGTGATTTTATATTTGTATATACTGGAACAGAACGACTCCCGGAATTAGTGTTTATTTTTTAACAAAAATTTAAAGAAGGTAAGTAAACACTTGTTTAAACTTATCGGAACATCTATCAAAAGAAATCTTTATAAAAAAACAACCATACCGTTTCAAAATTATGTTTTAGTTGAATTGAACAGAATGCTGATTCCTTCAACAAAAGAGGATATTTTACTTACAGTTTAACAAAGGTTGTACTGCAGAAGAAATTCCCGCTTTCTATAGTTTCAAGAACTCACGATCCAAATTTGTCATTTATATTGAATTTCATACCCGACATCCACATTCTATTTCTTCGGAAAAGATCCATATTCTTTAAATAACTTTTCAAACACTGATTGGACTGCAATTATTTACACAAGTATTAGCTGTGCCAATGACAGGAAATGATAGAAGAAAAGTGAGAATCCCCAGTTACAGAGAAGATGGTGGGGTGGGGAGGCAGTGGGGAAAGCTCACTTACTCATATCCTCTTGCAGCTGGATTCAGTCTCACCAGATCCACTAGGACTTATGGTTGGGGCTCATCTACAGCTGAGCTCAAAGTAAGTTGGTGCTAAAGGAGATGTTATAGTATTAACTTAGCTGAGCAGTCAGATCCCAATATTGATTCACACTCTGAAGTTCTGTTGTAGTAACTCTATACTATGTCAAATTTTACTTTAATTTAGATTCATTAAATTTTTCCATAGGAGTTTTAACCCATTATGTCACCCTCTTTACCTGTAATATTTACCTTGTTCAAAAGTTTTCTTTCAGAGGTCATTTGTTTCTGATTTATAAATAGTATAAACTGATAACTAATAAATTACCTACTAAATTCTGTCAATTATACTTGAGATATTTTTAATCTAACATCAATGGGCTTATTCTTGTTAGAAACATTTTATATTGATTTTTATAAATCCTCTTTTCAATAGTATAATTTCAAATCTCATATGAAAGTTTAACTTCGAATAGACAATATTAAAAAAAAAACATTCGTATGCTCATTTGCAATAATTAAATATTTAAAGAAGAAATTAATGCTGCCACATTGTAAATTGCAAATTGTATTATAACTAATATAGTCATTAAGCACATCAGACACATTCAACAGAAGCTTGAAACTGTAATACATGCATATTATAAGATGCATTGCATTGTTTATATTTCCTGTATTCCAACAAATGTTACATACTAAAGCACTTGCTTAGTTTATAATTCATTTTCATTTCTTACACTTAATTGTTAAATACAACCTTTGAATTATTCTTCCAACTCCATGGAAATTTGTCTTCAACTAATTATTTTTAAAATCAGTGAATGTATGATTAGTAAAAGTAATGACCCATCACTTAAGTGTTACACAACATGCATTGGATGATAAATGTGATTTATCAGATTTAATAATGGAAACTGCTTGTGTGTTGTGGTATTCAGTCCTAAGACTGGTCTGATGCAACCCTTCCTGCTAACCTACCTTGCACAAGCCTTTTCATTTACAAATAACTACCACATCCTTCCTAATCTGCTTAGCATATTCCATCCTTTACCTCCCTCTTCTGTTCATACCCCACACACTTCCTTCTAATGTTAATTTTACAAGGCCCTTATGTCTTAAAATGTGGGCTATTAATCTATGATCTTGCTGATTTAAAAGATTTATTAAAGTTATTAATCAAAAGTAAAATGCTAATTTGTTTTCTGGGTTTTTAAAATGTTAAATTACTTTCAGATTGCTGTAAAATCTGATAAAATGTCTCTTATCAATTCAACACAAAGCATTTTTACCGATGCATATAACTATTATTTGTGGACCCTCTCATTATCAGGTAAAATAAAACTTAATATTTAATCTTACTGAATTTAGAGTAATATAACATTACAAAGTTAAGGCTTTCTTATATTGTGCTTTCACCATACTGATGTTAGTTTGAACATCATCAGATCAAAATTAAACATTAATTGATCTAAGAAAATAATCACACAAACTCTTCAGAAAAATCATCATATTAAATCAATTTGGCTGGTCACAATACAAAAAGACAAACTATAGTACTTTATTCATAAATAGATCAATTTCAGCAAGAGCATGAACAGCTTAGAATAAGTGTGTATCTGTGTGTGTGTGAAAATTGCATTCATGTGTAAAACCATTTTGAATCTTATACTAAAAATATTTGTTGTTAAAGAAATATTTGAGAATTTCCATTTCTCATTAAGCTAAGATTGACTCACTTTCTATTTATATTATGATTTTCAGGAAATCATGTTGTAAATGAATAAATTAGTAAAAAAAAATGCCTGGAGAGACAAATGAAAAAAAAATTGGTTTTCTTTTTTACATGACTAGCCTAATATTCAAGCACAACAGGTACATTTGAAGGGTCTATTTTCACATGAGCAATTCAGCATTTTTAATAATTAATGTGGTTTCAATAATGGTGTCAAAACTAATATTATTCTTGTATTTGGTTATTATGATAAATTATCATTTTTAAAAGTTTGTCTTAAAAAATTATCAACATTTGTAATGAAATACTATAAAAAAAACTATTAATTCTTGAATAGATCATAGAACACGAGGATGGCCACTGGTTGATTCACCAATCCCAACACTTTTGTACACTGCTCTGTACCTACTCATTGTTTGGGTAGGCCCACGTCTCATGAAAAATAGAAATCCATTCCGTCTAACTTGGGCACTTATTCCGTACAATTTGGCTATGGCAGCACTTAATTTCTACATTGCATTTGAGGTAATTTGCTTTCCTTAAAGTATTTTTAAAATGATTTAATTTATTTTTAAACCCCTTTAGTTACTTCAATATAAATTATGATTCATAACAATTCTCGTAAGTGAAATACAATAACATATTCAATCCTAATAAAAATATTATTTATTTCTGTGTCTGTTTAAGTCTTACATATATTTATGTAAGGTGTGCAAAATTTGTCATAATTGCATGTACATTAACAATATTGCAAAAATTGGAATGTTCAATTTACAAAAATTAAAATACTTATGCTAATTGTACTTTATTAAAATAATTTTCTTCTTTACTATACAAAATAAAGTTATAGGTCACATTCATACTAATTAATTTATTTATTTAAATTGTAATTAATTCCTCAAAGAATGCTAATGAGAAATGGGTAAATTAATGGATAAATATTAAAATAGTAAATGGGTACATAATAATTAAGGACTAATGGGTACCTTTAAATTATTTTATGTTAATTATATCCTTTCATTCAAATGTAATTGTTTTTATAATACAATTAAATTAATAATTCATTTTAATTCTGAATTAGATTTAGAATTATGTTCTTAATGTTTCAGTTATTGAGTGCTTCAACTAAATTAAGATACAGTTATGTGTGTCAACCTATAACTAGATTAAAACATCCTGAAGAATTGAGGGTATGTATTACCTATTAACTAAAGAAATACTGAAAGTGTTCTATTCTGCATGATGAAAAACAACTACTTAAATTATTGTGTTACTTTACAGATAGCAAATGCAGTATGGTGGTACTATTTCTCCAAATTACTTGAATTTTGTGATACTTTCTTCTTCATTTTACGTAAAAAAGAAAATCAATTAACTTTCTTGCATGTCTACCACCATTCTACTATGTTCTCACTCTGGTGGATTGGCATAAAATGGGTTCCTAGTGGATCAAGTAAGTAATATAAATTGTTATACATTTTTTACTAATCAATTAGTTTGAGTGCATTATCCTTTTCATTCTGCATAATTATTAAAATAATCTGCATGTGGAACCTCAACAGCATTCGGTTCAATTCATGTACCTGAGTTCACAGTAACATTAGGTATTGTTTAAATTACATAAAATGCAATTTTTATATTTGGCAAATAAAACCCTTTGCATTTAAACTATATCTCTTTATTAATTACTTAAGAAACTCAGCTCAGCTACATATGCTGCCAGAGCAATGTCCACCTTCAGTGATTTAAAAACAAGAAAATTAGTATACTTTGCATATTTTCATTCTGTTTTATCATATGGTATTATATTTTGGGGCAACTCAGTAGGCATAGATAAGATTTTTATTAGTCAAAAACGTGTTATTAGAGCAATATGTCAGGTTTCTTGCAGAACTCTTCAAAAAGTTAGGCATTTTCACTTTAACGTGCCAATACATTTATTCATTGATGTTATTTGTACTCATAAATAGGCACTTATTTTTTAATAATACTGAGATTCATCCCTTCAATACAAGGAACAAAAATAATCTGTATAAAAAATGTAAAACATTGTCAATTGCACAGAAAAGTGTGCATTATTCAGGGATATCCATCTTCAACAGACTGCCGCACTGAATTAAACAGTTGTCCGATAATCAAGGTAAATTTAAGACTGAATTATGCTCATTTTTGCTTAGCCACTCCTATTCAATAAAGGAATTTATAGAAGAATCGGAGAAGAGTAATTAATTAATAAGTTTATAATAGTTTATAATACAAAAATTTGTTATAAGTATATTTATCTTTTATACAATAAAATAATGTAATAAATGTACACCCTGACCCATTCCACATCCTTGAAGCTTAGCTTCTTTACAGGATCTACGGAATATTATTATTATTATCAAAATAAATTTTCTAGTCCTAGGGTCTTGTTAACATTCTCTAGTTATTTATTGTTTATTTTTCATCCTTTCTGGTTTTTAAATTAAACCCCATATGGTTTGGAGCAAATTGGCACCACTTTTACTTATATTTTTATATGGTGTGTATTTGCATTTATAATAATTTTAATTGGTTGTTACTTTAAAGCTTCTGTTACAAAGTCAATATACTATTACTCAATCTAAGAATTCTTATAATAATTAATCATAAATTACATGATTTTAGGATGTAAATATTCACATTTTCGTATTAAAAATACAGATAATGATTGAATTTACAATCTTCACTAACCCCTATTTATCATTTTACATCTAAAATAAATTCAAATTTATTGTGATAACATTGACCAAAAGAGGTAATTACAACTTTTTTGCCTAAGATGGAAAGTATTTTTAAGACTCACTTTCCTAAACTCTAAATCCTAAGTGAAAAAATTGTATCTAAGCTACACCATATGTTACAAAGTGTTTAGTATGTACACCTTGGCTCATATTCTAATGCTTCCAGTCTGCAGGATTTATAACTGTACATGTCTTACTTGCATACAATCTTGTACTCTTTACTTATTTCCAAAACATTATCTACTATTCAATTTATATTCTATATATATATGAGTCAGGAAATGACATTGTCATGCTAATTAAAACAATTAATGGGTAAAAGGACAGAGAGATAGAAAGAAGGTGACTTACCTGAGGTTCATAGATGGTAGACACCTTGTGAGGTTTAGAGAATTTTCGGAAGCACCGCCCCTTTCATCATCCAGTGATCGGCTAGCTGATGACTGATATATATATATATATATATATATTAATTTTTACCCCTTTCAATACAAAACATTTATTCCAAGTACTTTGTCAAATGGTTTTTTTAGACTCTAAAATGTCATAAAAGTAACTAGAGTATTGTTCCAGATCCAAATTGCACTTCTACTATCAGTTCTTCAACTCTTCCTTCAGGTCTTCTCTGTGTTGATATGTTTTATTCACATGATGGCATACTTGTAGTGCAATAATTCTCATATTCATGTCTTGTTTTCTTGTCAAATATTCCCTGTAACTAACATTATTTATACCAGATTTAATAGTTCCATATGCCTATTCATTTTAGTTATTATGCTGGTATTGATGATTTTTTTTGTACTAAACATTATTCTCAGATAAAAATAAAATAAACTCCAATTGCTTTATTTGTCTTAAGTATAATGAAATTATGGAGAGAAATTTTGCAAACTAATTAATTAAAGGTACACTAATTTTAATTGGCTTTTTTTCAGCATTCCTTCCAGCTATGGCCAATAGCTATATTCATGTTCTCATGTATACATACTATGGCTTATCAGCATTTGGCCCAAAAATAGCAAAATATCTTTGGTGGAAGAAATATCTTACTATTTTGCAGTTGGTAAGTTTATAATAAGACTCAGAGAGTAATAAAATCACAATTAAAATCTTTATTTGCCATATTACTTGACTACATAATATATACACTTGGAGGATGTATATCATTATAGAAATGAAATGTGTTAAACTGCTTACAAAGTTTTGGAAATATTAATAAAGTTCTAATTCAATTTAATTTTAGAAGCAAATTTATTTTATTTTATCTTTATTTACAGATCCAATTTACAACTGCAATGATTATGGGCATTAATGGTATTCGTAGTGGCTGTGACTTCCCACTATGGATGCAATACACTTTAGTAATATACATGATTTCCTTCATTGTTCTATTTGGAAACTTTTATGCCAAAGCATACAAGACAAAGGTAAAGAAGAAATTCACATTATAATGAGTTATCAATGACTTGGTCACCCATTTATTTAAATAAAAATGTTGTTCCCATTTGCTAAAATGGAACATGGTTGAACGGAAATATTAATATTTCACTTTTTATTGTCTACTCTAAAATATGCAGTTCAATTGAAATATAGGTAGTGTAAAAAGCATTATTCAATTTTATTCATATATTGTTGCTCATATGTTGTTTTCTTGTTTGTTCCTTAGGGAAATGAAATTTTCTATGGAAATACATGTAGCAGTACTTACAGGAGAGACATATTACATGTGAATGGTTCATTGGAAACTGAAGTAGAGGAAAGAAAGAGCAAATGAAATACTAAAAATAGTGGAAGTTCCAATGTGCCCCTGATTCAAGCAGCTGCCAAACAAAGTGCTCAAATGGTGAAGAATATTTTAAACAGCATCACTAGTTTGGAGTCAAATGTTAACCATTCATATAGCAATATTGTTACCAATCAAGTAAACAGAGAATTGTTATAGTTCTCTTTTATGTTTATGCAATATGCTTATGCATCGAATTGAATTGTATTATATATGTACAGTATATATAAGGCTAGTTTTATTTTTGAGAAACAGAATAGAGTGAGAAAGTAGTTATACAGAATGATCTTTATGTGAATAACAGTTACATTGAATGAAAGCTTATTGTTAGTTAAGGAAATAAAAAAGTATTTCCAATAATTAATGTTTTTATTTAGTCTAAGTCTATTCAGCATCATTAATTCATGCTTGTATGTATTTATAAGTAACAAGTAAAGCTAAAATGTTTATAATTGTTGTTCAAGCATGTTCTTTAGAAATGTTAAATATTTGTGATATTTTCTCTGGGTTTATGTGAACAAACAATAATTTATCACCTCAAATACAAAAACAAAAAATTAGTGTGCACATGAACTATGAGTTGTCGTATTATCTTGTCAGACCAAAACATACTAATTACTTTTATAAGATGTCTGTAACTTGTATATACAAATATATACTTAAAGTTAAGCAGACACTTTTCTGGAATTATTAAAATTTCAATATTTTTGTCAATTTTTATTTTATAAACTAACGGGAAATGATTACTATGTTAAATCTCAAACTATAAATAAGCATTATAATTTATAAGACTTAACATTTGACAGAAGTATCTCTGTATTGGCACAAGAGAAAAGTGTGATAAACAATTGTACCCACAACTAAATCTAGTTATCAAGTAGATTTTACATGCACACAATAAATAAATCAACCATCTGCTTTGGTTATGTTCTGTGTTTAAGATAAATATAAATTAATTCAGGGAACCTTTAAAAGGATAAAATGCCTTCTATTATATTTCTGTGGACTATACTACCATAAAAAACTTGAATAAGATTCATTACCAACTTATGTATGTAAGATCTTTAGTCTATTAACCAAATAAGGAAAACATTTTTGGAAAGATTCAAACAGTTTGGCATATCAGTCATCGCAAATGATCTTATTCCACAGACATCAAAATATTTTGTGAAACATATATATATAGTTCCCTTTTCATAAAGTGAAAAATTGGTGTATTTTTATATCTAATGTTCATGTGCTTGATATAAAATTATTTGTGCAAAACCAAAATTTATTTTATTTTAATACAGATTAAGTGACTGTACAAATAAAGTACATCTGCTCCATTCTTTTTCAAATCCTTTTATGAATTAGCATAATTATCACCTTTTCATACATTTTAATGTAATATCCTATTCAGTAGAGCTTCTTTCAATTCCAGGTAATATACTTACTCAACATCTCTACCACTTGCGTATGATCATTTAGAAAATGATTAAATTGTTTTACATTTAAAAGAAATTGTCAATATATAACATTTAATAATACATTCCAATTTCTCAACACACACGAGTAATGTAACTGAAGTATTTATATAAATGTTTGTTCATGTGTCTCAAATGGTAGTAAATACTATTTGGAAATTAAAAATGTAAAACTTAAATTAATTGTTCTGTTCTAAACAGAACAAAATTTGATGCAACAGAACACATGTATTAAAATTAGGAAAATAGATTAATTCTTAGAGTGTGAAACAAAATGCAAAACATAGGGACTTCATGTACCATTCATATTTTTTCTTGTATTTTCTGAACATTTTTATTAGTAGTATTACAAGAAATTTTTGTTATATTTTGAATTTTTTGAATATGGGCCTCTGTTACATGTCACTTTCACTTCTGGAGATACATGAACATTCTCAATATAGACCCATTAAGGTTGAAATGTTCAGTGAGAGAACTATAGTAAAAGTATTTATTACATAATAATAATAATATGTTCCTGAGAGGAATTAATCAGATGGTGTACATTTGGATAAAATTCAGTTTTGTTTAATCAAATATACCATTAGAAATTATATGAACAGGTATTCAATTAAGTGTATACTTTCAGTAATGAGATACAGATGACACTCTATGGTGATGTCTGGTTGATGGATTGAAAGTCACTTAAATATTTTTGGACCTATCGTTTAATTTGGTAGATCACATTAATTAACTTTCAGGGCTAGAATTTTACAGAATTAGAGGAAATTTCCTGCCCTTCATGCTGATGGAATGCTTCCTGTCATGGAAACTACTCTGGTTTGGCAAATTTTACTACAACGTGAAATATCCTACCAATTTGGCACAAGTAGGTGTAACGTCTACGATAGTAATATATTCTATTTGGTTAGCTGACTGGTTGGATGTTTCATCAACTGATATAGTCATATTTATATATGCAATATGCTCATTCATTCTATAAGTTCCCCTGTGACAGTTCTGATTTCCCACTTTTAAAATGGAATAAATAAATGTAGACATTTAAATAATTCATTGTCAGCTTATTTTTAGCCTTGGACTCCCATTTCCTCTCCCCAATCACTTAATTTCAATTTTTAAATCTAAGATACTATTTCCAGGTTGTTTCCATAAAGCAGTTCTTATAGCTTTGTCATTACATTTTTAAATAGTTGTCAGTCCCATACCAAGCCTCCAACTTGTGTATCCCATTTCATCTCGTTCATCACCTTCAACTAGTCTGACTTGGGAAGCCCTATCAATAGCTATGCTACCACAGCCATTGCTCTCAGCATCAGTGGGGAATTTAAATAACTAACTCTGTATGTGTTATATGGATATGTGAGTGATAACTTATAGTAATTTTGTAAAAATAGCTATGTCTCTGTTATAAGCATATGTGAGTAGTGACTTGTAGAAACATTTTCTCCAGTTTTACTAGCATATTGACAGGGCAATTCCTGTTTACTTTGCTTTTGGGGTTGCATCTTCCTAGACCAGAAACATGTTTATTGATGGCGGTGTCTTTCAGAAATTTGGAGGAGATCACAAATTCTATACTACTGACACCTCCCTTACAATGGTGTTCGAGAGGCTTTGCAGTAGGTGGAGGAACCTATGCAGGCATCTTCTCTCTGGGACCATGAACTTCCCAGAGGTGGCCCTCAGTGGTGGTTGTGCACACAGGACAGTTGTGTCCTCGCTGAGGGAGGCTTTGTTCCCACATAGCAAGGCAATGTTATACTGCTCCCAAGTTCACATCCCTTGCTTTACAAACTTTTGGCAACGTTGATTATTTCAAGTGATGTGATTGGTTGGTTCAGTGCCACATCCCTCGCGAGAACTAACTGCTATTGGAATTTTTATTTAAAACAGACTATAAGTAGGATAAAGCAAAATTAACGTAGCTAACAGGTTACTTTCTAAATCCTAAATGTAGTCCCTCGTAGTATGCCGTTTTTGGGTCAGTTGGAGAACGATTTTCCCGTCACCGGCCCTCACAAGGTGATAATCAGGGTCTGACTTCATGGCGTTCTGTAGTTGGTTGCCCAGTTATGGACTTTCTGTAAGCACTTGGACAGTCGGTGTCGCCTGTGTAAAGTACGATGTCTACTATAAATTCAGGCTTCGGGTTGTCTGACGTGAAAATACGGCGAACATTTTCGCCTGTATGTAATGTGCAACGATATTCACGTAACAGTTTGGTAGGCTGGAGCTCACCAACTTGTAATGAGCGTAATTTTCGTTCAGTATATAATAAATAAGAATTGGTGGGCAAGCAAGCGAGACTTCGCAGAATCGTAGAGGGCTGCATTCGAATGTTTGACGTGACCATATTGACCGTCACCAGATTAGGGAGTTGACCTGAGTCTTGGGGAAGGTCATCGACCTGCAGAAGATTATAGAAACCCTAGAATGGCGACAAAAGTTCCGACGAAAGATCTGCCTGAAAGCTGATCTACGATCTTTTAAGTATCCACACGCAAAGATGCGTATGTACAACGAGGCTTACGAGGAAAGGTGTCCTCGAATAGGAGTCGCCGACGAGTTCCGAGGGACGAACCTGCAAACTCTAGAAGCTTGCTCCACCGCCGCGGACGGGAGAGGAGAAAAAGAACTGTATGTATTTACGCGCCTGGATCTATTCGCAGCTACACGGCCCGCAATTAAACCCTGTAAATTGCTTAGTTAAAATCTAAATATTATCTTTATAAAATAAAATCGAACTTGCTTTATAAATTCAAGAAACTCGAAAATAGAATTTTACAACTTGAACATAGGCCCGACTGCCCAACGAAGCCAAAGACCGTCGCAACACGACCATAATTCCGTAGTACTTCTTGTTAAGAGCGAGTGACAGTCCATCTAGCACCCTCATGATCTGCTTCGTCTTGAAACCAAACTAAAAGTGGCAATTAATTTAAGGTCGTCTAGATGGTCTTGTAATTTTACAATAAATAATTTCATGATTACTTCCGAGAATATTGGCAGGGAAAGAGGCACGTATCTTCCAGGACTTTCCCAGTTTCGGTAAAACGACGACCGTGGCGTCCCTCCATGTCGTCAAGAATTTCCGTTGACTACGCGGATGTATTCGACTGCCTCGGGATGTAAAGCGTTTGACAGGCAATTGTATCCTGGGATCTATTTTTTATAATTATTTAATTTATATTAGGTCGCATCAACTGTTCTTCTTTCTCATTACAACATTTCGTTGGCGCAGTGGACGGTCATCACCATGATGAACTTTACTGTGTATACTCGATCCGACAAATCTGGAATCAAGCCACCGAGTTCCTTCGTGAATTTTTCGCATCTTTCCTTCTTGTAGCTTCTGGGACCTGCTTCGATATGGATGTTAAACAGTAATCCGAAAATTACAGGATTATGATCAGAGTACGACATTCTCAGATACCTGTTATATATATAAGTGTTAATGCGGTACAGCACATATACAAATTGAAGATTTTCCCATAATTTTAAGACTATTAATAGTAGTATTGTTTTAACAGTGCGATGGCAACACCAACGTTGTTATAGTAGTTATCCTCATAAAAATTGTTGTTGCTACTTGGAGTGTTGTAGCTAATAACTCAAAAACGTTAATCTCACATGGAAAGGTAAGGCAGAGAACCACTGGCTTACTGAAATTTGAGTTGAAGATCGGTGTCACGGAGCCGAACTGGAAGAAACAAACGTTTCGAAGGTGTTGGCCTCCTTCCTCAGGATAGATAAACATTTCATTCTCCGAGAAACAATTTTTACGAGGATAATTACATATCATATTAATAAAACCACAACATCTACTGGGTTGATAATACTCCACGATCCGTAATGTGTAACATTTCTTATTTAGTCTGCATAACGTGTAATAGGGACGAATTATTAAAACTGGAAGATATAAAATCAAATTTTAACAAATTTCCTAAGAGGAAAGTATTTTATCTTTGACATATTTTGAATAAAGAAGTATTGTATGCAGGATCGTGGGGTAATTTTCTCAGGCTTATGAAAGTCTTCTAATTGCTGCCCCTTAATTATTAATTCTTTTAAATAACCTTTGATTCATTCAAATAAACCACAAATCTATATATAGTAATATTTTTATTTGGTCAAAGACATTTAAAACTGTAGTCTTATGAGGTCGTCTCTGTCAGCACGTTCTGCCCGGCGCTGTATTATTTATAGCTCATATAATACTTAGATTGTGAGCATCCAGGGGGTGAAAAATTTTACTGCGTGTGCGAATTTATCACTTCAGACAGTAATATTGAGGATCGCACAAAGGGCTTTGGCGGGAGGGAGCACGCGGGCAAGCCTGCAGTTTGTCTTCAAAATTAAACCAGAAATTCACTCTAATAAAATGCTATTATTATAAGGGTTTAAAACAAATAATTCTTCCTGAATTAATTAATGTGCTGTAGCTCGGGAGCACATATACGCACCAACCGCCACTGCCTCTTGTATAACTTGACTATTAATTTTTATTGATATTTTAATTTTATTTCTTTTAGAACCTGAGGTGCAACAACTTAGTAAATTACTTTAGTGGCATGTTTTTATTCTGCTCGTGCCTTTTGAGGTGCCGCCTGAATTCGCAGCTTTAGTCTGATTTCCATCTCTTCTTCCGCCGTTTGTCTGAAAGGTTGTTGGACTAAACAGTGCGTTATCAATTTTACCAGCATCGAAAACTTAATGAAGATAGTATCAATGATTTTCTCTTGTTGTTATAGGGCATATACAAAACTACACTGAGCTAAGCCCGTGCTAATTCAATATTTAATTTTTCCCTTAAACCCTTAGTAATATAGACGATGCAGGACCCAACTAGGAATTGATGCTTGAATATGTAATAAAATTAATTAAAACCCAAATTAAATTACCTTAAGATTTAAATAATTAAATTCCAGTCCCCCTTTTGTATTTTACATTTTAGCGCCCAACGTGGGGCCAGTTAAATACGTGTAGTAGAAAGTTATTTATTTATTTGTCTGTGTATTTATAGTTTGGTGAAATTTGTGGAATGTTCGCGGCGCGTTTAGATTTAGAATAACATCTTTTATTTACTTGTAACGGGGCATAAATATTCGTTGAGTAATATCGGGCTTATAACCATGCCTCCATAAATTGCACAAAGTGAGTTATCACGCGACTATTCATGAAATTAACCAAGGTAGTAAAACAAAATAGTCGAGATTTAAAACAAATTAATTTAGAAATAAGGCAAGGTCATCGCGGATTATTGGATAAATTAGACAAATAATCCCTGGAATGAAATAAATTTAGATGCGATTCAAACGAAATTGTTAATGATACTGTCGGAAAATTTTGGCAAGAAAATGGCACTAAAGTAACGGAAGTAATAACCGAGATTGAAGAAGTTCGCGAAACGTGTGAGGAAAGTGAGCAACAATTAGGGAAAGTACCAAAAGAAACGGCACGACAAGACACGGACCGAGAAATTAAACTCCACGAAATCTTGCTGAAAGGGTTGGAATTCAATACAATTAGTGTCGTAGGAAACGCTACCATAGTAATTATTTCCATAAATATTTATTCGACTCTAATGCCCTCCCCTGGTTGTGGTAGGAAGGACAGTTTCCTGGTCGCACAGCTCTATGTAGTCAAAACTCCATTGTGTTTTTCAGCCTGTGTTTGTGCTCTCTTGTCTGCGTGTGTGCTTTTAATGAATTGAGACTATACACTTTTTATTTTATTAATTTATTTTAAGATTACTTGTAATTAATTATGTACCTTATCTTGTTCTTAAAATTATTTGTTATTTGTAATGTGACGTGTCCTGTTTCCTCAATCGAGGACTAATGGAAACAACAATAAATGTAAATTCTAAATATAAAGTGTTACGTTTTGTGTCGTGAGGAACAGACAAACAAAATATTATCAAAATCATTCTATCCTTATTACCCAGAAGTGTCTTTTACCCCGTTCCATCACCATGTTGAGGGATGAACTGCAATTTCAATCGCATGTTAAATACCAGATTCAGACTCAAAGTCTCGCAGAACACCGATTTTGATACCGAACTTTAATATTTTTTCATTTTTATATGACGACTCTACACCCCTTCTCCTATGAATACTCCCCTTCGACGCCGAATAGGGTTGAAATTATACGCAAACAAATACAGTGAAAACGCTATTAAATTAATTGACCCTAAAAATATATATTAGAAGGAAATAACTGCTGTTTCTGGATATTTTAAATTTTCCGCCCAATACGCCCCTGTGGCAGCCGTGTGTTGCCCCACAGCGTTTATATCCTGGTCGCCAAGGGATGAACTATAACTTAAATTCCATTTTTAATATAAAAATTAAACTCAGCGGCTCACTTTACACTGATTTTGAACCCAATCTCGATTGTTTTCTGGCTATTTTTATGTGATGATTTTCTACCCTCACCTCTAAGAATACTCCCCTTCGATTATGGATAGGGTTAAAACTTACGCAAATAGTATCGGAGAACACAATATCAAATTAACTGATCCAGAAATGTAGCCGACAGAACTGGTTTCGGGTCTCAAAGAACGAGTTCAAAACATATATTAGAATCTAATATAATAATTTCCAAATTTTAGACATGTACAGAAATTACAAATCCCATTCAGTTTCAGAAATGCTTCACATTAAAAGCAACACAAATACGCTGAATGTAAAAACGGACACGGATTTGCTCAGTAGTATATGTAATGCCTTAATTCCTTAAATATAATATTTAAATATGGAAAAATAATCATACTGCAAGGAGAATAAATAAAATCCCTACGGTTGGCCGATGATATGGTCTTATTAGGGGACTCAAAAGAAGACTTGGGAAACATAATAAATGGCATGAACGTGGTCCTGGAGAAAGAGTTCAATCGAGACTTGATAGAGGGAAAACCAAGGTAATGCAAACAGTGGAATAACAAAGAATGTTAGATTGGGAAAGGATATTTTGAAGAAAGTTAAGGAATTCTGCTACTCGGACAGCATAATAACTCGGGATGATAAAAGTATAGTAGACATAAAGAGTAGGCTAGCACAGGTAACGAAGGCCTACGCAAAAAAGAGTATGAATATTAGGAAATCATTATTAAAAATGTTCGTATGCAGTGTGACGTTATAAGGGTGCGAAACACAAAGCAAACAGTGCTTTTAGTGGCTATTTCCCCCATTGTCAAACTAGTAAAATTGTCATTTCAAAATTAAATTTTTTAGCTAAATAAATCAATTACAGAATTTGAACTATACTATTTTTTCTCCATTCAATATGAAACACGCTGTACATGTAAAGCAGTTGATGAAGGGTAGTTGCATGCTTAAAATTGAAACTCGGTGTCACATTTGAGGATAGGAAGTTCTCCAAAGTTTGTAGAAAATGAGATACATTCGTTACATGCCAGTGGACTTAAAACTGTCAAACATAATTTTCTGAATTTAAGTTTAAATAAATAAAAATACGGCCAGTAAGTCAACCATTAATTTTATTACTCTTAAATTAATACAAATACAACGTTTCGTCTCCCTTTTGAGACCTCTCCAGGCATAAAATTTAGAAATTCAATATGATCGCATCACTCCCTTGGCCGAAATGATTATTAAATATATGAACTATTTACATTAGACGAATTTGGTGTCGCGGACAATCTCCCGCAATCTCCGGTTACGGCCGAAATAATCATTGTTTTTATTTATTAAAACAATACCAATTGTTTTAATTATTTAAATAAATGTAGCACAAAAAAAGAATCAGACAATTAAATCAATATGTAAGAGGAGGAATATTAATAATATAAGAAGTTACTATAGTGGACGTAAGCTAACAGTGTTAAAAATATATATTTTTAACGACGATAATTATTCTAATTAAAAAAATGTTTACTATAGTCTGCATCAAGGCAGACACACTACATTCCGATCAGTCTGTTTTGCATGAAAATGAAACTAAAAAATACAATTTAAAATGAGATAAAAATAATTGCATCGGCCGGGAATCGAACCCGGGCCGCCCGCGTGGCAGGCGAGCATTCTACCACTGAACCACCGATGCGTCCGACAAATAACGGCGCATGTTTCATTATAAAAACCTATTGTATATCTATTTCATTGGCAAGCTGTTAAAAGCCGTTGGTACCAAATTACAAGTCTATATTATTCTGGAGCGTTTGTAAGTAAATCATTGAATCTTTTTGACGGGGAGGGGGATAACAGGTTACATGAATGTGATCCTGAAACTGGTAACTCCCCTTTAATACCATAGGAAAGGAATTAAATAAATAGAGGGGCACTGTGACGGTCACCCCCTCCACTGTAGGTGTAACTCGCTCAATGGCAATTTACATTCTGCTCCAACATTTGCGAATAGAAAATTATATATTTTTAACATTTAATTCATAAAAATACTGATATAACTTCTCAACCCACTCGCAATACCGATTTAGAAACTTGCTCAATATTTTTAATATTCCCATTTGAATTGATTCTTTTGCCTTATGTATTTGGAAATATTAATATATGGTGTAAATGAAAAATCCACTTAAATTTGTCTTTTGCTGCTTTAAGAAGGACTTAGCGGACTCAAAAAGCGCTTTTTTAACATGGGGTCTTATTAGCCTACGAGCGACTTACACCTACAGGGGAGGAGATGGCCGTCGCGCTGCGGCCTGTAGGGAACAAAGAGTGTTGTCATAACTCCCCCCCATTGTATTTCAATATCAACACTTAACAAATAATACATTACTCCTGACCAGATACCAATTTTTAGTACCCAGATTTATTTATATGTAGTAACGAACTTTTAGGGAGCCAGGCATATTTTGTCATAAAAACACCAATTTAGAGTTTTAATTAACATTCAGAGCACGAAATATATACATCAACAGGGCGTGGTCACTAATTCATCCTTACTTTTCAAAACATAAACCTTCTTCAACTATAATCCACTGACGACTGCTGTCTGCTTAAAATTTGGTATCATCTGTGCATGTTGTGCCTCGGCCATGCTCGGCAATCTTCGGCTCCCTCCGCTTGGAGACCGCAACACAACGATAAACTTTTATTACAACTCTCTACCTATTAAACAACACTTCAGTGAATTCGGAAATGTCTCCAAAAAATTTCCTTACGTTTTACAATTCAGAATAATTTTTTAAAAATAATTTTTCAATATTCCCGAACATTGTTAACAAAACAGCTAATTGGTCGACAATAACAATGTCTGGAATTATATAAAAAACAAAAAACACCACATGACTCACCTGTTGCTTGTCAACCTTTGTAATGACTGCTGTTTTATTCACTTCCAATATATGTGGCTTCTGTGCGTATGTGAACTGTAATGATGGTCTGTGTGGGTGCAGAAATCTTACCTTATTTTGTAATGGTGTTCATATACAAAGCATACCAAACTCACCACTGCTCATTTTATTTGGAGTGTATTGAGATTTTCAGGCTTGAAGATACTATTATTGACCATGAAACTAATGTTCTGTAAGAAGGTTGGGTATGGTATTGTTGTAAAGTGATGTTCGGGAATATCGAAAAATTATATAAACAAATTATACTGAATTGTAAAACAGAAGGAACTTATTTGTAAACATTTCCCAATTCACCGAAGTGTTGTTTTAGGTAGAGAGTTTTAATACAAGTTTATCGTTATGTTGCCGCGCATGGCCGAGGCTCTGCGTCCCAGAACATTGTTGCGCGCCCTTCGTCCAACACGTAGCAATCTCAAGCTACAAAACCTGTTTTTATCTGGGGCTGTTATGATATATATACTATATCTACCTAATAATAAAAGTACTTTAATTTAAAGAAGAAGATATTAGAACTAACGCTTAAAGATTATTTCCTATGGGCATAGATATTTGCCATGTTGCTGGAGGTGCACGCCTATAACATACATAGAAACTATAATGAACGTGATTCGTTAATATTAACATCCAATTGAAATTATACATATAGCCAGACAAGAGATAGGAATCCAGTACTATTTCTGCCATTGCCTAAAATATTTGGAAAGGAAGACTGATAAAGGCAGATGCCGTAGGCCTAAAAAGGTGTGACACTTGTAAATCAACGGCAGCTGGTATGTGCACATCCCTTATGACAATAAGCAGGAAAGTATAGGACGTGGAAAGGATCCAAGTCAAATCACTGGAGGAAATGGAAATAATAGGTCCCGATAGCTACCTTTTTCGAACACTCAGAATTCAGACACTTTCACAAGCTCAACATCTGACCTGCTACCCCATGTAAGAGTTTTACAAACAAGGTCACCACGAACCAGCAATAAGTTTTTCTCCCACTTTTCAACCCTGACAGCCAGAAATTAATAAAAGTTGGAACTGAGGAAAATTTTGGGCATTACCTTATAATTATATTATAAGCCCCAATAGGCTGTAGAGCCAAGGAATAATAAGAAGAAAGGGAATGTGGCATAATATGAAGATATTGTCTATGAAGCAGAATTTGGTTAAAGGTTTCAGTGGAAAGGAATTTAAGTGAACAAATTGGCATTGGATGGAGTATACGAGTGCACAAGTTTGTGCGACTTATTGAATTATATATTATGAAAGAAAATGTAAGGACAAACTACATAAGGCCAATCAGGAAGAAATTGGGTGGCCAGCAAAACAAGAAATATTCAAAGGCTACTAGGCCATTAGTACGTGGCACATAGGTGTATAATAACAAGTATGGTATATATTGTCAGTATTGAATTTGATTACTCCCTTGTTAAATCCGATAATATTTATTATATGTACTGTCAATTAATAGAGAACATAAAATATTCAAAGAATTTATGATATCTTCAAACTAAAGAACTACTATTCGTTTTATTACATAAATAGTAAATGTTATTTTTTCCAGTGAAGTTCATATACAGACCTAAAAATTCTCTCACTAGCAATTCATGATAACAAAATATTCCTTTTTTTCATCAACTTAATAATATCCTATTTCTCAAAAAAATAAAACTGACTGTAGAAAACGAGGGATGTGGAAGTTAGAGCAAGGTAGCCTAGGGTTGAGTAGAGCAATGGGGGTATAGTTTAAAGATCCTACCAGTGATTCACCTAAAAGTGATGCTGGGGAAAGCTCTACAAAACCTGTATCTCCCTCATCCTTCTGCCTCAATCAAATTTGGGGACAGTTGGCAGATGGCTCTAATGGGATCAGTGAAAAACTCTATTGACTGTAAGTGGCCCACAGTGTGTAGTTTTTATATGGCTTAAATACTTAAATAAAACTTCTTTACATTTACAGGTTATTTAATGATTAACGGACTAAAAAATGGACCAACTATCTTATTATCATAAATAAATTTCAATGTTTAAGTGTAAAAAGCGAGAGATTGTGGACAGATTGGTGATTGAGAGTGCTGCGATAAGAAATGGCCAGATGGTGTGAGAGTGGTGATCAGCAGCTTTGATCTAGAGGGAGGACGACCCAGAAGAAGTGGAAAACTGACACGGTTAATATATCTGTGACTCTTTGTAATTTTCTGTTTGCTGCCAGGTCCTAGTGGATTAATTCTGTAATTTGTAATTATTGTAAATATGATCTGTTTTGTTAAAGTAAATTATTTTATTTGTTTTTATTATATAAATCTACACTTTTTTAATTATTAATCAATAGCCCCCCCACCCCACCCTATATATGTTACAATATTTTGTAGGGTTCAAAAAATATTAAAATATAAGTGAATTGCTATACTAAAGCAGAACTGCAACTTACAAGGTTTGCCATAATGTGTTCTTATGCCATTCATCCGATTGGTGCAAAATTGTAGTGTTTAGCACTGATTGCTCCAAAGAAATTTTCTGTCAATCTTAAGAAGATTTATGTTCCTTCCTTTTCCCCTTTCAGGCCAAAATATCTTGCAAATGTATAAATTATGTCCTCAAATACTGTCAAATGAGATAATTAAGCTTCTGCTAAGTTTGGAATAATGATTCAAGTTTAACTTACATTTTATTCAAGTAATAATACTTTAACTACACCAATACATAAAAACGAAGTGTCTGTCTGAAAGTTTGTCTCAAATAGGCTCAATGGATTTCAATGATAATCTTAGGGATTAAAACAAGGACTTTAACTTAAATTTCCATGTATGTTCCATTTCAATACCTTGCAGTTTCTTGAAGATATATATATACGTTTCTTAGGGATCGTGAGATTCAATAACACACACACGTAGAGGTTATAAGTGTTTAATCAACGGCGAAGTGCTGTACAAAGCTCGTACTGCTTAAGACTGACTCCGATTTGGAATCCAGTCCTATTTATACATACATGGAATATTCTAGAAGCAGAACATTCTAGAAACAGAAAATACTAGAAACTAAAGGCAAACAATGTAAATAAATTAAACAAATAAAAATGGTTGCGTCGGCTGGGACTCGAACCCGAGTCTACGTGTCTGCAGTCCGGCTCGCTATAGCTCTGCCATCACTGCAGGTCTTGAGATGTGGCAATATATATATATATATTATATATTAGACAAATGATGAAGTCACACATTGGATAACTGGATAGAAAGAAAGATTGAAGAGCAAATTTCCAAAAAAAAAAATATATACATACACATAGGCACTCAGGTAGTTTTAAATAAACGTACATTGTTTTTGTTTGTTTGTCATAATTTATTGTACATTCCACCTTAATATCAATATTTTATGTAAGCTCTAAAGCAATCTGTTGTCTTAAGTAGCTTAATTGCCAGTATTAGATAGTATTTGTCCCTTTTGTAGGTCATTGAAATTGATTATGAAGAAAAATGAGCCTAATATGGTATTCCGATTAAGATAGCACAATAAACTTCAGTTATTGCATCTCCTGAAGTCACATTTGTTTGAATTTAACATAACTCATAGAGTACTCAATGATTATTATGTAGCTTATTTTTCAGAAACCTTACTCAGTTTCCATCCTTCTTTTGAATGAACCTAACTCATGTTACTTTCAGATAATTGAAAATATATCTAATTTCATTACTTCAGTTATTAAAATCTGTTGAGGGGATACTCTTAATCACAGTTTAAATTATGTAAAAATATATACTCTTCCACAAAATTAAAGACTATTTGAACTGTTAATATCTTCACATTTTGATCATCAAGAATTTCGGAAGTAGTTATTGAAAGTATTATGTATATCCTTCTGCATCCTTCACTATCTTAGTACTGTTTTATTCCTTTTTTTCAGTATTTTACTCCTTCTAATCATTCAATTAGCTTTCCTCACTTACCTACATCTAAATTCTTTTGAACACACTTATTTCACTTTCCCGATCCAAATATAGCCTTTAAAACCATTATCTCTACATAATTTTGTTTATTTGCCAATTTCAATATATGTGAGATTAGGACTTTTAAAAAATGTAGGAGAAAAATTATGGGTTACTTAATTAAGTTTATTTATGTCTATGAACATGTTTAGAACTAATTCTAACTACTAGTAATAAAAAAATCATTAAACAATACTAATTTGTGAAAAAATATATATTTCCAATTGTTCATGAGTATTCATATAGACTTTGTAATATTTATTATGACATCTTGTAAAAAAAGTTAATGGTGTTCATAACAAATTTGCACAATTGATACATGTAAATAATTTTTTATTATTATTATTACATTTCAGTGATTTTTATACTCAATGGATTTGAGAAGAAACTGGATCAGCTTAAATTACTTTGACTGTGTTGCATGTGCAAATTCCTAATTTCATCTTTTAGTTTTATTATAACTGGATCATCTACCGAATAGCTGCCTGTCTTTAGTAAGCTGTCTACTTCATCAACAAGTCGTGAAAGTTTTGGTTCTACAGCAGAATGGGTATTTGTACTTGAATTGCAATTTACCTTTGGTTGCTGTGAAATTCAAATACAAGGCACAATTAAAATTTCACTGTATTTATCATGAATTGTAAAAGGATAAAGCATGCTAAGTATAGTAAAGTATAGAAACCAAGTTATAAATGTTTTACTTGTGGCACTTAACTAAACTTATTTATTAATTGTCAATGCTGTAACATACATTAAAAATTAATGATATGTAATGACCAAATAGTAACTTTACATAAACATAATTCTTGGTACATAAATTATGATTACACTACGTTTTCTTCCCAAAAATGAGGAGTTAACAAAGTGTACAAAAACTTCTTAGCTACCTTAAAAATAAACCAGAACAAAGATGTAAAATATGAGGAGACCGAACAAATTACTTAAGAAGAATACAGCCATAAGTGATGGATAAACAACTGAATATAACATGTAGAATTTCAGACATTAATCTAACATAATATTTGTCTGCAGAATATAGTAACATTATTCCAAACAAAACTATGGCTATTTACTTATTTATTTTGTGTTTATCAGGTGGTTATTTTAAATTAGAAACAAGTACTTTAAGGAAACCATTTTATTCAATATTGGGTTGTCCTATAAAACAAATAATAGTTTTTTATTAAAAAATTGTATATTGCATTGTACTTATTTACAGTTTTCATAATAAATAATATGGTATTAGTAGAACTATATGATACTAATGCTGTATGAATTAAATAATTTAAAATGTATATTCTTTCAGAATGGAAAAATGATACTATTCTTTGAAACAACAGGTATGATGGGTAACTTATGCGGGGATTTCATTTTGTTAAGTCTAGTGTTGATACAGATAGATATTTCTTGAATAACCATAAAAATGTCTGAAACTGTATTTAAGATATTGGATAAGAAAAGCAACTGTTTTTTAACGTACTTATTTTTAATTTTAGTTGGATACAATGTTGGTAGAAATATATGTTAAATAGTGACAGAAATATTATCACGTGTTATTAATTCTTGTAAAATTATAAATTATTCAATAAATAAATAATCTGACAGTTAAGTATAAATAAATAAACACTACAGCCAATTTGTCAACAAACAATTTTATATTTATTTAAGACATCTATGACATTTAAATATTTAAATTGTTAAATATCAGTTTGACCAAAACTGACACAGGACAAAATTATCCACTTTTACATATATGTCATCCATTTAAAATTGATGTGATGAAATCCACCAATATGGGCTAAACATTGTAGATGTGTAAAATAAATATTAATTGTTTGCTGACAAGGTGCCTGTATTATTTATTTATAGTAAAAATTTTCTACATAAATAACAATTAAATAAATTCCAGCTATAGAATATTAATAGATATTCATTCCTAAGCACACTCCAAGCTAAATTCCCATTAATAATAATTTTAATTATTTAATTATAAGTACAAATAATTATAAATTATTAATAAAGCAATTGATGATCTTTTAAGACACTAAAGAAAGTTTCTGTAAAAGGTCATAAATTGCTTTATTAATTCATAAGTGATGAAACTAAAAACTCAATAATTATTAACTAAGGAAATTTATATGATAAGTCTGTGTGGTAAATAACTTAATTCTATCACATAGAACAAATTTAAAAAATAATTTCATTAAATTATCAAAATGTTACCATCATAAGATGCAGTGCAGGGGTAGACATTGTTCCAGATAGATAGGATGATGGTGTAAACTCATATTTGTTTGGTGCATCACCGAGCCCACCTCTACCAGAGGTGGTATTGACAATTTCTGAACGAATTTTTTCTATCACTTCTAGATCCCTGTCAAGCTCAGCCTTCTCACTATTCAAAACATGATCTATGCTGTAAATAAAAAGCAAAAAATTGTAAATTCCTTCACATCTAAAATAAATTAATGATTTATAAAGTGAAATTTATAACATAAGTTTCAAATAATACCAAATATAAATATCCATAATGTAGCATATGAATAACAAAGTATTAAATATGTTTCCAATTAACCTTGTACTCAAGAAAACTTAACCCTATATATAGAGGGCTGGTCGTCACATGGAATGTTTTCCTAATCTTCTGATGCCTATTTTTCAATTTAATTTAGTTTCCAAAATAAATAAGTTACATAAAACTATTTATGTCTTGTACACTTATTAGACTATAGAATTATGAATATAGTAGATACCATAATAATCAACTGAATGCAAGAGGTAAAAAGTTTACTGAAATGAAGTGAAAGAAAGATGTTTACTGAGCTTGAACACTTCTTGTCTCATTGTTATGCATTAGATTGATAAAATAATAAAGCAGTATGTGAGAGTTTTATACAATATACCTCATTCAAACCCATATTAAACTAATATTAATAAGTAAAATTTCCGACCAATTTCAATTTTATTTTAACAATTTCCAAAGAGGAAAAAGACAACATTTGGGTACCTTCTTCAGTTTATTATCCTGTGGTGAAACATTGATAAACCACGTGTTAACATGAAAAACAAAACATTGTACACATTTTGTAGCAGAAATATATAACTAAACAAAAAGTGGTACATATATGAGAACACTCACCTAATAATCAATACATCAACTGTCACATTTTAAATACAACAATATTTACAAATATAACCACATATTTTACAATATTTTGAAAAGGTCCCTGAGGCTATATGACAATTTTACACTTGTAGTTTGGATTTTCATGTAAAACACGTGGTTTATCAATGTTTCTCCACAGGGAAATAACCTGAAGAAGTTATAAATAAGTACCAAAACTTTTTTTCCTCTTTGGAAATTGTTAAAAATAAAGTATGAAATTGGTTGGAAATTTTACGTACTATTACCAAATCAGACACTAAAATACAAACTAATATTAAGGCCACATATTAACATCAATGTTTATTACAGAAATATACTAAATAACATGATTCAGCATTGTATTAATGGCGATTTAGAGACAATAAATATAACCATTGTGTCCCAATATATTAAAAATAGGTTTATATTTATGAAACCATTGTATGTCTAATCAAATTGAATCACTGTCACCTCTAAAAAATAATTAATTTGAAATGAGGTACTTCCAATATGATAATTGAAAATACATATTTACAGATTAGATAAATTAAGCAAAAACTATATCTTACCCGAGAGATTTTAACTCTTCCTTATTATGTCTTATCTGATTTTGTATTTCTTTTTGATATTCAGTTTTTATACGATGAAGTTCACGAACTGATCTTGCCCACTGCTCTTTGAAAAATGTTTTAGCTCGAACAGCTTGTTCAAATTTTTCTTCAATAGACTTCTACAAATGTAAAGTGGTTGATATAAAGCTTAATTTATTTTAAGATGTTAAAATTCTAAGTTAATAAAAGTATGTTACACACAACTTCTTGCAACAATCCTGCAGTTTGATCTCTTGTTAGAGATGATTTATTTAATTTTGTCATTTCTTCATCTTGTATTTTCAATTTTTCTTTTAAAAATGAATTTTCTTTTTCCAATATGTCAATTTTCTTTTGAAGTTCATCTTTCTCTAAATCAAATTGTGATACCTAAAATATTATGATTTGATTATATTGTTAGGTTTAACAAATGCTGCAAATGGGATTTGAATTTCAAGAATTAAGTACCTTCAATTTTAAGTCATCCTCCATCCTTCTGCATGCTTCCTTCAACTCTCTTACTTGAAATGTATGCTCTTGTTGCAATGATTGCTCAAATAATTTTAACTATCAGAAATAAAATTCAATATATAAAAATATGTATATTTGAAGAATTAAATAAGGCTTCCAACTTTAATCAAACTATAAAATTCATGAATAGTTTGAATGAAAAATGTTTGTCATTGTATAACTTGCCTGAATTTGTTTCTCATCCACTTTCAAAGACTTCATATGAAGATCTTTAGCTGCTTCTTGTAAAGATTGTGCCAGTATACTACACTTCTCTGAGTTGTTATTCAAAGCAGCTTCAATATCTTTGCGTTTGGTTTCCCAGTTCACAGACAAGGCTTCCAGATGAGTTGCCTCTTTCTTTTGAAGCTGTTATTAAAAGAAAAACTAAACTTTCAAACGATTTGAGCTAAAAGTGTTAATTTTGTTTTGTAAAATAATACAGAGAGATAGAAAGAAGGTGACTTACCCGAGATTCATATACGGTAGACACCTTGTGAGGTTTAGAGTACTTGAATTTTCGGAGGCACCGCCCCCTTCATCAGAAAGTTAGGAAGACATTTCCAGTGATCAACTAGCTGAGTCATCGGCTAGCTGATCACTGGAAATGTCTTCCTAACTTTCTGATGAAGGGGCAGTGCCTCTGAAAATTCAAGTACTCTAAACCTCACAAGGTGTCTACCATCTATGAACCTCAGGTAAGTCACCTTGTTTCTCTCTGTCCTTTCCCCATTAATTGTTTTAATTAACATGACTGTGTCATTATATATATATATATATATATATATATATATATATATATATTGTGATAAAAAGGCGGATTTTGTAAGGTTGTGGCGTTATGAGGCGCAGTTCGGCCAACAACAATGGCTAGTCGGCCAAAAGATGGTGGTTCCCCGCGGGGGAGGCCCGCCGAGCGTGTATAAAAAATGACGATGGTGAACCCCCGTGGGAAAACCCCGCCGAACGAGTTTAAAAAATGAGGGCGGGGAACCCCGAAATGTTGTGAAATAGGGGAATTCCCATCGGAAGGTGGGCTCGCAACCAGAGGGCAGAAGGCAGGCGAGTGGACCAGAGGGCAGAAGGCAGGCGAGTGGACCAGAGGGCAGAAGGCAGGCGAGTGGACCAGAGGGCAGAAGGCAGGCGAGTGGACCAGAGGGCAGAAGGCAGGCGAGTGGACCAGAGGGCAGAAGGCAGGCGAGTGGTCCAGAGGGCAGAAGGCAGGCGAGTGGACCAGAGGGCAGAAGGCAGGCGAGTGGTCCAGAGGGCAGAAGGCGGGCGAGTGGACCAGAGAATGGGCGTGGACCGAGCAGAAGTGAAACAAGGAGAGGAGAGGACGTGGCTCGACCCCAGAAGGCAGGCGAGTGGAGCAGAGGACGGAGGTGGTCCGACCCCGCAGAAGGCAGACGAGTGGACGGACGTGAGCAGACGTGATCAAATAATGCAAGACGCCGGAGAGACGCACAAACATTCGAGAGGTGGATGTTTGTTGGCCCAGTAATTGTGGGTAAGTGATAAAAAAAATTGTGAAACTTGCTCATTGCTCTGGATAAATAATATTCAATGATTTTTCTTTCTATTTTCAGCTACTGCATACTCCATCTCTTGAGAGACCCAAAATCCCCTGAGATTAAGCCTGTGTCTTCACTTTAAATTAATAAATGAAAAATATTAAAATTGATCATATTTGTACTTTAAATTAATAAATGTTTTATAAACAAAAAAAGTATATTACAATATATATATATATATAAACAAATTATAATTATTAAAATGAAAACAAAATAATAGATTTTACAATATAGTTTGAAAATGAATTTAGTTATATATAATGACTAAACTTTATATTAACAACCATTTTGAATAATTTGTGTAGATTAGAGATGGGTGCTTTGACTCCCACTCCTTGGAAAGTGTCATTCACTGAGAGTTGTTCAAATGAGCTTTCTGCTCTTCCACAAGCCCTCAATTTACACAACATCTGATCAAATTATCAAAACATTTTTCATAAAGCCTTTTTCAAAGAGAAGAAATAATGATCTTGACTTTCTTCTGGTAGATACAATTGTCAAAAATTAGTTTCCATTTCAAATTGTTGAGAGCACAAAAATTGTGTGAAAAACGTAATAGTGCTTACAAACTTCCTACAAGGAAAATATCTCTAATGTTATTATACATCAATTATGTAATTTGACTGAGGAAAAAGAAAAGGAGCAATTGGCAAGTGCAGAATATATTACAATAGTAACGGATAGCTGGTCTTGATCAGTCACAAATCAGTCTGGAGGGGGGAGGTGTTCAGAGTGGATTATTGGAGAGCGGTATTTTTCCCTCTGAGCAAGAGCTGTTAGAAAGTCATTTAATCCCTAGTGCGGAGCAAGCACCAGAGTGAGTTACATACAAAACCACAGGCAATGACAATAATACAAGTTTACATTCCACAAGTGCCACAGAGGAAGAAGATATTGATAAAATCTATGAAGAAATAATGAAGTATGTCAAAGGAAATGGGAATTTGATAATTACAAGTGGTTGGAACATGGTAATACGACAGGGAAGAGAAAGTTATGTATTTGGGAACTATGGACTAGGAGAAAGGAAGGAACCAAAGAGGAGATCAGCTAGAAGAATTTTGCATGAAGCACAAATTAATGGTGACAAATACCTGGATCAAGAATCAGGAAAGACTACACGTGGAAGAAGCCGGGTTACACAAGCAGGTACCAACTGGACTATATAATGGTGAGACAGAGATATAGAAATAAGGTGCTAGACTTCAAAACCTACCCAGGATAATCTGTTATGAAATGCAGTCTGAAAATGAAGAACCTCAAGAAAAGAATTAAAACAAAGAGATGTGTGTATGGGGCAATGTGATGGTTACTATCTATAGGATATTGAGTCCAGAGATTTGTTGAAATGAAAGTTCCCATAGATGGAGTCAGCTTCAGAAGAATCATGAGGTAGGGCTTTGAAAGGGGGGGGGGGGAGGTCAATGTGAATCATTGGTTGAAGTTGTTGGTGTTGTGGCTTCAGGCATGGGCAGCTATGGGGAATTGTGTTTTGGAGAGTTTCACTGTACTGTGGTGGTTGGCAATCCAATCAGGGAGGGGTCTCTTTGTCTGGCCAATGTAGAAGGCTGGGCAGTGTGTACACCTTATTTTGTAGATAATGTGGGAGGACAGACAGGTTATGTTTTCTCCAATTCTGTAGGTTGTTTTATTGGTGGGATTCTGGAAGGTTGTGGTGGGTAGAAGTATAGGGCAAACAGCATCTGTTCCTACTGCAAGGTCTGCTGCCAATTGTGGGTGGGGAGTTAGGGGTGTGAGGTTTATAGGGTTGGACCAGAATGTTGTGAAGTTTAGGTGGGCACCTACAGGCACCCTTGAACAGGTGGGTAGTATGGAAGGGAGGATGTTTTTAATTTCAGGGTTGTATTGTAGGCCAGGTGGAGAAAAGAGTAGATTTTACATAGTCCGGGGAAGTAGGTGGTGGTTAGGGGAAGACTGCATTCTGTTCTATGGTTAGGGAGGGACCGACTATTTGGGCAGTTGTAAGGGTAGAGGTTATTTGTTTCTCGAGGAGGTCTATGGGGGTCTTTGGAGGTCGTGGATGCTGGCAGAGGCACTTCGGCAGCTGCAGGATGACAGAATCAATTAAATCGTCCCCACTGACCCCAAGAAATAGAACCCAGATTGAAACAGAACCTATGCAGAGTGCCTTGACCTTTAGGCTACATCACCAACTTACGAAACATCATCTGTCTTGTAGTTAGGTTATATAGTTTATTTAGTTGGGATGGATACATTTAGGACAGATTAAAAATAAAGTTTGAAACATTACAAAGTCACACACAATGGATGTTTGGATAGTAAGTAAGGATAGAAATGAGGGAGAAAGTTATGTTATTTGCTTAAAGTCATATGTTCGGCAAATATCCAATGTGAGTGGCTTTATGATGTTTCAAACATTTCATTAATTTACTATATATATATCAATGGATGCATACATTATCTCCAACTTTCACCAGTGGGAATAGTGAATATAAATTTTTAAGCATCTATCCTTACTTGTTTGCAAATTTGCATTTAACGCTGACCTCTTCTTCCTGATTTCTTGTCTGCAAGTATATTTCCCTATGTTTGCTTCATTTCTTATTCCTCAAATAGCATGAACAAACTCACAAACTATTAGCACTTGGCAATCTTAAAGCTGGCTGGGTCTCCTGTCGCATTAGAATGAAGATTTCGCCAATCACTGCAGCGCATGATATAATATCACAAACAGTGATATTGCTGTAATCAGTGAACCATATAGAATTCCTGTGATGTAACCTGGGTACGAGATGGAACAGAGAGAGCAGTCATCTGGGCCTGTGGAAGATGACCCTTTCAAGAAGTTAAAACAAGGATGGAAGACGGTTTTACTTGGGCAAAGATGGAAGGCATCTATGTGTTCAGCTGCTACATTTCGCCCAATGCAACTATAGATGAATTTTCCAACGTTATAGATCGTCTGGTTGCTGATGCCAGCAGACATAGCCCACTAGTAATCACAGGAGATTTCAATGCCTGGGCTCTGGAGTAGGGGTGTGAAATTACGACAGTGAAGGGACAAACGTTACTAGAGGCCCTTGCTTCGCTAGATGTTGTGTTCCTCAACAATGGCAATGTACACACCTTTTGTCGGGCTGGTGCGGGATCATTAGTCATAGCCTGGTCAGTCGGAATATTGACTGGGAGGTCAGTGAAGACTACACTCATTGTGATCACCAGGCTATTATCTGCCAGGTGAGGCCTGCAGAACAAGGGAGCAGTCATAGCTTGCATAACCTTTCCAAAAATATTGGTTGGAAGGCTCATCGATTTGATGAGGAAATTTTTAAGATATTACCCAGCCAGTCGGTTCCGCCTCCACCAAGCAGTACACATCATGAAATCTCTTAAGAAAGTTTGCAATGCAACCATGAAGTCAGCGCTGACAACCATCTGTCTACTGATGGACGGATAAAATTAAAGAGCTGTGCGACATGTGTAATTGTAGTAGATGATGCTACCAATGAACAAGAGGACAATCATCCTTTGAAGACCTTCAGCGCCAATACCGAGATGATCGTCACTCACTGAGAAATGACATAAAGGCCAGCAAAAGACGTTGCATGAGTTAGCTATGCCAGAAGGTTGGGAATACCATACAAGATAGTGATGTGGAAATTGAAATATTTTCAGTCTCCAAAATGCCCCCTCACTGGGCGCCAAATTGTCCAGACATTGTTCCCACAACAGGAAGAGGCCACTCCGACTGAAGTTTTTTCAAATGTGGAGATTCCAGAATTCACCCCAGAGGAACTGCAAAGGGCTGTTAAGCGCATAAATATAAATAAAGTGTGTGGCCCTGATGGTGTACCAAATATTGTAACCAAAGCTGCGATGAAAGAAAGACCAGATGTTTTCATTGACTATTCAATTCTTGTTTGAAGGAGGGTGTATTTCCTGAGCCTTGGAAACTTCAACGACTGGTATTACTGCCAAAGTCAAATAAACTGCCTGGACTTCCATCATCATACCATCCACTCTGTATGCTTGATACTTTGGGGAAAGTGTTGGAGTGGTTGGTATATTATAGACTGTTGAGGGCGGTAGAAGATAAGAATGGTTTTTCTGACAGCCAGTATGGATTTAGGAAAGGACGCTCAACCATCGATGCAGTTAATTTTGTAGTGGAAACCACTCGCCAAGCTATTTGAGGGAAGAGATAGAAATGAGGTCCTAAAAAATACTGCACCACAATCACCTTGGACATCAGAAACGCTTTCAACTTGGCAAGATGAAGTTGTATCCTCGAGAGATTGCGCAGGTTACAGGTATCATCATACATAAGGAGAATTGTGACAAATTATCTCTCCCACAGAACTCTTCTCTACGGTATGGAAACCGGTGTGGAAAAGTATGTAATCACAGGTGGCATCCCACAAGGATCGGTACTAGGACCCCTGTTGTGGAACATTATGTATGATGATGTATTAAGACTTGAGATTCCCATGGAAAGCAAAATTATTGGCTTCGCAGATGACATAGCAATTGTCATCATCGCTAAGCACCTGGAACAAATAGTTCAGATAGCCAATGAGGCTATTTATGTGATTGGCCAATGACTATGGACAATGGGACTGCAACTGGTGGAAGAAAAAACAGAGGCAGTTCTTGTCACTGGGAGAAAATCTAGAGAATCCATCACCTTTACGGTTGGAAACTGTGAAATCTATTTGAAATCGTCTATCACATATCTTGGTATAATGATAGATGATAGTATGTCTTTTAAACACCACCTTGATTAAAAAAGACGTAAAGTAGCTGGGACAGTATCTGCACTGTCACGAATCATGCCAAATGTTGCAGGTCCAAAACAATATCAGCGACTTCTTTTCGCGAATGTTGTGCGATCAGTGATCTTGTATAGTACCTTGATATGGTGTACTGCTGTGACAGTAAAATCAAACAGAAGAAAGGTTAGTTCCATCCACAGGCTCTGTAAACTACGCATTACCTGTGCCTACAGGACAGTATTGGACGATGCAGTCTGTTTGGTGGTAGGAATGCCTCTGGTAGACATTCTGGCTGATGAGTGCCACAGACTACAAACAAAAAGAGGTCTGGAAGGCAAGAGAGTTGAGAGGCTCAAAACATATGAAGAATGGCAATGCTGTTGGGATGATTCCAATAAAGGCCGATGGACCCATAGGTTAATAAGATCAATTAAAGACTGGATTCATCGGAAACATGGAGAAGTGAATTATTATCTCACTCAACTCTTGACCGGTCACGGCTGCTTCAGGGCATACTTCTACAGGTTTGCCATAGATAATTCACCTGCATGCCCTGAATGTGGACACCAGAACACATGTTTTTCAGTTGTTCGAAATTTTCATATGGGAGATGAGCATTAGAAAGCGATATTGGAACTTCAACACCAGATAATTTGGTACCCAATATGCTGCTTTCACCTAATACCTGGAATAAAGTAAGCGCATACAGTAATTCAATGATTAAGAAATTACAAAAAAGAGAGAAATAATTATGTTTAAAGGAGACAGAGAGAGCTTGACTCTACGACTGCTTCCTGTGAAGTAATGTCTAACAACGGTCCCACAGGAAGATACACACAGTCATCGTTGGAAAGGGAGGTGTTTTTAGTGGGTAGAATCCCACACTACTATCCTGAGATAGTGTCTTTAGAAGATTTTCACCTGCCCTTGCCAAAAAAAAAAAGCATGAACATGTTTGCTACTGGATCCACAAGAATAAGCTGAATTAAGGGGTTTTTCAATAAGGGAGGGTCAATGTCAAAATGGAATAAAACAAGACGAGTGTGAGGTATTAACAGAATTCTTATTTTACTTGAAAGACCCATGTATGCCAAGATGTATGAAATACATCATCATTCAAATGTCTGCTTCAGCTGGCCATCACTAGGAATGTTTTCCTAATCTTCTGATAAGGATGGGAAGGGGAGGGGAGTGCGTCCAAAATTTCAAAACCCTGTTATCTGTATACATCAGATAAGCCACTAGTTTTCTGTCTCTCTTATCCTATCCTTATTAATTGTTTTAATTAACCTGACATGATTCTCTGACTTTGGATCTAAATATCCTATGTGTATGTGACTTTGTCACATCTGAAACATTTTCATTAAATTGTAATCTATCCTAAATGGATGCTCCAAATAAACTCTATTACTTTTCTCTCTATTCATCCCAACTAAATAATGTAAATAACCTAACTACAATCACAAACTGATGGCATTCGGTACATTGGCGAAGTAGCCTAATAGTTAAAGCACTCTGCAGTATGGAGGATGTTCCAAAGATCCGGGTTCGAGTCCCAGTATTTCTTTCTTCTTCCACTCCTCTCTACACTTAGCATATGTGTTTCTTTGAACAGAATTCTATGCCGAGCATATTACCTACCTTTCTCCCTCATTTCTATCCTTACCTAATTACTATATATACATATACCTGCTCTCTAAATATTTCCTGCTGTTTTTCTTTCCATTCTTCAAGTTCTTCCACAACCTTCATAGCGATTTTGTCATTGAAAAGCAACGAATCAATATCTTGTTCTAAAAACCAAATAAAGTTCAATAGGTGAGTGTAATCCAAGTAACTCACGGAAACAATTCACATTAAACAGAAAGTCTGTTTAGTTAAATGTTGTTAGCAACAGAAATGGATCTTTGGTTATTTGTTCACAAGTAGCCAAATAGTAATTTATATTTTTTACATATAAACTTATTGTTTCCTTGCACACCAAAAACACCCACACTGTGGCTTGCCAGCACTTGAATACTTCCTGTCCCGCAGGAACCAAACTTCCTCCCAAACACTTTCTTTCTGATTCCTTCTGATTGCAAATTTTGGCTGCTCAGTCGTCGGCTAGCCAATAACTGGAAATGTCTTCCTAACTTTCTGATGAAGGGGGCGGTGCCTCCAAAAGTTCAAGTACTCTAAACCTCACAAGGTGTCTACCATCTATGAACCTCAGGTAAGTCATCTTCTTTCTATCTCTCTGTCCTTTCCCCATTAATTGTTTTATATATATATGGGATAAGTGACGAAGTCACGCATTTGATAATTGGATAGAAAGAAAGATAGAAATATTTGGGAGAAAGGCAGGAAATTCGCTCTTTAAATCATACCGTACATCATGCCGTACATATGATTTAAAGAGCGAATTTCCTGCCTTTCTCCCAAATATTTCTATCTTTCTTTCTATCCTATAAATATATATAATTTATCCAATGTGTGACTTCGTCACTTATCCAATATATAATTTATTTGTAATTTATCTTTAACGGATGCTCCTAATTCTTCCATCCCTCTTCTTTATCCATCCTAACTTGAAAACTTAATATATAGACTGAAAACCTTTGGATGGTCATAATCAATGTCGTGGCGGAGACAGTAAGATGCACGCCCCGGCTCTAGTGGCGGTTACACTGCTGATTTCATGTACCCAGGTTCGAGTCCGGGCCACATCGAATATATTCAGTCTTTCTTCCTTCTTCCATTCCCTTCTACGCTTATCATATGCATTTCTTTGTGTATGATCCATGCTGTACATATGATTCAAAGAGCGAATTTCCTGCCTTTCTCCCAAATATTTCTATCATTCATTCTATCCAATTAAATATATATTAGAAAAGTGCACTAACCTATCATTCTTTCCATTATGTTATTAGGTTTTGGTAATTGTAGACCATAGTCTTTTAGAACCATAGATAAACTTAGCATTCCAATAACCTCTTTCAATTCACAATTAGAAATCATTGCAGAATTAACTTTACACAAGTGCTGTAACAAAAGAGCAATGTGAATACAGTCAACACATAAAAATGTTAGAATCCTTATAAATATATACTTGCAAACCTCTTTTTTCAACAGTAATAGGCCCACATCCAATTCAGCCTCTGCAAACTTCACATTTTCTCCATCTTCCTTGCAAAAGACTGAAACTGTTGGTGGCTCTGTCAAAAGATCATGATCAATCTTTTGAATTGGAGATTCAAAACTCATTTTACATCTAATTCCTTGTAAGTGTATGTATTTATTTACATCTTCAACAGTAATTTCACAATTTGCTGTGGGCATAATTTCAGCTTTAGAATGATTGAATCTGTAATAATAACAAATTTGATAACATGTATTTTTTTTTCATTTATATACTGTACATAATACCATAACAACTGATTAATGTCAATAACAAAATGAAGAAGAGAAATAACATGATACCTTTGGCATAAATATATTTCAAATAAACTAAAAATATGGTACTACATGAGGAATAATAAGCAATTGTTATTATTGGAAGTGTTACAGTATTGGATTGTGGTTTTTAAAGAATTGATTTAATTTTCAATTACTGGATATGTCTGAAGAAAGTATGAAGGCAATGCTTTGCCTTTCATTATTTGTAGAATATAAATATTGACTTCAAATAGTAAATATTAATAATAAATCAATGTGGATTAATCTTACACATGCTTAACTAGACATAAAACTGTTATTACTTATTTTTTAGAATATAATGAATTCAATGCAGTCTAATGCCTCAAAGTATGACATTGTAAAATCTACATATGTTTTACATTTTACAATATATATTTACATATATGAAGAAAATTCAATCTATATGGTTGTCAACCACTGAAATGTTTTAACTCATTCAGACTTTGTGCATGCCTTTCATTTATTACAGTCAGCAAAGATGTATTTGTATTTACACAGAAAATATTGAGTGAGGGGCAATCAGAAAATATAAGTAGCATTCTCCAATATGCACTTTTGAATTAAAAATAAAATAGTGAAATATGTGGTAAGAATGCTTAAACTTATCTGGACAAAGATAAGAAATTCATTGTAAATGTTATTGAGTAAACAAATTTCTCCTGAAATTATGAATGGCACAAGCAATTTCAGTTATTAGAAAAAAAAATAGGATTTGAGACAGTAATAAAATATTTTTATATGAGAGAGAGTGGAGTGAGTTACGGAATGGAATCCCAAAAGAACTTAGGTAAAATACGAGTTTTGATATAAGCAATTGAACAACTATAACAAGAATTAAGTAGTATTTGACTCATTAAATTACTTGAATTACAAAAGGTATTGTACATTTAACAGTTATACTTACATGAAAAAAAAAGTTTTTCGTAAAGGAAACTTGTGAAATATTATATCATCCAGTATAATTTGTAAGCAGAATTTGTGACATACTGAAGCATCTTCATCTTCTACTTCACTGTATCTGTCCTGAGCTACTGCAGTTAACGGCTCTACAAAAGGATTAGCTCCAGCTACAGCAACTACATTATTTTCTTTCAGCATTGTTGAGATTAAATTATCTTGCTGAATTTGAGCTGTGCTTGGGACATCAAATGTGCTAAATATTTCATTATCAACAGTGCACTTATCATCTTTATTGAAAGTAGGTTGACTTCTGTAGTTCAAAAAATCATATTCATCCTCATAAGGATTTTGTGCTGGGCCTTTTACATATTTTAGTTTAATCGTAATTTCAACGTAAGGTTTCCCATCACAACTTTTAGGAATTTCTCCAGTTTCAGATATAATTAGATAGCAATTATTCTTTATTGCAATGGTATTATTAACAGCATAATGACTACAGAAATCAAAAAGGTTGTCTGTTGGAACAAGAGAAGTGATGTCAATATCAGAAAATGCAATTTCTTGTGTTCCAGACATCAATCTTAATGTAAGAACAGAAATATCATTAAAATAAGTTTGCAGGAATTTTAAAGAACTTCTTATACGTACAACAACTTTTTCATTTGTTACTGAACAATAGCTGAATAAATCAGTTATTGGGCTAGCTTGTATTGTATAACCCATTATGTTGCAACAAAAATAAAAATCATGTGAATGTTGTTTCTCGATATCTGTAACAAGCTAAAACCAACATTCCAAATTAAGAATAAAAGTTAATAACACAGATACATGTTACTCAAATTATATAAATTAATATGAGTAATGAATATTTAAGATAAATGACAAAAATATTTCTAAGTAGAAAGATATTTTGTTCTTTGAAAAGAAGCACAAAATGAGGGAGCGATATTGTTTTAATTCACTTTGTATACAATAATACGGCCACAATTGTATGCATTGTTTTGCTGTATTGATTAAAATGCCAACATTTTATAATTGAAAAATTTGTCACTTATACTTAACTTACAATAATTATATTTTATTAAATAAATAAAAATATGGCAAATATGTCAGAAAACAAATTAAATTAGCATTTTAATTGATTTTTTAATTATATTTTATTGTACTTTTGTGTATCTGGTTAAGGGAAATCTGCCAATTTGCAGATTCATGTTATCAGTAATTGATATGCTCCTTACTATCCAACATAGCAACACCAACACTTAATTAAGGTAAGCTAAGTATACTCAATCTCTTTTTCCTGTTGGAGAAAGAATGTTACAATCTCATCATGTGGACACAAGCTAAATATAAAATGACTCCGTGTCTCTTTCCTAAAAGATAGCAACATCACTTTTTCAATATATTACAATATATTACAATCATATGTTGAATTCTAAATGCTTATGATATAAAGAACACAAATTAAAATGAGATTTTCATGAATTTAATTTCAACAATATAGAATAATTTTCTGGCTTTATTTTATTATTAAACCATTTCAACAAAAGCATGTCATGTATTTATTTTAGTTGTAATGATACCTAGAACAATGTAAAAGAAAATTTGACAAGTAAAAGCCAAATTTCTATCTGTATTAAATAAAGTAATTAATTTTACTTTACCAAATTTAAGTTCTCTGCTTTTCCTACAAGGACAGTGAAAGTAAATTTATCATTTCCTTTGTCTTTTGGACCTATTTGTATCAAACCTTCTTCTTCACATAACTCAGGTTGATATGTAATGTTCTTGCTAGATACTTGCTGTAGAGGCAAATTTACATTCTGTTGCACTGGTTCCTTCAAATTCATAATTGGGAAAGGCTGCGTAAGATCCTGTTAAGTAAGAAATTAATTATATAAAAGAACAACTTCAAACATTACAATGTCAATAAAGTTAATTAATACAAACTGAAGAAATTCTAATAATTAGTGCTATACTTCAAAATTTTCATTCTGTAAAAGACATATACAATTTTTACAGATTAATGGAGTTTAAATAAAGAAAATATTATTATTATCAATAATCACCATATCATACTAAAATAAAAAACAGTCCACCCCTCACAACCTACTTTTCTGAATGACATACTTTAGTCCCTTCTCTCTGGACACTGGACTTCAGTTCACCCTAGATAGCATACACATATTTCCAGAGGCTGTGTTCAGATGTCCTCCAATCTCCACAGCATCTTTGTCCACCCTTATAGAACTCCTCACCCTCCCCTCTCCCCCCCCCCCAACCGAAAAAAAGATGAAGAAAAAAACAGGTTAGGAACAGGGGCCATGTCACCCTCATTCTTCAATCTAATAGTTCTTCAGAATACTTTAACAAAGAACCACCTGCAAAATCAAAGTAAACATCATGTGTCTCTTTTCATATTTACCCAATATATTGCAGACTCTGCTTTAGCAAGATGAACCACTGCTTCACACTAACCCTCTTTAAAGGAGTACTCTGTGCTCCATCTTTTGAAACTCTTTCCAAGAAGACATCTCTAGCTGAATTTTTCCTGACCACTAACTCTATTTTACCTGACATAACTATAGACACCTTTACTCCTGATAAAGGAGGCAAGGTCTCTGAAAATTTGAAAAACTTTCTCCTGTATTTTATAGTGACACCAAGCTTCAATTTCCATACTAACTGTTTTAATATAGATGTGAGTTGTTTTGGTTTCAGTCCTAAGAATGGTATGTACCAAATGATTAATTTTCACTAGCTTTAATATTTAAATTGCCATTAAATGTGATACACAAAAATGTTAGTAATGAAAATGAATTTCCTCTTTGAAGAAAACATTGGGTGCCAATAAATTTAATATTCAATTACAAATTTTCACTTAAATTGGCAAAATTTAAAATGAGGTTTTAACATCATTTTACTAATGACAGGGTATTCAAAAATGACAACAACAATTTTTGCTTAGCAAATAAATCTACCATTATTACAAAATAGCAGCATATGAAATGATGATTTTACAAATATTTTATCAATTTTTGCAGGGTCTATATGAAAAGCTCTTATATCAGATTCGTATTACTGGTCTTTCTAATTGTTGTGAATAAATGAACTGACATACAATAATTGACAGCAAAATAAATAATGTTTACTATAATGAAATCAAAGCAAACATTTAAATCTAATATTATAAATACATTAACATAATAATATTAATTCAAATTGCTCTTTTCATAGTCCAAATATGTATAGATCAAACTTTTCCCTCAAATACTCTACTGCTTTAATATTCATCCTTTAAAAAAGTCCAATACACAAAATGTCCTTACACACTTTACCAATAAACTGTACTTCTTAAATTTTCAAATACTGATACTCTATTAAAGACTTTAAAACAATTGTCATTATGCATAGGCAATTTATTCATGTCTGTATCCATCAAATTATAACTGCTGACTGCTCATGGCACCTGGGGTTTCATCATATTTTCCCTTTTATTTTCCCTGACTTCCCCATATTTCAGTTGGGTTTTCCATCAGCCATTCACTTAGCTCCCATGGGAAACAGATAAATTCAGTGTTATGCATAGGCATTTGTTTTAATAGTTTCATAGTCAATGGTTTCCACCATTTGCTTCATATGGGAAACCGACCTTTTCCTCATTCTTAGTGTCAGCATTGGCCTAAAATTAATTATAATTTAATAATTCCTTTTTTTTTAATTTCCAAACACAACATTGATGCATATTACAATATATATTGATGAAATATTATTTTTGATTCTTATAAACAGCTCATATATTATAGAATAATTTTGTTCAGGAGCTCTCAGCTTCTGTCAATTTTCAACTGTAAACCTTCAGTATAATTTACACCACAGTGTTTTATTAACAAATATCTTTATTTTAATAACATTTATTTTACCTTAATTTTCGATGTCCAATTGTTAATTTTATACCCAGCATCAGAGTTAAAATTGTTATAAGGGAATCTGATGTAGGAAACATGTTATTCTTGTTTGAGTAATACATCAAGTGGCTATGCTCTGATATGTTCATCCCAGCTACTGTTCATCATTACCCCCACCAAGCAATGCCATTGAATGCCATATTTGAACTATCTAACTAATTATTGGACCAATTTTTTAGCTGTCTGTCTCACAACATTTTAAGGATTGGCAATAACTGGTGTTAGTTATTAAAGAATAATTTAGGAGATAGTTTAGATGTAGAAGAAACATCTGATGCTATTGATTAACATAGAAGAGGTTCAGGGTAGAGAGCCCGGCTCCAAAATTGCCAAAATGCAGTACCTATATGTAGTTCTAAAGAGTACATGATTAATTTTAAGATCAGTTTTGATGGATTTGGAGAAGAAAACATGGGAAAAAAGTACATTTGAAAGAATTCTGCAAAAGATACAAATTTGTAATAATCAACACTTATCTGAATAGAAGATATAGATGGAGTAGACTCAGAAATACCAATTTTATTGCAGTTGTGATGATTGTATTGGAATACACAGAAATTCATGCAAGTTTTAGAAAGTTAAGACATTGAGCATAAGACTTGTCAATGTGAGGAAAGAAAGTGTCCAATATTCTTTGAACAGATAGGAATATAAATAAGGAGATTAATTAAGAACCTTTCTGAATGATAATATTTATCTTCATGATGAAAAATGTGAGATTGATTTTTCTGTCTGTTAGAAGACAGGTGATGGAAGCCAAAAAGTGCAAGGGTGCATGCTTCTGACCACCAGATATTTTAGCAGCACAATACCAAATTAATGACTCATCAAGAAAGAGTAGGGAAGTTTCAAGATAAGAAGTTACATCGTATCTCAACAAAATGATATAGTGCTGCCCTTGGACTAACACCAGCAACTATGGAAGAGTGTAAATAGGGGAGGAGATGGAATTTACAACTTGACTTTGTGCTAGTAAGTCACAGTTCTCAAGTTGTGTTGAAATTTATGTTTGTATATTTTTATTATAAATAAGAACGTATGAGGCCAAATAACAAACCATTCAAGAATCTAAGTTTTTTACAATTTCTTTCACAAGAATGTGAATGTGGAAGAAATGTCATAATTATGTTACAGGCTAAAAATATTCATAACTTTAAACACCATAGAAGTGATATTCACAATGATTTATGGCATGGACACTTCTTTGCTACACTATGAACAGACATTGAGCATAAGACTCATTGACATTGGTCAATCAATATAGCACAAGGAGGACAGGAGGAAAACAACTGGGAAATTGCTGGCTGGAAGGAGACATCTAGGTATTTTAAGAAAAATGAGGTTGGTTTGACTATGGAGTTAATAATCCTGGAGTGAACAGCAAGACGTTTCATAACCACGTGACGAAACTGTGAATAAATGAATTGTTTAATTTTAATGCAGGTAGTTTTACAGAGTTTTCCATTCCACAAATAAATTTATCCCAATGGCATATTTCTGGGCTTCAAGCAATTTAAAAGATCAGTACAAACTGTTTTTTTCTGAGAATATCAAACAGACTGGGCACAGCTAGACTGATCTCCTTTAGGAATGAGGCTAGGACATTACAAGCAGGTTGACATAATCATCTTACACAGAGCAAGCCACAGCCTGCTATGACAGAGCTCATAAATCAGTTTCACAAGTGCAAAATAATAAATTCTCTCTTATCCAGGGTTGTCTTGTCCAATAGTCAACAATTCATCTTGCTCTAAGATTTTACTTTTAGTAGCCTGGTAAATGCAAGGAATGGTAATTACATATTTTAATAGAATTCTCTACAATAAAGCTCACAGAATGACCCTGAGTTTGGATATTAGATTAAAAATATATTAATTTTATTTTTATCTCTCACAAATAGTTAACAAAAATGGTTAACAAAAATTAAAATCATTTTTATATATTTCAAATTATGTAGAATTTTCTTATTTTATTTAATTAAATCCCTGCATACTGTTCAACAATATATTAGCATATTATGTGGTTAAAAGCAGGTTCAAAAACCAAAACTAGACAGCTCTTCCAGGAGCTAACATAGACAATGATCATAATTTAGTTAAGATAAAATTCAGATTGAAACTAAGTCAAGTACTAATAAATAACATGCAATGAGATGGGATGAAGGATTACTAAAACAACATAGTATGAATTAAGACTTTTTGAGTTAGAGATTGGAAGTACAGTGGAAGGAGGACAAGAATATTAGGGGGGGGGGGGGGGAATGATTACAACATATACCTTCAAGTAATTAAGGATGTTAGATTTAAGAAATGCTAAAGAGTGTGGCTCAGGACAGAGAAAGTATGAGATTGAATTCAAATCAATCAATAGAGAGATGCTTTTAAAAAATACTTTAAAATATTTTACAAAATCTTGAGGAAAATTGTACTATTTATCATTTACAGAAATAAATTAAGGCTATAAGTTATTACAGAGTGTAATTCATAAAATATAGTTTTTTATAACTGGTGAATATGACTGACATTAATATATTATTATGAACTGAAAGAAAGAGTATGCATTACCTTACAGGGGACTTTGTTGCTAACATTCTTTAGATAGTTATTCTCACTATCTTTATCTGAAATCTGGATATGCATCAACAACTCGGGTTTATAAGGTTTGTAAGAATTGGCATCAATCAATTTTTCCCATTTATCTGAAATCTTAATTAAAGAATTTTAAATTAATAATTAGCATAATATTTTATCACAAAGATAATGCCATCATTGTACCTTATTTTCTATCCCTGGGCGTATCAAAACAGCACAGCGCAATGGAATTAGCAAATAACCAATTCGAGTATTATCAAAGAAGCATTCAACCTTTATTGATGCATTTCCAGCACGTAGTCTGTAAAAGATGTCAGTCAAATACATACATTAAAAAGAAATATAGACATAAGTTAATGAAAATAAGAAGTTCACAAATTGTTTATTTCTAAATTTACTACATGAGAGCTCATTGACCGATAATAATATCAGTTATTTTATCAGAAAATTTAAGAAGTATGTAAAAACAGATAACAAGAACTTTACTAACTTAAATAGTCTGGTGAAATAAATTAATCCTACATGTAAACAAGCCAATAATAAATATATATGAAAACTATTGACAAAGATCATAAAATGGGCTCTGTAAAATCATTTTAGTCCTTTTCTCCATAAAAATGAGCTAACAACAAGTAAAAAAAATTTTCAGAGCAAGTTTATAGGATTAATATCACTGAGAGAGAAAAAGTTTTTATATAAAATAAATTTTAAGAATCAATACAAAATACTTCTTAATTATAAATTCATGACCAAACTACAAACAAAGACTTTATTTAATCCATACAACATTTTGTCCTCATGTTTATGACTTTTTCATGTAAATTTCTTAAGGATATTAAATTTTGAAGTATGCAGATATACATTAAATTTGTAAATGATAAAGAGTTCAAAATATATTAAACTTTATCTGGGCAGCTGCAACCATTGTGCAAAATTACTTACTTTCTCCCAGTAAAATATCAATATACATAATAATAGATAAGATTTTATTTTCAAAATATTACATATTTACTAAAAAAAATACTCAATTATTTGTTCAAGTAGATGTTACATTTCTCACATAAATTATACATTAATAAACACATCAGATAATTTTGATAATTACAAATACATTTTCACTAAATTTATTTTCACTTAATTAATGTTCTGTTGTGGAAATGTTGTTCTTACAAAAATATAACCCAGTCGATTAACCAGGAATTGATACATCACAAAAGCCAATGTTCTTTAATAATTATCTGTTGGAAAAGTTCTTGGGTTTCAAACTGGGTGGCAATAAACATACTTCATTTGAAGATGTTGACAGTGATTGTTGATAAAATATCATGTTCAATGCCAACCAGTTAGAAGCTGGAGAACTTTTCCAACAGCTAATTCACCAGGAAAACCTGTGATAGTTAATCATCTAACTATCACTATTTGATAATTATTTGATATTATCAACATGTCAATCCATTTTCAAGATGAAGCCTTGATTACTACAACTATATCATTATTATACAGTTTGTATTTCACCTCACGAATGAGAATCTTTATCTCAAAACTGTATGATACTGGTTCTTCGTGAAAAATATATAAATGAACCCTATATAAAAGTATTGATAGTTTTTTCATTTCTCAAAACAAACTATAAATAGGATTATTCATAGGAATCTTTAAAAATTTAAATGTAAACATTTGTAATGAAAATAATAATAAACATTTTTTACTGAAAAAATTTATTCCTGACTGATGTTTACTCACAAAAAATTAAAAACAAATGACACCTTCTGAGAAGTGTCAGTAGCTATGAACTTTATGGTACCATTGAACCTATGAAAGCCTTTAAGTTTTCTTCTATTGTCTTTTGTTTGGTCAAAGCAATGTTCAGTCAAGTTTGTGTACCAACAAAGAAGCATTCAAATACGAAGGTGGGATGTTGTTGTTGTGGTAATCAGTCCTAAGACTGATCTGATGCAACCCCCCATGTTAACCTAACCTGCACAAGCCTTTTTCATTTCTACATAGCTAACACACCCAACATCATCCCTAATTAGCTCAGTGTATTCCACCCTTGACCTCCCTCTTCAGTTCTTACCCCCATACACTTCCCTCTAATGCTAATTTTACAAGACCCTCAAGTCTCAAAATGTGGCTTATTAATCTGTTCCTTCTCTTGGTCAAAGTCCTCCAAATTGTGCTCTCTTCCCATATTCTCCTTAGAACTTTCTGTTAAGTTACTCTTTCCACCAATCTGATTTTCAGCATTCTCCTATAGCACAACATTTTGAAAGCTTCTATTCTTTTCCTGTCTGCAACTCCTATCATCCACATTTTACACCAAAATAACGCCACACTCTTTATGAACATTTTCAGTAACCATTTCCTAATATTCACACTTATATTACCTGTAAGTATATTCCTATTTTTTACGAAAGCCTTCCTTGAAATGATCTGTAGTTAATTTATTGATTGATAGATTGGATTAGAAGTTTGGAGTAGGGAGAGCCTCATGATGGTGCTTGGACATCAGGAATGGTCCATCTTCACAGCTAGCAAACAACACTAAAGACACTTTACTTTAAGATGATCCTGAGAAATTTAAAATTTATTTCTTGACAAGGGAAAAATTGTGTCAAATTATAGTAACGATTAAAAATAGTGATTCCTAGTTATATAATAGGATGTTTGTTTCACAACAGAAACACAATAGTATTAGATGCACATATAGATACATCTCAGTTTGACTTGGTAGAAGTAATTGCTTGTATTATAATTGTGTAAATGATTTAAAATTGTTGAAAAAATCTTTTTATTATAATTGATAATGTCCTCAAGCCAAAATCATGTGATAAAATAAATTTATTTTAAGTTCTAAGGATTAGTGGCATTTTGAATCAAGATTTATAAATTTTTACCTTAGCTGGATTTGTACAACCATCATAGAGAAAATGAAAGAAAATATTACTTCTTATTTAAAAACAATAGAGTAAATTCTAAAGAGTACAGGAAGTTACAGTAACTGCATGTATGTATGTGATGTATCACATGAACAAAAAAAGTCATTGTGTTGGAAAATTAAGTAAATGCATAATATATCAAACATGTGACAGAATTCTAACATAGAATTTATGTAGCAATCAAATAAGGACAACAAACTTGCATATGCCTCAGAAATATATATATATATTGGAACGGTCAAACACATCTGCTCGGACTTTTGGAGGTGCGGAATCAAAAGAACGGCAGACAGCATTTGAGCCAGCGGTAATAAAACCTAGATGCCACGTCACGCCTTGGGAGTTTCCCAATTTTTGTGAGAACTTGGCGGCATTGGGTGGTGTATTTCCCCAATTATAAATTATTAATGTTATTGGTGGATATCCATCCCTGGCACTTTGGCGTTAAAAACTAAAGAAGTGGGGAGGAGATTTTAAAAAGGCATGCAAAGAGATTTGGACAGGTTGTGTGAGAGTGGTGAGATGATAGTAGGCAACAGATTGATTGTAGAAGAGATTTATATGGAGTTTTTTTAGTCACCCATGACTGTGGTTCAAATTGTGGCACAGGAGATTTTAAAATTCTTCCTGAAACAGGAAGATAGGAGGTTGGTAGCTGTGATCTGGAGGGAGGACGACCCAATTAGGAGGAAGAAGCTGTAACCTGCACTAAGCCGACACATTAATTACCCCTGTGACTCTTTTCTGTTTCTGCCACGTCCGAGTAGATTTTGTGTTTAACAATCTGTTCTATGAGAAGGCCCATAAATGTGACCCTGAGGTTAGAGATTGAATTGTTTAAGTTTATGGAATTCATATGTATCATGTTAGTAAATATTTGTGTAGTTGTGGATGAAAAGTACAAAAGTACGAATTTTTCGGGATGTAAACCCCTTTCTTCAGTTTCTAAACAGCATGGTAGCCAGCCTAATAATGCTTGCTATATTCACTACAATTGGGGCATGCTAGCTTAAATGGTTAAAGTACTTCGTAACTGTAGTTTAAGTCCCAGGTTTGATTCCTGGCAGTGCTTAATATTTTCAGTTCTTCCTCCTTTCTTTCTTCTCTCTAGGTCTTTAAAATATGCTTCTCTATGAATGAATTACTATGCAAATGTTTACTATCCAATTATCCTATATATATTATAACATGAAAAGTTACACTTAACAATGCAGGTCAGCTTGCGAGTTGCAATTGTTGAGGAACTGACGCAACTTGGGCCAACAATGTAGTCTGGCGAGACTTTGGGGAGTCGTCATGGGGTAGTGGAAGGAGTAGGTTGTGTCGGCGGGACGACAAGAGAATGACCACGCCCTGCAGATATAATTTTTTCTCATGCCCTGATTGGAATTAAACTATTAAAATCTATTTTTGGTGTTTTTTATGAAAAATACCTGGCACCCTAAAGGAATATAGAAAGCCCCGAATACGGAGGAACACAGAATCTTCTACATTTGACGCTGCAACGTTGGGGCATCGAAAATGAACATGGCAGGAGTTGGTGAATGTGCTGACGGATATTGAACAGTGGAGACCTAATATGCTGCATTCGGCGAGCCATCGAGTGGCCTAGAACAACGAACAGCGGCGAGACATCTGTGAGGCTCAGAACATCGAACTTTTGTGAAGTTATGACGAATGAAGGTGTGGAGGACAAGAATTATTCGAGAGAAGTGGAGGCGCTGCAGAAGGAATGCTGTGGGAAGAGAGCTGATCTACGCATAGCTGAGGGGTCAAGTGTTCCAGTGACCGCTGCGTGGATATCTTCGAGAGGTGTGTGTGTGTGTGTGTCTGTGTAAAAAAGCAGAGTACGGTGTGTATGGAGAAGTGGAAGTAAGAGTAAGAAGACAGGTTCCTCAAGTTGGTAGCAAATAAATGTATTTTGCGTAATATTTTGGTTGCGGTTTGTGTGTTCTGTGGTGTTTTAAAAATGGAAGAAGTGCAGGAGGGTATTGAGAAGGCAGAGGACGCTATGCTCAGGAAATTGTCCCTGGTACTTAATAAGATATTTGATGAGCGGTTGGAAGATTTCAATAATGGTTTTAAGAAAATGCACATAGAGTTGAAGGCTGATTTAGACAGAATGGCTGAGTTGCAAGGTCGGAAGTGTGAGGAATTGGAGAATAGGTTAGGTGGAGAATGTAATGAGAGGCGTGTGCAACAAGAAGAAAGAGTAGAGGAAAAACTGCAACAAGTTACAAATGGAATATTTGATGAGTTAAAATCTTCAGAAAGGTGTGTACAGGAAAATGTGGAGGAGAAGGTGAAGGTGGTAAGGAAGAGAGTTCAGAAGGTAGAAGTAGAGCGGTGTGTAGATATGAATTGTGGTATCATAGAAAGGAACAGGATAGTAATTTTAGAGAAATCGTTAGAAAACTTACATGACCAGTGAAGGCAAATTCAGTAAATAACATGAATGTGACCCCAAAGGGAGGAAATTTAAAGCGAAAGAAATGGCGAATTGTCAAACGCGGGTGTAAAGTTAAGGAAGTTGAAGTGGAGGTTAATCATAATGTTGAGAGGGACATAAGGTTGTTAAAATTAATTGATGTATTTGCAAATAAGTTTAAGAAAAAATTTTAACGTGTAGAGCATCAGATGGAAGCTGATATGTGTGAAGGTAATGCGAACGCGTTGAACAAGCAGGTTAAAGGACAGCTGATCATGTTTGTAAACAAAGATGAGTATGATAAAAACAGAGTAGGAAGAAATTTGTATGTGTTAAGGAATTGTCATGGTTATAGATTTCCTTGGAACCCAGGTGGAAAAACCCAATGTGGTATTTTGGTAAATGTAAAAAAAAAAGTGTTACATTAAATGCCAAAAATAGCTGTTCTGCCAGAGGCCAAATGACTTAGTAGTAGATGTAAGAAACAGCTGATGGCAGATAAAAAAAAATATGTACTCCAAATGTAATTAGCTGTAAAAACCATGTGGTAAGTTGTTTTTTCAACGAGCTGAATGTCAAACTAATAAATGTCATATGATAAATTAAAAACAGCTGTGAATGAGTAAAATTTTATGTAAACACATTGTAAAGAAACATATGTTCTGTCAAAAACAGCTGATTGAAATTTAAATTGTGAAATGACAAAGATTCAGCCAACTGTCAATAGATGTAAATGTCAAGTGTTTAAATTGATTTACATTTACTTTAAGAAAGTCTCCCAAACAACACACCAGAGAAAATGTGTGGGAAGAAAAAAAAATGTAAATGGAAAAATTGTTTGGAAAAATAAAATGTGTAATTAGAATTAAAGTTGGTTAATTGAGTGATTTGTAAATTTACTCAATGTTTGCTCTTATGAAAGAATATGTCAAAGAAAATTGTAATTAGTTCTAAGTGAATTTTTGTAAATATTTTGCAATTTTGATTAAGGGCGTTGGTCATTTAGATTGTTTACGACTGTGGTTCAGTGAGTGTCATTAAAAAATTGTACAATTTTTTTAATTCATTGGGGGCGGGGATAATGTAACATGAAAAGTTACACTTAACAATGCAGGCCAGCTTGCGAGTTGCAATTGTTGAGGAATGACGCAGCCCGGGCCAACAATGTAGTCTGGCGAGACTTTGGGGAGTCGTCATGGGGTAGTGGAAGGAGTAGGTTGTGTCGGCGGGACGACGAGGAATGACCACGCCCTGCAGATATAATTTTTCTCATGCTCTGATTGAAATTAAAACTATTAAATTCATCTTTTGGTATTTTTTATGAAAAATACCTGGCGCCCTAAAAGAATTATAAATCCTCAAATACGTAGGAACGGGAATCCGCTACATTATATATATATATATAAATTATATATTGGATAAGTGACGAAGTCACGCATTTGATAATTGGATAGAAAGAAAGATAGAAATATTTGGAAGAAAGGCAGGAAATTCGCTCTTTGAATCATATGTACGGCATGGAATCATGCACAAGGAAATACATATGTCAAGCTATATCTGTGTGTGTGTGTGTCAGAAAATGGTGCTGACAAGTTAATTAAAACAATAAATAAGGACAGGAAAGAGAGACAGAAAGCTGGTGACTAACCTGAAATTCACAGGTGGCAGACACCATGTAGGGTTTGAGGTTCTTGAATTTTCAAAAGGTTAGGAAAACATTTCCAGTGACGGCCAGCCGTCGACTGGCTGACTGTCACTGGAAATGTTTTTCTGTGTGATGTGTGGCTGTAAACAAACTTCTAATCCAGATTAGCAATATCCTTACCTTTTAATAGATGATTTATCAGTTTCCCACATTAAATCAGCATCTATTACAAACTCATCTTTTCCAGGAATAGTTTTTGCCAGCAATGAAATACCATTTAACGTAGCTTTTATGTGCATGGATGAAGTTAAAAATCCAAATCCTCGCCCTGTGTAAACAGAATTTTAATTGATTTTCATTAGATATTCCTATGGAATAAAGAATATTCAACTGTCAATAGCATGATTAAAAAATTGAAATTTTAAATCACTCCTAATTTTGTATTAAATACAAACACTACAGAAAAGTTAATAGTTTCTGCATTTGCATGCTTAATGTATGAGATCAATTTATAATTATTTTAATATTTTTCAATATTTTAAGTAAAATTACATAGGTATTTTAATCAAATCAACGTGCCAATGAAAGATTTAAAGCTAGAATCATTTTTGTTATCTGTTTTAAATTCTTATGCAAAAATCAATTACCTTGTTTAACAGATAAAACAATTTGATTATTTGTACATTCTTGGTCCATTTTAAAATTAAATTATTAACATAGGTAGGCGTCTGTGTTGCTATAGCAACGTAAATATCCTGCCAAAGATGTGTTTAATTTAGTCAAAATAATTAACTTTTGCAATAATTTTAAACATTTCATTGCCTAATTTCAAGTATTTAAAAATAATTAAAAATCTATTTTTATATTAATATTTTATTACTGATTTATTTTATAATTTAGGCATATTTAACCTTTCTGGCCAATAACTGTAGCCGGAAATGTGTCTTTAAATTATATCTTTGATAACAATTGCCAATAAGTTTTGCAAAATTGTGTAAGTGTTTAGAAATTCCTTTACTGCTTGATATAGTGTACTAAGTTTTATAAAATATATTTTTTATGTTTTAGCAAGCATGTGATTCCGTAAGAAGTATTTTTTCTCAAATTATTGTCGGGACAGAATTTTACACGAAGTTGTGCATTTGTATCATTCCGCGACCTGACGGGTACGGGAATATGGGAAATAATGGAAACGAGTGAGCATTGTCTCCTTAACTTATGACTGGTTCTGTTTCACTATCACAAGAAATGCACGAAAAACACGGATATTTGCGTAATTTATACCTCAGTGGTCAGGACGGATACTTGGTTCAGGTCAATGTGTGGAGAAGCGAAACGTGTGCAGCGAAAAATTGCATGGCTGCAAGATTCGTCTGTAGGCTCGGTGTCTACCTGTGACACGAGCAGCCATTTGCAGTGGTAATCCTTTTAGTTCGGTTTGAGTGTTCACCACAGTATGCAGAGACGTGAAGGTAGAGGTCGGGAAATGGACAAAGATTTACGTGAAGAAGCTGCTAAACGAGTTTCGCGTACCAGTACTGGAGGAACAAGAACTAACATGCATACCAGCAAACACAGTGTATCCAGTAGTTCGGGCCTACTGATGGTTGGACCGAATTTCAAAGTAGGAAAGAAAATTGGTAGTGGGAACTTCGGAGAACTCCGATTAGGTAAGATATTCATCTATCCATTATGTACATTTCGCTTTACTTTATGGCAAGTGCATTATGTTACTTGTTACTGGTAGTTTTTTGAATGGTTTATAGGTTTGATAAACCAGTAGCACACAAACGAGAATTGTAATTTAAAATTTAGTTATAAGTTAATTGTACGCGCGGTACTACTGTTCATTATCGGAATGTTCGTTATTTTATAGTGTGCAAAATAAGTTTTAATTTGTCTTAGCAGTTTCATTGATTTGGCAAACTTTAATTTGATATATTTTTTCTATTGTTTGTTAATGTTTTTTTCAACCATAGAATCATATGTTATAATAGTTCATCTTAAAGATCGAGTCATTCATTCATTAATCTAATAATTTGTCTATAAACTTGGACACCTAGCTACTCAAATATTATTTGTTGTTGTATTTGTAATATTGTAGGTAATTTTTTTCTTTTGTTTTATTTTTAAATGTATCAGTCTTAATGATTGAAATTTGTATGAAATTTTAGCTGACTTTGAAATTGAATTAAATAAATTCATTTTAGTTATATTTATCAAAAGTGGCAATGTTTTATTCTTTATATTGAGTGAACTCAAAATACTTGTTTTGAAACTAGACAAGTTGATTAGATTGCTGATATTATAACCTATCTGTTTTTTTTATTGACCCTTTTTCTTGAAATGAAGGGAAAATTCTATGCTAAAAGATGAATATTTGAATAAAGACAAAAGGTAATAAGAATGAAGATTGAGCCTAACAAGGAAAACATTCGCGTTGTTTTGACATCTGACTTCCTGTAGCCCTACTTTTATTAGAATTTAATGTGTACTTCTCAAGTTCCATATTCTAGTCATACCATATGGCAATAAAATAAAGTAATTTTTTTTATTTATTGTCATTTGTTATGAACAAAATATATTTCTAATGTTTTGACAATCCCAACACACTATGGCAGTCTTCAGTCTAATTCACTGCCTGGTTTCCTTTCTTCTTATGTTTGTTTTGCTGAATCAAATATTGCAAGATAGTCTTAATGTGAACAATGATATTGTCTTACTGTACACAATATATATTTGCTCATTATTTACTAAGCGTGAAAATATATTCAAACAGTGAATACTCTTTAAAATTTAATCAGAAACTTAATAATTAAGCAAATTGTTTTTGGCAATACAAAGACAAAATCTAGACTCCCATTTTTTATTATGTGGAGACATTAAAGTTCAAACTGTGAAATATTTGTGAGGAATTGAAGTTTATTCCAAGATGCCTGTCCTAATGTAACATTTTTCGTATTTTCATATCCTAAGTGTTGTTTTTTATTAAGTTTTTGTAGAAATTGAGAGGGTAATGAGAGTAAATTACTTGTGCAGTTATTGCTATGAAGAGTAAAATATTAATTTTTGCATACACAAATATTAAAATAACTGCCATTACAATTATATATTAGATGTCACTCTTATTATGATTGATGTATCTGATAGGCATTCAGTTACCGATAACAATTAATGCTCATTATCCACTGCATACAAGTTCCTAATTTGTATATTTATCTAAAAATGGTGTCATTTTTATCTAAATTTACGAGTATTATTTTTGAACTAGTCATTATAGATAACTTCTTGGTATTAAATATTGTCATTTTTGCTTGCTTGCTTCTTGATCTAAGACAAGTCATTGCGGCACCAAAATCTACTTCAGATTAGGTCTCAAAATATGTTGCAAATATTTTTATAATGAAATGGAATAATAAATTTGAAAATGTTTTGTCGTATCTCTTCAGTTATTTAATTCATATAAATATACTAAATTTATGATGACAGTAATATGAAATTTGAAAATATCTACTTAAAAAGTTAAAAAATACTTATCCCTTATTTGTGTCTAGTTTTAATTGCAAATTAGAATTTTATTATAAGCGAAGAAAAATTTCAACCACTTTGAAACTTTCAATGTGATTTAAAATCTGAAACAACTTTTTTTAATCAATAACTTTTTAAACAGTTGTTTATGATATTCAACATGTTGATTACTTTGAGTACTTTTGTCGAGAGATGTGACTGATTACGCCCATTGTGTAAAATGTGGTTTGCACGAAACGACCGTGTTAGTAGATTGCGTCGCGTTTGAATTAATAGCGAGTTCTGCGTATTAATGCTATTGGTACGACGCCGCGCTGCGTCATACAGAATATCACGTGACTTGGCGTTGTGACGAGACGAGGAGTGGGCGTGACCCTGGTCAAAGAGGTCAATAACTTGAATATACGGGGAGATTTAATCCAGTATTTAAGTCCTTCATACAATTATGTTAATTATTACACTGGTTTTCGATGCAGTTGGATTCTTGAATTAAAATACATTCATTAGAAATCGCCGTCTAATTATTTCAAATGCACAGATTTCCAAGAATCGGAATTAATTTACACTCGCACATCTCGACTGTTTCCTAGTTTGAATTTTGAGGGTAATTCATTTCACAGCAAAGTTGGTTTTTCTCGCCGATTGGTAACTAATATTACGTTAAATTATACACTACATAGATTGAGTAATAAATAAAAAGACGGCCAATAAGTCAGCTAATAAATTTATTACTATATAATTAACATAAGTTTTTGGTTAACAGGCTACATGAAGGTGATCCTGAAACAGGAAACTCCCCATGAATAGCATAGGAAGGGAAATGAAAAGGGGGGATGCGGAAGGTAGAGCAAGGTAGCCGAAAGGCCCCAGGGCTATGGTTTAAGGCAGAAAATTGTGTTTGTACATAGATTGAGGTTAGTGTGAGATAATCGGTACACATTTTGTTAAAATGATCATACTTTGTGAACTAGTACGTCGTTTCATATTTAAAAATACTATGTTTTAACGAATATGAGGAGCGGTGTGCTATTGCAAGGAAATTGTTATAAGGTATGTGAACCTTGTCCATTTCCAGTTATCTTGCCGAATGCTATCAATATAGCCCTAAATCATACTTGTTCATACGCTAGACGTTATTGGGACTGTTTTGCAATATTCAGGAGCACCCAAGTGGTATCAGGATCTCGACGATGACCGTAATACTTAGTTGGAAACGTAACAGTCCTTCAATAATTGTTCTTTACAAAATTCATATTTATTTTGATGTGGAACTAGACCTGTTTTTGCTTGTGGGCTGAGATGTGGTAGGATTGCACGGGCCGGTCTTACCGGCCGGCTTTCCGATGCTATGTTGCCTTGCAGCCAGCTGAGCGCTGTTCCGATCGATACCTAGCCAGCTGACTGGGGCGGGTGGCTGACCGACTATGAGTCATGGCAACGTTGGCAGCGACAATTGGCGCCCAGCTCGCCGAGCCTCGGCCTTCGTCGCACATTTTCGAAATGGGCGTTTGAAGACGCGGCACTTGCTTTCCTTCCGGAACGAAGTGGTACGGCTCATTCACTAGCTATTTAGTTCCTCCTTTGTAACCTCTTGAATCGATAAGGGAGGCCGCTGTCGTAACTCCATTCGCACTACCCGCGTTGTTTGAGCTTGTTGAACCGTCGTACCGTACCTTTCATATATTTGTATTTCCATCAAGGTTCCGTTACGTTGTATCCTACATGGCGCTACTCCTTGCGTTCCTCATTTCACAAAGTCCAGATCAGTTCTGGAATTACTGTACGTGACTGCCTGTTGGGTGACCTATGTAATGTGCAACTTGGTACATATCCATTGTAGTAACATTACCCACACTGCTGTCTCACTTAATTCGTATCCTTTCGTTTTACGACGTCTTCGTGTGATGGCTAATATAGTATTGTCCTGAAACTCGTCCATTTCATCTTAATTCTGCGCCCGGACTTACTTTTGTCTCTTGTGCATTCGTGTCGTATTATCGAATGCCATTCCTCCTAATCAATATTTTTTTTAAAAATGTGTACAGGTGCTGCAATATGACCGACATCAGCGAAGGCGTGCAACTGTTTTTGTATTTCCTATTTCTCGTTTTCAGTGTCGATTGTATATGAAAGCCAATATTGTCGTAAGGCTAGATTATTTATTCCGTCGTGCTGCGTTTCATAAGTCTCTACTAAAGTAGAGGTAGTCCATTCGACCAGTTGACTGTAGGTATTTTTTTATTCCTGTTGTGGTATCCAGTCCTATGACTGGTCTGATGTAACCCTCCATGCTAACCAATCCTGCGCAAGCTTTTTCATTTCTGCGTAAATACCACATCTTCCCTAATCTGCTTAACGTGTTCTATCCTTGTCTTCCCTCTTCTGTTCTTACCCCACACACTTCCTGTAACTCTAATTTAACAAAGCCGTCATGTCTACTATACATCTACCATTCCTAGTTATCCTGCCCCATTAGCAGAATTCATTAACTTTCTTCAAAATATCCCTTCCCAATCTAACGCTCCTTTGTTATTCCTGTTTCCCGTACTACACTACATTACCTTGTTTTCCCTCTATTAATCGTCCAGGACCACGTTCATGCAATATATTATGGTTTCCAAGTCTTCTTCTGACTCCCTTAATACCACAATATCATCAGCAAACCTTTTTATTTCTTCTCCTTGCATTTTGATTCCCTTTCTATATTCTTTTTTACTTCCTTCATTGCCCGTCCCATATATAAGAGCATGAGCTGCAGACTGCATCCTTATCTTACTCCTTTCTTGATTTCTGCTTTCTTTTCTTGTGTTTCATGTCTAATTACTGCTGACTGCCATCTCCATCGACAACTCTACTTTCTCAATATTTTATTCCTGTCATTTTCAAAATCCTTAATAGTTTGTTCCAGTTAACATTAGCAAAGACTTTTTCTAGATCTACAAATGCCATGAACGTAGGTCTGGTTTTTCTTATTCTGTGAATATTGCTTCTCTTGTCCCTTTATTCTTCCTAAAGCCAAACCGATATAACTTGCATTTTATTTGACCTTCCATCCTCCTATATACCATTTTCGCTAATGTTTTGCACGCATTAGATGTCCTGTGCTGTTCGCAGCTATCGTCCTCAGTCCTCTTCGGTATAGAGATAATTGTTTCTAAAATATTCTGGTATTTTTCCTGTTTCTTAGATTTCGCAAACTATCCTAAACAGCCATATTTTGATTACAGTACATTTAACTTTATTTTCAGTCACAATTGTTTATTTCTTAGTGTTCCAACCAGAGCTTTCGGTCATGTAACATGACACGGATGTTAAACACCACGAGAAATGTTTTTAAATAATTAATGGATGGCGTAACTCGGTATGAGCTGAAATATAAATTGTACAATAGGTAAACCAATGATTTGATTTACATTCAAAGCGCTGGTTAAACGCTAGGAAATGAACTATTGTGATTAAAAAATAAGTTTTTTTATATTGTAATCAGTAGACTTGTTTTGTAGGAATGTTGTCAACGTTTGTGACGCTAGTTAATGTGACTTTTATGTTGTGTTAGCCACCGCGTTTCTTATTTTTGAATATTTTATGAATCAACGTTTTTGGAAGGCAACCATCTAAACGGGTAATATACCTTATTCTTGTGCTGGCTTTCAAATAGCGGTAAGATTAATTTACTTTTATACGCATTCTTTAAAACTCGTTCCAATCACTTTTTATGAGATTTTTAAGACGAAATACTGCCTCAGAAATTCAGTTAGTGTGTGGAGAATTTAAATAAACCAGTTAGAGGTAATGTACATTGCATTATTTTTGAGATAGAAAGGTATTTGTTGCAAAGACGGACTGATTCCCTTGACGCAAAACCTGGGAAGACTGAATTTAGTGTTGGTGCTGTCGGTGCGTCGCTCTTCTTATTTCTACCTTTTCGTAAACGGCGGTAATCCAATGCAGATCTGCTTTTCGACGTATGAAACATGGTAGTTGCTCGTTCCGCCGCACAGAAGTGTCTGCACGCGCCTGTCGGAACAGCTGTGTGCTTCCACCTGCACTTCACCCGCCTGGTTCGGTGACCTCGTGCAGCCTAGCAGTAGCCGTTACAACTATTACTCGTAGTCTTGTCACTCCACATCCACGTGCCCAATATATCATGTATGGATGCACAAGTTGCAAGCAAAAGTCAATAACGCACAGGACTATAGCAAATCGGCGAATGCACAGTGAACAGGATAAATAGCATTTAGATTGTTCGGAAAATAAAGTTCAGTAATTTGTAGTAGTATTACATGACAATGTGTCAGCTTTGGGCAAAACGTTTGAATTTTGATCAACTTTTCAATGTATTATTCCCGAATGTATACTTGAGAGCTGATTGATATTATGAAATATTTCAAACAATGCGACGTTTACAGACTATCACAAGTATTCTAAACTAGCTATTCCCGCGACTTCGTTCGCGCGGAAATAGCTCTTTTTATTTTACCATAAAATGAAACGCAGGTACAGAATTTTGATAAAGTTGAATACATTGAATATAAAAGAAGTATGGTATCATTTATTTATGATCGCTTCTGGGCAAACCTTATACTCGCAGTTGGTTTCCAAGCCAATTCGATAAAACTTCCAGACTGACTGGAACTTCAATAATATATTGATTTTATTTGCTTTTTAAAACGAGAAATTATTAAATATTAAAATTTACGAGACGCGACAAACATAACCAATTTACATCGTTTTGACGATCCAAAGAAATTTATTATTTCTCTGCCACCAATAGGTTAATTACAGCGCAAATCCTGCTGCAACAATAGATGGAGTGAGAATACTCTCGCCCCACTTTGTCTCTCTCTCTCGTGCTGCCAAAATTAAGCTTATAACAACACAGTAAGTCCGATGAATATGTTAGGAACGCCCAATAGGATTTATAACTTGCAGTTGGTTTTAACCCCTCCCTTCCGCGCGGCAATTCAATGGATTTATAAATATTTATATTTCTTCTGAACTGTGCAAGACATCATACACGAAAATTTAAGCTAAAATTCTTGTTTCAATCCCTGAAGTTTTCATTGAAATGCGTTGAGCCGTTTCGGAGCCTATTTGAGACAAACTTCCAGACACACCCTTCAATTTTATTTAATGGTATAGATTGGCTGGTCCTCTGTATCTCTTCTTTATCGATTAAGACTCCGCGATTATTCTTTCCGAGGGTAAGAACGGCTGCAAGAAATGGTAGAACTATGTGATCGTTGAAAAATAATTAATTGAGCCCTGACCGAAAAATAGCCGACACAAGAGCTTCAAATCGCCAACAGAATCCCATTAAGCGACTGATGGGATCACGTTCTGCAATTCAAGAAATAATGTAGAACGGCCGGCCGCTCACGTAGTCCCATCTCTTCCGCTGACTATCGAAACATTTTCAATGAAATTAACCCGATATTTCTAGTCCATATGTATATTAAACCTTGTAATATGGACATAATTTTCGGGCTTGTGAACAAAGCATTTCAATTCTAATTTTAATAAGTTTGAGTAATATACAAAGAAAGTAAATAATACAAAGTTTATTTATCTTAGTTGTTAAACATCACTCCCTCCCTCAGCGCCACAATATGACTCCGACCATTCCATTCTACAGCCAGCCAGAAAAATGAGCTAATTGTTGGCAATTAGCATTGAATTTTTAAACCAATTGTGTGTTGGAAAGAGAACTAAATTCTGTACAGCTTTCTTAGATTGCAAATTAGTGCACGAACGACTATTTTCGAGATATCAGCGTAAACTGGTCTACTTTTCACTGCCAATTTTTACCATTATATACCTCCTAATTTCGTAATCAAGTATGCACTACAATTTCTGACGAACCATAGTTTTCTGTGCTGTGGTCTTTAGAATTGGAAAACATTGTTTTTTTAAAAAAAGGTTGGCCTCAGAAAGAAAAACTCAAATACCTGACCTTTTGCTAGCTGGGACCTTTTTTTGGCATATATACGATACTGCAGAAAATCACACGAGGTTTACAGTTTGATCATGTCTTAAACTTTCCTTCTAACTACAGTTCTTACCATTTTCATATGGGCATACCAAAACACTTAATAAATCTCATTAATGTAGTAAGTCTCAAGTTACTAATTGAGTAAAAATTATAGGGGGTTCCGGTTACATAAAGTGTCTGTAAATATACCTGAGCGGTTTTAGTTAAAATTGTTTGGTTAAGACGATAGAAAATAAAACGAAACGGAATTTATAAATGAGATTATAAGAGTGGGAAGAAATGCGTGAAGTAATCGGAAAACAACAATCCATTGGTGTATTTTCATAGCTCAAGCGGTTAAACGCGTTTCTTGAATTAAACCATTGTATCCATAATCAATTTACACACTATCCATAATAACTAGGAATGGTAGAAGTATAGTAGACATAAAGAGTAGAATAACACAAGCAAGAAAGGCTTTCCCAAAAATGAATTACTTACGGGTAATAGAAGTGCGAATATTAGGAAATCATTGCCTCTAATGTTCATATGGAGAGTGGCATTATATGGGTGCGAAATGTGGACGGTAGGAGTTGTAGAAAGGAAAAGAATAGAACCTTTTGAAATGTGGTGCTATAGAATAATGATGAAAATCATATGGGTAGATTGAATCACTAACGAGGAAGTTCTAAGCAGAATGGAGGAAGAGCAAACAATATGGAGGATGTTGACCAAGAGAAGAGATAAATTAAGTGTGTGGGGTAATAACAGAAGAGGGAGCTGAGGATGTAATACGCTAAGGAGATTAGGGAGGACGTGGGATGTTCTAGTTATGCTGAAATGAAAAGCCTTGCAAAAGATAGGTTACCATGGAGGGTTGCATCAGACCAGTCTTAGGACTGAATACCACAACAACAATTGTTCAGAGAAGTTCCGAATGTAGGTTGGCAAGAATGTGATTTTGTAAATTGTATGTGTGCTTTTGTCCAAGTCTATACAATTGTTTCATAAATCTCGTAGCTGACAAGAATCGATCAAGATAGGGCACAGGTAAGAGGACCGTTGTTACACGAGGTCCTGTGTTCGATTCCTGGTTCTGTCTCATATCGTAATCCGTTAATTCAGTATTTATATATAACCGTAATTCATACCGTTCGCCCGGTACCCGTTGACTTTTCTTCCTTAAAGTTACTAATCTCATCGGCTGGAGACGTTACTAATTTTTTGTTTTTGATCCTTATTGGTTAAGTAATTTTTTTATCAAATGACTGACCTGTCGTTTGTAAACATGAATCATCTCATGGCGGCTCGCTGCTTCGTTTTGCAACCTTCGTCGGCTAATGCCATGCAATTGACTAACGCAGCCTTGGGGAGCGCCACGAACCATCTACGGAGTTATCGGAGCGGTGCCCTATTTAGCTCCTGCCAAATATTAACGTTGCTATTTTTATTACAAAATTGGATGGCTGTGTAATGTACAACATTTTGTAATTATGGCCATTGATGTGCTATTGACTTTTCGTGTAAACTTTGTACATCTATCGTTGGACGTATGCGAATATTACCCAAAGAATCAAGCCAAGCTAGAAGATTTTATTGAAAGCTCTTATACCAAAGAAAATTGTTGTAGGTATTACTTGAGATACGTGCGGATGAAGCGAATGACACAGGATAGGAAGGAGCTCGGGGTCCCACGGAACCTTCTGAATTCTAGCGACATGAAAATAAAATGAAGCCTCGCAGAACCCAAGTGTCGAATGCTGGCTTTATAATGCACTGCTAATGTTTTATTGCTTAGTCTACTTAGATCTTGCAAAATCATAAAGTCGTTGTTATCGGTTCCAAATTTGAATATTGTACTTTAGAATAGTACTTTATGTGGGGCAAGTGTGATTTGTTGCTGCTGCTGTAGTAAAATCCGACATCTCTACAGCTGTTGTTCGCCTCCGCGGGGGGCTGCGCAACCTGGGAGGCAGAAACGTTTGCTACGAAATTGTCTAAATATAACGTCTTCATAACTTTACTACTTACTTACGTTTCGTTCGGTAATTTCCATTTAGAACTGGTTGAGTGAATGCTTACTGTGCTACAGATTATAAATATCTATCGTTTGCACAAAGTATGTATGCATGACGTACGAGATACAGACGTTGACTTGCTTGACTTGATGGAAACTACCGCGCTAGTGCTAATTTTCCGGAAATGTGAGTACACATCACTCGCGTAGCTCTCGTTTCATTCCAATATTTGTTGTTCCGTTCTTTAGGTAACTTGCAGGCGCGTCCCTGGATGTGAACAATGGCATTCCTACGCATGCGGGCACAATTAACCCTCTCAACCTCCCTAGCGCAGTAGCGACTGCTGTCAACTAGTTAGGTTTTCTTATCGCATCCCTTTTCGCACATCCCTGAGGAAGTTATCTCCGCGTAGTAAAGCTGTGTTGCGCGCCGGATGTGGGCTGTAGACTTTCTCCGATAACTGCTGGAGGTGCGTGTTTGTAAACAGAAAACTCGCTAGTTTCTTGCTTTACTAGCTCTTATTGGAGAATCAAAATAAACCAGCCTTCCTTGGCGTTTGATTTTAAGAGAAAAAAATCGTGTTTTAACACACCTTCATCTGCAGTTCTCGCTGTATGCAATCACGACCAAATGCAGACTATTAAAGTTAGGCTCAATGTTTGAACTACTGCAGTGTTTCTAATTTAGCTAAAACCCTCAAGCCCTTTAATAAAAAAATGATGACAATAGAGTCAATACAAATTAAAAATTGATATAAAATTAGTAAATCAATTAGCATCTTTTTTTTTCAATAATTAAATAAAAGTAATTAGCCACCAGATACGAAGTTTTTATTTGGTCTTTAACAAGGAATGTTAAATTTTGATGAAGAAAATATTCCAAATGTGTAAAAATCCAAACTTTACTGCTTATCTTACGGTTTAAGCTGTACTTGCAAGTACTCGCGTTTGTTTTTTTCTACTTTTGGAGATTTTCTTCATCAAAATTTAACATTACCTGAGAAAGTCCCATAGTTCGTTTTTTAATATAAATATATAACCAGACGCCTGGTATAATTCAAGCAATGTCTTATTTGTCTCTAAACATATACCGTAAGTAACTTTGTAAAGTACTTTTGCTATTTTCTTTTTAAAAGAATTGAAAGATTGAATATTTTCAATCCTTGTAGTTCGATAGAATTATGGTTGGCCGAAGTATTAGTTTATAGATCAAAATAAATTAGGCCTGTTCTTTCAATCTGTTGTTGAATAATGTAACTTCAATGGGAAATTTTGGACAGTATGTCAGGAAAGCGACATAAACGACATGGAAGAACTCATAGCACAAGCATGATGAAATTATATAGTAAGCTTTATTACGTGAATCTATAGTACTGCTCATATTTTAGAGTAGTCATTAAATGCCAAAATATTAAAAATAATATTAAGTAGTTTTCCAATTGAGAATCTGCGTTTTTTGGAAGCATGTGCTGGCTTCCATTATTCATCTAGCTAGAGTTGAAAATTGCGATACCGACTTATCGGAACTTTTATCGTTCAAATGTAGTTTCTTCAACAGTTCTTTACTTGTAAGTTGTCTGATACTGAAACGATTGGCCCGTGAAGCATTGTTCCTATTTCTGAAGATATCGATTCTTGACACGTGCTGACAGTCTGTAGAAACTCCATTATTAATCGACGAGGTATAGATTGGGGGAGGGGGGGTTGTACCATTTTTTAAATTTTGTAACCACAATTCGGCCGTATTCATCAATTCTCTGGATCTACGAACAACCCTGTTCGGGTTCTAAGTGAATTGTAAGTAAGGCTCTGACGACGGACGGATTATCTTCAAATGGTTGTTACGTGAAAGTAATGCCCTGTGCAGTCTATTCGGTCAGTTATGAAATAATAGCATCGTAGACATTTGGTGACAGCAGTTTTACCTAGGGACTTCATTTTTTATTTTTCTTGTTATCGTAGCGGCAGTGATGTAATGTTGGAAAACGTTGAATTATACCAAGGACTTGTTTCAGTCTGTGTAACGTTATTTATATAACTTATCTTTAGAAACTACTACTCATAGTCGGTATTGGAGAATAAAAGTCAATATTGGTATTCATTGTAGGATATGATAGACTTCGCCAATATAAAAAGTCAAACTTTCGAATTGTAATTTTTTAAATCACTTATTGAATTTGTGCTTTCTTTAGTCAATATGGTCATGCAAAGTCGTTTCTGAATTTGGAATCCAAACTGCAGGAGGTAATACAAAAGCAAACTCATTCATGCAATCTTACTGCCAGACGAATTATATCAATTGTGAAACTTTCGCTTGAGACGCTGATCAATGTTAAAGAGTTATGAGGGGAGTGTGGTTATATTGGGTAACTGTAGAAAATATTGACTTGTTTGAAAACTTTTCTGAGCTCTAGCTGATAGTAAGTGAAGTACTAAACTAATGCTATGCTTGGTTTCTTCAGCTGAGAAGTATTGGTTTATTTTTAGCCCGGAGACGCTTGTATTGCTTTCTGCACTGATGGTAACCTAGTTAAGAGAAACCTTAGGTCGTATTTCACGCTCTTCCGCACTTCCCCGCAGAGAAACCTCTAGAAACCACTATTATCGGCCATGTTCCTCTCTAGAAATCAATTTCGCGCTTTATCGATGTCTTTCTCTAAGCTGATTATGGCCAGCTGTGGCAGAAGAATTTTGCCCTTGTAATTCAACTCCTGAAACTGCAATTAATTGCCGAAAGGACCTAACTAGTCTTTCCCTCGACAAGTACAGATATCAAAGGAAAAATTAAGAGTAATTAAAAATAATAAAATGTGATTCAAAAAATTATTATTGGCAATACGATGAATTTATTCTTGACTTATTTGTTGATTGAAACATTTCTCTTAAAAAATATGTGGAACTTCTTGACGAGTAATATTTTTCAAAGTTACACGAGCGCGGAATTAAATCTGAATGCTTCTTAGTTTCCCAACTAGGCCCCATTTTTTACTTGACCCGCATGGAAATACTTAATCAATTATTCATTGTTCGATTTGTTGATAGCCTGGCCTTCAGCCAACGACTTGCGATTGTAATTATTCATGTGTTTTAGTTTTTGCTGTTGTTCTTTCTCTAAAGAGTACAAACGTTTCTTATTTTCTGCGCGTTTGAAAAATATTGTACAGTTGTAATCAAATGATTGAGTATATACCTTTCTATTCTTGGGAAGAAAGGACTATTGACAAGAAGATTTTTGCCTCTAAAGAATCCATTTTTTTCAATAGTCTGAAGAAACGTTGATCAGCAAACTAAACTTGATGTAAGTTGGATTAAATTTTGCCGTATTTTAGAATTCTTAATTTTAAGATTCCTTAAGCAATCCATTTAAAAATAAATTCAATGTATTCGTTACTGTTTTTTATTACAAATGGATTCAGTTATGTTATTTCTATATGAAAACCAACAGTTTATAAGCTGTATAATTATTTTTCTACATAGCAGTGCACGCTACGTAAACCGACATTCACATGTGAAATTTTGTGAAGTAAACTCGTTATCTGGATGATTACAAACTGGACCGATAAAGCATTACTATTCGACGTCAGCGTATTAAATGTTCTGCGATGTATGTATGTAGACCGTAATGTTGAAACCTTGGAATTTTTATTTTTGTTCAAATTGTGCTTTAATCTTAATTGCGTAAGCATCGTTAGTCATGCTCCCTTGTAAATGCTTCCAAGTGAATAATTGTTTCGCAAAGAAATATTTTTAACAACACTTGTACTGTCGTGGACAGTTCCCGATGTCGCAATTCATTACAGAACAGTCTGTAATCAATAGCACATGTTTATTAAATTTCAGTTGGGCATAATTTACTCTTCATTGTAGACATGATTTTAGTTTGTTCATCCGTGCGAGTGACCTTTCTGAACCTTTTCTCCAGTTCGCATATGCTGATGGGAATTAATACCTAGCTAGTGTTTAATCGCGTTCTGTATGTTTTCCATGACGTTAAACTTCATGCTACTTTATTATTGCTTCATATGAAAAAAATACTATATTGGTTTTCATAGGCGTTATTCCCATCTCGCGCGCCAGTTTTGTAGTTTCTGAAACAGTTATACTGAATGTAATGTTTCAATTGAATTGCTTGTAGTAAACGTATGTAGTATTCTTTATGCAAAATGTAAAAGGCCTGAGAAACTGGCCACCTTTACAAGGGAACGGGCGACCCTTAGAAGCACTTCACTCCCTTACAACAACTCTCTACTCGACACTTGTTAAACGCCACCCTGCGCTATGCAACGAGGTCACAGGCCTTAACACATCCCATAACAAACTTCATTTTCAATTCACTTAGCGTTTTTTTGTTTCTTGTTTTGGACTATGTCTCCTCCTTTTCAGTCGTAGTTCATTTTTAAAGCGACACTATAAACATTTTCCTTGCTTCCTTTACCTCTTCTTCATTTACGTCAGCATACAAAAACAAGTAGAAGTGTAGATAAAATTATATTTTCATAAGTACCGATAAGCTCCCAGGTTTCATAGTTTACTTCCTTCATTACGAAGCTAATTTCGTTAACATTTACATTTAAAGATTACTTAACTTGGTATTTTTGGTGTTACGGTATTGGTAATAAATCCTCAGCTTTTCTGTCCTTATTTCGTTATCTTGGCTGCCCGTCCTTCATATAGGAATTAAATCTTTGTGTACGGTTCTTAACGTTTAACTAACGGCACTAGTTTGACTGCAGTGGATTCTATTAATAGGAAAGTACTTGGGATCTTATAAATAAAATATGCAGTTCAACTATTTTTGATATTATTTCCTAGCTCCATCTATCATTATTGAACTGATATTTTCTGGGTGGTGTAGGTTATGTCTAATTTAAATTTCTGTTATTGACTCCACGAAACAATTGGTGTGAACTAATCCAGATTCAGTTCTAACTTAAAGCGAGTTAGTAACCAAACTGACTTTTTGGTTTGCTAATATAATGCAGGAGAGGTAAAAGATTTAGAATAGATTAGGCTGTGTATAAAATTCATTGAAATGGGTATCCTGGGATCATTCTAGCTCAAATCTTTAAACGTATTGACCTTAACCCTGTACTTGTGGCCTTCAAAGCGGCCTTAAGCTCAAAGAATTCTCTTAATTTGTAGATAGGGTTCTTGTCATATTAGTAATACGGTTGTATGTAACCCAGATTCAGAATTTTCGTTACGATTTTTTTAGCTAGCGAAAAGCTTTTATACCCTAAATAATAGTCTTGTTAAGAGCGAATTTATATGATATAATTTAATACGGTTTTCTTAGCGAGGATCGCATGTTCTGCTACTTTGCAGTACTTTTGTCATAAGCTGGAGGCCTCGTGGCCTGATTCTGCTTTAGGTGACCGCGCTCAAATCAATAGCGCTCTCACTTTCACGACTCTTGGCCTCCTAATTACAATTGTCATCAACCAGAATGAAATTACGACGATTAATCGCACCTTGGTACATGTCAAACTATTATATACGACAGATGTATTCGTGAGATACTAAACTAAATTTTAGTTATTATTTCATACTGTATTTCTGTTGTTGACTTCTTTGTTTCCTGGTTTTCTAAACTTGTCGGTTGCGATGACTAAATGGCGATATTCATTTGTTACGATAGTGTTATTGTTTTGTCTCCGGGCTTGTTTATTTCTCGATCAACATTGCTATAATTGTATATATAGATAGATTCGTCAAAGCTTACTATTGCATATGGCATTTCTTATTATAATAAAGCAATTTATGACCTTTTAAAGATTTTTTTCTTAAAATTTATCCAACAACTTTATGGCGTATTTTAATGCTGGCTTCTGGTTTCCTTCCAAATCAGTAACATAACATAGAGTATGAATCATACTAGAATTTAAATAGTAGTAATCGAGAAACGAAGCAAACTTAGCACTTAAACTCTTGTCAGTTGTATAACCAGACCTGAAGAAGTCGTGAAAATATGTTGAAACGTTAGTGTTAACTAAATTTTAAAAGTAAAGGTAATAAATTGTTGTATTCGTGTATAAGGAAATCATTACTAAAAATGTTCGTATGGAGGGTGACGTTATATGGTTGCGAAATGTGGACGGTAGGAGTTGCAGAAAGGAAAAGAATAGAAGCCTTTGAAATGTGGTGTTATAGGAGAATGCTGAAAATCAGATGGGTGGATAGGGTAACTAACCAAGAAGTTATAAGCAGAATAGGAGAAGAGCAAACAATAAGGAGGACGTTAACCAAGAGAAGGGGTAGATTAATAAGCAACGTTTTGAGACGAGCGTCTTTTAAAAATAGCATTAGGTGGACGTGTGTGTGGTAAGACCAGGAGAGGGATGCCATGGATGGAATACGTAAGCAGTTTAGGGGGATGTGGTATGTGGTAGCTATGTATAAATGAAATGGCTTGCGCGGAATAGGTTAGCCTGGAAGCTTGAATCAGTCCCGTCTTAGGACTGAGTACTGCAGAAACAATCTATAACTTAACAGACGTTATTTTTTTTAACTTTTGTAATTTATCTCGCTCGTTGGCAGAAAGTTGTCACCTACGATAACTACGTGCGCTATCTGCTCCGCAAAAAGAAGCGAAACTAAAAAATTCTTCTATGAAGAAGTAATAGTATCGGACACGGCGGCGTGTTCACTGAGGCACTGGAAAAAGTGTCTTCAGACTTTTTTGTTTCTTGATATATTGATAGCGGAACTACTATTTCTAAATTTAATCCCTAAATTTCTATTTAATAGAAAAATTGAAAGAAAACTCTACACATGGAAGAAGCCGGGAGAGACAGGCTGGTACCAATAAGAATGTATAATGGTGATACAGATATAGGATTACAAAACGTACCCAAGACCAGATGTAAACTCCGACCATAATCTGTTGATTATGAAATGCAGGCTGAACATGAAGAAACTCAAGAAGGACTTAAAACAAAGAGATGGGAATTAGAAAAACAAACATGAGGTGCTTCGGAGGTACAAAGAAGATATCAAAAAGATATTAATAGAAGAAGCAGAAACAAGAATATAGAAGAGTCGGGCACTCTTGAAGGAAGAAATGCCTAGAGCAGCCGACGATGAAATAGGAATAATAGCTCAGACCAATAGGAAAGCATAATAAGAAATAATAAAAATTATTCATGAAAGGTGTACATATAAAAACACAAGAGATGATAATGGTAAAGAGCAGTATAGACGCTTGAAGAATGAGATAGATAGGAATTGCAAAGCAGCCAAAGAGGCTTCAAGAAAAATGCAAAGCGGTTGAATATTTTATAGTGAAAAGGAAAATAGACGTAACTTATAGGAAAATTAAAGAAACAATCTTAGAGGGGAAGAATATTAGCAAGAACATTAGGAGAGGTGATGGGAAGCTAATTACCATTCTGAAGAAAAGACAGAAAGATGAAGGATCTAAAAAAGCTGTATCACGGCGGAAATCTAGGCGTCAGTAATAGGAAGAGTTGGGTGATTAAGAGTTTGGTACAACATTTTAAGGTAGGAGTTTGATAGGGCGCTGACAGACCTGAGCAATGGATAACATTCCAGCGGAGTTGATATTATGATCAGGCGAAGAAGCAATATCATGATTGTTCAGGATAGTTAGCGAAATCTATGATACAGGAAGAATACCAGAAGATTTTAGTAAAAACAATTATATCCATATTGAAGACTGGGGCTGATAGTTGTGAACAACACAGGACAATTATTTTAATATCTCATGCATACAAAATATTAACGAAAATAGTATACAGGAGGATGGAACGACAAAATGCGAGTTAGAATGTAGGGACAAGAGAAATAATATTTACTTTGCGTCTAATTTTAAAAGACAGGATATGAAAAATCGGGCGTTTCATAATGTAAACTGGAACACACTATTTTGAAGAGGGCATGTTAAAATATTGAGAAAGAAGGCTTATCTATAACCTCAACAGATAGCAATCAGCAGCAATTAAAATTAAAGTTCAACAAAATAAAGCAGGAATCAAGAGTGGAGTAAGACATGGATGCAGTCTGTCGGCCATGCTGTTTAACTTCTATATAGAACAGGCGATGAAGAAAGTTAAAACTGAATATGGAAAATGAATCATACTGTAAGAAGAAGAAATTAAAACGCTACAGAAAGGAAAAGAATAGAAACCCTGTTATAGGAGAGTGCTGAAAATCATATGGGTGGACAGGAAGTTCTAATATGAATAGGAAAAACGCGACGTTGACCAAGAGAAGGGATTGATTAATAGGCCACATTTTGAGACATGAGCGTCTTGTAAAATTAGCATTATATGTAAGAACAGAAGATGGAGGTAAAGGATGGAATACGCTAAGAAGGATTAGGGGGATGTAGTTATGCAAAAATGAAAGGCTTGCACGAGATAGGTTAGAATGGAGTATTGGTCTTTGGACTGTATACCACAACATCAAATTAAATAATGGAAATTAATTTTTGTTTCCACAAGCATTTGGGCTTATTTCCTTCATGTGGCGTATTTTTATACGGCTACGAACATAGAAATACTCGTCTGGTCAATATATTTAGGTTTCTTCGTTTGCACGACTATTTTGAGTACGGTTAGCGCCATTAACTCTTTGGTCGCAGATATCTTCTGTAGGCCTTTCTAAAACGCTCGTGGAGATATTCGGCAAGGAATATTTCCTACCTGGTGGCTGTTGTCATGATCCTAGAATGGCAGGCAGTTCGGTATTTGTCTCACGCAGGATCGTGACCAACGACGGTGAGAATCGCGTCATGCGCCCGCATCCGCCGACGCGACGTCGAGAGAGAACCGTATCTCGCAGGGTTCGTTATTTACGATGTTTGATTTAACGGGTTTATAAACACGTCTAGAATTTGGCACTTTGAGGCTGAGCTCCTTAACTTAGAATTCTTTTCAAAGCTTCCTGTTCGCCGAAAATATGCGAAATAGTGAAAATGTAGGTTAAATCTAATTATTCATAGCCGTGGCAATTCATTGTTAATCAGAAATAAATAAGTTATGTATGTTAAAATAAATTGTCTTTCATTCTTGGTTTAAAATTTTTCTTGAATGTGGGCTTTGAATCTGTCTTTTCATGTATACAAATAGCATCACAAGTTAAATGTCTTAATATTGTCAGGTCAGTTTCCAAAAGCTGAAAAAATGAAAACCAACCTTCTGCTTAAATTAATTTATGATTGTTTTCGTGAAGGATAATTTGTCTACAGATTCCCCAACCAATATAAATTGAGCAAGTGATTATCTCTTGAAGCTTTATCAGCTGCTATCAGATCTGATATTGGAAGATCGTTGCAGCATGAATGCTCTGGAGTGTGTGTTCGTAACATGTGAGGAAAGATTACCAATGACGTTAATATAGATAATAGTTATATCTTCAAAGGAAGAAGGTCGCATGTTTTCTAGCGCATTCTAATTTTCGACTTGTGCTCGTTGCATATTAAAAATTACCCTGAAACGGAATATTACTGTACGGCTAATTTTAAGTTATGTTTCCAATCATACCTTTCAAGTTACCGATCTGTTTTGAACGACTGCTTCGCTCTCTTTAAATGGTTACCCTGGCTGCCATCCAGAACCTCAAATGTCTAAAGTAAGGTGACAACTTGGCTCATTCACTTCGCGAGTCGCGTTACAGGATAAGGTTCAAATGAGTCACACCACGAGTCACAATTGTACTATCTTTGCATTTCTTTGAAAGCGCCGTCGTTATTTTAATGGTTCTTTACTATACGATGTCAATTGTTGCCTACACGTGAAATATATTTAGTAACTGCTGTGCGCACAGAAGTCGCAAGTGTGTTTGCTATCAATAAAGGTTGAAAAACTACCCATAACAGATCAATTATATTTTTGTATGTAGCCAAGGTAACTAATGAGATAATGTGTAAACATTTTAACGTAGGTTAAATTTATAAACATATTGTATCTTTTAGTTATTTCATTTCCTGTAAATCTAATAGTATTTTTTTTTGTTGCGAAAGTTTTTTACTTTTGTTTCCTATTTGGTGATACTTACTTTGCATTGGAAGCCATTAGAAGTCGTCTCCACGAAGTAATTGATGTAAAAGTGGTGGTGGTGGGGGGGGGGGGATTTCAGGAAATACGTGCATCCACATCACGGAAGTTAGGTGGCGTCACAGCTAACCACATCAATAGCGAAGCATCATTCACGTTAACGGTCTATAGATGAAAACTTACATCTTGGTGTGTTCAACTGATTTTTAAATTTATATTTATGGAGCTTTCACCAACTTGTGCAACAATCAAATATATTCAACTTACAATACCTTTCCAAATATTACCTTTATCTTGGAGCCTGGTGACCACACCCCGTTCCATTTTTAAAATGTCTTTGGGGTCCTTTCTGGTAGTTGAAACTACAGAGACCACATTCCGAATGTTCTTATAGTACGTTTCAGGGATAAAACAACATGCAACATTCGCAGTCTCCAAGGATAGTAAAGACCCCCATGCTCGGTGAATGCTGTCTTTGTCCACGACGTCCCTGCGCTTAGAAAACAGACTTTCATTTATCTTTTTACCTGTAAATAGTGAATTCCAATTAGAAGAAAATGGGACGGTAGTTGGAAATTCGAATTAATAGTTGCTTCCGGCCAATAAATACTATTAATATTTTATAATCTTACTTGTTATAATGAAAGTTGAGAGCTTCGGATTAGTGAGCTAGGTGCGTACCTTCGTAGCTTGAAAATTGCAGTTGGTCCCGAAGCTACCTGGACTGTAAGCGTAACGGTATATTAATATGGAAGAGGGTTGGACAAAGCGTGTGACTCACAGACAAGCTCTGGCCTGCTGTCCGGAAGTCTGCGAGATCTCCATTCCGAATTCCAGAACCCTTACAATCCTGTCATTCTTTAATTCTATTCATTATGGTTTCAAGCAATTAGAATATTTTAACGATTTAAATATTTCGTCCCCTCAAATATATTATTCGATCCGGATTGGGCACTCGTTAAACTTTTGCTGTACTTTAGTTTTACTTCGTTATTGTAAATTGTTGATTTAGTAGAAAGTTTGGTAATTATATGAAAAGGCGTTGTAATACATTGATTACAGATTGCGGTGGCTGGTAATAAGAACATTTTCTTCGATTGGGCCACGTAATTCTATAAAGTATTTCAAATTAAAAAGTATGTATTATCAGTTGTATTTGTGCGTTTGTCGCTTTTAAAACTTGCCAAGTGTGCAAAACTTTATTTTTAAAATCAGTGTGGCCCAAAGTTTTGAATTAAATATCTCTTTTTTATTCCTCTTGCTTGATTGGGATAATTTCTGTGAAGTAAATTCAGTAATTGTTATGCCTTTTCATTATTTTTGAAGATAAGTCTCTGTGAACAGTTTTCTCGCTTTAGTTGTAGGATTTGGTCAGTCCTCTCGTTCCTCCTTTTTTATATGAATCTTGATGTTTTCATTTTGTACATAAATTTGCTAACTGCTGTGACTGTATGTTGAGTGGTTTAGTAAATTTCCATATAAATGTTTGTCTTTATTTAGTTTTATTTGTAATACGGGCAATCATTATATAGCCTATTTCAAAATGACCTCATGTGGATTCCATATTTCTTTCTTCATCCCACCGTTACAATGCCTCGTTACGTAAATTACGTTTCTCTGTGTTGATTTGAATACGGTAAGAACTTTGTGCCCGTGTTAAACTCGTTCGGAAGACCGTAGCAGTCATACTGCAGTAACCTTCCGCCCCGCAGACACGTAAAATGGAATCGATGTGCTGTCGCAGTGCTATAACAGACAATCTAACTTCAACTAATCTTCTACCTACGAACTCGAAATTTCGGCTGATTTACTTGGTACTGTATTCGTCATACGTAAACTACCTTATTCATACATTTGTAGGTCTACGAAACGTTTGAACCGTTAGTCTGCAGTGATATTGCCATGCGTGTCATTCATGTAGTTGTAACTCTTTTGACACGGAAGTTTTCAATATTAGCCAAAATATTGGTATTGCTTAATCATTATCTCTTACGTCAATAGCTGTTAGCAGTACCGAGTCATGGTCACCCATTGATAAAGGTTTCTTTTTGTACAAACGTATGTCTTGGAACATAAGGGTCCGCAGTAAATACAGATAAATGTGTTAGCTATGTAAAAATTATCCTAAATTAAAAGGCAGAATTTATTATGCTACATTTTTATATGTTTATGGCACGTATTTGAATTTTGCGCTGGTATTTCGTGCGTTAAGAATTCATCATTTTTAATGTAAATCTTCACCTGTAGATACCTTTGTACAGGTTTCATCATTGAACAATATAAGTACATATCAATAGTTATATTCATGTAATTTAATTGTCGCACCTGAAGAGGTTCCAATTAAAGGAACGTCGTCTCATAATAATGTCATTACTATGTACTAGTTTTTCTGATTAAATGTAATTGTGTTTCTAACTAATTAGCCTGTTGAATACACTTATAAGCTCATATCAATTGATGTATTCTACATTCACAACAGTTCTGTGTGCACTTCCTTTCTCGAATTTGAGTAATTGCACTAAAAATATTCGCTATAAGCAAGAATCTTTTGCTACTTGACCCTCTTTTGTTACGTTATGGACTATCTGTATAAGTCTGCTTCGGTGTAATTGCTCAACATATTGTTTGGGTCGACATTACTGACCTGACTTCCCTTCCAGGATTTTATTTTTCCTCGCGTCATGTCCTCAAACATACTCCAGCTACCCTAAAGTACATCTGTGTATAAATGCGTCAGATTCGTTGAATACGTAACAACAAACTTATGTGGTTCTACAAAGCGAAATAATAGTAATAGAACTCATATTTTAACAATAGTGTAATTGCTATTGTACTTGTCTAGTTTTTTAGTTTAGAAAAATAATTAAGCTTTTATCTTCTCTTCAGAATCGGTTGTTTTATTCTACTTGGCTTCACTTGGAATACCTATTTCGACGATTTCCAGTGTTCCAGTTTTCACAGAAGCCGAGTTATGATTACGTATCACTATTGTACGGTAGACATATGGAATACGGTTCTTCGAAGGGAACAAATAGCGTCTCTAGAGATAAACTTAGCACGGAAGCGCGTGCCAATACACTGCATCGGCGCTCTAGGGCATTCGTCTTATCTCTGCGCAGTGCTCACGACCTTCTCATTTCAATTCCATATTTCATTTATTGCTATATGCACAAATTTAATACGAAAAATTAAGATATCGTTAATGATTAACGCCTATATCATTGCACTATTCTTGAATATAGCTCAATATTTCCCCTCTACCAGCCATTAATTATTGTTTGCTGAAGATTTCAATTTCCCTCTTTTCTACACTCTTCCGTGTACACTCTCTGTTGCTTCTCTGCTCTAAATGTAATTATGAATGCTAGCTGTAGAATTGAAACCCTGTTTTGATCAACATACGTCCTCCAGGATGTTTAATATTTAGTGGGACAAAAGAAGGTATATTTGTGAAGGTTCTAAGTACTTTATTTTGATAAATCAAACTTACTGTGTAACTATAGTTCCCCAAGTTTCTGTAGATGTTTTATGTATTCCTCACCGATGAAACTCCAAATATCTGTACTGGAGTTCCTCCTCATAGAATATCCTTTGTTAATGTTTCTAGCACTTCAGTTACACGCCTTTTCAGTAGCTGTAAGTCGAAGGGAAGTGGAGGGACAAACACTTTGTCTTTAACAAATCCCATAGTAAAACATCACTAGGGGTTAGAATGGGGATCTCGGTGACTCGACACGGCCAATCCAGCGGCGAAGGGGTGGACTATCGTTCTGTATGTTTTTATGTTAATATGGTGTAGCACCGTCTTGCTGCAGAGTGAAGTCGGGAATCACTTCCTTCCACTCAGATAGCATATCTCGGTAAATGCACCCGTTGATCGATTTTTTCCACGAATAAAAAGTACCAAAAATCGTTAATTATAGCCATTACTTTGCAAGAGACGTGAAAAAGTGGATTCATTCGAAAACACAAGTCTGTTCGCGAAACCATACCTTCAGTATGTCTTGTAAATCCTCCGAGAATTTTGTTGGAAGATTTTAAGTCATGCATAATCCGAAAGGAATTGTTGACATTTCCGTAACACACGTTACACCGTTGTATGAGGAACATTTTCAAAAGTCGCACTACTCTTTCAACCTTCGGGTTTGACTGCTGTTCGTTCTGTGCTGGATCCCAAGGCTTCTTCACCCACCGTTCGATGTTGTGATCATGGGGTTTCTTTACCAAATATCGTGCGAAAAAGTCTTTGAACGCGGCAAACGATGACGTTTCCAAAAAACAATGCGGTTTTTTTTCCTGCATGTAAGGCCCTATTTTTTTGAAGTGCCTCAAACGGCATTTTCGTACGGGAAGATTTTCGCTGTTACCAGACGAATTTCCTTCGACCTCGTGCCGCACCATCTAATATGACGTAAGCTAAAAATACTGGTATAGATTTTCGGGTACTGAAGTGGATTCGGGAATTTTTAAAATATCGTTCACTCGGAGTTCACGTGAATGACAAATTGTCCGAGGTCAAAATGACGTCAGGGGTCCCGCAAGGAAGTATGATCGGCCCACTTATGTTCCTTGCATTCATAAATAACCTAACAATCCGTATAAAATCACAGATCAAACTTTTTGCCGATGATTGTATGGTTTGTAGGGAAATTGTAAACGTTGAGGGTGCACAAATTCTGCAGACTGACTTTTGACAAGACTTATCCAATCGTCAGAAATAAAATGCAAATGAATGCAATGAAGAGTAAGACAACCGTTTTTACAAAAAAAGAGAAATGTCCCACTCGATATAAAATGGGAAACGAAGTAGTAACATAGTCAAATAACTGTAATTATCTTGGGATCACTATTAGTAAAGATTGGGGTAATCAGGTGAGCGAAGTCGCAGGTAAAGGGTGGAGGGCGCTGTTGCTTCACTTTGTGAACAGGGTCTTGAGGAAAAGCACGAGAAAACACAAGATTTCTTCTTTCAAAACGCTTTGTCAGGTCAATTTTAGAATATGGGGTAACGTGCTGGGAACGAACACCCTCTGGCGTTGGAAAAAAAAACGGGCTCAAAAGATATTTGGGGGTCGATTCGCGAACAATCCACGAGAATTTAGAAATTCTCAGTAATAGAAGGAAACATGCGAGGGTGAACCAGCCTGGAAAGAATTAACAAACCATCTTACGGCGCCGAATTATTTCTCTAAAAATTATCACACGTTCAAAATTAAAGAAAAAGGGCAACGCACAGACGTAGGAAAATTTGCTTTTGTTAATAGATCAATACTCGATTGGAATTCCTTGCCTGCAGAAATACTGACGACTTTTCCGGGAAGCGTAAATCAGTTTAGGATTAGGCTAAGGATACTAAAGTGAGCAGTTTTTAGAATCAGTGAAGTACAGTGCAGTGAAGATCAAAACCTACACTTCAAAATTGTTCCTTAGTGTGAATTGTATTTTCTTTTTGTAATTGTATTAGTGTTTTCTTTGTATACAGCTGCCACCGGGCAAATGCCCAATAGCAGATAAGTAATAATAATATTATTGTAGTTTCAGGACTACAGTAGAACGTCGATTATCGGAACTAACAGAAACCTCTGTAGTTAGAATATTCGAGTGCTCAGATAATCGTATCTAAAAAATATAGAAGTACCTAAAAGGAAGCGTTATAAAAATATTTTCCAAAAATACAGTTTATTACCTAATTAAATGCTGAAGTTTATAAAAAAACACTTCTTTTTTGTAGGAATATAGCACAGTCCTAGAATTTTGTAAACAATTAACATTCTGAGATAGTCGTAAAATTTCCGAATGGTGTTGAAGACAAATGTTTAACAAATAGTTTCACGTGCAGTTAGAATTTAGGGAAATCCCGTAGGTTTTAACAATCTTGCACTTACTGTATTTATACTTTGTGGAAGTTGAGTTCGTTTCAGTATCTGTATAGAACATAGCATTAATTATTACATTGAAGTGGAGTAAATATGAGTTTGGATATTTTAAGTTTCGGATAGCTGATCGGATAAACGACATTCGAATGTAATTTGTTCAGCAAAGTCAATCAATTACAGAATTTTATCTATAGATTTTTTGAATTATTTACTATGCTTGAAAGGGTATTGCGAATTAAATTTATATAATTAAACTTGTAATATATTTCCAAATATAGATTGATGGATTAGTTTATTACTGAAAATAGTATAAAATTTTTGGCAGTTATTTAACTAAAAGATTATAAATTAAGACGTAATACAATAAATAGTTGACCTTCCTAAAATAAACGAAAGATTATTAGGAAATTTTCCGTTGGATTTATATTGTGTCGAGATAGAAATTATAGTCGGAGCGTACGTTTGATCACTGACTGCGTTTCTAATTGAGTAGTTAATAATGGTCATATATTTACCAAATGAATTATTAAGAAATGGTAATTCCCCTAAGTATGTAATTAATTTTGAAGCCGTGATTGCCTCTGCTACAGTGTGCAGGGTTCTCTAATCTGGGGCTTATATTACCCCAAGAATTTTGGTCTGAAAGTTCGTAGAACGCAATTATGCTTCACGCCGTCTATTTTTTTTAACGACTCCCACCCTCTAATTATCCTTTTCGTCGCAATGACCATGACCACCTTTAACAAATTTTACTGATTTCCTCTAAATATTTTCGAAGCAGTCTCTGTGTGTGACTGTAGTATGGATCCGAAGTGATAGATCTGATTCTCGATTATGGATCAGTCACGAGATTCATACAGAAATCACTAGCAATGCTTCCATGATTCTAAAAGAAAAGAATTAATACTTGTACCTAAATAGCTTTCATGTTATGATATTATTTTAGTTCTATAAGCATCATATTATGGGTGGCCTGCTGTAATGTTAAGTCATAAGAAATCCACAGGTAGCAGATTTTTTATTCCTTTTACTTAATTTCGACCTACTTTTAAAACGGTTTTATACTTTCTTTCGAATTAGAAAAAGTTTATTCAAGACCTGGATGCCACCTTATCGTTCAGAAGCCAGGTCTTATGGAAGCAACGTTCATCTCCTCTGCGTGAAAGCGTTGTTGTATTCTGAAGTATTGGAATTAAGGGGCATACAAGTGTTACGTTATGATAATGAAATATTCCTTTTAACCACTTGTTTATTCTGCTCGCGATATATATCCCTAAACTTTCGTGGTTACATTTTTCAGACAGGTTGGATATAGTTGACAATACGACGAAAAGTTCATGCTTGCTTAAACTGGCTCCTTTGTTTGTCTGTTGCTACTTTAAACGGTTTGGTAATGGCTCGAGACGCGAGAACAGCTATTAAAAGGCCTTCTACAGATAAGACCTCTCTCACAGGGCATTAAGAGCGAGTTAAATCTACCATAGCATCTCTCGGACGAATCAAGATCGTCCAAGACGTCAAGACGGTCCAAGATCGTGTCATTGTTGACGAGTAATAGCTTCACTTACAAAATACTTTCTTGTAGGTACAGAGTTGTCAAACTAGTGGAAACTTGCAAATCCGTATCAAACTCATTAATATATTAAACTTTTCTGGATTGAAAAATATTGGGACTATGAATCGCGAAATCAAATGTTAAATGTTTTTAGAAAGGTTTAAAATAACCTTTTCTTTATTAATACATTGGCCTGGTTCCGAAAATTTAAAAAGTTCTGACTATCCACTTTATCAAGGCATACGTTGATGAATTTATTCGTGAATATTTACATCACAATTCCGAGTCATCACTCGTTACAATTGCTGAAATAGTTGGGGATACCGCCCGGTTACATCGTTTCGTCGCTGAAGTGTAGTCTGAAATAATATACACGTACGTTTGATCACTGACTGCATTTCAAATTGAGTAGTTAATTGCCATATATTCACCAGATATAAACATTCCGGCGTGTTAAAAAAGGTGTTAAACGAATGGTCTGGGTGTGAGGTAGCGAGCGGGAAGGTAGGCAGGCAGGCAGCAGGCCGGCCGGCTAAGCCCGGCGTCGTAGTCCGCTCTCTCGGTTCACTGGTGCGGAAATCCGGCTCCGTGAGACGCTAAATACCTGTATAGTGATGTCATTAACTTCAACTCGATCTATGAGGACTTTTTCCGAACTGCATGTATGTATCCCGTCATTCACTATTTCTGGAAATATTATGGTAGAGAGGTGAGATGCACTTCTCTTTCTGCGCCTTAAACGTCATAGACCACGTATTTAGAAGAATCGTTTCAAGAAACTCTATAGCAAACTATTTGCTCAACGAGTGGAATTTTCACGCGTACCCCTGGTACATATACTGTCCGTGTGAACTTCTGCGTCAGGTGGGTGGCGGCGTTAATCTCCAAAACCGTTCGCGAAATGTGATTATTCTAATTAAGCGTAATTATTTATTATAGTGGAGGGAAATTTTATTTTTGTCTCAATTATTGCTATTAATCTTCACCATAATGTAAATGAAACGTTAAATTTCAAACACGTGCTACTTATTGTACGTTATAAAAGTTTAATGTTTACGCTTTCTGCTATCGTAAGATATCACGCTGAACCAACTAAGGCGCTATTATGATGTATTGATTGCTATCCTGTCACAATTACTATTCTTTCAATATTGTCGAATAATATTGGAAATCAATCCTGAATGGCACGGGTGCAATACTTCACGTCCTTATTTTTTGACGTGATAAGTCTGTTTTTCTTTAGGTAATGTAGTAATAGAATTCCTGTTCAGTATTTGGATAACTTTGAGTAGTCAGTTTCAGAAATACGAGACTTATTTGTGAGGTTCTATGCAAAGCTATATCCTGTCTGTGTTCCCTTGTTGGGGTGAATATTCTATTGAATTTTTAATACAACGATTGGAAATTTGAGTATGAGAGAATTCTAATCCTTCTTCGAGAGTTCTGTACCGTGGCTCGATTTTTTTCGTGTAAATCCCAAATTTGAAATGTTTGATTTAGCTGCAAGATTAGTAATCACAGAAACGCTTAAAACATAAGAATTTTGCCTCTTTGGTCAAAATCATGTGTTAATTACTAATTATGGGGTTGGACACTTCAGGTCGCTAAACTCCCTAAATTAAAGAATTTCATTTTGGCATACGAATTTTACTTTCGTGGCAATAACTTTAAATTTGACAATATGCGTCTATTTTAGACTAATTTGTCATTTTAGCGAGTTCCTGGTTTGTAGTAAGTGGGTGATATAACCAGTTTGGATATTATTGGCTGTTACCCAACGCAGACACATTCTATTTGTATTTTGTTGAGTCAGATGCCGGGCCTTGTTTTGTGACGTGTGACACCTGCTTTACACTCCCATCTCAACTCTCATAGCAAAGTCGCCGTAGTCCCACCACTTTTCATCTCTCACATTTTCTTCGAATGCCGTTTTATGGCAGAGGAAGTTTGTCTACGTGAATTACACCACAGTGCACTGTGGAATTCTTAACACAGATTCTTAAATGTCTTTATAAAGTATTAATGTTCGAAGCATTTTATGTTTGGTTGTGTTCGATTCCTGACAATCAAACTCGTCGCTAAAACTGCATTCAGAAGCTTCGGGGTCAATAAGATAACGAAGCCGTACAAAATATCCCGTACTTTAAGCTTAACTCCCTCACTCGCCAAGTTAAAATGTCAAAGCACTATACCTTAAATCTGCACAGATTACGAACCTTCAGTGCGGCTTATGCTTAGTCTTATTTAATAATTAAAATTAATATTTCTTGTTCGTGACCTAATAGATACATTTTGTTCCAGGCAAAAACCTCTACAACAACGAGCATGTAGCTATTAAAATGGTGAGTAACATTTTCATGATTTTTACAAATTTTAGTGATTCAAAATTTACGTTTATTCGTTTTGAATGTACTTTATGCAGTTGGCCATCCTGGGATAACGAAGCAAAACGTACAAAAGTCAACTTTCATACTGATACACAGTATAGTCAAATTGCTTTGTTTAAATTATAAACAGTTTCTTTACGTTTTTTGTATTGCCGAGTTCCATAATTAAAAGAAGTATATTTCTCTGTTCCACACACATTCGGCTGAAATTTTCGTTTTGTGTTTTTATTATATTTTTGACTTGTTTACCTAAGTATAGTTTTAGATATAGGCTAATGATTATTGCAGTTTGAGGATAGTTAAGCTTTCGAATATTGTGAACTGGAGTAGCGATTCGATGGAACATGTGGAGTATTTATTTGCAATGTTTCATTTTGAAACATTGACAGCGGATATTCACACAGATTTTTTTTAAGATATTATGAATTATGATTCTCGTTGTTTTCAGATGTCCAGTATAGTATTTTTATTCCCGCTTTTGTGAGAATACTTTTTGCAAATATTGCACAAATAAATTGTGCTCTTTGCTGGTCATATACTACACGCTTTCCGTTTTCTTACACTGCACCCGTTCGTTACTTATTTCGAGAGTTTTCTCCTAATACATATTTAAATTGACTCTTATGTGAAGTAAGTAACTCGTTCGATGATTTCGCCGCATGAAGTGAACGAGATTATTTTATCAATTGAATGAGGTTTTAAAGTTGTGGCCATAGTCTCGTCGTAGATAAGATAATATACATCGTGGCGAGGTATAGACTTACTCGCTCAATGTTAAAATAGCGCGAATCTTGGATATTAAAATCAAATTTTCTGTACGTGAAACCATAAATGAGTACCAGTCATATCTTGGAAATAGGAATAATAAAGTTCCCCGATAAGCTTAGGTAAAGCAGGTGAACTAATCTTTGCCATACTCAATGTGTTATTTCGGCATTTTTATAGTTACTTAACGAAATTAATCAAAAGTTTCAGTGATTCAGTTTAATTGCACACAATGTAATTTAATTGTGCGGGAATTTTCGATCAGTGTAGAATGTTAGAGGTAGTCCATTGACTACTAATTTAATAAATAAAGTTTTGACTTATCAGTAAACAAAATATTTTCCAAATCAATATAATTACTTGACGACTCTATCTGGTTGGTTGGAACGTTTCAACCTTTTGATTCGTCGTTTTGATTCATCTTCGTCGAACAAATTCGTTGAAAGTTTGTTTGGTACATAAGTACTAATCCTGCCGCGACATCGAGCACTAAATCTATGTAATGTTTCGCTAACGCAGTGTTTTTTGTGACGTACCGTGGCAGGTTAATCAATGTTGTTAGCACTTCAGACAGATCTTTTAAGGGTAATTATTAGCAGGCTAAACCCTGTAAGTCTACTCTGGTTTGATGATGATTTTGTATTGTAGGATCTTTTTTGTCTATTGAAAGCTGTGAATGCCTTCCTAACGGCTAGTACATGTTGTGAAATTGTAGGTAAAATTGTTTTCTCGTTTTATTTATATGAATTGTCCATGTCAACTTGTTTCTAAATAGAACCAGAGATACTTCACTGGTTTTCCGTCTTGGTGTGAAAGTTACGTGGACTTACACAATGGATTGATTGAAGAATATAGCATACCCTCTGAAATAAATATTTTGAAAAATTTTATCTTTTAGTTTCATTGCTCGATTTAGCAGTTAACTTGTTCTTGAGGTAGTTCTCGTTTATTTACAGGAACCTATGAAGTCAAAGGCTCCCCAACTTCACTTGGAATACAGATTTTACAAGCTTTTAGGATCTCACGGTAAGATTTAATCTTGATACTTAATTTTCTGGATATATCAACTGTACCGTTTAGTTATTAATTGAAAAATTGTGACTTATTATAGCTACGTAATGGGGAAAATGTTCTCATACAATAATTATTTTTGGTTTCTTATTTTAATGAATGTCTATTGTAACGGATTCAATATCGTAAATGTAATGTTGAATGGTTCTTGACCTACTTTGGCTTCCGGAAGATGAAATTTGAGTAAAACCAGATTTTTTTTCAAACTGCTGTTTATTTTTATTTTGTGCCATTTTTTATTCCAAAATGCTTGACAACTAATGTCTTCCCATAATTTGACTTAATATGCTAACAGTTGTCTTTCGCCACTATTTTCTATCATCAGATTCAATCGGTGTTTGTGTGCATTGGCTTGTTCCGTATTTTTTCCGCACTCCTTAATTTCAATACTATTGTTTCGTACTACAATTAAAATGTGTTTCATACAATTTTAGCTCCAATTTCACAAGTTTAACTTCAACAACCTAAAAATATTTATTTATTAACCGTATTGTTCTTTTTTATCCTACTGTAGTACGTTTTTATTTCAATTACTTATATTCCTCTTCTATGTTTAAGCTCAAATCAGGTTACACGTTCGCTTCAGAAACAATTTCGTCTTAATCGAAAATATGCAGACCTTAATATTTGCATTTTGTCTGTAAGTATTCATAGTTTCTTTATCATCTCCTATTATGATTATGCAACAACATAACAAAACCTTTTTGCTGAAGAGTTAGGTACTAGTATTTAGTCACTTGTTCTTTTTAAATTAACGAATACAATCTAATAGTTGGTAATCAATTCGTAAAAATTTACTTTTCTTTCGTAAATAGCTTGGAGACTTAATCGCGTATGCTTGTTGCACTCGTAACATTTCAGCCCCCAAAGGTCTATTGCTATTGAGCTGGCAACTAACGAATGAACCCTATGAGCCCAAGACTTATACATCTCATATCAGTCCCCTTTCTTATCATATGAAACTTTGTCATACAGTATTAACAAATAATTATATATTATAATGTAATACATTTAGAACACAGTGAATATGTTATCTGAACGGCGTTGGTAATTACTGTAATTAGTAAAATACCTTCTGTATTACCTATTTGTATCATCAAATTTTCAGTTTCAATTTTTAAATGACTTATATTTCGGTTTATTAACTAAATATTTTTTGCAGAGCTGTATGTGTACTGTTATAAAAATAAGGCTCATTCTTCAGGGCTAAGAAGTATTTAGAACTTTAAATTTTGTGGGGCCTCAATACTTTTTAATAATGACTGGGTAACTTTTATGTTCAATTTTGGATAACAGTGGACAGGAAACTCCATTATAGGAAATGCTGCACAAGTAATGATTTGAAAAGATTGAAACTTTTTCTTATGTAACCCGGTTTATTTACACATTTTAAACTTAAGCATTTTTTCTTAATATGCTCTCGTATTGTAAATTAAAAGTCTAAAATGTGCAATAAGGCATATAGTTGATTAAATCGTGATTGGGTGATTTGATACCTGTTGAGACCATATAGACATTAAGAAATTGGTCATGTAGACCAATCTTTGAGCCGAAGAACTAAGAGCACCAAGTGGCATCAATAGAAGGAAACGAAGAGAAAGATTTTATTATTACTGAAAGAATGAAGCCATGTAGCCAATATCACTACTTTTTAACTTATTAGTTTAGGGGGAAAGCTAGGTAACCTATTTCAGGAATAAAGTTTGCAAATAGCAGTTTCTTTGTAAAGGAGGGAAAAATTAAACTACTTCTGGAGAGATTACATTAAAAAATGAAGGATAATCTGACGTTGTGGCCAGTAGTAAACATAGTACTAGAATTAGTCCCTAAGTGATTGTAGAAATTTCAATATTGAGAACAAAGTATTGCCTAATTATAGACTTATGGATCGTAACCTATAACTTTCTAGCACTGAATTGGGATCGCAGAATAAATTAATGAAGCTGTATTTGCGAGTTACAATGTTCTACGCTAGTAAAATCAAAATGGTTGAAAATTCCAAATAAAATCAGTCAGAACTCTCTTTAAATCTTAGGAGGAGACAAATGGTAAGAAATGAATGAATCTTTAGAATTTTCTGCACTGATGGGACAGTGAAATAACGATGTTGGATGTAGTGAGCATTGTGATTTAAAAGGCGTAGTGCAAGGAAGAAGATGTAGAACCGCATGAAACCGGTTGTCTAAAAATGATTTCGGAAGATAGTCTTTCAGGCGGGGTCTAGTCATTGTGTAACTCCATAACTTTCGTTTCTACGAAAAGTGAAAACTTTCGTGTCGCATAATCTTTAAATGTACTTTGGCGCTGTATGCTGGTAGTAGTGGGAATGTTTGAGCCTGTGTTACAGGTGCGTGCTAGTTTGGCGTGACGTCATGTTGCTAGGCAACACTCCACCTCCGCTATTTATATTACGAACAGACTACAATCGATGAGCTCATCTTTGCGTTTCAATCTCGGCCATCGATAGGTGTGATAAACCACAACACACTTAAAATTTGTTCCTTTTTGATGGAGAATTCGTATCGCCTCGTTTCTCTGTTCAAACTTGCTGTAAACACAAATTACTGGAATTCTAATTTTATTATTGCATTAAACAGCTATATGGGGTATACATTTCTGGCCAACATAAATCAATTTCAGTGAAATAATTATAACTTAGTCTTGTCAACTTTGAATGCGGTAGTTCCATAGCAAGTCTAGGATTTTTCTTTCTTACACCAATGAGCTTTTACTTTGTCCCATTACTGTTGCTTATGTAACGACAACTTTATATTGAATACCCAAAAATTCAGGAAAATTTTTACTTGGTCTTAAAATGATTAAAATGCTATAGCAAACCTTTAATCAAATTGATTATAAATTTGAGAAATTCTAACTAAGGGATAGATTAATAGGGCACGTTTGGGACATGAGGGTATTGTAAAATTAGCATTAGAGGGAAGTGTGTGGGGTAAAAACAGATAAGGGAGGCCAAGAATGGAATATAGAAAGTAGATTAGGGAGGATGTAGTAGGTATGTAGAAATGAAAAGGCTTGCACATAATACGTTCACATGGAGGGTTACATCAGACCAGTCTGATTACCATAAGAATAACAAATGTGAACTAATTTCTCTCTAATAAACAACAAATCACACTTAGGATCACGTCTCTATGACTATTCCATCTAATGTAAAATATATTACACATTGGCATATTTATGTATACCATTGCTTTCATAAATGAAATATTCCTCTTCAGTTGAGTTTGCGTACAAAAATATAGGGTGCGTAATAAACCACAGGACCTTTTTATTCAAAATTGTTTTGTTTTCATTTTTACTTAGTATGACACATGAAGAGTTTTTGTCAACATTTCAATAGTTTGTTTAGTATCAAAGTAAAATTAATTAACATTAATTGGGGGTCTGGCAGGTTTCAATCAGAACTTCGATGAAAATGCCATAACTAGCATCCCATTTCTCTATGATTTATAATACAGATGAAATATTTTGTAAATAATTACTTTTATTCATGGTAGGCAATGGGAAACAAAGGTTTTTATATAAAGTAGTACTCTTGATTATTGTTTATATAAGTATAGTTCAAATTATGAAATTTTGAAATGTGTATTTGTGGAAAGTAACACCATTTAAAGTCTGATTTCATAAACAGGAATCTTGCAATCTTCCAGCAAATCACCTTTGAGTTGTGCAATTTGGTTTGTTATTGCAGTTTTCAGTTACAGCCTATGCAGCTAGAGCTTCTATAACTGAACTTTGAGCGTTGTTACCTGATCTGGTTGTTTCACAGTTTGGTGATGTTTCCTGACCTCTCTGTTGACCTGATCTTTCCATGTGAGAGGTTTATTTGTGAGGTTATCTTAAAGCAAACATTTATGAAGGAAAGCCATGCTCACTGGAAGAACTGAAGGCTTCAATAATGAACAAAATCACACAAATCAATGAGGACACTGAGAAGAGAAATAAAAATTTCCATAAATGTCCTTAAATGTTTGTTCATGAAAACAGAATCAATGGAGTACTATTTATTATTACCATCATTACAAACCCAGCATTACAACAAACAATTTTCTTCCATTCCCCCCTATCCTCCGCCAGGCATCTCCATCTTCGTACTCCCATGATCTTCATATCCTCTTCAACTCCTTCTCCCATCTTTTCTGGGAACTTCCTCTTAACCATTTTTGAGAACTTTTTTGTGTGCCTTGGTTGTATGTGTTGGGGCAGTTCGATTTTTTTTCATTTGAGATCTTTTCAACAATTAAGTTTTTCTGGGTTAGGGTTGTTAAACCTACACCCTACCCCCAACCTGGAGACCAGTGGACTACGCTTTGTCTGGGTCCTATCCTTTGACCTTTCTGTCTTGGGTGGCCCTACCAGGAGACCAAGCTCCAGCCAGCATAGGTCTCTGGGTCATTGGAGCATGCAAACGCCCCTGCTACATAAAGGCAATAGCCCATGGGGAGGTCAATGGAGTACTACTTTATAGAAAAACATTTACCGTGGATCACCCTGTACAATGACTGACATTTTAATTTTGTTTAAAATAATCTCCTAAATATTATTTCATCGCATATTAATTGAATTGCCCTAGAATTATTCTAGTGTAAATTTATATTTACTTGTTGTTGTTTTTTTTACTTCAGAGTTATATTTAAACAAGTATTATCTGGAATTTATGCAGGTATATTTTAGCAGGGGTTGTGTGTTTAAGTATCTTCCATCCATTGCTACTATGATCCAACATTCGTTTAACTATTTATATCATTTTAATTAAATAAATATTCTTAATCTGACTAAATTACTTAACACCCTTGTAATTGCCAGTAGTGCATCCCAAAAAGAGAAGAAATACTATATCCGTGAAAAACCATACAGAATTTTGGAGATGTTTGAGGTCATGGGGTCAGGTAGTTTATGTTGGTTCTAGAAGGGATACCACGTGTCTACTTCTATGGAACCTGTGATGGACGCTACAATGCTATGGTTCTGGACCTGCTGGGTCCCAGCCTGGAAGACTTGTTTGTTCTGTGTAACCGCAAGTTCAGTCTGAAAACAGTGCTCATGATAGCCAAACAAGTGGTGAGTATTTTCCTGTAAACAGGAAACATTATGCACCCCACTATGTGGTGGGCTGTGAAATGCTTCCTGATCGTTCTATTCAAGGATCAAAATGGTTCGGTTTTATGCATGTGTTGTGCATAAACGTTGCATTTTGATAGGTGTTTGTCTTGTGTGTTGTGATTTGTATTTAGCGAGCGAGCGGTGAGTAGCAGAATGCTGGGAGGTGGGTTTATTCCTTATCCTTTCATAATATCCCGTCATCCACGTATCACCTTCTTGTGCACCTGTAGATTGGAGCATTAATGCAATCACTAGTCAGGCTCTGTAGTTCCATGCAACACTACTTTTGTCCTTGAAAACAAACTGTATTTGTAATTCTTTTGCATTCTTGTACATATATAATTATAATACTGGAATATAGTTTGAAGTAAAAGAAAATCTGGGGTCATTCTTATAAAATGGAAATCAATTTAATAAATGTCTTAAAAAATTGTAAATAAGCTGGTTGCATGCATTGGGACTAGACAGCTGCACTTCTTTGAAACAACGCAAAGAAAATAAATGCTCAGAATATAATCACATTTAGTAGAAACATTTTGTTTCATTGAGTGCTTTGACCTTCTCCTGCAGATTCCTCTGAATGTATTTCTATAGGCCATTATTTTTGTCGGTGGTTCGTGCTTTGCTAATGTCTAAGGTCTATGTGCCTCTCTTATGTCACATGCTCTTATTGCTCCATTCCTTCAACTTTGAAATAATGCTCCTCTTGTACTTTCTGTCTTAATGATATTGTCATGTGTATCAAGTGACAGAATCGCACACTTTGGTATCCTTTTCCTTATAAGTGAAAGAAGCAAAAATAAATTCACTCAAACAATCCTGACCTAAGCCACTTCCCATTCTGCTGGAGCTGCTCTTGCACGCTTAAATCAATACTGGCAACACCAGAAAAGGAAAACAAATGTAAAAAGAAAATACTAGATATAATCCCAATTACTTCTGATGCAAGTTTTCTTTTCTCTTTTTCCGCTACCACTATCCTTCTCACTACACTGGACACATCTATATTCTTCTGACACCAATGCGGGAATTTGTAGAAGGTATTCCAGAAGTATTCTACTTTGGACCATGTGGAAAATACAACGCTTTAGTAATGGAATTATTAGGACCCAGTCTGGAAGATTTGTTTGACCTTTGTGGGCGAAGGTTTTCTCTCAAGACAGTTCTCATGATAGCCACACAGCTTGTAAGTATTGTGTACTGCTGCACTTTAATTAATCCATACCTATGCTTGTTTAAGGTTAAAAAGTTTGAATATCCTACCTTAATTCTACTGTTGCATGCTTCATATATATATCAAGACTGCAGTCATAAAAATTCAGTTTTATTTCATTCACTTACATTTCTTAAATTTGTCAGCGAAACCACATAACACTGTAAAATAATTCTGAGATAAAATAAATTAACATTTCTTTCTAAAGAATATGGGCTGCTCACTCCATTTCTGCTTAATAAATCTGTCAAATATTGTGATTCTTTTAGTCCTGAAGTTTCTATATACTTTTCCATGAAACATAATCACTTCTTAGAATTTGGTGTTGGTTTTATTTCTCGTTTTTGTCCAAATAAAAGTTTTCCTTTTTTTCATTATTAGAAAGCCTTGAATAGAACTTGAAATGTTTTTCATGTTTAAGTGCAACATTTTAGCAGTTAACACTCAATTGAAGCATGTATTCCATTTTTTTAATCTTCTAATGGTTCAAGAGGAGCAAGACAGTTTATTGAAAATCCCTATGACCTTCCTTTAAAAAAGCATGTATGCATTTTCATATTATGTGATGTATATTGCATGTAAAATCTTGTTTTTTTTCTATGTTTTACTTATTTTAATATACAAAATATTTGTTTTTGTGTGAGTTATTGTCAATTTTTACCATATTATAAAGTTTGTGGTTGTATGTGATGTAATATAATGTTTTTTTCTATAAGGTCAGGTCAATATCGAAATGGAATATAACAAGTTGTGTGAGAGGTATTAATGAAATTCTTTTTTTATTTGAAACAGGATATGTAGGTCTTTCAAATAATAAACAAATTTTATTAATATCTTACACACAGCTTATTTTATTCCGCCCTTGTTGAAAAGCCTTATATAATTTTAACTGAATGAATAATTTTTCAATTTTAAAACTTAGTAACAAACATGTGTGCAGGTATATACAAAATTCCAAATGTTAATACTGTGTCAATATTTCATTTTTCACCAAATGGCTGATTTTATAAAGTCACTGTTATTTATTGGATTTCATTATTATTGCAATTCTTTTATTGTGTGTGTTATTATTGCCTATTTCAGTTGCATAGGATAGAATATGTACACAGCAGACACTTAATCTATAGGGATGTCAAGCCAGAGAATTTCCTAATAGGACGTAGTACTACAAAAAAAGATAAAATTATTCACATCATAGGTAGGTGAACCAAATTGTAAAAGTAGTGTAATATAAGCTGTATTTAAATAATTTATTCTAGTGTGTTTATATATAATCTAGTGTGTTTATATATACAGCTTGTGTTATTCAATTTCAACATCAACCTACCCATATTGAAAAAGCCTTTATATATATATATATATATATATAATACATAATTAATGGCTTATCTGAACTGCCAGTGATGTTATGTTGGAGAGGAAACTGTTCTGTTTATGGCCTAGCCTCCTTCCTCGGGTTATGGAAAGACTTATGCTAGCTGACCATAGTTACCTGTAGCAATTGACTCTCTCTTCCTTGTACATATCGCTTATTTTGATATCATCCTTTATATATATATAGTTGCATTTATGAAAGGGTAAGAATCATTGGCATACCTGAAATTGAGGTTTGTCATAACTATGTCAGACAGGAAGAAACATTCCAAATGTTCAAAAGCATAAGCTTCCATCCTCGGGAGATATTATTGTACTATATACATGGTGTTCGAACTCTAGTCGGACAAACTTGAAACACAAACTATTGACGCCAATTATAATCAAGAAAGTCTTGTCTCCACCCTCTCCCGTCTCTTGCTACCTTCCTTCCACCCTTTTCCTCTCTTTTCAAGAAAAGGGCAAAACAACTGAAAATTTGTGAGAAATAATGGGAATATACATGCCTTTTCACACACAAATGCATTAGGAAATGACATTGTCATGTTAATTCAAACAATTTATAACGAAAGGAAAGAGAGAGAAAGATGTTGACTTACCTGAGGTTCATATATGCTGCGAGGTTTGGAGTTCTTCATTTTTGGAGTGATCAGCTAGTCGCAGTCATCGACTATCCAATCACTGGAAATGTTTTCCTAACTTTCTGATGAAGGGGGCGGTGCCTACTTTCTATCTCTCTTTCCTTTCCTTATTAATTGTTTATATATAGAGCAAGAAATAGAAAGTAGGTGACTTGCGTGAGGTTCACAAATCAGAATGTTAGGAAGACCTGTGATCGTCTGCCTGGGGTTGTGCCTCCAAAAATTTAAGAACTTCAAATCCTACATGGTGCTTGTCACCAACCTTTTATCTGTGCTTCCTGTCCTTATTAATTGTTTTAATAAACCTGACAATGTCACCAAAATCACTTCAATAACTACTACTTTATTCTCGAACAGTGAGTTTGAGAAATATCCCCAGGGCATGGTCACTAATTATAGACCATTTCCACCCACCAAGAACTGGCCAAAAAGTATCCAATTACAAATTGTAAACTAGTGTGGTATCTCCATACCATTATTCTGGTAGCTTGTTTGAGACCCAACACTGGGGCCAGTCACCAACCCTCTACAAACTTGCACCACCATGGCTGGGCGTCAACTGTTTCGAATGCCAAGATTACTCCTGCCTCATGGCTAACAACAAAGCACTGACAGCTTGACTAAAAATCCACTGCCAACAATCCTGTCTTGATATATAATTAATATGGTGAGGAAAGAGAGATAAAAATAAGATTGCTTACCTGAAGTGTTATGTTGGCAGGCATCGTGATGAGTACAGGGTTTTGAATTTTGAGCGACAGTCAGCCACCAACTGATAGTTGACGGCTGGCCATCATTCAGAATGCTATTCCTAATCTTGTGGTGAAGGAGGTGGCTACCTCTGAAAATTCTAAACCTTAAACTCTGCACTTAGCATGGTGCATGGCAACTTAAAACTTCAAGTAAGCCACCATTATTTAAAAAAATTATTCATCACTGTAGTTGTTAGTTTTCTTTAATAATATCAATTGTTTTTCAAAATGCATTCTGGTTCGAAAAATTACTTTGCTTTCCTGGGAGTGGCGGGGACATTCTCCCTGTTCTACTCCCTCCCTTTCCTTGGATCTGTCGCTTTATATTTATAAAAACATAGGGGAAAATAATATGACTACTAAATCAAAATAATAATAAGAGTATAGGACAGAGACAGAAAGAACATCATTGCCTTATCTTAAATTGATAGTAGGCATAGACTTTCAGGGATGTACGAAAATGTGAATTGTCAAGATTCTAAACTACTTTCTTCAATCAGAGAGTCTGAAAAGTGTCAGAATAAACTGGAAATATATAACAGTTAATAAGGACAGGAAAGGGAAAAAATGCAGTGGCTTACCTGAAGTTAAAAGAAGTTCTTTCCTCGGTTGAAGTGTTGTGGTTGGCACTGAAAATTTGAAGTATACCTACAGTCTACAATGACAACTGCCTTCTTTAAGCTTCAGATAAGACCTCTCCTTTCTTTCTCTCTTTCCTGGCCTTTTAAATTGTGTTAATTATTTTGACAATGTCATATCCTGGTGTATTTATATGACAGTACTGTCAAAATTTTCAAAACAATTTTATCTAGCTGCCCATTCCTAGAGCCTCCCTTCCCAATTCTTGAGAGGCTGAGCTGACTCTGTGGGAACTGCAGTCCAGCAAAAGCCCTGTACTTGACATTTTCAAGACAGTAACTCTCCACTGACTGCCCATGGTTGTACAAATACATGTGAACCTATTAGTGTATTTATGTGTGTGTTATAAATATTGATTTATGGTTGTGTTATTTTCTGGTTGTGAGTTAATGTAGGCACAAATGAAATTTTGAATGAATGCCTGCCCATTCAGGTATGTGTTCATGTGTGCATATTTGTACATAAGAGAGTATGTCAGGATTTTTTATGTACATGTCTACATGCCCCTCAAATCCTTGCCTCTGTCCTGAACTTCCTTGAGAGAGAAAGCTGATGGCTTGGTGTGATCTATTGTTTACCAGCAACAACTAACCACACAGAAATTTATACTGCTCCATCAATGTCTGAGAGTCACTCCTTATCTGTTGACAAAGGGGGCAGTTGCCTCCAAATTCATGAATATCTTCCATTCACATTGGTGACTTCAGTCTTCAACTTCAAGTAAGCCACCACCTTTATTTCTCTCTTTCATATTCTTACCCATTGTGTGTGTATGTCTGTATATAGAACAGTAAGAATGTGACTTTGTCAAAATAATTGAACTAATTGATATGTCATTTGTTGGTATGTATCAGTACCATTTGTGACATCTAGTAGGACATTTGATGTTAGATGAAATTTCTCTCAATTTCATAAACAAGTATTGTGGCAATCTAAACTTTTTTTGACAACTAGCTTCATTATGTATGTATGTTTTAAAGGTTTTTAATTATTTTCAGACTTTGGACTAGCAAAAGAATATATAGACCTAGAAACAAACAAACACATACCCTATCGAGAACATAAAAGTCTTACTGGAACAGCGAGGTACATGAGCATCAATACTCATCTAGGAAAAGGTAAATGCTGTTTTTTTCAGTTTGTGTTTATTCATATAAAGTTTGTCATGATTTTTGGACTTGTTCACTTGACTTTCTCAGTTATATTATTGTCATTCTGTCATATTCATTCTTCCACACACAATTCAATAACGGCACTTTTCAAACTCACTCAATTCGCTCTTCATCTTAATATATATTATTTAAAAGATTATTTTCTAACATTAAGTAAAGTAAAATAAATAAAAATATTGCCAAATATATCAGCAAACAACTTTAATTAACATCATTAATCATCAATAAATGTTTCAAAATTAGGTTGAGAAAAATTGTGTACTCTGACAATAATTTATCTGTTAAAACAATTAATAGCATAAATATGAATTTCATAATTTACCTTATATTATTAACATATAAATTAATAGACATGTTTTATAATTAAGGTATAGGTGTTAATTTTAAATCAAAAAATTATTTATATTCTGTTCAAACAAAGACAAAATTAACTTTCTGAAAAACATAATGTTGTCTACAAAATTAATGCACTGTATATATCTGACAAACTAACAGAGGATTAAAACCTCTCATAAAATAGCATAAAGATAACTTTAAATTAGATGTTCAAAAGTACACAGTTGTGCAAGTTTTAGAAGAAATGAATTACCTCTCAAGAATGATGAGTGAAGTGTCACATTTCAGGTACAACCCATATCTACTCAATATACAAGTAATTTAGATAAGATACATGATTCTCTCTTGTTATAATAGTTTAATCTTTGTATAGATTCATTTTCCATTTTCATAATTTAACAGAGTGAAGCTCTCACTCATTGTTATAAATCGTTTCAGTCATACCCGTCCCATTAGATGGTCCGTGACACCAAATTACTCACAATGTAATTAGTTTATCCACTTAAAAATATATGTCTTGTTATTTATTTTGTTTTATAGAAAATAATTCAACAAAAAAAATTATGTATTCAAAGTAAAATTGATTTAATAATTTTGTATCTAGTTACCTGAAGAAGTCAACAAAGTTGAATGAAATGTATTTATATTAATTAAATGTTAATTACATTTGTTAGCCGACATATTTGGTCATACTTTTATTAATTTATTTTATTTAGCTCACTAACTTGTTCACACACACACACAGGAAATGACATTGTCATGTTAAAACAATTAATTGTTTTAATTAACATGACAATGTCATTTCCTGGTGCATATAGATAGATTTATTTCGTTACAATGGGCTTAGCCCGGTGGCAACATACATTTAACATTCCAATAAAGGAATATAAGTTAAAAAATTATACTAATACAAACATTGAATATACAAATACTCTAACACTAATTTTAAGCCTGAATAAATTAAGTTAAACTATGTCCCTAATTCTGTCCCTAAATAATTTTACACTCTTCGGAAAGTTGCTAGTAGACTTGCTGGCAAATCATTCCAGTCTTTTATGGTCCTATTTACGTCTGTTTGTTGTCTTCTCTGATTAATTTTAATTGAATGATCATTTCTCGCTGTATATGTTGGTAAATGAATACGAGATTTGATATCACACCAGTCTGGTTTGTCTGTATACACTTTGTACAGTACATGAAGCCTGGATTTGATCAGTTCTGTAGGGATCCCAACACACCACCCCATACTCAAGGATAGGCGGAACAAAAAACCTATAAGCAATGTCTTTGGTCTTTTGGCTACTCTTCCGCAGTATTCTATTGACAAACTGAAGTGCCCTACACCTTTTCCCAGTTACTGAATTTGTGTGTTCTCCCCAATTTAAGTCGTTGCTCAAAGTTACACTCAGGTGTCTACTTGTAATATATTTTCATCGCTTAATTTTTATTCAACTTAAAAAATGATTCTCATTTTTGTAAATACAGTCTATTTACTTTTTGCCATGTTTCCTTTCATCCCACTTTCGTCTGACCAACGTCAAATTCTGTTTAGATCAGATTGAAGAATATTTGCATCTTGGACGTTTCCAATTTTTCTATAAATGACAGTCATCGGCAAATAATCTTATTCAATTCCTATCGCCAAATCATTTATAAATGCTAAATAGGGTACGTTAGTTGCCTGATTATGCTTTCCTGGGGGACCCCTGATGAGACTTAAGCTGTTTCAGATAATTCTCCATTTATCCAAACTCTGAGCTTTCTGTTATCCAGAAACTCGTGGATCCAGTTTAATACGTGTTTATCATGCCCCATTTTACCAATAAAAGAATATGAAAGCATTTGAAAAGTCAATTAAAACAACATCAATTCTTCCCCCCTCAATTATCACATCAGATATATCTTGACATACTGTCACTGACTGACTCTCACAAGAATATCCTGGTCTAAAACCATGCTGCCCACTAAGTAATCACTCTGTTTTGTCCCAATGCCTTCGTAAATACTCCACTAATAATCTCTCCAACAGTTTGCATACCACTGAAGTCAGACTAGCCAGCCTGTAGTTACCAGTTTCAGACTGCAAACCCTCTTTGTATATACGTAATACGATTGCATTTCTCCAATCGTATCTATTTTCTCCATCCATCCCAACTCCATTAACCTAACTAATACCACTAGTCTGACAATATTCGCCATTGGCAACCATAGCCTAAACTGTTGAAGGTACTCTACGGTTATAGTGGAGGTTCTGTGATGATCTGGGTTCAAGTCTTTATTTCTTCTTCCATTCCTCTGTAGCTAAAGCATATGCCCTTCCTAGAGCATAATTCTGTGCCAAGCATATGATTCAATATATATAAGGTATATATGAGGTTTGGAGTTCTTGAATTTTCGGAGGCACCACCCCCTTTATCAGAAAGTTAGGAAGACATTTCTAGTGATCAGCTAGCTGAAAATTTAAAAGAAATCCAACTACCTTTATCCTCTACCCCTGCACCTAATGGATGAATTAAAACAGCGTCTTGACAGAATTAAACTCTGTGACTTCCATAAACCAAAATTCAACACCAATCTCTTAGGGTGTCTCTTCATCATGGTTAAGGAAATGAGCTTGTATTCATAAGTTTGTATTTTCCAATAGTAATAAGTTATATAACCTTTATATTTCTTCCTCAGAACAAAGCCGCCGAGATGATCTTGAAGCTTTGGGTCACATGTTCATGTATTTCCTAAGAGGAAGCCTTCCGTGGCAAGGCTTAAAAGCAGATACCCTAAAAGAACGTTACCAGAAAATAGGTGATACAAAGAGGGCTACACCTATTGAAGTGTTGTGTGAAGGACATCCAGGTAGGTATTAAATACATATTCAATTTATTTTAATAATGTAGTGGCTTAGTAACAAACTTCAGAAGTAAAGATTATTAGGTAGGAGAAGTACGTGGATATTCCTGCTTAAGAATGAATATATTTCCCCATTAACTAAGCATTATTTCATATACATATGGCTGAGGTGAAGAATTAAATTCTAATGACTGTACCTTTTTCATGTAGGTATCAAAACCTTAGGTATTCTTTATATTAGATACCAAGCTGGTCCATTTCATAGGCACTGCTTTATAGAAAAAAAATTTCTTGAATGATTTAAAATAATGGTTTGAACATTGAAAGCTTTCATTTGTTTAACAAGAGTGCACTCAATTGATTCAATAAATTGGTGGCTTTGTGGTTTATTTTCTTTGAATTATCATCATATTAACAAGTTTTTAATTTTATTCATGTGCTTAAAAGAATATTCAGATTTAAATGTAAGACAAAGTAGTAGTACATTGAATTTCTGGAATTGAGTCAAATAGATTGTGAGGAGAAAAAACAATGCTAGTTCTTAACTATTCATACATTATATTGAATTTACATTAGCAAGTAAAATGCATTATTGATCCATCTTTACTCTTTTTTTGTATTGAAATGAAACAACATATTGTTGAAGTAAAATATGACAGGATATACTGCAATATATCAAGAAAGAAGAATTATACATAACCTGTACAGATGGCAGTCAGCAGTAATTAGAATTGAAGTGCAAGAATGGAAAGCAGAAATCAGGAAAGGAATAAGATAAGGATACAGTCTGTCACCCATGCTGTTCAACTTATGTATATTTATAGAAAAAGTGATGAAGAAAGTTAAAAAATGACTATGGAAAGGGAATCAAAATGCAAGGAGAAGAATTAAAAACCATAAGGTTTTCTGATTTTATTGTAATATTAGGGTAGTCAGATGAAGACTAGGAAACCATAATAAATGGCATGAATGTGATCCTGGAGGAAGGGTACAATATGAGGATTAATAGAGGGAAAACCAATGTGATGGAGTGTAGTATGGGAAATTGTGGATTGAGAAGGAATATTTCGAAGGAAGTTGAAGAATTTGCTACTTTGATAGTATAATAACTAGTGATGGTAGAAGTATAGTACATAGTAGGATAGAACTGGAATTGAAGGCTTTCACAAAAAATTAGGAATTTACTTACACGTAATGTAAGTATGAATAATAGAAAATCATTATTAAAAATATTTGTATGGAGTTTGGTGTTATGTTGGTGTGAAACATTTATGATACGAGTTGCAGACAGGAAAAATAGAAGCTTTCGAAATGTGATGCTACAGGAGAATGCTGAAAATCAGTTGGGTGGATAGGGGGTTATCCAGGTAAGTCACCAACTTTCTCTCTTTCCTGTTTTAATTAACCTGACAATGTCATTTTCTGAAATACATACATATGTGTGTGTGTCAGGAAATGACATTGTCATGTTAATTAAAACAATTAATGGGGAAAGGACAGAGAGATAGAAAGATGACTTACCTGAGGTTCATAGATGGTAGACACCTTGTGAGGTTTAGAGAACTTGAATTTTTGGAGGCACCGCCCCCTTCATCAGAAAGTTAGGAAGACATTTCCAGTGATTGGCTAGCCGACGACTGAGCAGCCAAAATTTGCTGCTCTGCTAACTTAGGTCGTAAACAATTGACCCCACCAAGTCACCAACTTTCTCTCTCAATGAGGGTCTGGGAAGAGGCAAGGACTTGATGGGGGTTGGGGAGATGCATACTCACACCCCTATCTTGACACAAATTCATTCAAACACATTGTCCCTTAGAGGTGTCAATATTTAAAAATTGATACACACTCTCATACATACATGCATACAACCACCATTCAAACAAAAGGCAAGGTATGCACACAGAAGCTTTTATTGTATATACAATTCCAATGGACTCGTGCTTTGGGGGGGGGTTTGGAGATAAAGAGTCATAGGATGTTTAGCCCAGGGCTTTGTCTGGACTGTAGGACATGCTGGAATGAAAGTTCCCACAGATGGAGTTCAGCTTCTGATGAGTCGGGAGGTAGGGCTTTGAGGGGGGTCAGTGTGAAGCACTGGTTGAAGTTGTTGGTGTTGTGGCTATGGGCATGGGCAGCTATGGGGAATTGGGTTTTGATGAGTTTTACTGTGCTGCGGTGGTTGGCAATCCATTCGGGGAGGGGTCTCTTTGTCTGACCGATGTAAAAGGCTGGGCAGAGTGTGCCGTTTATTTTGTAGATAGTGTGGGAGGACAGACAGGTTGTGTGTTCCCTAATTTTGTAGGTAGTGCTGTTGGTGGGGCTCTGGAAGGTCGTGGTAGGTGGGAGTATTGGGCAGACATAGCATCTGTTTCTGCCACACGGTCTGCAACCAATTGTGGGTTGGGGGTGTATCAATTTTTAAATATTGACACCTCTAAGGGTCGATGTGTTTGAATGAATGTGTGTCAAGATGGGGGTGTTAGTATGCATCTCCCCAACCCCCATCAAGTCCTTTCCTCTTCCCAGACCCTTATTGAGAGAGAAAGTTGGTGACCTGGTGGGGTCAATTGTTTATGACCTAAGTTAGCAGAGCAGCAAATTTTGGCTGCTCAGTCGTCGGCTAGCCGATAACTGGAAATGTCTTCCTAACTTTCTGATGAAGGGGGCGGTGCCTCCGAAAATTCAAGTTCTCTAAACCTCACAAGGTGTCTACCATCTATGAACCTCAGGTAAGTCATCTTCTTTCTATCTCTCCGTCCTTTCCCCATTAATTGTTTTAATAAACATGACAATGTCATTTCCTGACTCATATATATATATATATAGTGACTTACCTGAGGTTCATAGATGGTAGACACCTTGTGAGACATTCACTATAATGTCAAGGAATTATATTGATATAAATCCTGGAGCACAAGTCACCAAGAGTTGCAGTTAATTCTAGTGCATACTTCTCTATTACCTCTGAAATGTTTAGACAACAGGTGAAGAAAACAAAGATTGCCAATACTGTTGCAAAAGAAGCTGAGGCCAAGTATATTCAACCAATCCTTCAAGAAGGCGGTTCCTGGTCAACCTTAAGCGTCTGTGACTGGAGATTGTACAGTTGTTCCATTACACACCAACTGCTGGGCATCTATAAATTGTCAATGCCTGTAGTAGAATCCTATGTTGATTTTTCTTTCATTACAACTAGCCAGTTCATAGGTCACTGTAGAGATAATTTGAGAAGAATAGCCCGCCAGCCACCTGGATGTCTACTACAGATTCCCTTGGCTGACATGCCCTTTCAAATATCAGAATTGATCTCAGAAAAATTGTGATATCATCTCAAGGGACCAAGTGGATTATTTATGCAATGGGTACATAACTGAGCACTCTGTTACAAAATCTGCACTAATGGGCAAACATTCTGCGGTGGAGTCCAAAGAATAATTGTGAGAGTAGAGAGAGAGAGAGAGAGAGAGAGAAATTAGCTGTTGACATGTCTTATATCATAGTAGACATAAACTGCTTATTACCATTTTTATGAAAAGGAAAGAGAGAGAAAGTGATGGCTTCCCTGAAATTGGATTTCAGCATCGCTATGGAAGTTCATCAAAGTTTCAGAGCAAATCTGGCACATGAAATATATACAATTTTTTGGAATTATTTGTATTCTTTGAGTATAACAGTTAAATTTATTTTTATTAAGCTAAAAGTGGTAGTCGTTCTGAAGCTCTGTTTCATTCCTCTAGCCTTGATGCTGTGAGATTGAAACATAGTGAACAGCATTCCTCTTGTCTTGTATCACTTATAAAAGACAGAGCAAAAATATTGTAACAGTTGGTTTCAGACTATTTTATAATTGTTCAAAAACAATAAATAATTCTGCTACACAGGAAGTAGAAGTCTGAAACCTAGCAATTGCCCATGTTACCTCACCTCTGTTTCTCAATGCTATTTAACTTTCATCTTCTTAATAATTTCTTCTTGATGTTTTAAATTGTTATTGAGTATACTGTAATATATACTAACATGGGTCCCTTCTTTTCCAGAGGAAATGGCAATGTACCTACGCTATGTTAGAAGACTGGACTTCTTTGAAACTCCAGATTATGAGTACCTCAGAAAACTTTTCCAGGATCTTTTTGAGAGGAAAGGCTATGTTGATGATGGAGAATTTGACTGGACGGGAAAGGCACTGGTGAGTTATGAAACCTCCCATGAAGATAACGTAAGTGGGGCTGAAACATCTGCAAAAAGGAAGAGGCTGGCTTGAAAGAAGAAAATTAATTTGTTTTATCCTAATCATTTTCGTATTTTACGAATTATACTGGTATTTTTAACTAATCTGACAGCAATGTATATGTTAAAATGCAATAATATTGCTTATAAATGATCCTTGTGTTGTTATTTACATATAATGTACTTGGTTATTTTTATGAACTGTGCTTGAGCATTGCTCATTAGATGTTACTCCATTGTTTTAAGTGTGACATGTGATGTTTCTTCTGCATGTTGCATGCTGCTTTTGTTGCAATAGCCTCCTAACTTTCATGCATTGCGTCAAATAAGGAATGCACCACCTTCTCACATTGGAAAAACTAAATCTGACAAGGTTTGTATGTTGTGAAACTGTTATGTAGTCTTTATTTTGTATAAATTGACTCAGCATGGCTTTACTAACAATTAGAAAATTTTAACAGTAAATCTAGTCTTTATTGCTGCAACTATTCATATTTTGTCTGCATTACAAAAACTAATGATATTGTCTTTTTTATCCCAAGACGTGATAGATGAAGTTTGTCAAATTTCAGATTCAGTCTAATACTAACATATCAAAATTCATAAGAATAGTTAATGAAGTAATTTTATTTAAATTTTAAATTATACTCTCAGTATAAACATTATTTTTACTTCACACACATTTATTTTATCACTTTATATTCTCTGTACTGAACTTCAGTTTCATTCAGGAGCAATCACTTGCACTTATTAATCACAATTCACAAATTTTGATCACATAAAAGCAAACTAGCATACTGCATGTAGCATCAATAATTGATTTACTTAACATGAAAATTTTCTCAGTAGTACTAAATTCACAAATTTTATATTTGGCCATATAAGAGGTGGATAAGCAAATGAAACCTGTTTCTTCCTGCATGTATTTTTATATTATATTAAAATTAAATTGTCTATCTGAATTTTTACTTCACTTGAATTCTGAATTATGTTTATTTTGATGGTGAAGTGTTGGGTGCATCTTCTCTATCCATTTATTAAGTGGGTTATTGTGGTTTAACATGTATGCATTGTCTGTTTTCATAGAACAGCTTGAAAATTAGTTCATAATTATAAATATGAATTTAAAATTATTTAATTATAAATAAGTCCATTTTTTTAAAGTGATGTTAAGACTTGTTTTAAAACATACATATATGTATGCAAATTCATCCAGACCTTTTTTTTTCCCCCTTACCTGTACACAAAAGTTTTATTCCTCATTCAGTAATAAATTTCTTCAATGATATCCTTTAACAGCATTTATCATGATATACATACTGCACAAAGAAGTACACGATCATTCCCAGCCAGCCATTGTACATCAACAATAGAAAAGTAGCATAACAGAAACATAAAAAATCAAACAAAAATCTGAACACACACACAAGAAGTAAAGTAAAAAAGGAAAATCTACAAGAAAATAAGCTAGAGTATGTTGAATGCAGGAAGGAATGCTGAAGGATGTGGATATTATTGTGGGAAGGATACTTTTATATCAATGAAAGCAATTAAGATACAATTGGTGTAAGAAGTTAGACTGTTCCAGGTAGAGCAAATGAAATCTCCTATAAATGCTAGACTGTACAGTAAGCATAATTTGGTGTGTTCAAAATGGGAACTAGAGAAAGGAGGTACTGTTGGGTGTAAGCAAGTTTAATGTGGACTGAAGCAATGAATAGGCCAGAATTGAGATGTATATCAACATCAGGGAATGTGAGAGGGGAAGGCTAATTACAATTTAACTTAATGGGGAATATGGTGTTTAGGTTATTTAAAAAAATCAAATGGTACCTGGTCAATGTGTCCAAAATATAATATGTATGAACTGGAACCATGCTAAGGGTTCAGGTGCAGAGAATTTAAAATATTGCTGTTCCAGGTGACCCATGAACTGGTTGGCATAGGAATGGGCCATCCAAATGTCAATAGCAGTGGTAATAAATATTGTTTAGGAGGAGGAAGTAATTTTTGCTAGACAATTTGTTTTGAGGGCAATCAGAAAGTTAATGGATAGGAAGGAATAGGTACCATGAGCGTCCTATCCTTCAACCATCCACAATCCTTAAAGGTCTGACTTCTCCTACAAAATTATCATCAAAGCAAACTCCGTTCTACTTTCTATATTGGCCCTACTTAACACATTGCTTATCACTACATCAACTGTAGAATTGTCTGGAACACAATTCACTACAGCTGCTCTTGCCAAAAACTCAAATACCAATAATTTTGACAAGTACTTCACACTGATCCTCCACAAAGCCACAAATATGCTGAACTACATATTTGGGAACTTTCTTTCCAACACATCCTTCAGACCAGGCAAAATCCAGCACTTGGCATCTAGCACCTTCCTTCTTTTTACTTTTCCATTTTACCTTTGTCCTCTTATACTTATGGGTGTGTTCTATTTTTTGTTTAATGTGTTCCCATATATTTTCCATTGTTGTACATACATAAGTCATAAAATTACATTGTCAGAATCATTAACACAATTGAAAAGTACAGGAAAAAGAGAAAGGAAGGTGCTTTCTTATTTGACATTGAATATTGAAGTCATCATTGTTGATTGGAGATCATCAGGGGATAGGAGACAGTTGGCCATCACTTGGAACACATTTTGTACTCTCCTGAAGAAGGGGGTCATTTGCCATCATTCTTTCTCTCATTCCTATCCTATCAAATTATGTATTTGGGAAGAAAATATGGTTACAGAGTGGACTTAAATAGATAGTTGGCATTGATTTAAAGTAACTATCCCTCTTACCTATCCGAACAAGGTAATTAATTTGACAATTTCTCATTATCTGTACTTGTTTTATTTATATATATATATATATATGAGTCAGGAAAAGACATTGTCATGTTAATTAAAACAATTAATGGGGAAAGGACAGAGAGATAGAAAGAAGGTGACTTACCTGAGGTTCATAGATGGTAGACACCTTGTGAGGTTTAGAGTACTTGTATTTTCAGAGGCACCGCCACCTTCATCAGCAAGTTAGGAAGACATTTCCAGTGATTGGCTAGTCAATGACTGAGCAGCCAAAATTTGTTGCGCTGCTAGCTTAGGTCGTAAACAATTGACCCCACCAGGTCACCAACTTTCTCAATGAGGACTTGATTGATGTGGGTTGGGGAGATGCATACTAACATCCCCATCTTGACACTCATTCAAACACATCCATCCTCAAATATTTCAATATTTAAATATTGACACACACTCAAACATACGTACAACCACCGTTCAAACAAATATCAAGGTATACACAACTTACACACTCACACTCAGTATGCACACAGAAGGTTTTATTATGCATATTATATATGACATTGTCATGTTAAAACGATTAATAAGAAAAGGAAAAAGAGATAGAAAGTAGGTGACTTATCTGAGGTTCATAGATGTTAGGCACCTTGTGAGGTTTGGAGTTCTTTAAATTTTTGGAGGCACCGCCCCCCTTCATATGATGAAACTTGTTTTAACATGACAATGTCATTTCCTGATGCATATTTATGAAGATCAGTCAATACTGATTCCTGTTTTTGGGATCAAGTGGCTTGAACTTTTATGCGCTTCATTGAAATGACCCCTTTTCATTCATATGCTCAATTATAATTGTTTCAGATGCTCCTATTTAGTCAATGTAAATCCAATTTCATAAAAAGAGAGAATTCCCTGTTGATTTTCATAACTATCATATTTCATTAAATAGTTTTGCACTTAATTAACAAGCATTTTAGAAAGGTGTAGAACTGTAAATTAGTAAAATATGCATCTTACAATATTTTACAGTGAGATGATTTTAATGCGTTCATTGTTGGCAGGATTCACTACAACTTGTTCAGGTTTATATTTTATTAAAGCTTAAATATTGATGTTTCTATATACTATTTCAACATGTTTTTTTGTTTATCCACGTTTTAGACATACACCCAGTTTATGTAATACATTGCTACTGTTTTTAGGTACTTACTCTACCATTTACGAGCTAATACTATGTTAAATAATACAACTCTACCTTTTAAGAGCTAATACTATGTTAAATAATACAGTTAATAGTTTTTTTTTGTTATATAGAGATATTAGTGTGTCAAAAAAAGTACAATGTTAGCCTAAGAAAATTATTTTTATATAGTCAAATTATCACCAAAGTTTTATAATTATAGTTGTTTTTTTTTAAGTCATTATTGTTTGTCACTTATTTTTTAGTCAACTCCTGTTGGATCTCTACAAACAGGCCACGAGATTGTTGTCTCCCCAAATAGAGATCGTCACCCCACAGCAAATAAGGTAATTAAAGTTTGAAGCCAGCATGAATTACTATGAAAGTATATCAATATTTTACTCAATCTTTTTATCTATTTGTAAATTACTAGTTTTCAGAAATATTGCATAAAAGGTTATATTCCAAATGTATTGGAAAGTAAAATGTTACCTTGTTATCAGATGTAATTTCTCAAGTAATTGATTGTCTTATAAAAATTTAAGTTAATAATTATCACTGTTTTATACAAATTTGATTTAATAATTATCACTATCTTCACATTTCTAAATTTGAAATTCGGTACTTTTCACGTAGTTCCATTCCATATATTTAAATTCTGGTGTGTGAACATGAAATTTGTTTATTAAAATGTTTTTATATTTATGATGCAAATCTTGTAGGATCAAGATGAATACGATGAAGATGACAGTGTTCTAATACTTGAGGTCAGAATGTGTTAGGAATCCATATGTTGCTTTTTTTATTTATTGTTGTACTTAGTGCAGACATAAAATATGAGAAGTGCAGCAGTAATTTTATATTTTATTAATGAGAGCTGAATTATTTGGTTGTAGTAAGTTTGAATTTACTTCTACAAACTTAAAGGTGTGCTAAATTAGAGCTAATGTAGAGGCTACATTCAATAAATAGGATAATTTTTTGTAACTAGTTTATCATGTAGCTTGAGTGTTACTTTCTAGTAGTAAATTGCAATGTATTAACTTTCCTCAATTAAAATTTAGCATAGTTGAAATTATTTTTTCATTATTTCCTTTGCTCTCAGGGAGGAGGAAAAGGTGTTCCCGCTTGGCCAGATGTTCCCAAACAACAGGGCAATGCATTAGGTAACCTAACACCTGCAGACAGGCATGGCTCTGTTCAGGTTGGTGTGCCACATAATTATTTATTTAAATCAGGGGTCTCCAAACCTTTTAGCCTAAGGACCACAATGACTTGCACCAAGGTTCAAGACCTAAATATATCAGCAAACCAAAGTGCTATAGTTTTAAATTATTATCAAACCAAGACGATAATGGCGCAAGATGCAGGAGTGCGTTCTGCTCAGTTTGGAATTTTTGTTGGTGCTTCCGGGCAATTATCAATGACATTTTACTACAATGATGATAGCCAGTGCATATGCTGTGTGTTGCCTACCGTTAAGACTACTTATGACCAGGCTAGTAATGACATCTTTCTGACAATGGAGAAATGCAGGGCAAAGCTATATGGGGAATTATACAGCACAACTATTCACGATGACTTCATGATGGAAAAAACAGATTAACACGCGAGGATATAAAGAAAAAGCGTGGTAGCTATTTAGAAATGAAAAGACTTGCACAAGATAGGTTAGCATGGTTGGTTATATCAGACCAGTCTTAGGATTGAATACCACAACAACTTATTTAAATTATAAGTTACATCCCTTTTGTGTGCATTTGTATACATACAGTAAATAAATAAATTATTATCGGTGCCAATCTTTTAAGAGCATTAAATATTCCATATAATGTACTAGCAGTGACATCAAAACTGAAAATTAGTGCAGGCGTGTGTTGGCACACTGGAATACTTTGGAGACCCCTGATTTAGACCATTAGAAGAGAAATAAATTCATCCAGCATTATTGTATACATCATTGATTCTTTTTATTTGTCCAGCATTTTGTTCTTTATGTTCCATTTACTGCATTGCAAAAATTCTTTTATAAATGAAAGGCTGGTCACCCTGAGCTTTATATACCTCAATCAACTGTACTGTGCATTATAATGTTAATCCCTTATACATCTGATTATCATGAAATTTTGGTGTGTTCTATTGCTCATCCCAGTGTTGTTTTGAAGGTTTAGGTTCTCAACATTTCCCTCTAAAGACGTGAAGAACTTGCAACAGGATACATTATGCTCTCATGTAGTCTGTCAAGAAAGTTTATTATATATCATAAATGTAACTAACATGTTATTCTTAACACTTTATAAGAGCTCGAAAATACTCCTGGTACATTAAAGAAATAAAAATTTCCGCCGATAATCTAAGAGTGCACAAAGTATTTCTGGTAACCAAATAGAGTAAGAAACACCATTTCTCAAGAAAGGCAAAATTATGCCTGGTATTTTAAGATGGTAATAAATAGCTTTGGTTCCAGTAAGAGATGCTCCTGAGCCACACCCCTGTATGAGCTAAGGGTTATTTTACCCATCAAGTGTTCAAACTGGACCTCAGTGACATATAAACTAAGTTTGATTGAAATAACTCTGTGGCAAAGTAGTTAGCAAATCTTTTGGCTACAATTTCTTTGCCTAGTTCTAGTGTATTTCCTCCTCCTTCAAGTGGCAGAGCAACACTCTTATTACTCTTGTACCTTCAAATATACTTATAGAATTTTCCCCATCCATTACCTCCCCCGTCAAGCAGGTTTATTAAATAAAATTCTTGGGCTATTTTCTTGGCTTTTTGTTAAGGTGAAGAAATCTGTTCTTGTGAGTCATTTACTTTCCTTTTATTGTAAGCTTTTTGTACTTTAACTTTGAGTTTCCTAATTTCAGGTTTGTAGTACTGCAGGTCAGCTTTTTCCCTTAGATGCTTAACTGGGACATAGTACCATATTCCTTCACTAATTATTATTTTAAATGTTTCCCAACAGTTTCTCCAGAGCTAACACATTTGGTGTATGTTTCCTGTAAGTAATTTCAAAACCCCTCCCCATACACCTGGAATTGAAATATCTTATTTCCTTGTTTTTTCCTGCTCACTGACATCTACTAATACCTCCAAGGCCGAATTTAGGAATATCCCCACAGGCCTTATCAAGAATTTAACTTCATATGTTGTATATTTTGGTTTACATGACAATTTTCTTCCATTTGGTTCGCTCTTCTATTTTCTTTTTCCAGTTGAGTATGTTCATCATTCCTAAGTCTTTTGTTGCGTTCTATTTGATCATTTTCTGAGCTGTTTTGGTTTTTCACGCATCTTAGATATTTTCTTTTTCGCATGTTTATAATGAGTCCATATTGGACAGATTCATTTCATAGTTGTTGGAAAGTTTCGGTCATTGATTTTTGCGTTCTTGCTGTCATTAGGATGTCATCTGCATATGCAATGCACTGATTGAGTCTTGTAGAAAATATTACCTCTTATGTCTAGATTTTTCATGATCCAGTCTATTACAAGGCTAAAGAGTAGCTGAGAATGGATCACCTTGCTCGACTCCAGATTCTGTTTTGAACTTCTTGCCAATTTTATTATTAATTTTGACTTGTGCTGTGTTTTTTAGTAGCGTTAAAGCTATAAATCTTGGTAGTTTTGTTGGAACGCCACACTGCTGCAAGCATTCTTTTACCTTATTTCTATTGATTGAATCAAAGGCTTGTGAATAACCTATAAATATGTTATATTGTATTCATGGCATTTTTTGAAAATTTGTCTGATAGTGAATATACGATATATATAGTACTATCGATTGTGAACCTATTTGGATGACAGCCCATTTGAAAATGTCCTGATTTATCTTCTATATATTCTGTCAGCTGGTTATTCAGTACAATAGCAAATATTTTGTAAGCTAAGTTAAGCAGTGTGATTGGTCTAAAAGTGCTGCAGTGAAGTTTTTCCCTTTCCTAAAGATTGTACAAACTATTCCTTCTTCCCATGACTGAGGAAGTTCTTCTTTATATCAGATTTTCAAGAATAGTTTATGTAGTTTCTTGTATAATTTGGGTGGAATATTGTCAAGCCCTGCTGCTTTATTGGATTTCAAAATTTTTATTATATAGCTGAGTTTATTGAATGATGATGGTAATAATTCTTGGTCATGATCACTCTCGACTACCACTGTTCGTTCCTGAGTGTTTTCCATTTGCTTTGGTTCTTGGTTTTTAAATTGCTTTTTCTTTAGCCTTGTTTTTCTCTTAAATTATTCTTCTACAGTCTTCGTCCCACCATTCATTATGAGGGATTTTTCCTTGTGTTTGAATTATTTCCTTTATGATCTCGATTATTGTTTGTTGTAATCCACGCCATTCTTCTTGGATATTGTGACTGTCTTGTATTCTATTAAATTTTGTACTTGGTTCTGATCAAAATTCATTCATCACTCTGATCAGAGTCAATTTTTGGTCCTATAATTGATTTTACATCTTCTATAAGTTCCTATTTTTGTTGTTTATTAGTATGGGATCTATTTAGTTGATTGTCTTTTGGTCAGGAGAGTTTCAGGTTCCTTCATGTATCTTTCGATGTTGGATTTGTGTGCTCATAATTGCTATATTGTTTACTACTGCGAATTCACATAGGAGTTCTCCATTCCTATTTGAGGTCTCATGTATTTTATGTTTTCCTGTGACTTCTTCATATGCTCTTTCCCGATTTTAGAGTTAAAATCTCCCAAGAGGAGAGTGTCAGCACTTCTTGGTACTTAATCTACTGCTTTTTGTAAGTTGACATGGAATTGTTCTTCAATATCATCTTCTTTTTCGTCTGTTAGGGCATAGCATTTAATTAGTGTGATATTATATTTGCCTTTAAGCCTTAGTTTACAGAGTCTTTCATTGAACACTGTGAATCCTATTATATGGTTGTTTGTTTTTTCCATAACCATGAAGCTGGTTTCAGCCTGACCTGATCTGTCTTCGTTTCCACTATAGTAGATTGTAAAATGCTTTTTCTTTTGAATCCTTCTCTCCATCTTGTCTCTTGTACAACCACAATTTCCAGACTCGTTTAATTACTTGGTCTGATAGCTCCTGCAGTTTCCCTGGTTGAAGTAGTGTCTGAACCTTCCATATCGCTATACTTATTTTATTCTTAGTCCTTTTAACATGCTTTGGTCGAGATCCATTAATTTGTCCGGCCTTTCTCTGTCATGCTTTTTAGCATGGTTTGTTTTACAGAGTAAGGGAGCTGACCTTACATCTAACCTCCATTGGTTTGAAAGGGTTATGATTTTACAGTCAGTGTTTTCTCCCTCGGAGAGATTGCTTTCACTACAGCTGAAGGAGTCTCTCAGCTTTTGGACTGTACTTTGTCTGGCTCCTACCCTTTGACCTGAAGGCATCTCTCTCACCTTTTGGACTGTACTTTATCTGGCTCCTACCCTTCGACTTGGGTGGCCCTACCAGGAGTTTACATTCCCACCACCATAGCTCTCTGGGTCATTCGAGCATGCAAACCTCCGTGCCACATTAAGGCAGCAGTCCGTGGAGAGGCCTTATCAGGATACATGAAGTAAATAACCTCAATCTAGTTGGCTTAATGTCATTTAAAAAATCCCCATATTCCAAACTAAGGAATTTTATCATAATCTGAGAATCTCTATTATTTCCCAGATTCACTTCCCATACGATTTAATTCCCTTCCCATGAAAACAAGCTTGTTTTCTGCAACTGAATTTACTATTATATTTCTCAATTTAATGAGACCCTAAAGCTCAGCTTTTATGGATATTTAAAAATTTCTGCACCCTCCACCTAGATGGTGGTAGTCGTGTCTTACCCCAACAGTGTTGATTTCCAGGTACCAAGAATACAAGTTTAAAATTTAGCACAAATTATTCCATTTATTAAAAATGGTATGTGGAAGTCTGTTTTACCCCTTCCAACTGCTCTTGCGTGATTAACTATAACTCGAATTGCATTTTTTTTATGTCAGAATTAAACTCGGTGGCTCACATTACACCAGTTTAGAGCCCGAGCTCAATTGTTTTCTGGTAATTTTTATGTGCACCACGCCCCTAAGAATACTCCCCTTCGACTATTGGTGGGGTTGAAATTATTCATTAGGAGTATCGGAGGACACACTATCAAATTAATTTATACAATAATGTATTTATATGATAAAAATTTTGGCCACCTTTATAATTTAAAATTTTCTGCACCTGCTCCTAGTGTTGGTAGACTAGTCTTAACAACACAGTGCTGATTTCCGGGTCACAAAGAACACTTGTACCAAATATTGTCGAAATTGGTCCACTCATGTAGTTTTGTATGTGGAACATACATAGATACACACACAGTCAAATAAGTTACATTCTGAGTCAGTTTTATTTTGTTTAATATACTTTTACATGAAAATTGCCTCCACCGCACACATACAGTGAATAAGAGTCAATTATCTGTGCCTGCTGCAGCAGCAACGACAATTATAAAGTATTATTGATTAAATAAAATATTACATTTAATCATGCTTGTGATCAGACCAAAGCGATGATTCATGTATCTTCTCCTTATAAATATAATTAACAGTTTCTGTGTATTTTTTTGTATGTATGTGCTTATTTAATTTCCCACGTACATGCTATGCTCAATGCATTAAAATACGATGGCAGCCTCTTGGGTAAAATATTTCAGAGGTACAATAGTCCCCCATTCGGATCTCCAGACGGGGACTACTTGGGAGGATATCATCAGAAAGACAAAGAGTGACGTTCTACAAATTGGAGCGTGGAGTGCCAGAAGTTTAAACCATGCTGGTAGATTAGAAAATCTAAAAAGGGAAATGGAAAGGTTAAAGTTAGATGTAGTAGGAATTGGTGAAGTTAGATGGCAGGAAGAGCAAAATTTTTGGTCGGATCAATATAGGGTGATTAGCACAAAAGCAAATAGAGGAAATGCAGGGGTAGGTCTCGTAATGGATAGAAAGCTGGAGCAACGCATAAGTTATTACAAACAGTTTAATGAAAGGATAATTGCAACCGATGGCAGAGGAAGAAGAAATTGAGATAAATTGAAGAAATAATTAAGTATGTCAAGGGAAACGAGAATTTGATAGTAATGGGTGACTGAAACACGGTAATAGGAAAGGGAAGAGAATGTTATGTAGTTGGGGACTATGGACTTGGGGAAATGAATAAAAATAGATAGGCTAGTAGAATTTTGCATTGAGCACAGTTTAGTTGTGACGAATACCTGGTGAAGGAATCGTGAAGAAGACTATACACATGGAAGAAGCCAGGAGACACGAGCAGATACCAATTAGATTATATAATGGTTAGATAGAGGTATAGGAATCAGGGTACTAAACTGCAAGACATACCCAGGAGCAGATATGAACTCTGACCATAATCTGCTGGTTATGAAATGCAGGCTGAAAATGAAGAAACTCAAGAGAGGAATTAAAAGAAAAAGATGGGACTTAGAAAAACAGAAACAACAGATGTATCTTAGTTTTAAAGAAGAAATCAAGAGTAGATTAATGAAGAAAGAAACAATACAGAATAGAAATGGGCACACTTGAAGGAAGAAAGGAAGAATAGCTCAGACCAATAGAAAAGCATGGATAACACAAGAAATAATAAAAATGATTGATGAAAGGCATAAATATAAAAACACGAGATATGAAAATGGTAAAGAGCAGACGCTTGAAGAATGAGATAGATGGGAAGTGCAAATCAGCCAAAGAGGCTTGGCTACAAGAGAAATGCAAAGGGAAAATAGACACGGCTTATAGAAATATTCGGCGAGAGGAAAAATATTAGCAAGAACATCAGGAGAGCAGATGGAAAGCCAATTATGGATAAAGAAGAAAAAGCAGAAAGGTGGAAGTAATATCTATAAAAGCTGTATCATGGTGGAAATCTAGTTCAGTCAGCAATAGAAGAAGAAGAGGAAGTGAATGATGAGTTGGGGGACATGTTTAAGGTCAGAGTTTGATAGGGCGCTGAAAGACCTGAGTTATGGTAAAGCACCAGGAATTTATATCATTCCAGCAGAGTTGATAAGAGCAGCTGACGAAGAAGCAATGTCATGGCTGTTTGGGATTGTTTGCGAAATATACAAAACGGGAAGAATACCAGAGGATTTTAGTAAAAACTTAATTATACCCATACCGAATAATTCTGGGGCTGATACATGCGAACAGCACAGAACAATTAGTTTAGTATCCCATAAATGCAAAATATTAATGAAAATAGTATATAGGATAATGGAATGTCAAATAGAATGTGAGTTAGATCAGTTTGGTTTTAGGAAGTTATAGAATTCTGCTCTTGGGAAGTGTAATAACTAGGGATGGTAGAAGTATAGTAGACAGAATTGAAGCCTCTGAAGCTATTGGCGAATGCTGAAAATCAGAGGGTGGATAGAATCACAAAAAAGAGGAAGTTCTAAACAGAATAAGGGAAAGGCGAAAAATATGGAGGACGTTGACTAAGAGAAGGGATAGATTAATAGGCTATGTTTTAAGACATGAGGGTCTTGTAAAATTAGCATTAGAGGGAAGTGTGTGGGGTAAGAACAGAAGAGGGTGGCCAAGAATGGAATTTGCTAAGAAGATTAGGGAGGATGTTCGTTGTGCTACTTATAAGGAAATAAACAGGCTTGCACAAGATAGGTTAGCATGGAGGGTTGCATCAGACCAGTCTTAAGGTTGAATACCACAACAGCATTTAAGTTACCAGCGGATTTCTTGAATTGATGTAGACACTGAATCATTATGATAAAATTCAGCTTTTATAAAGTAAGATAAATTTGACAGAGAGATTACTGTCAAATTAAATACTGTAGTGGACTAATATAAATTAATTTCCAGATAACACTGGGAACTCGGCTAGTTCTATATATTTTAAAGGAGGATGTATGTTTGTTTGTATATTCTTTATACGAATTTAAACATGTGGAGCAATTTCAAACAAAATTCTCTCACGTGTTTCTTGCAACACACACACAAAACACTGTTTGGGGGGGGGTACTACTTAATCTTCCAGGACACCCATCTGGTAGATTATGGTTGATTATTGACACCAAAAAATACTACTTAAATGCTTCAATTAGTGAAATCCAACAGTATTTTTGTATAGTTTATTTTTGGAATTATAAGCAGTGAAAGTAATTTTGTTTTATTATATTTTTACAGGTTGTAAGCTCTACTAATGGGGAACTGGCAAATGACGATCCAACAGCTGGTCATTCAAATACACCAATTACTGCACAGGCCGAAGTGGAAATTGTTGATGAAACTAAGTAATTTTCCTTTAGCATTATAAGTTATTCTTGGCTTTCTGAGTTAATTTCATATTTTTTAAATATGGGAATGTCTAAAAATAGTATTAATGATATGGTAGTTATTCTTCCACAACTTTGTTTAGAAAGATAAAATGTTGAAGCATGCGTTCAGACAATAGTAAAGTCTCAAGAGGGGGCAAGGAAATCCTGAGTGAGCAGCAGCATTAGTCAAGCTGTAGTCACATGCCCTCCCCCACCTTACACCTCACCCCCTCTTCCTGTCAAACCGCTTGGAGCAGTATTGCTTCATCTGGATTAGGAGGCTGTATGTAAATTTTCTAATGCATAGTAGCATTTTGTTACATTTATTATAAAACGTAACATTTATTGATCTTTAAAAGATTTTGCAATGTAATTCTACATGTAGCTCTATATTATCAGATAATAGTAAATTGAAATAAAAATATTGATATGTATATATACAATAATCATAATAACCTCCGCCTATAAATTTGCCCACCTTCTTTAACATCGCAATAAGTTGAAATTCCTTTTGACGAAAAATAAAAAGTTGAGACAGCCACTAAATAATTTTTACTCATTTCATTGAAATAATTATTTACTTTATAATATTACGTTTACCCATTACTATAAGAGTTGCGACTGACAAAAAATATTAATTTATTTAAAAAAACTTTACAGGACTAGTTATTTTGTTGCTATATTATTTGCCGTTCTTTTCTCTACTGCAATAATTAGTTTTTCGGTGTCAAAAAAACTCATTGTGCAAAAATAAAATTGAGAATGGAGTGACTCTGGTGACTTTGACTACCACCTGAATAGAATTGTGAGGCACTATGCAAACCAGATGCGAGTGGGTGCATCTGCTGACTCTTAGTTTTCAGATAGTTGGGTTGGGAAGACAGGATTAGTCCATTCTAGTCTGAATACTTACCATAGTCACTATGCCCCCGGTTGACTTTGATAGTCAATGAGCAAAGGTTTCCTTGAATAGGATAGGGCTTTATGTAGAGTACTAATGACAGAATGTTTTGAATAATTTCATATATTATTATTTTCCCCATGAACATTATTTTTAGAAATATGAGTAATTCTGACTTTAATAATGCTGACATGTTAGTCTATAGAAATGTAATTTAATTTACCTACCTGGTCTAAGAGGTAGAAGAATAGTGTGTGTGTGTGTGTGTGTGTGTAATTATTTAAATATATCAGATTTATTGTAAAAGTATTATAGACTTGACAAGTTTCTCTTTTTTCATGCAAAAATAATTTATTTTTTCACTCCAGTGAACTTGGATTATTTTGAACTACAGTAAATTGTCGTATTGCCTGTTGCAGGTGCTGCTGTTTTTTCAAACGGAAGAAGAAGAAGTCTGGACGGCAAAAGTGACTAGCAGTCGTGCAATGCAGCCCAGAACGTGAAGCGGTGACATTACTCCGAGCAACTTCACATTCAAATTCTCGGGACAGCGTTTTAAACAGCAGCTGTCCAGTTGTGCCGGCAGCAAGTTCTACGTGAATAGTGCTGAATATAGCATGAGTGAGGTGCTTTGTGCGAATGTTTGTGAGATTAACTGCAGCGTTGAATATAAGTGTATATATATATATAAATATATTTAGTAAAGTAAGTATGTGTGTATATGGGAGTGAAAGTGAAGATAGATTGGAATGTGAATGAAATTCTGGCTGAATTCAGCTGCACTAGTGTGAATAAAGCTTTGATTTTATTAATAGTGTATATCATGAATCAACTGGTTTTATTTACATTAAATAGTGATTCCCAGGCATACGATAAGTGCCTGTCCTAATTTATATTGTACAGTTTATATTCTAAAATTGTATTATATTTTATTCTTTTAATCAATAATTTTGTACCCTCTACCCCTTACTTTGTTTTATCCCATGGATTTATTTTCCTTTTTTCTTATGCTATGAGTTGTATTTAGTGTAATGTAGGAAGTATTCCAACCTGGATGAAAGTTTTATTTTATAAAATAATTTTTCCAATGAAGTCATAGAATTCTCAATTTTTAAGATTCTCTATTGAAGAAATCATTTTATACAGTGACAGTAAATAGTTCCATTGTATAATTTTTGTTTATTTGGAAAATTTATAAATTCTTTTGGTATTATCAGTGGTTACCTGAAGGTATCGTAATGTTTTTAATAATGGCTGTGGTTTTTAAATTGCTGAGAAAGCAATTTTGTGATTAATTCCAGTATGATTACAATGATGTATGCTGTTAATACATGTCACAATTGTTATCATTGATAGTTGGTTGCAAGTTGTTTATTGTTCATAAAGAAGAGAACTATACTTGGTGCATGTATGTTATTGTAATATGGACAATACATACAATACTGAATTCCTGGTCAAAATACCATAGTCTGTTTATAAATTCAGTGTGGGCGCTATTGCTGAATGTGGCTTTTAGGTATGCGGGGTGAGACATATTTCCACTTTTAAATTTTTGAAAGAGAAAATAACTGAAAGACAAATTAAACTGATATAGATGTATCAGTAAAACTGTTGTCTTCTTATGACACAAATTGATTTGACAAAATGTTTTCATACACGATTCAAGATTTGTAAAATACAAGTTGAACTCTGTCCGTGTCCATGAAGTAATATTAGACTTCAAGACATTGTCTAATTGAGAAGACTTTACAAAATATGAAAAAAACATTGTATTTTTTAAAATTAAGTATGTATCTCATGTTGCATTTTATTTATTTTTCAACCTACAAATTTTATTACACTGATCATTAAAAATGAAAGGGAAATAGTTTCTCTCTCTCTTTCTCTCATTTTCTTTTGTTTATGGGTTGTAATTACTTGTTATAGCTTCATTACAGCATAGTACCATCAAATATGTGGTTACTGCATTATTCTAGAACCAACGTATCTGGAAGACTTGGCAAATCTTATATTTAATGTTTTGACTTGCATAAATTGTACAAAAATATACTGTAGTTAATCCAAAAAATGATACAGTAATTATATATATATATATTGTAAATGCTATTTCACAACCTCAAAAACCCTTTCAAATAAACAAATGGCATAAAGTAAATTGTTAATTTTTTAAAACTACCCCTTTAAATGGCATGTAAAATATTAATTACTGTACTTATATTTAGTTAAATGTATAAATAAGAGTTTATAATTCACAGCTTATACACGCATCTTAAAAATAAATCTCTTCCTGGTATTTCTCAAATTATTTTTGCTCTTGCTCAAAACAAAATTGTACAACTTTTAAATATGTAAAGGTCACCTGCCCATTTCAGTCTCCATTATTTTAAATCGGATAATCATTTCATTAGTTTAGCATACCATCGGCTATTATAGTTTTTCTAAATGTCTTCTGTCTCTTAAATTTGGCTATGTATTTTGCAAATCCACTGACTTTCCATACTGTAAAGGAAATCTAATAAAATAGTTATATTTATCTGATTTCATTGAAGTAAATAAACACATCAACCACATTAGTTGGAAATAAATTTTAATAAAACATAAAAGTGAAACATTTTAATACAGAAGCATGACATACTGTACTTTTCTTTGAGGCATTTTCAGGTGCAAATATATAATTTATTATGAATTATTAACATGAGCTAATTTAGTCAGAATTGAAATTCACATCCTCAAAATTTAGAACACTGCACAATGTGTCATTCATTTCTTTGGAACCTCAAGACAGGAAAACATTTATGTAAATAATGTATCTCCTGAATTTAAACAGAATTTGGGCTTTAATGTGTGACTATAAAGTGAAGTTCAAATTGTTTAAATTCACAAGACAAATTATTTACATTAATGCCTTCTTTCACCTGAAGAAGTTCAAAAAAAGAAACTACTGTTTTCATTATATTCTTTAAAAGAATACTTATCTAATAAATTTTCAACATTAAATATTTTGAAATTTATAAAAATTAGATTTGCACCTAAATAGGTTCCAAATAAAACAATATACCATGCTATTTGTGCTAAGTCTTTTATTTTATTTGACCTTTCTTAAGTTAATCCAATAATATAAGCATTACTGCAATATTTTTTGTTAATAGCCACTTAATAATTTAAAAGTAACTTAAGCAGGTTGACCTTTTACACAATTTTTTTTAACATTTCCTTACGTGAAGCCCTTTATGATACAATTATAGTCCATTATCAATGAAGATGATTTTTTTAATTACTCATTTAAATCTTATCCAAACATATTTTATATTGAAATAAACAATTATGCAATTGTTTCTCCAAGTGAAGACACATTGACAAATTTCCCATGTAATGGTAATGTTCTCTTTCAAATTTGTTGTAGATCTAATGCATTTTAGGCATGCCATCTTGTTGAAACCTTGCAAAAATCTATTAGTTTTGTGATTTAAAAAAGTTAATTAAAATTACCTGCTGGTTAAGAATTCAGTTACAATCTTGCCTCACTACATTTCTAGGAAACAGATCCCAGTTATCCCCTGAGCTGAAATTGCTCATCAGCTCCCTAATTTATGAACAGCAATCATTACCACTTTATTTGCATTCAATAGAAACCTATTGATTGGCTAATCTTCCTCAATGTTTTAACATAGCAATTACTTTGAACTTTAACCAACCAAATAATAGACTGGTTGATACTACAACTTAAAAAAAAACTTGAGTTGAATGATTCAGGAGTCAGCTTGTCTTAGCAACACTGAAGATGGACTCAAGTTATATGGGTCATTAGGATCCATCCCCTGCCACCTCTTAACCACAAGGCTGAACTTCAACTTAACTTGAATGCCTATTGTGAAATTATGTGATGAAAGTCTATGTTCAACTTGGTGATCTTCAGACCCAAGGTTTCAATGTCAAGCTTGTTCTTTTTACCATCATTTGTTCCGCCTCCTCCTCTTGGGAAGCTCCCTTTCATTGTCATTATAAATTACATTGATAATGACAATCTGTGAAACCCTGAAGACGCTCTATTTGACAAGTATTTTCCCTCTCTTTTTTGGTGTTACAACCCATGATGTGTTTTAGCCTTTTTAACCAATTTCTTCCTGTCTTGTATCTTCCTCATATCATCACTCCATCTTTTTCTAGGTTTTCCCTTAATCTTCTCCCCTTTGGTTTCCATTTCAAATTCCTTCTTTGGTATTCTATTTTCCTCCATCCTTTCACAGCGTCCCATCCATGACCATCTCTGACTCTTCATGCTAATTATGGTTTATGCTGCATTAGATGATAAGGTTCAAGATATGTTCGAATTCTCCAATATTCATCTGATTCTTTATTATTATTCTTAAAATTTTACATTAGAATACTCCCAATACAAATTCTCCAGTAATGGTTAGTCTATGCTTCAAATGTTCCTTATAGGTCTTATGAGTAATTTATACCTTTTGATTTTCAATTGAATACTTATCAGTTTGGATTTAGTTACTTTAGTAAACATTTCCACTGACTTGTTTAATTTCACTCATTGCATTCTTATTAGTATTCATCTGTGATTTCAAATGTGTAAATTCTTGAACTTGCTCTAATTAATTATCGCCAATAATTATATCTTGGTTGCTTTAGTTCTTGATACCATTCACTTTGTTTTCTATTCATGTATTTCAAGTCCTGTCCTATGCATTTCATGAGTCAACCCTCTAACCATACATTCCAATTCCCTCATACTTTGAGCAATCATATCAATATCATCTGTGTAAGCCATTAATTGGGCTATTCTTATTTATCCTGACACATTCAATTTTCATACTACTGCTTCCAAAGTTAGATTAAAGAATAATGTTGATAGTTGGCCCCACTATCATAATTAAATGGTGTGGTTAACTCTGCATCCACTCATACCTATGCCTTTGATTCGCCCAGGGTCACTTATATCATCTCCATAATTTATTGGTTGTACCTAGAAGAGTTCAATCATTATATATTTGTTCTCTAGTTAAACTATCAAACACCTTCTTTATATATATATATATATGCAATTAACGTGGAAATGACAGAGAGATAGAAAGAAGGTGACTTACCTGAGGTTCATAGATGGTAGACACCTTGTGAGGTATAGAGTACTTGAATTTTCGGAGGCACCGTCCCCTTCATCAGAAAGTTAGGAAGACATTTCCAGTTGTCGGCTAGCAACCCTCCATGCTAATCTTATGCAAGCCTTTTCATTTCCTCATAACTAGCACCACACATCCCCCTTAATCTGCTTGGCGTATTCTATCCTTGGCCTCCCTCTTCTGTTCTTACACCCTTCCCTCTAATGCAAATTTTAGAAGACCCTCATGTCTTAAAACGTGGCCTATTAATCTATCCCTTCTCTTAGTCAACGTACTCCATATTGTTCGCTTTTCCCCTATTCTCTTAATAACTTCCTCATTTGTGATTCTACCCACCCATCTGATTTTCAGCATTCGCCTATAAGACCACATTTCTATTCTTTTCCTTTCCCCAACTTATATCGTCCACGTTTTGCACCCATATAACGCCACGCTCCATATGAACATTTTTAGCAACGTTTTCCTAATATTCACACTTATAGTACCGGTAAGTAAATTCCTCTTTTTCGCAAAAGCCTTCCTTGTCTGTGCTATCCTACTATTTATGTCTACTATACTTCTACCTAGTTATTATACTTCCAAAATAGCTTAATTCATTCAACATATCCATTTCCAATCTAACACACTTTGCTATTCCACTGTTTCCCATACTACACTCTATCACCATGGTTTTTACTCTGTTAATCCTCATGTTGTACTCTTCCTCCAGGATCATTCCATTTATTATGTTTTCCAAGTCTCCCTCTCACTCCCCTAATACCGCAATATCATCAGCAAACCTTGCATTTTGATTGCCTTTCCATATTTATTTTTAACTTTCTTCATCACCTGTTCTATATCTAAGTTTTCTTGATTTCTGTTTTTCTTCTTCTTGCCCTTCATTTCTAATTACAGCTGACTGCCATAATTATGTCATATAAAAAGAAGGAAATGAATACCAGTGGTTGCCCCTTAATAGTTCAGTCTTAACTGGTTGATGTCCTCTTTGCTTGTGGACCATCTTTTTAACTAATGTATTGCATGAGGGCTTCTATCTTGGCCTTGAATTAGTTTGAGTGTTTTATCATTGACAATTGCAAATGATTTTGATGGCAACTGCTACAGAACAATACCGTGTGTTCACCCGAGTCCCTACATTGTTAAAATATTTTACTTTCTTGAATAGTCAGATTGTTTCATCATCATTTTTCAAACTGAACTTGGCATTGTTAAAGCAGTCCAATAGCACCATACCGCAGAAACCTTTATCAAAATTATGCAAGCTTATGTATGAGAATCCTAAGTAGGTTTCTTGTCATTTTCTTGAAAAAATGAATAATTTTAATAATCCTTGTCAGCATATAACTGCTGGTAAAGACTTAATACATGAAGTCCTTCAACAACTAGATGCCCTGTAAAATTAAAGAGAATATGACTTATCTACAGATTCAACTGAACACTATGCCCTGCCTTTAACATTGGCTAGACAAAGAGACCCCTCTCCAAACAGACTGCCAACAATCACAGCCCATGCCCAATTCCCAAAACTAACAATTTCAACCCCCCTTCTTCATCTATAAGAATCACTCCAACATGTCTTGCACTCAAGACAAAGTCCTGGACTCAACATCCTCTAGGTAGTAACCTTCCTCTATCCACCCCTCACCAAACTTACCTCCCATAATTTACATATGTACCCATTTTAATATGCATGTGTTAAGATGTGGATGTGTGTATGCATTAATCTGTGCATATTAAAACAATTAATAGGGAAAGGACAGAGAGATAGAAAGTAGGTGACTTAGCTGAGGTTCATAAATCGTAGACACCTTGTGAAGTTTAGAGTACTTGAATTTTTGGAGGCACCACCCCCTTCATCAGAAAGTTAGGAAGAGATTTCCAGTGATCGGCCAGCCGATGACTGAGCAGCCAAAATTTTCTGCGCTGCTGGCTTAGGTCGTAAACAATTGACCCCTCAAGGTCACATACTTTCTCTCTCAATGAGGGTCTAAGAAGAGGCAAGGACTTGATGGAAGTTGGGGAGATGCATACTAATACCCCCATCTTGACACACACTCATTCAAACACATCCATCCTCAAATGTGGAGTCAATTGTTTATGAGCTAAGCTAGTTAAGACTGAACTATTAAGGGGCAACCGCTGGTATTCATTTCCTTCTTTTTATATGACATAATTATGGCAGTCAGCAGTAATTAGAAATGAAGGGCAAGAAGAAGAAAAACAGAAATCAAGAAAACTTAGATATAGAACAGGTGATGAAGAAAGTTAAAAATAAATATGGAAAGGCAATCAAAATGCAAGGTTTGCTGATGATATTGCGGTATTAGGGGAGTGAGAGGGAGACTTGGAAAACATAATAAATGGAATGATCCTGGAGGAAGAGTACAACATGAGGATTAACAGAGTAAAAACCATGGTGATAGAGAGTAGTATGGGAAACAGTGGAATAGCAAAGTGTGTTAGATTGGAAATGGATATGTTGAATGAATTAAGCTATTTTGGAAGTATAATAACTAGGTAGCAGTATAGGAGACATAAAGAGTAGGATGGCATAGGCAAGGAAGGCTTGCTCAGGATAGGTTTGCAAGGAGGGTTGCTTCAGACCAGTCTTACGCATCATTACCACGACAACATGTGATATCAACTGCAATATATATATATATATATAAATGAATGGTTAAAATGTATGTATGCGCATAACTTCTGAACGACTGTCCGAAATTGGATAATTCTTATTTGTTGTGTTCATTGTTGTCATGACAAGTTTTGTATAAAATAATACTTTTTAAAAATTATATAGAATAGTTTTTAAAATTTTATAAAATGAAAAAATCTCTAAAACGGCTCAACGGATTTCAATAAAGATTGTAAGAATTGAAAGAGGAATTTTAACTTCAATTTTATTGTGTTTCATTGCGATATCTTGCAGAGTTCAGAAGATCTTAATGTAAATATTTATAAATTCATTGAATTGCTGCGCGAAAGGCGGCGTGAAAACCAACTGCGAGTTAAAAGTCCTCTTAAGCGTTCCTATGTCATTCATCCCACTTACTGTGTTGCTATAATCATTATTTTGGCAGCATGAAAGACGGCGGGGTAGCAATAATACTCCATTTGTTGTAAACCTACTCAAAACCAACTGCGAGTTATAAGGTTTGCCGTGAAACGATCATAAGCTCTCTTTCTCTCTCATTTGTTAACCACTGGCCTGGACGGACGTAACACTATTGATAGATTGACATTTATTCAATTACCGTTCTTTCACAACAGTAAAACTTAGTGTTTTGTTGTGTGTTGAGAGGTTTATCGTCGTGTTATTTATTGTTACTGATAAGAAATGCCACCAGTGAGGTGGAAAATTTCTGTCGGCATACGTGTAATCCAAGCCGAGTTCATAATGAGACTGAAGAAGAGAGTAGGCAGCGTTTGGAGGCAAACACAATGATAATTTCTCAAGCGAGATCTACCACGGCTCCAAAAGAATCCATACCGTCGGGTTCAGGCGAGAGGAAACGTAACAGATGGTCAAACATAACTATTACCAATGAACGTTTGGCGTATACAGTATTTCCGAACGATTCCCCTAGGGAGAGGAGTGGAATTGGTGGGATTTTTATTTGTAATAAAAGCTCATCTTTTTTCGAAAAAGAATTCTTGAGGTCAATTACTTTTAAAGTGTTTTCCACAAAATATTTTAGTATAATTTCAATCCCTTGTAGCATGTGAGGGTGGAAATGAGATATAAAAATAACAATGATATTATCGACTTTGGTGTCGAAACCGGTATAAAGTATGTTTCTGTGTTACATTATGACCTTTAATATGGAAAAGAAATTTTATTCTGTTGGAGTACTGAAAATATTCTTAGTCCTGTTAGTGTATGTACCGGGAGTAGTTTTGACTCTGTCGAGACACTGGGAGTATATTTAAGGTTGACAGTGTGACGTTTCCGTTGCCGGTTTAGTCATGTGTTGACCAAGAATGTACCGGGATAATATACATAAATACCCGGGCAACGCCGCGTCCTCAGCTAGTTTTAAATAAAATAAAGAAATCGTTAGTTAGGGAAAAAGAGGGGCAGTTTAAATTGATCTATTATGGGGTTAATGTTTTCCATTTTATAAATAGCGATTATAATATTGAAATTGAAATCATTAGCGAACGTGGCATATAATATGCTAATTCAGATTGAATACACGGAAAAAGAACTTTTTGAATTCCTGAACAATAATTAAAATAGTAACTTTTCATGGTAACTATTTATATTTAACATTAACCCTTTATAGGATACAATACATTATAAAAAATATACATTTCGAATTGAAAACTGCCCCTAAGCAACAAATGGACAGCGGTTATCTGAAGATGGAAATGGTGGTATCACGCCGATCCCCATCCACTCGAGACGTGTCTTTGCCAATGTTTTGAATCCACAGCACAAATATACCCGCAATATTTTTTAGTAATTAATAAGTCTTATAATCCAATTTTAAATTTTTATTCCCGAAATCTAAGAAGATAGTCTTTGAAATGACTGCCATCCACTGCAGTCCAAGCCCATTATGAAACGGATAGTGGTCTATATATCGACCACCTACTTTTTCTTTTCATTTCCAAAGAAAATAAAAATAGGGTAATTGTATATGCATATAATTACTATAAACTATGCAATAATTTTTTTTACGTTAAACGGAAAATGAATTGACTTTTCAAACCCACTACCTAATTCCCTGAATGTAAGTTCCTTATCACTCCGCCCCAATGAATTATGTGAATAAAGCTCACTTCACCATAATCGCTTCATGAGTTAATGTCGAAAGCGACACGTCATACCTCTTGGTGGCTGTTTTCTTCTCCTGCATACGACCCTAAAAATTAATTCTCTTTAACATTATGTAAACCTGCATCGAGTGATACAATACATAATTATGGTCACCGATCACTTTGTACTATGTAGGGTATTGATTCATATCAATCACCAATCATGGCACTTCTAAATTATTTATACCCTATATTATTTGGACTCAACCTTTAATTGGGGTGTGCAGTATGGCGTGCCGCGCGGCCAAGTATCAGACTGATGTAGCAGACACTATCTTGTTCTTAGAAAGTTGTGCTTTTGTATACTTTCTTGTGTAGACTTCATCTAACCGTCGTGTGAAACACATGCACATAAGTTAAAAACTTTGTATCATAATAACAATTAATTCATCCAGTGGTACTGTTACCGCCGACACTAGTTTCGTATTTATTCAACTGTTAATTTTATGAACTATTTGTTAAAAGTGCGTAAAATGTAGGAAATATTATACTAAAACATATTACTTTTCACCGCATATATTATAGATTATCGCATATTTATGTTTTGTCTTCGAGTGCCTGTATTTTACAAAGTGCTCTTTGCACAGTATTAGGTTTATAGGGTAATACATTATTTCATTATTATTAGCACTGGATTTATTTTACATTATCGTATTTGTAGATAATAGCGGGGAAGCATTTTCCACTCTCGATGATGACAGTTTTAAATAATTTAAAAACACAACAATGCAAGATTTTGACTATTATGTTGAAGCAGACTATGAAGATGAATCAGATTTCTTATGAGAGTTGATCATAATTCCTGCACGGATCAATCAGTTGACGAAAAGGCGAATGTTGAGGATGCAACAGAAACTGCTGGAAGTGATGTAGTAGGTAGAAAGTACTCATATGACAAAATAATTCTTTTCGATGGTTAAGTCGCCCATTCATAGTTTCCTCCTTAACATATAAACAGACAAATTGTTGTTGTGGTGGTATTCAGTCCTAAGACTGGTCAGATGCAACCCTCCATGCTAATCTATCTTACGCAAGCCTTTTCATTTCCTCATAACTAGCACACCACACATCCTCCTTAATCTGCTTGGCGTTTCTATCCTTGGCCTCCCTCTTCGGTTCTTACACCACACACTTCACTCTAATGCAAATTTTAAAAGACCCTCATGTCTTAAAAGGTGGCCTTTTAATCTATCCCTTCTCTTAGTCAACGTACTCCATATTCTTCACTTTTCCCCAATTGTGTTTAGAACTTCCTCGTTTGTCATTCTATCCACCCATCTGATTTTCAGCATTCGTCTATGGAACCACATTTCAAAGGCTTCTATTCTTTTCCTTTCCCCAACTCCTATCGTCCACGTTTCGCATCCGTATAACGCCACACTCCATACAAACATTTTTAGCAATGATTTCCTAATGTTCACACTTGTATTACCCGTAAATAAATTCCTTTTTTTTTCGCAAAAGCCTTCCTTGTCTGTGCTATCCTATTATTTATGTCTACTATACTTCTACCATCCCTAGTTATTACGCTTCCCAAGTAGCAGAATTCCGTAACTTTCGTTAAAATATCCCTTCCCAATTCCTTTGTGATTCCACTGTTTCCCATACTATACTCCATCGCCTTGGTTTTCCCTCTATTAATTTTCATGTTGTACTCTTCTTTCAGGAACATTTATTATGTTTTCCAGGTCTTCTTCTCCGTTACCTCGGTTTTCCCACTATTAAACCTCATATTGAAGTCTTCCTCCTGGACTCCGATCATGCCATTTATTATGGTTTCCAAGTCTTCTTCTGATTCCCCTAATACTACAATATCGTCGGCAAAGCGTAAGGTTATTATTTCTTCTCCTTGCAGTATGATTCATTTTCCATATTCCGTTTTAACATTCTTCATCGCCTGTTCTATATATAAGTTAAACAGCGTGGGTGACAGACTGCATCCTTGTCTGGACTGGTAGTTGATTTGTCTACTTGCAGACAACAGGACTGACAAAACTGGGTCCTGAAGTACCTAGGCATATAAGAATGAAAAGTGTTTTTGACAAAACTATTGATTCGTCAAGTGTTTCTTATACGTATAGCCTATAAAGGAACGCCAAGCTAAAAAATATTTATTGTTATTTCTGAAACAATAATAATCTCATAAAATATATAACTAATATTTCAATTGAGTAACAGCGCTGCTGAAATGAAAAAAAAAACAGGAAGTCTAGAAGAAAGTAATTTATTTCAGTTGCTCCACCATAACGATAAATTTCAAACATGGACAGTAATTAGTGCCATTTCTAACGCACCCCGTAAAATATGGGGGCACAATTAAATTGCTTTAAAATCGACTGGTGAATAATTTAATGATTTCTGTAACTTAATAGTTATTCCAATTAGATTGTGATGAAATCTTTCGTAAATTAAAGGAAAATTGCCGCTATTTAATTTTAGTTACATAATGATTTATTTTAAATAAGTAATTGTCAGGAAATATTTACACCCACCTCTTCTCAATTAGTTTTGCGGAAATCTTATAATGTATCCAAGGTGCCTCAAGTTTCCACAATATTTATTCACATTGCATTTTCAACTTTATTGGTGTCCTTATGTAGTTAACGGGTAAGGGAGATGCTTTCCTATAGAAATCATTCATGCACGTAAATAGGCCGAGAATCTTTGAGGCAACTGTTCTACAAATATGTGGCTCTGAATATACGTCGAATCCCTTGCGGCCAATCAGAGAGAGGCAAGTGGATTTAAGCTCTACGTCACTAGTTCCACGTTGGAACGTAAGAATTCAGCTGTTCGTAGCTAGCAATGTAGTGCGTATTAATATTGTTGACAGTAGCTGAGAAACAGAGGAATGGGAGAAAAGTATACAGTATTGAAATTTGGTGTGTAATTAGAGATAAACTGTTGTATTTATTTGTATGAATTCGTCGGAGACAGTTAATACTACTGCGGTGTCAGAAGGTCAAATTATTTTAAAAGTATTCTGATGTAACGTTTTCCCCTGATAAGTTTGTTTTCGTGTGATCCGGTATTAATAATATTGGTGCTCGTTGTATGACCACGCTGTGAAAACGAATAAAACAACAATGTCAATTCCAGCTGATTTAAGTTTTATGGATCTGTTATTTGACAGAGAAGATCCAGTTATAAGTTTCAGTGATAAGGAATTCGGCAAAACAGATTTTAAAGATTCTGACATTTCTGTGAGTTCTTTTTGTTTCACATTTCCTGATTTTAAATTTAGAATGTATCTAATTCTTTTTAATCTTCCAGTCTGGTATTTGGGGTTCTAGTCCAGACTTCCTGGATTCAATTTTAGCAGGAGAACCCTTTGATATTCTTGACAATGAGATTTTGGCTGACCATAGCGAGATTGTTTCGGAACAATGTACATCAGATTCGTCTATTCCTGGCAGCAACAGTTCTGATAGTGGAGTTTCTAGTGATCAACAGCTGTCCCCCATGCTGCCAGATGCTGATGATGATTACCATGAGGAAGTTGTATCCAGTGCTGACACAAAACAGTTTGTCCATGAAATGTATACAGAAGAGGTATTTTGTGATGAACACTCTGGAATGCCCGTAGCTGAAGAAATTGAATTACATTCTTCTGTTCAATATGACTTTGATTCAGTTATGGATGATGCAATGTTGGAGGATACACAAAATATTATTGGTATGTATTGCCTGTTATTTACTGCTCTTTAATATAAATGAACAAATATGCCATTACTAACAACTTTGAAGTGACTTGTATTTTTTTAATTATGGTTGTTCTTAAGCCAACCTCCTGCCTGTTTATTGGCCATTGTTTACCTGTATTTTGAGCAATTTCAGAGTTATATTTTGTGTGTGCGTGAAACTGGAATTTTGACAATACTGTTATCCCATTTAGCTGTAGAACCATGCAGTTTTAGATTGAAAATAACATATTTTCAGTGAATGATCAAATAAGCATCAACTTACTTTAGAAAAGAGAATTTAAATTGTGCTGCCATAATTTATTTTGATTTTTTAATTATTTTTCCTGAAATGCCAAATGCACGAAGTGAATGCAAGTAACCCTGAAAATTATATATGCACATAACTTCAAATTATGTGTTTAAGTATAACAAAGAGAGAGAGAGTTGGCTAAATATAGTAATATATATATATATATAATATAAACTTGTTTGAAAATTATATATTTTACAAAATATGTTACCATGCATCTGTGAGATTATTATTTTTTCACCGTGATTAAAATGTAATAATAATCTATCATAAATAAAATAGAAACCACTCCAATTACTCAGTTCTTTAAAATAGCTCCAGGCTTGAATATATCTCAACACCCCTTGAGAGTGTCCTTTTCAATGTCTGCTAGCAATGATTAAGATATGTGCAATTAAACTTAGTCTGTGACATGTCATGCCATCAGCCCAAAAGTAATCTCTTTTGTTCCATGTCTGGATACTCATGATGATTGTTATACACATGCAAAAAATTAATGCCTATGCATAATTATGGAAACATATTCAAATAAAGTTTGTCGCAGTCTGTTTACATAATGTTCACCCAATCCGAACTCCATACTTTTGGATTATATTCATTTTTGTTTGATTGTAAAAGAAATGTCCTGCACACACAATAAAAGTGTTAGTCAGCGTCATATCTTGTTACTACATCACTTGTTCATAAATTGTTTCTATGATTTAGCAAGAAAAAATTTGCCCTTTAAGTTGAAGGCTTGTTTTTTAATCAGAAGTGAGTAATTGGATCAATTTTACAAGGTTTATATTATTACTGTACAAGAAATAAACAATCTACTTGAGCTCAATAATGGTTAATTTCTTATGGTACTGGTACATATGATTTTTAATTTTTTCAGATGTTGAGGACTCTGTTGGTCTTGAGAACCAAGCTTTAATTAATACAAAATCAGATTTGTTTTCTCCAAAGCAGAAAGTAAGGCAAGTCATTAGAGTGACACCAGTTTCTGGAAACCCTAGATCAATACTTTTACCAGTTTCAATCAAAAACATGAAAGGAATAAAGACAATTAAAATAGTAAATGCTGAAAATTTGGGACATCCAAAAATTCCAAAGAATACCACTGGTCTGCAAGTTAATAGTACTCTGAGTGAAATTGTACACAATAAATCAATGCTTTTGAAAAACAGTATTTCTACTGATGACATTTCGAGTAATAGTTCATCCAAGGGCAGTCTATCGGAGGAAACTGGTGATGAATCAGATTCTCCCTACCCAAGATTGCAGCTAACAGGTATTCCAGATTTATTATTTATTCTTCAAAAAATTTACATGGTTTAGTCTTACAAACATTGAAAAAATAATATACAAAGGATGGTATAATTTAATTAGAAAATGTTTTGTCCCACAACCTTTGAAACATCCTTGATTAATTCTACAAAAAATAAATTTATATATATATATATATATATATATATATATATATATATATATATGAGATAGGAAATGACATTGTCATGTTTAAAACAATTAATGGGGAAAGGACAGAGAGATAGAAAGAAGATGACTTACCTGAGGTTCATAGATGGTAGACACCTTGTGAGTTTTGGAGAACTTGAATTTTCGGAGGCACCGCCCCCTTCATCAGAAGGTTAGGAAGACATTTCCAGTGATCGGCTAGCCGACGACTGAGAAGGGGGCGGTGCCTCCGAAAATTCAAGTTCTCCAAAACTCACAAGGTGTCTACCATCTATGAACCTCAGGTAAGTCATCTTCTTTCTATCTCTCTGTCCTTTCCCCATTAATTATATATATATATATATATATAAACATAGTTGATTAATTTAAATACTTTATTTATAATTGAAAAAATAATCAATTGAAGACTTTAACCTACTTTTTACTCGTTGTGTGATTTTTTTAATTATAAAAACTTCACTTCATTAATAAGTTCACCCATCACATGATCTGAAAAAATTTATTTCATTTGAATAGTGAAATAATTTAATACATTAAATGTGTTAAAGGTTATTTAAAAGTTTTGAAAACATGGTGTGTTAGATATGCCATTTTATAATGGACATGTGAACATTCAATCTCAGTTCTTTGATTCATAGGATGATTGGAGCAGAGTTGTGATGAACTTAAATTAATCTGTGTGAAAGGCAAATTGGACTAGTTATGAGTTCTAGGAGCATATTACTTACACACTAAAATGTTGTAACTTGATTTCATTTATTTGTTACTGCTGGCACATCTTAGCCTTTTTCTGTTACTAATTATAATGTATTTAATGTAAATATATTTATTTCAGCTGAAGAGAAACGGTTGCTTCATAAAGAAGGAGTTAGACTTCCTTCACATTATCCATTAACAAAATATGAAGAACGTGAGTTGAAGAGAATTAGGCGCAAGATACGCAACAAAATATCTGCCCAGGATTCCCGTAAGAGGAAGAAAGAATATATTGATGGTTTAGAGGACAGGTTTGTTAATCACTTCATATGTTTAATAAAGTTTTATTCAGCCTGTAATAGTTTTTCTGTATCATTATTCAGATACAACACATTAACTTCAATGTTATATGATGTGTAAACTAAACAATTCTACAATATTAATCAATTTTCATTAATTTTATTGTTTCCTGCTTTCTAATAATTAAAATAGATGCCATGTGCATGTTTCACACTCTGAAATGCACATCACCCAAACTTGCTACACTTGTTACTTACAATATTGGAAAAAAACACAAGTAGGACACCACTGGGGAGGGGAAGGGGGATTAAAAGTGATTTGAGGGGATAGGAGAGTTGAATACAAACATTCAGTGTGTTTGTTGAAGTTCCCTTTTTTTCTTTGAACAGTATTGTATGAAGTAGTCAAAATCCCTACCCTCAACCCCTTTTTTTATTATAATTACTTGAATATTATCTTTGTAAATATCAGTTTTCATATCCTAAAAATAGTTTCCAACATGTTTTCATTCATTGTTATGCAAAGTATTGTATCCAGCTGACATTTTACAGCATCTATGAATTTTGGTTTCCAGAAAAGATTTAATTTGTTGAAAGAAGGTTTCATAAATAAAGTCCTTCTACTTATGCATTATCCACAGGTTTCATTATTAATTTTATCTTAAATCTTCGTTTGCTTCTGGTCTACTGAAAGTAAATGCACTGAGCTCTTATGTAAAGGTTTGTAGTAGAATTTAATTAGCTACCCATGCAAGATAATGCATGGATAGCACATTTTTAAGATCAGTTTGACACATTTTTCATAGTGGGAATTGATATTATTAAAACACTATTTGTTTATTCACATAACACACTGAATGTTTGTATTCAACTCTCCTATCCCCTCAAATCACTTTAATTGGAATTGAAAATCAATGTTTCCCAGTCCTTTCTAATGCAGTTAATTTGATATTGTACCATTAATTCAAAATTAATTTTCCTTTTAGAGTGAAGGCGTGCACTGAAGAAAATGTTAATTTAGTAAAAAGAATCAAAGCTTTGCAATCTCAAAATCAGTCACTCACCAATCAGTTGAAACGGCTTCAAGGATTATTGGCCAGAAGCACAGCAAAAACAGTTCAACCTGCTACTTGTTTGATGGTGTTGCTTTTGTCAATGGCATTAGTTATGGCACCTAATATGAAACTTAACAAGAACAACATTTTGGGAAGTAATCCTCAGTCTGATGAAACCTCTGTTACTGAAGGCGAAGAAGTGCCCATTAAAGGTAAATTCTGTTGGATTATATTTTTTTATATATATTAATTTAGTCAATTGGAGAACCCAGTTTGCCTGTTCCTTACTATTTGTTCAATGAATAAATGTGTGTACGTACAGTCATATTTTTCTGTTCACAATTTTGACAAATGATTCATGTTGGGTGTCAATAGTAACTTCGAGACCATTTGGGAGGCATTGAATAAAAATAAGGTGATGTTGAAACCATATAGGAGGAAGACAGGATAAAAGTTAGAAAATGTTTACAATCTTGTTTTATCTGTTATGTAACATTATTTTACAAATAAACACAGAAGAAAAAGAAGTACTCCTCAGCAATAAGGTGTTACAGGAGTTTCCTTGAATATTTAAAAGGTGATGCTGAATGTATTACCTGTACATCATCAAAATTTAGGTGTATGCCTACATAGTTCATTACATTATTTCATTAATGCAATCAACAAAATCGGAAGCAATTTGTCTACACAACTTTGAATTGGAAACTGAAGAATTTAATTGCTTGCATTGTAGGCTGTCAATAGGTGCCTGTTCGAATCAGTTTCATGAACTCTCTAACTTGCTGCTAGAACTTGTAGAAAATAAAGATGATACTTAACAAACCAACTTCATTGAATTAAAAAATGACAGTTAATTAGACAAACTTTTTAAATAAATCCAATGAAACAAATCTGCAACTAAAAGGTAATGAACTGAATTTTTATAAAAACAAAAGTTATTTCAGCATTTGTGGCAAAATTTCTTCCATTCAAACAAATTTTTGGCCAAGGGTGAATACAGCCAGTTTCTAAGATTATCAACAATAGAAAGAAATGAAAACTTACTTACGTACTGTCAGCACTGGACTGCTCTGCATTTTGACTTCAATGATTTGAAGATATTATCAAATGAATGTTTTCCCAGTGTATATGATTAACTTGAATTCTCGGGGTTCTAACCGGGTGAATATATTGTAGATACAAGATGTTTCAAAGGCTGTCACTGCCATCATCTTCAAGTGAAGTTGCTACAATTTCACTTGAAGATAATGATGTCGTGTTACTACAATGTTTTCACCCAGTTATCCCAAGAATTCTTTGTTGTTTTGAAGATATTTTTGAAATGAGCATACCTAATTGGGTTTTGTATCCCTTTCAAGTGTAAACACAAAAGAATCTCCAAAATAAAAACTTATGGAAGTAACAATAAATGACAAAATTTAAATTCAAAGCAGTGATCAATAGCTCTGGCTGCAAAAGCATATTCCTATAGCTTATCATTGGATTATGGGCTATAATACAAACTTTTTAATTGCATCTCTTTCATTGTATTAAGAGGAATATGGGTTCAGTGTGGTCACAAATCTAGTAATAAAAAAACCTGCAAACAGCCAATTATAGTGATTTAAGAATACTGCTGACAAAAATAGAGCCGATGATAGAAGCGCACCATGTTGACCCTTATTAGGATTATTTTCAATGTTATTTGTAATTTATTATCCTTCATTATATTAATTTTACTTATTTTTTAAATAAATAATTCTAACCTTTAAGTTGTTTTATTTATACCTCTATTAACTATATTTTAAGACAGTTGGAAATGCAGATACATATTTTTTTTTATGATGATGGCTTAAAGAATGTAGATTTTTGAGAGGCTTGGAGTATTTCTTTTTTCTTGTAAAAGAGCATTACTACTTTCAGTTATGGGAATCAATATATTTGGAAAGTCTTTTAAACATATATTAAAATTTAACTTGATGTATTTGAATGTAAAAGATTCAATTAGCATCAAAAACTCTGTTGAAAGAAAATTCCTAATGAATTTGAACATTGTTTGTATCTTCTGTTTGGTTTTGAAAGATTCACATATTTTTGTCATGTTGTGGGAGGGAAAATTAAAAGTCTGGAATATTTTCTTCAATAATTAAAAAATAAAAAGATTAGTAGTTAAAATTGTATTTAGGATAATCTATTCTGACTCTATAGTGGAAACCCAACAGTTCTTGTGACTTCTTGGTCCTCACATATTGTTAATTCATTTATTATATAATTAAAGATTTCACTTTTTATATTTGTTCTTAAATTTTAATATATTTTCAGGTACTTCAAGAATACTTTTACAATCTCCTGCAGTAATAGAAGAGATTGAGGAAAAAAGTAAGGATACTTTCATGGAGAGAATTGATGATAATGAGTACATAAAAAGTATTATTTTAGAGGATCATGATTATGAACCTCATTCAGCTAAACGTTTTCGTTATTCTGGTGATGTGAATCCTGATGAAAATTCTTTAAATTCAAAATATGATGGTCCCTCCATTGAAATGGCATGGCCTCCTGTTATTGGTGGTGATATTGGTGAGAGATTGGAAGTGAAGTCAGACGATCTGAACTTCAATGTTACAGGGACTCGAACAGTAATGGTGAAGGTTCCAAAAGAAAAATGATTCGCTGGTTTTGTTACAGAATATTAATTTGTGCTAAGGTACTTTTACAAAACATTATAAATGTTAATATTGTGAAATGTACTAAAACATTTTACAAGCACTAATAACAGAACATCAAATGTCTTGTTTAGTGAATCTGATGTAAGTGGTAATCCGTTTACATGAAGGCTAGTACTCAAAGCTTCGAATGGGGAGAGAACTATTACCACTCATTAGTTGAGTAAAATATAATGCTTGTCTAGAAATGCCCTGAAAGAATTGAGATACATTATGTACACATAAAATATCATGTAAAGAATTATATATTTTGTAGTAGTCATACTGATTACTATTAGAATATTGATCCACCTCTGGAAATGTATTTATTTACTTTTTAAAAATGTTCTGTCACAAAAGAACCTTTATATTCATTTTATACTTGTTATATTTGAAAAAGTTCCTATATTAGGTTCTTTAACTTCATTTTTTAAATTTTAGTTTCCAGTGGAGTTCATTTTATTATAATTACATTCATATGATTAATGTTTTATCATGAATTTTGGATGTTTCTCATCTGCATTTGACAATGCTACGGTGCTTGTCTAAAGACTCATTGTAAAATTCATTCTCAAAACCTTTGCTTTTCTAAAGCCAAAAAGTTCAGCATTATACTGTCCTTAGGTTTTTCATTGAATATAAATTGACAGAATTCAGCAAGGAAAACATTTATAAGACTGATTAGTTATTGCAGTGGTGTATGAGTTTAGTAAAGTGAGTGTTTTGTGTACCATTCAACCATAATATATTCAGTACATTTGTTTCCTGTAATGTATTCTTTTTTTCTCTGTCATAGTATTATAATGATTAAGAGTAATATATTCAAATAAATTATTTTAGTTACTTACCTTTTAATTTTATATTGCTGTTTTCCAAACTAAAGATTCTGACAATATAACTTGTAATATTGATTGTTCCTCAAGTTGTGGAATAATTTAGCGGCTATGATATATATTTTTTAATAAGGGCATTGTTAATAAGCTATGCTCAAATAATTTCACAAGGAGGTACAAGGGTAAACTATATTAATTTTAAAAAAGAATTAAAGTGACTGAATTGTGCTTTAGAAAGAATGTGTAGAAGACTGCAGAGGCATTCGTGGACAGACAAAGCAGAGAATATAGTTTTTCATCATCAGCAGAGGGCAATTGTAAGATATTTCCCCCTTAGTCTTCACTCTAGGACAGGGACAAACTGTGGATGCCATGTAATGAATTTTTCTGACTGGACTTCTCGTAACCAGCAGTTGCAGTCTGCCATAAGTGATGCAAATAACTCCTCATAACCAAGATCTCAGCCATTCCCATTGTAATAGTTCTGATTCTACCCCACATAATGACCCTGAACTGTTAAAACATCTGGTGTAAAATAAATTATAATTTTGAACTTAAATTAATTTCTGTTATTTATTTATTACATTAAGATTGTGAAATAATAAATATTATAGTTTAACATCCAATAGTTGGGTTTAATCGTGTGTGTAATATATATGTGTCAGAAAGAACTTTGCCTGGTTAAAACAATAAGGACAGTTAAAGAGAGACAGAAGGTTGGTGACTTACCAATGGTTCACAGATGGCAGGCAGCATGTACGATTTTAAGTTCTTGAATTTTTAGAGGCAGAAGGTTAGGAGGATATTTCCAGTGACGGCCAGCATCGACTGAGCAGACAAAAATTTCTGCATGGCTAGCTGTTGCTCACAAACAATGACCACACCAGGCTACCAACTTTCTCTCTCAATGAGGTTCTGGGGAGATGCATACAAATGTAAATGCATCATCCTCAGGGGTCATCATGAAAATACACACAGACATACAACCACATGTCATTACATATACTAGGATGATGTCTTTTGACAGAGAAAACTATTAAAATATTTTGGCATAATTTTGCTTACTTTAATTTTTACTCATGTTCAATGATGATACCAAACACAAAATGGTCAAAACTTCCTATTTTCCATGAGAAATTCAGTAGAAGGGCCATTCTGAATTTTATTCTTTCCATTGGAAAGATATTCAATTCTACTGAAATCAATATGTTTTTATTATGGGAACCTTATATCCAAATGAATTTCATGGAAAATAATCTCTCATTCATATGCAGTGTTTTAGTGACAAACTTCACAAGTCATGATTATTAGATACAAGAAGAATGTGGACATTCTTATTTGAGAATGAACATATTTAACCCCTGACAAATCAACTTGTATAAATGTCACTGATAAGATTCATCATTATGTTCTAATAACTGTACCTATGTAAGTTATTATTTTATGCTTATACAATAAGAACATTGAACATGATAGGTTAGCATTGAGGGTTCCATTAGACAGTGTCTCAAGACTGAATTCCTCAACAACACAATAAGAGCAATCCTTGTGTTCCAATTGTGTTGATCCATGGTGGCTTTGCCATTGGTAACTCTATTAGACTTCATTTGCCATAATTGGCAATCCAATTGCAAATGGGCCACCTGGGCTATCACCCAGGAATTCCAATAACGTGTCTGTTGCTAACTCATAGTGTCGATTCTTTCATCTAGGTTCCAAAATCATAGTTATTATTTATATTAGTTCCCAATCTGGACCTTGTCATGGCCATTGTTCAGGGAACAAAATTTTTCTTCAACAAATTGTACAGTTGTCATGTGCCAGTTGCTAAGGGCTGGTATTTTCATAATTAAGTTCAGGGATCAAACATGTAATCTGCCTTTTAGGCCAATGTAATGAATTAGCTGTGCAAAAAGGGTATGCATGATAATCATTGGCAAATGGGGAACATTTGTGACCTCTCGGTTAAGGAACAAGATGCCCTTGTAAAGTTAATACAGCCTTTTTGTCCTAGGTGACGTAGTTGAATTTGGTTCATTCTACATCTTAGTGAGCACCTACTGGAGCTCGGTGATTTTCTTGTTGAACTCTTCCATTCTTGGGGTCACCAATGGAGGTGAGTTATGAGTGAGCAATAAATAAGCGACATCTCTCAAACGAGTAGATTAGTGGTTCGCTGATCAGGAGACGTGCAGAGCAGGAGGTCAGAGTCTCGGTTATTTGGTAGGGATTGAAAAGAGACTTGCTTGACTGGGGGTGGGCATAGAAATGTTTGTCTTCACAAATCTATAATTCTATTTTTTGAATCAACCAATAGTGCACTTGTAATTAATGAACATAGACTTTCCCGATGAATAATTCGAATGAAATCTTCATGGTTAACCGTGAAGATTTCATCAGAGTGTACTCTGGGGTTACGCATTTAATTAATAATTTTAATTTTTTATAAGTGAAACCTAATAAAGCTTTTTTTACTCGTCCTTCCAAATAGTGAGTTATTCTTGAAGACCTACTTTGAATGGGAATATGATCAGCCTTTTTCCTTATCACCTGTTGTATCTTGCTTGGTGTGGCATACTTTTCATGTCATCATTTACAGATGGTGAAATTATACGTCAATTAAGTAAAAATGTGTGACCAATTGAAAATATTGGATATTGAGGGTGTAAATTTGTTGTGGTTTAATGAATTAGAAACTATTATGAGACTATAATAAACTTGCTCAATATAGCCAGTCTGAAACCATTTCTGAAGTAAAGCGTTGTGTTAACTCTAGGGCACGGTGGGCAGGACGCAGTCCAGCGGTCTGCGATTTCTGGATGGTCCAGACTGGTCGCTTTCTTCTAGAGATTATCTAGTGGAATTTCATATTAACAATTTTTATTTCATACTGTTATCGAGTACGAGGTCAGACGAAGAGCAACTCCAACTACTCACGAAGTAAAACGTAAAGAAGAAAAGATTAAAAACGAAGTAATTAAATTAATCTGAATTATAATACAAAGAATGGCAGAAAGTTGTAATTAGAATAATTTCGGGATATTGAACTATTTAATCATATTTTGAATTTATTTCCCTAATTTGTATTAATATAATTAAAAAATTACATAATTGATAAGGTGAAAAGCATAATTAAATTGTTGAGGTATTTCATCCTTAGACTGGTCTGTTGCAGCCCTCCTTGCTAACATATCTTGCGCAAGCCTGACCATTTCCGGATAACTACCGCATCCCACCTCGTCCTACCACATCCCCTCTAAACTGCTTAATGTATTCCATCCTTACCGTCCATCTCCTGGTCTTATCCCACACACTTCCATCTAATGCTATTGTTACAAGACGCTTGTCTCAAAACATTGCCTATTAATCTACCCCTTCTCTTGGTTAATGGCCTCCTTATTGTTCGCTCTTCTCCTATTCTGTTTACAACTTTCTCGTTAGTTACCCTATCCACCCATCTGATTTTCAGCACTCTCCTATAACACGACATTTCCAAAGCTTCTATTCTTTTCCTATCTGAAACTACTACCGCTCACGTTTCGCACCCATAACACTCCATATGAACATCTGTAGCAATGATTTCGTATATTACCATAGGTAAATTCCTCTTTTTTGCGAAAGTCTTCCTTGCTTGTGCTATCCTACTCTTTATGTCTACTATACTTCTATTTAGTTCTTCTGGTATTCTTCTTGTTTCCTAGATTTCTCAAACTATCCTGAACAGCCATGATATTGCTTCTTCGCCTGATGATCTTATTAACTCCGCTGGAATGTTATCAATTCCTGGCGCTTTACTGTTGCTCAGATCTGTCAAACTCCAAGCGTAAATTTTTGTCCCACAACTCTTCATTATCCACCTCCTTTACTTCTTTTATTGGCCGATCTAGATTTCCACTGTGATACAGCTCTTCTAGATATTCTTTCTACTTTTTCTTCTTTATCCAGAATTGGCTTCCCATCCGCTCTCCTGATGTTCTTGATAATATATTTCCTTTCGCTGAATGTTTCTTTGATTCTCCTACAGGCTGCGTCTATTTTCCCTTTCACCATGAAACCTTCAACCGCTTTGTATTTCTCTTGAAGCCAAACCTCTTTGACTGGTTTGTAGCTATCTCATTCTTCTGGTGACTGTACTGCTCTTTACCATTTTCATCTCTTACGTTTCTACATTTAATGAAATTAGTATTAAATCTCCAAAATTTGACACATAATAATTGATCAAAACGTTGGATGCTAAATTAGGCTAAGCATCTAAGAATTATAAACAAAGAAATTAAATTAATATAATTTAATCTGGCATTTCGGACGTGGACGTTGCAGCAGCAACACGAAATTTTGTATTTCATTAATGTACTGAGGAGTTCCGCAAGTTGGGACGAAAAATTTTAATTAAAAAGAAAACGACGATATTGACTGCATGAAATGATTAATTAAAAATAATAATGAAGAGAATACCACATTTTTATTTTGTTCGTGTGAAGTCACACAAGAACGGTATTTATGCACAGTTAATGTAAATATTTCAGTTCGGTCACTGGGAGTCGGTAAGGCGGTCTGTAGTTTTGAACAATCGCACCGCTTGTCGTCACAATCACCAGCGGGAGACAACAGACCGCGTTCTGTCTGACGGAGGATGCAACAACGCGTATTACAACTAGACCGCCTCGCGACTGACCTGTTCTGGTGTGCCGAAACCTTAAACAGATTCTGACAAGGAAACTTTAATATAAGAGCTAGCGTTCATTTTCAGCAGGGTAGATAAAACATTAATAAGTTAACGCATGAATATTTTACCATTTCTTAATTTCCTTTTAAGGATTTTGAAGAGCACAGGAATAAATATCAAGAAAGAAAGCTTATACATAACCTCTACAGAACACAGTCAGCAGGAATTAGAATGGAAAATCAAGAAAACGAAGACTAAATCGAGAAAGGAGTAAACAAGGATGATACATTCTGTCGCTGTTTAACTTATAGAACAGGGGATGAATAAAGTTATAACGGAATGTGGAAAAGGAACCTTACTGCAAGGAAGAGAAATAAAAACGGTGCGGTTTGTCGATGATATTGTAGTATTAGTGGAATCAGAAGAAGACCTGAAAACATAATAAATGTTCCTGAAAGAAGAGTACAACATGAAAATTAATAGAGGGAAAACCAAGGCGATGGAGTATAGTATGGGAAACAGTGGAATAACAAAGGCTGTTAGATTGGGAAGGGATATTTTGACGGCAGTTAAGGAATTCAGCTACTTGGGAAGCGTAATAATTAGGAATGGTTAAAGTATAGTAGACATAAAGAGTAGGACAGCACAGGCAAGGAAGGCTTTCACAAAAAAGAGGAATTTACTTACGGCTTCTATAAGAATGAACATTAAGAAATTGTTGCTAAAAATGTTCGCATAGAGCGTGGCGTTAAATGGGTGCGAAACGTGGACGATAGGAGTTGCAGAGATAAAAATAATAGAAGCTTTGGAAATGTGGTGTTTTCTTTTTTAGGGTTAACAGGCTACATGAGGTTGATCCTGAAACAGGCAGCTCCCCTTTAATAGCATAGGAAGGAAATTGAAAAGGGGGGATGCGGAAGGTAGAGCAAGGCAAGCAAGGGTTGACTAGGGCTCCCGGACTGTGGTTTAAGGATCCTATCCGGTGTTTCATCTAAAGAGATGCAGGGAAAAACCTAGAAAACCTGCATCAGGTAGGTCGGGCATTGGGTACTATTCTTACGCCCTTCCGAATGACGGGAGACGAGTTTGCTGTGGGGTTGCAGCATTCCCTTCTCCGTGTCTTCGCCAAATTTAGGAGTCAGTTGGCTGACTTATCCAATGGGATCAGCGGACAACTCTTTCCTTATGCCCAAGGTCTTCGACCACAGTACATAAACCTCCCAAAAGTCACTCTGGGGGGGAATGCCCACGAGAGAAAACTACCATAGGCACCTGCCATAAAATGTGGTGTTATAAAAGAATGCTTAAAATCAGATTGGTGGATAGAATCATAACGAGAAAGTTCTTAACAGAATAGGGGAAGAGCGAACAATATGGCGGACGTTGACCAAGAAAAGGGATAGATTATAAAATTAGCATTAGAGGGAAGTGTGTGGGGTAAGAACATAAGAGTGAGGCGAGGGTGATGAAATACGATTAGTAGACTAGTGAGAATGTAGATGTGCTAGTTATGCGAAAATTAAAAGGCTTGCGTAAGACAGAATGTAGGTTTGAATGAGCCCATCTTTTAGTACTGAATACCACAACAACAACAATTTCTCTTCCTTTGTTCATACCGTTTCTAAAGCTGTATTGTTTAACTAAATGGTAAAGCTAAACATTTTCTTAGTTTATTTACCTGCCGTACTAAGGTTGTTTCTTTATCTCAGATTATCTCAATCGTTTATATATATATATATATATAGAAATCATAAGAATATCTTTCTTCCAAAGAATTTATATTTGTGTGTATTTTGATATGCTATTGACAATTTTGCACATGTAGTCCACGTGTTGTTTGTAGAATTTTATGGTTATTGGTTACCGTTTTTGCTGTCGTAATGAAGCTGAATCACGAGGTAATTATTTTTTAGTTTAATGCTATGTTATTTAATTACTGAACTTTGTTTTTTTAGTGCTAAGACCTTGACCGGTAACCTTATAAATTAATAGAAACTGTTTTTGGTTAATAGTCTCGTAAGTTAATAACGTCAGTTAACAAAGTTGTTTAGTTTTTTAGATACTTTTTCACGTGAATTTTCGGCGTTTGATTGTAGTTTATTTTCGTAACACTTGTGACGAGTGTCGAAACGCTGCGCTTTTCTAATGCACCGTTTTTATACGATAATTATATTCTAAGTTTTGTCCCACCGTTAAAATTGGTTGTGAATGAGACAAAATTTTATAGGGATATAATGATGAAATTGACATAACGTCTGAACATAGCTTGCGTATGTTGCAAACTTCGGTTTGACTCAAAGTCTTTAAGTGACTACTTAAAGTTTTTGTAGCATAGAAAATGGAAAAGACGAATTCAGTTATTGGAATATCCTATGTTTGTGTTAAATTTCAAAATCATCTTTTGCGTTCCAGATATCATCTGAAGAAGCAGATGAGATGCAGAGTTCTGATGAAGAAAATTCAGAGGATGAGTGTTTAAGTAGCGAGTGTGACTTTACAGAAGAGACTGATAAAAATGACTCGCTGAATGAAGAATTACATTATGCTAAAAGAAAGAATGAGGTACAATTTGGAATAATTTAAAAAAATAATTTATGTTTGGATTATTGTATACATATAGTGTTACCCATTTCAGGATTTTGATGGAGAATCACCAAATAAAAAGAAACCTAAAACAGGAAAAGACTTATTTAAGCCTCCAACAGCTAAAGAAATTACCCAGTTAAAGGAGACCCAGAACCTTTTCCATTCAAATATATTTCGTTTGCAGGTAAGTTTTGAAAAGTAGTTGCTCGGATTCTATTCTGCTTTAGGTTTTATATTGTACATATTTTATGTCTTTGAGTTGCATTACATAACTAGTATACAAAAAGATGAATTCATTTCCTTTTTCCATAACCTGTATCTTCAACAGATTATGGTGGTACCTTTGTATTATTGGGATGATTGTTTCAATTACTAAATTTTTCTCTAAGGCTCGTACTTTATTGGTATAGTTTATTGAATTTCTGGGAATTATGAGGTGAGAAATGTGTAATGCCAGGACCCATATTCATTCAATAAAACAAAAAGTGACACATTTCTTTAACTGTTTCAGAGAGAGTAATACAAGATTTTGCTGAATTTTTTGAATTTTAACATGTATCAGTTTCAACATATGAGACTATTAATGTAAGATTTTTTATTTGACTGCCTGAATTTATATGGACCTAATGAATGCTTTGTAGACCAATGTAACTATTTTTGTGATAAAATGCAAAAAACAGACATTGATTTCATGGTAATTTTTATTAATAATGGAATTATTTTAATTTTCAGATTGAAGAAATGTTAAAGGAAGTTAATGTTAAAGAAAAGTACTATAAATTGATGCAGCAATGGCTTGATGGCCTCAGAAATTATTTAGATCAAATGAATGATTCAGAAGAATTTGAAGTAAGTGTTCCCCTTTGAATTAGCTGAATATGGAGTTATCGAGTTTGTACCCGTGTTATATGGTTTATGAAACAAAAGGTTTCAATAGCTCTCTATACCGTTGTCACCTGACAACACTGGCATATATATTTTCTCATATTTTCAATTATTTTCATTGACGGCATGTAGTAGCAAAATTTGTACATCTATTTGTACTAAATATTTTTATCGTGAAGCTTTCTGAAGATTCTAGAAACAAGTAGAAGATAACAGGAGCTGTCCAGGTTCTGATACACAGCAACTGCAATATGGTTCATGTGGAATACAAATTTATGTACAAAAGAAAACTAGTAGCAAAAGTGTACCTTTCAATTATTAAAATCTAATGACAGAAGGTCTGATTCAAAGAACATACTAACAAGGCTGTTGGGAATTGGACTAGCTTGGTACGGTCACCTTTTCCCCCTCCGTTGCTTCTACCACTTCCTCTTTTTCCCCCCGCTTGACTCGTGTACAGGCTTGTAATTTCAGCAAAAAAGAAGGGCAAATAATATTTGTTGACTTAATTAATGTGTAGATGATATGAGCTTTTTCGGCATAATACACGGGGTGACTGTGGCTGGAATTAGCTTTTTCAAATTAATTAAATCAAGCAATTGTGTGGCATTATGGAACAGTGTAGAGAGAGAGAGAGACGATGGGCGGAGGTTGTGTATGGACTTTGTGGGAGTGGGGGGTATGACTGTACCGAAGTGGTTGTTAGATGGCTGTGGATAGTAAATGTAGAAAGTTGGCAAGCCTTGAAGGGTATCCTTGAAGTAGCCAACAAAGTACTAGATAATTCTTGGATAAAGAAGGATTCTATCATGAAGCATGATGGCAGTTTATGTAATATTCTGTATATATTAATTATAAATATGATTATAATATCTTGTATACACAACACTCATGAATATATTCATGTCTTGTCACTGGTGCGATGCATGTGTACAGTTTGGGAGACTTAACTAGTCTGATGCAAACATTGAATTGGGGGGCAGACAGGAGCTCTCTTTAACTCAAATTTTTGTAAACACAACTTTGTAATGTGAAAGCAAATCTGAAAACGTTGGCATTAGGAAATATATTGCTGTCAGTTCAGAATATGTTGTATGTCAAGAAACTAATCTGTAAAATGTAATAGATAATTATAGGGTCCCCATATTTTATTCTTATGAACAGAATTAATGATTTTAACAATGCTAGTAGCATTCTGGCAGTCCGTTGAAGGAGAAGTTCCTCCTCAAATGACAATATTCCCCTTCCTCTGGTTGTTTCCCTACTGCACATCCTGTAGAATCTCATGAACTGTATGCATGTGCAATTTGTAGTTCGTATTTTTATCATTATTTGAAACTTATTATTATCTGATTAGAAGAGCACAATAATTGAAAAATCACTAAGATCACTTTTCATCTAATTATAATTTAACAATCGTGAGTGAATGGCAAAATCAAAGTAGAGCTGACAAGACTGCCACAATCACAACTTGAAAACCTCAAATAGAGAAAAGGCATATTTTGAGAAATATAATACTTTAAACTAAAAATATTTTTTGGCTTTGTACGAAATTTCATATTTGATACAAAAATAAATAAACCATTTAGTATTGGAGAGGAGCTTTTACTTCGATGACTATAATAATGTCTGAAATTATTTATTTATGTTCAAATGCTGACTTCACCCAGTTGATTGAGAATATTTTATTAACATGTTGACTGAGAACACGCATCCCTTTCCCTGGGCAGGTGATGACACATTTTCCTCACGAACCTCTATTTAAAATGCTCCTATCCAATTCCAGTACTAAGAAATGGTAGTTGTTGAAGACACCAGCAGTCAATATTGCACCAGGAAAGTATACGTTATAAGAAATTATTAATGGAGAACAGTATAGTGCTGAATTTAGTAAAATTTATTTATCAAATGACGCTGTCGAAAAGAATTTCAGACATTAGCAATGATTGCAAGACATGTTGGAAGCAGAGTTCCTACAGATCGAGCTCAGTTTCTGAAGGGGGGTGGGGCTCTGAGGAGGGTCAATACTGGTTGAAATTGAAATTATTAGTGTTGTGGCTCTGAGCATGGGCAACAAAGGAAAATTGAGTCTTGAAAAATTTTGATTGTGCTTGGCGGTGGTTGAATATATGTGCTTATCTGTCTGGCCAATGTAGAAGGCTGGGAAAAGTCTGACATTAATTCTGTAGCTGGTATAAGACAAGAGGCAGGTTGTTTTCTTTAATTTTGTAGATTGTGTTCTTCGGGGGGATTTTGGAGTATTGTTGTGAGTAGAAGGGTAGATAAGACATGCCATCTATTCCTACCACAAGGTTTGCAGTCTCATAAAGGTGGGTGACTGGGGGTGTTGGGTTTGTAGAGTTGAACATCTATGCTGAGCACCCTAGGAGGAGAATGTTCTTTATTTCTGGATTGGTTTGCAATCCAGTGTAGGCCAGGTGGAAAAAGGAGTCGAGTTGACATAGTATAGGAAAAAGATTGTTGAGTTGACATAGTATAGGAAAAAGATTGTCGAGTTGACATAGTACAGGAAAAAGATTGTTGTTCAGGGTGGACTATGTATTGTCTTTTGATGGAGGGTGGGTTTGGTCATTGAAGTATTTATTGTCGAGGAATGCATTGAGGATTCTGTTAATGTAAAGGAGCTCCTACATGATCATTTAAGACTGTCAATACTGACATCAGCCAGGTAGTCCCCTACGTCAGTCAGACTGATAGTCTTCAGTTGCCTGCTGTACGTCAGTGGGAGCAGTAGGCGATTTAAAAGTGATCAACCTGTTTTCCTATAAGAATGACTAATGTAAAAATTAACGTCTGTGGAACTAATAAAAGTAGGTACGAACTACTATTAACAGACAAACCTTACAAAATAAAGAGAAGTAGTTAGCAAATTTAGATATGCCAATGTTCGAAGATGGCTTTGTGGTTTACTCAAATAGCTCTTATAAAGTAAGCTGACAAAATTTCCAACAGGAGGAAAACAAAGTTATAATGTCTATAAGGTTGTATCTATTATTATAATAATGGAAATTGTCAGTAAAAGAACAACAAAGCATTGACGTTGTGTGAAACAATTATTAAAAATCGTGAAAAGTATACGTGTCTAAACATACTGTGTGAAATTTCAGCGACAAATGCTGATGAAGAGCAGGCCTTCAATAAATTTCTAGAAAAGGTTGAACTGCATCTGTGCAGAAAAAAATAACAGACAGAAGAATAAAGTAATAGGTTAAAGTCCATATTGAAAAGAACCAAATTGGTGTAATATGATGGTGCCTTTATTTGGAGAGAACCGTTAATGGTATGAAAGTTGATTTGTGTAATAAATAGATTGATAGATGTTCTGAATTGTTACTTCACCTATTGGAACTGTATGTGTATCATCTACACCGGGAAAGCCCTCTTTATCTAATAAATGTGAACTCCTCTAAGGAGAAACTGTGTGGGAGGAAGCTTTGGTGTGTTCAGGATGGCAACTGGAAAAGTAAAAGTACTGTAATGTATTAGTGAGTTTTATGTGGACTGAGGTAGTGTATGTCAACATCCAGTCTGAGATTGCATCTTAATTTGGTGGTAATTTGTTCTATATTTTGTTAAATGTATTTAGCGTTTTTGTTATGTTACTTTTCCATTGTTGTGATCTGTACTTAAGATAGAGTTGTTGGTTTTGTTGGCTGTGTATTGCTGCTAACAGATGGCATGCCATAATTTGAATTGTCATTGAGCACTTGGCCATCAAGCCATTCAAACACACTTTGATGAAGAAGGGAGTGAAAGCTCTTAAATTCACATTTTTGTAATTCTCTGCCAGTTGATGCCTGTTACCAATTTGAAGTAAGCCAATGGCCTGTTTCATGTCTGCTTTTCATATTCAATTTATTGTTACTTGGACTTTGTCATCTCATTTTTCTTATAATGAAGCAAATATGGAGAATGTAACTTTCCATTCCTAGAATATTTACACTTAGGCTCACCTACAATATTTTTAATAACATTCTGCAAAAATTGTGTTTCGTGGCCTTTGACTGCACTTCAATTAGAAACAATTCTTCTGTATTTGAATAGTAACTCAATGTGATAGGTAAAAGGGATAGCTGAACTCCCTTTCCTGAGAGAGAACGTCTGAACATTGTGACAGAAAGCCTCTGACTGAGGGAAACTGCTACATGTTCTTTTAGCTGGCCAGTTCTGCTTTGTTTTGTGTGATGGTATTGATTTAATTCTTGAATTATTTTTCTCATAATTAGTCAAAATTATATACAAGGAACCAACTTACTAGTGTATTGAAAACTGTGTTATAATTATCTAGTTATTATTAATACCAAAATTGAACTTGGCTATTTTAGTTTCTATTATTTTTATTCAGAACTGTTTTTATGTATATTATGTCTAAAAATAAAATAATATTGATTAATATATTGCAGCTGAACCAATTGAATTCCTTAGAAACAATTAATGTCAATTCTCCAATAAAACTCAAACCAGAATATGTGAAAGGAAAATTCCAATTTAGGAAACCAATTTGTATAAATTTTATTGGTTCATGGAAAACAAAATGCACTTTAGGGCCAAAAGTGAAGGTTGATATAAGTATTGAGATGCCTAAGGTATGTTGTTTACAATTAGTATATTTATTCTTAAACTGAAGCCACAACAACAAATTGAAATATTTATTTACATTACAAATGAGATTTTGACTGTAATTCAGGGAGAGTACTAGTTTGATATTTGATTTGGAGAAGTAAAGCGAATTTTGTTATATGTTCTATTTACATTCAATCACGAGTAAAAACCAAAGTGATTTATAATAAAGAAGAGATTTCAGATATAGAATAGATTTGGAGAAATTAGAAAATAGATGTTTTGAACAGTGAAAAAATCTGTTCAGATGAGTGAACATAATTTTAGTGCACAAATGTGCATTTCAGTCCAACATAAATGATGCTTATCTCAGCTTTTTGTATATGATTGATTAAAGTGAATGAAACCTTTTTTTTTAAATGTTGTGTATATTTAATATTTTCCAATAAAATGTACTTGATGGTTCAAGAAGTCTAGGACATTTAAAATTATTATGTAACAGTGTGTTTTATAGTTTGAACTGGATCTGGCTGATGAAAGCTGTTTTGCTTACATTAGTTATGTTTGTACTAGGATTTTACAAAATGTGTACAACTAATTAGAATTATTTTTATTTAACTGCTTTTCATAGTGTGTATTGAAAACTTATTTTAAAAAATCTACAGCTATCTGTGACTTGTGTTTCTATTTTTTGTATGTGTATTTTTTCAGTCTGTACTTGTTACCTATCTTTCAATGTTCTACACTCACAAGGGCAGATAACTCTTTCAACTATACTTCTCCAAATCAGGCAATGCAAACTGAGTAAATATTATGTCTCAGAGTCAAGATTGTTTAATGCCAGATTAAAGTTTATAATTGTTATTATTTTATTTAATTTTTTTTCATAGTAGATCTAACTAAGAAACCAAAAATAAGAAAATAATTAGTTTTATGTTATGCTTTTTTCATTCACTTAACAAAGTGTAGCATATTACATAATGATTTATTCTATTTGTGTGATACTTTATTTATTATCTACAAAGTATATCAGTCCATTACCATTATTTAGATTTAAAGGAAGGATAGTACTTTTATCACTGACTGTATTTTCAGAGTAGTTTATCACATATTGTATTTATTTTTTAGAATTGCTTCCAGAAAAGTGATAATGCAAATCAAAAATACCATCGCAAACGAGCTTTATATTTATCATATATCATATCACATTTGCAAAAAAGTGATTTGGTAGAAGAGATTAAATATTTTCATTGGATTGGAAATGAATTAAAACCAATTGCTGAAATAAGACCCTTAGGAAAACTGTCAAAGTATGTAACTGTATTACTCCATGTGTCAACACCCATTAATACTTTCAAGCTGACTCGCTTTAGTCCACCCAAGTCAAATGTGCGATCTGCTTGGTATTTTGAGGATAATGAAGCAGAAGAATCACAGATGCCAGGTTTGTGGCATAGTTTTTAAAATCATTCTATTATTTCATTTTATTGTTTTATTTCATTTGCCTTGTATGTGATTGGCCAGCTGGTTTCTTCAAAATAATATTCCTGAAGGTGAAAGATTACAAAGTCCAAATCAGCCATCAAACAATGTGGAATAGTATGTAAAAACAACTGCTTTTCCCCTAACAACACACTCCCTCTATGGCACATTTATTTTCCTGCTATTACATGCAATCTCTGTATGCATTAGAGTGTGAATATGTGTAGGAATATCATAGTTGCTGGTTACCATGACATTGAGACACTGTCTTGAAGAAGGGAGCGCTTTGATATGTTACTGCTTTCCAGTCTGACAATGGTTACTATTGATTTTAGGTAAATCAATGTCTGCCTGTCTGTCCCTCTATCCCATCCTAATGAATTATATATATACACAATTAATAAGGAAAGAGATAGAAAGTTGGTGACTTACCTGAGTTTCACAGATGGCAGGCACCATGTAGGGTTTGAAGTATAAATTTTCTGAGGTATCACCCCCCTTTATCTGACTGTTTTCATTTCCAGTGTCGGTTAGCTGATCAGTAGACTCTACAGAGAAACAGGGGCTAGAAAAGTATTGTGCACTGGTCTCCTTGGATGTGAGAATTCCCTTCAGTTCAGTGAGGTGGAGCTGACTAGTAGGAGTACTTCGCAGGTTGTAGATGCAAGTGTTTGTTGAGGATAAGTCTCTGGAACCTCATTTGTAACACAGAGACTTGGCTGAAGATGTATGTAGTTACAGGTGGTGTTACACAAGGATTGGTCCTGGGACCCATTCAATTTTCATTAGGGACTTCAAAATTAGTGTAGAAAAAACAGACCATCCTTATATGAAGAAAGTGGAGGGAATCAATCATCCTAATAGTAGTCAACTTTGAACTCACTTCAAAGTTGTCAATCAGATATCTTATCTTGATAGATCAAAGATCATGCAAACAGAAGACTCTACTTGCAAAAAATTTGTGTTCAGTGATCCTGTATGGCTCCTCAATATTGTCTTGTGCAATGGTGGTGAAATTATATCTATGAGGTGAGTTAGTTCCCTCCGCAGGCTCTGTGCACTTTGTGTTACTTGTACCTGATGAACAAAATTGTAGTCTTCTGGTTTACATCCTTGTAAATGAGCAATGAAGAAGACTAGAAAATAGGGCAAGGGAGGACAGAGAGAATTATTAAGAATGACAATACCTGTTGGACAGATCTGATGATTCATGCATCAATAAAGTTGGTTCATTGAAAGACTGAAAGATTAATTCTAAGACTACTGCCTGGGAAGTAATGCCTAATGCTGGATTGCAGGAAGGTAGGAAAGTGATGTGTCTTTAGTGGAAAATAATCCCCACTACTATTTAGTGCAAAAAGGGGGAGGAGTGTTAAGGAATGGCAGTCGTTAGGGGGTGTTGAGTCCAGGGCTATTAGTGAACTTAATAAGAATTTGGTGTTCAGGTTTTCTGAAAGGTATCTGGGTGATTGGTCCATATCATGAAAATATCTTTAAACGAGAGCCAGGTTAAAGTTATGAACAGATTGGTATTGGATGGAACCTTTCTGGTGCACATGTCTTATCCACTTATCTGATAGTAGCTATTGCTTTTGAAATAAAAGTAATTACAGGTTAGAGCAAAGTAAGAGAGATCAATCAGAACATTTGTGGTAGGGAAGGAGTTTAATGGCCTGTGAGACAAATAATATTAAACTTCCACCAGGCCATTAACTTGGCGGGGATGTGTTAAGGCAGCATAAGTGGTAACCAGTAGGCTGCTGCAGATCATTTGAATATATCAACACTTGATGAGAGTAAAAATTTTGAGAAAAAAAAGTGATATTTATTACTTATTTTTGTCTTTACATTAGCCACTTCATCATTTTGAAACTATCACAGATTTTTTATATTTTTATCTTAGACATTTTGGTTTATTTGTTTATATGTAATGATTGTAACATTGACAGAAGTTCTACAACATATATAATTTTATTACATTTTTATTTAAAAATAAGTTTTATTTTTGTGTAGAATTTGAAACTCCTCATTATAATGCCAGTGTACTGAGTGATATGACAATGACAGTAAATAATGATTATCTGGAACAACTCTTAACTCCAAATAACAATGTATGTGATGGCATTAAACTTTTAAAAGTATGGCTGCGCCAAAGGGAATTAGATCAGGTAAGTTATAAAAAATTGTGTTGGCATAGTGTACTTTAGGTATGTATTGCAGTAACCATATCATTAATTGACAAATAACTGGTCATTAGAATTGCATTCCTAGATGTTTTAGTAATATAGATAATGTTGAATGTTAAGTCTCACATGATGATTTGTACATATAAATGACTACTTCAGAATTAATTACTGTACGCCTTTTCATTTTAATTCAGCATTATATTTTTTTTTAGGGATTTGGAAGCTTTAATGGCTATGTACTGTCAATGTTTGTAGCATATTTACTACAAACAAGGAAGTTAAACAATTCGATGAGTAGTTACCAAGTAGCTCGTTTTGTGTGGAACACTGTCGGTTAGTAATTTTCAGGAACTTTCATTAAAGAATTTATCATATTTGGACTAAAAATTACTTTTTACATTCATTTGCAGCTCAAAGTGATTGGGTGAAGAATGGAATCTCTTTGGCACCTGATGAAATTGGGCTTCCTTTATCATTGTTTCATAATCATTATGAAGTTGTCTTTGTTGATACAACTGGTTTCTACAACATCTGTGCAGATATGCCACAAGAAGTTTTTTACAAGGTAAACCTGAAGATATGCACATCAGGGGCTTGGACCCTTTTTAAATATTACATGCTCATTGCTACCTAGCCTGGCCATATCAGCTATTAATTTCTCTCTATTCCTCTTTCCTGTCCAGATGGGATGAACATGCCAAATTTTTATGCTCAAATTATGGGCGATAAGCACGACTTGTAATCCTGTTAAAATCTTGCTTAGCTTTCTCAGTTTAAAATACCGTATGCTACTGAACACTTCGTAATGTTTTTCTGCATGAAATTTACATAATTGTGCAATTGAATTTTGATCAACAAAAGTTATTCTAAAATAAAAGTAAATATTGACTTATTTTTACAACTATTTTTAGGTTAAACATGAAGCTGAACTAGCAGTAAAATTCTTGGACAACAACCATATAAATAGTTTTCAAGCACTTTTCATGAGTCCATTGCCTTTCCATCTTCAACATGACCATTTAATAAGGTATTGTCTTATTTGAATTAAGAGGATAAAAGATTTAAAAGTAGTTATACATTTTTGTCCTCCTTAAGATAAATAATTCCAGTATTTTGCTTATTATTAGATTTTAAATATGTTTTTCACTTCCACACTCACCTAAATAGGTGTTATCTCATTATTGTCACATCTCTCCTACAACTATACTCTGTGACCAAGTGGTTGTGAGTTTTAGGCTAAAGAACTGGGATAAAATAGCGTCCTTAAAATTAATTTTATTGTGAATTTCTGCTAAGGCCTGAATTGATTAAACACAATTTCTTTGAATTGTTTGTTAAGAAGGAATGAAAGTGAAAAATCAACCCTTCAATGGTAATAGAAAATTTACTGTAGTGCTAGAAGTAAGTTTTTCAAAATAAATGAATGTGCCAAATATAATTAATATGATCTGGAAAGAGAGATGGACAGCTATTGCGTTACATTTAATTAAGAACTGATGTTGCCACATTGGATATGAAGGATCATTATTATTTGAAATGGCAATAAAAAACAATAATAAAGGGCAATTAAAAATAATTTTGTTAATACCTCATGCATGGCTTATTTTATTCTATTTCAACATTAAGCCACCATTATTGATAAACCCTCTATATAAATATATATGGGATAAGTGACGAAGTCACGCATTTGATAATTGGATAGAAAGAAAGATAGAAATATTTGGGAGAAAGGCAGGAAATTCGCTCTTTGAATCATATGTACGGCATGGAATCATGCACAAGGAAATACATATGTCAAGCGTAGAAGGGAATGGAAGAAGGAAGGAAGACTGAAAAAATTCTATGTGGCCAGGACTCGAACCTGGGTGCACGAAACAACAGTGCATCACCCATAGAGCCGGGGCGTGCGTCTATCCACTCCGCCACCACATCGAGTACGACCAACCGAACATTTTCAGCCTATATATTAGGTTTTCAAGTTAGGATGGGTAGAGAAGAGGGATGGAAGAATTAGGAGCATCCGTTAAGGATAAATTAAATATATATTTCTATCTTTCTTTCTATCCAATTATCAAATGCGTGACTTCGTCACTTATCCCATATATATTTCATTTATCATCTAATTTACCATCTATGAACCTCAGGTAAGTCATCTTCTTTCTATCTCTCTGTCCTTTCCCCATTAATTGTTTATATATATATATGAGTCAGGAAATGACATTGTCATGTTAATTAAAATAATTAATAGGGAAAGGACAGAGAGAGAGGTTCATAGATGGTAAATACCTTGTGAGGTTTAGAGTACTTGAATTTTCGGAGGCACCGCCCCCTTCATCAGAAAGTTGGGAAGACATTTCCGGTGATCGGCTAGCCGATGACTGAGAAGCCAAAATTTGCTGCGCTGCTAGCTTGGGTCGTAAACAATTGACCCCACCAGGTCACCAACTTTCTCTCTCAATGAGGGTCTGGGAAGAGGCAAGGACTTGAACTATTTTCATTAGCATTAAATATCAGTTTATTAGTTTAAAGAATAATAGAATTTTTTATAAATATAAAGTATATAGATCATGACCTATTCTCTGTAATATATTTGAATTTACACTGATATAGCTATATTTTAGAATTCACAGTGAATCAGTTATGAACTCAGTTACGCAATTCAGCACAAAACCAATGCAGTTGGACTGGTCTCATCAGGTGATGACCCAAATGTTAGCACTAGTTCTTCCAATTTTAAGGCGTGGTCTTGGAAACAGAGTGTCTGCTATTGGTATCAAGCTACCTAGTTATGTGAGCTGGCTGCCAGATCAGAATTATCCTGTGGAAACAGATACTCATCTAGTAATAGGATTAACTCTCAACAAAGAGTATGCATTTAATGTTTTAGAAATGGGCCCAGCACCAAATTTACCTGAGGTATGAGAAAATGTTTTGTTTTGGAAATATTTTTAATGTTATAGATTTAGGATTAGTGTTTGAGAGCACTAGAGATTTGAAGCTAATACCAATTAAAGATTTATAAGTTTTTCTTACAGAAAATACAGCTTCATATTTTCTTTATTTCCCAGGCTGTTATAGATTTAGGATTAGTGTTTGAGAGCACTAGAGATTTGAAGCTAATACCAATTAAAGATTTATAAGTTTTTCTTACAGAAAATACAGCTTCATATTTTCTTTATTTCCCAGGCTGAAGAATTTAAAAAGTTCTGGGGCAAAAAAGCTGAATTACGTCGCTTTAAAGATGGCACTATTACTGAAGCAGTTCTCTGGCACGATACAGAAACTCTTGCAGATAAAAGAGTTTTATGTTCTAAAATTGTTCAGTACCTTTTGAAGTTATACTTGGGTATTGAACCTGATTCTGGTTTAATGTATGTAGCAAATCAGCTAGAAACAGTTTTAGCAATCTCAAAGGTAATATTTTTTGTTATTACTACATAACTAGTTTCCTGTCTATTATTTACTTTTTGTCATTGTGTTATAACAATGATGTTTGAATGAAGCACCATGGAGTTCATAGCTGTAATATCTTCAGGATTTTGTGAAATATTAAATATTTTACACTATCCATAATTTTTTATTTTTTTTAGGTTCAACCATATGGATATAAATATGGAACAGGTGAAGAATCAACCTTAGCTGTTTTAAAAGCATATAATGAATTGTCAAAACAATTGCATCAAATGAAAAATCTTCCATTGGACATTAGTTCAGTGCAAGGAATTTCTGCTGTGTTCCACTATTGTGAAGCATTTCCTCCCATATCATCAAACCACCGTTTACTAAGGAATTTGTGCAAGGAGGGTGATACATGTATTTTGTTTATAGAAAACTGTGATTTTAAGAGGATACCTATGTGGGTGTTGCCAATGGAAGGTAAGATTGGGATATTAAAACTAGTCTGAGATCTCAAAAAAAAACTATATTATATCAATTTTCCAAGATCAATATTAACTGTAAAGTTAAATACTAGAGATGGGTTGGAGCCGCTCTTTGCCGGGAGCTAGGTCTTCGACTCCCACTCATTGGAAATAGTTGTTTACTGAGCTGTTCAAAGGAGCGCTCTACTCCTTTGCATCCCTTCGAGTTTACACAGCGTTCAATATCTCTCCCTATCTCACCATATATTTTATATATATATATATATATATATATATATATATATATATAAAATATATGTATAATTAATGGACAGAGAGATAGAAAGAAGGTGACTTACCTGAGGTTCATAGATGGTAGACATCTTGTGAGGTTTAGAGTACTTGAATTTTCGGAGGCACCGCTCCCTTCATCAGTTAGTATGTATGGATAGATACCAAACAAATTAAGTTTTGCAATTTATATAAATTTGCTGAGAGGTAATCAAGTAAAACAGGAGCTGTAATGTAGCATTATACATTCAGTATTGATGCATATAAATTAGTTCTTATAAGAATTCTCAAAACAGGAACAAAATGTTATTTTGTATTCAATTATTTGGATGACTTGTCTGTTTATATATTTGGTTCAATTGATGTCAAATAAATATGACTATGAAATACTTATAATTTTATACACTCCATTATTGGCATCCAACACCTTAAATGATATTTTTCTGTGGGTTTATTTCATGGCACTTTGTTTGAATCAATTTATGTTATCCTTTTACTGTTTATATATATTTAATCACATTAATATATTAGTTTATTCCTCTTTTTATTTTATTGAACACTTTTTGCTTGTAACCATGACTAAGTAACACATTTATTATCATAACTTGGAAAATTATTACTATTACTTTTGTGTTTATACAATGTAATTTTCTGATGCAAGGAAAGAGAGATAGAAAGTAGGTGGAGGTTCATAGATGGTAGGTAAGATTTAGAGTTCTTTAAATTTTAGGAGGCACTGCCCCCCTCATCTGAAAGTTAGGAAGACATTTCCAGTGATCAGCTAGCCGATCCTCTTTGTTTTTATATTTTTGTTTCCTGATATGGTAAACAGTGAGGTATGGGGTTCTAAATTATTGATTAACTCCAGACGTGTAAAGAAGTTTTTATTTTGGAAGACTAAAATTTAACTCACTGTTTATTAGAACTGTTTTTTCTGTTAGTTGTCATCTCTCTAAGTATGAGTGGAAAGTGGCCTGATAATTTGGAAGCTCTAAGACGAATTCGAGCAGCCTTCATTATTAAAATAGCACAATGCCTGAAGGAACAATATAGTCTTGTTGCACACCCTTATCAGGATTATGTGGATGTTTTAAAGGCAAGTTTTTGGAATCTAGACGTTATATATTACCCCTAAACTATAATTTTAATCCCTTTGCTTTCTTCTCTTAGGGTGGATATGTATTTAGATTACGAATTGGAAACAACAAGGAAATTGCACTTCTGAAGCAGAAGGTATCGCCCTTGGGAGTTCTTCAGTTCCGAGACAATGAAGAATCAATTGCTTTAGAAAATTTAATTGTCTATTTACCTAAACTTAACAGTGCATTGCATGGGTGAGTAGACAAAGTAATAGCATAAGTTTCTTCTACTACATTAAAAGAGTATTTTTTACCAATATGTAGAAATTAAATTGAGAAGCTTACGATTTTTCTCATATAACAGCTTGCTTGATGTTGTCATGTCGTGTAATTAATCTATAATACTCAGTAAGCACATTCTCTCTCTTTTGTACCCTATTAATTTATGGCCAGGTTTGTGTGTTGTATTCACTCCTAAGACTGGTTTGATGCAACCCTCCATGATAACCTATCTTATGCGAGCCTTTTCATTTCCTTATAAGCTAATCTGCTTAGCGTATTCTATCCTTGGCCTCCCTCTTCTGGTCTTACACCACACACTTCCCTCTAATGCAAATTTTTAAAGACCCTCATGTCTTAAAACGTGGCCTAATAATCTATCCCTTCTCTTAGTCAACGTCCTCCATATTCTTCACTTTTCCCCAATCTGTTTAGAACTTTCTCGTTTTCAAATTTTGTGGGTTAACACATGCAGACTACAAGATCAAGTTGCCACTTGGGCAGTAATTAAATTCTTGAATTAGTACTGTTGCGTTTAATAAATTAATTAACAAAGAAAATTACACTTCCAGTTTTTGGTTGGACTTGTTCAATTTATAAGTAATGTAGGAATATGATGCTTAGTATATTTACAGAACTGACTTATGGAAGATAGCTGATTGAAGTGTATCGTTAGGATCACAAAATGTCAAGTGTTATGCACTTCATAAGTGTCAGTGAACACCATTAGATTCTCTTGTTGGGAATTGTTAGGAATCAAGTCCTAAGTTTGTATAAGACTAAGAGTTTTCACCAATATACTGTGAGACATTCATTAGAGAATTTGTTGGAAGATTTCAGATTGGAAAAAGTGCTTCTTCTGACTGACTCACATCCTTTATTACTAGCTTAGGATTTTTGTAAGAACCGGTATTGCATTAATTTAATGTCATATGAGGTGTGAAGCATAAACATTTTTTTCTTTTATTTAAATGGTTTGTGTTTCAGTAAATTTGTATATATATCTTTTTTGACTCCTGCTTAAAATATCATTATCATTTTAATTTATCCTCCAAACTATTCATTCTTTCTCTATCCATCTCACCTTTCCACACTTAAAAAGACTGGCTATATTTGCCAGTACTGTAAACCAGTGTGGTGGCTGAATGTTTAAGCCATGTTGTGGCTATAGTAAAGGAACTGGGTTTGGTTTCTGTCTGTGCTGAATATTTTCAGTGTTTCTGTCTTCTTCCCTTCCTTTCTATTTTTTGAACGAATGCTACTTTGAGTTGAGTGTATGCTTTTTTTTAGAGTGTATTTGACTTAATCATAAAATATTATTTATATTGTGCTATATATTAATGGTTTTCTTATGATTTTTTTAAAAATAAGGTTACACCAACAATTCTCTTCATTTGGTCCAACATGTTGTTTGGCAAAACGATGGCTGCGTTCTCAGCTGTTGGACTCGTCACACATTCCAGATACTGTAATAGAGTTGCTTGTGTCCAGCTTGTTTTTGTGTTCAGAACCTTACGAACCTTTATTGCAGCCACAACCTATGTTCTTTAGGTTTCTGAGGTTCATGGCTAACACAGATTGGCAAACTCATCCAGTAGTACTTAACTTCAATTCTGAAATTGATGGTAAGTTTAAGCTTGTAGGTTAAATTTATAATCATCTTCAATGTGTTTTCTAATAAATTTTAATGACACTTGAAAGCTGACATGAAGGGGCCAGATGAGAAGTGTTGTAATTATTTATGGAATAGTTAGTTTATTTTCGTACCTCCATAAGTTTGCACCAATTTCTTCAAACAGCCATAACTGACAGCAGTAAATTAAAAACATATAAAGCTGATTTAAAAAATTGAATACTGGAAACTGAAACAGTGTTGCAAAAGCAATACTTATGATAGAAGTGCTACTATTATAGTCAATAATTAGATGATTACACATCATTCCAATGTTGGATCACTTAACTTGAATGTAAATGCTAAGTTTTGGGAGTGTTGTCTTAGGAAAAAGAGAAGAAGATAAGACAGATTAGAATAAGTCTTGGACTAATATGAAAAATATGACCTAACAATCATCCTTTAAGACAAGTGCTGGTCTCATTACTGTGATTCACAAACTGACTAAATAACAACAAGAAATATGAAAATTTAAAGTTTGTGGAAGATGGAATTGAAAATCATACAAATTATAGCTGAGCAAACATTGAAGTGTCACATCAAAGAAAAGTTGAATATTGTTACATTTTATTAAAATTTCGTGAGACCAATCTACTGACTAATATAGTACCAGGTGTATCCAAATGTAGTTATAAACGAAAACCTACATCTCCTTTTCTATGTATAATGAGGGATTTGGAACCTTTATTTATCTTGTTAGCTTTTAAACCAATAAGCTTTATAAGATAATTGGATGTTATATTTTGCATAATCACCCAAATTCACATAGTATAGGGCTTTTATAATGTACATATTTGCAAGAAAAAATTAATTCAGTAAATGTTGGTTTATTTAGAATCCGTGACACAATTTCAACATCAATCTGCAACACTTGCCTCAGTATCTGAAAACCCTCTACAAGCTGGGGTAATGGATTTTTGATCAATGAATGCACCAAGTATTAGTACCTAGATACAGTATTTGTTGTTGTGGTTTTCAGTACCAAGACTGGTCTGATGCAACCATCCATGCTAACCTATCTTGTGCAAACCTTTTCATTTCTGCATAACTAGCAGATCCCACAACCTCCATAGTCTCCTTAGCGTATTCCATCCTAACCTCCCTCTTCTGTTCTTACCGAACACATTTCCCTCTAATGCTAATTTTACGAGACCCTCATGTCTTGAAACGTGGCCTATTAATTTATCCCTTCTCTTGATCAACATCCTCCATATTGCACGCTTTACCCCTATTCTGTATAGAACTTCCTTGTCAGTTATCTGATTTACAGCATTCTTCTGAAGCACCACATTTCAAAAGGTTCTTTTCCTTTTTGCAACTCCTACCGTTAACGCTTCGATCCCATATAACGTCACGCTCCATACGAACATTTTTAGCAACGATTTCCTAATATTCACACTTCTATTACCCATAAGTTAATTCCTCCTCCGCAAAAGCCTTTCTTGCCTGTGCTATCCTACTCTTTATGTCTACTATACTTCTATTATTCCTAGTTATTACGCTGTCAAGTAGCAGAATTCCTTAACTGCTGTCAAAATATCCCTTCCCAATCTAACACCCTTTGTCATTCCACTGTTTCCGAAACTACACTCCATTACCTTGGTTTTACCTCTACTAATCCTCATATTGAACTCTTTCTCTAGGACCACGTTCATGCCATTTATTATGGTTTCCAAGTATTTTATTCCTGTCCTCTTCAAAATATGTACTAGTGTGTTCCAGTTCAAAGGCTTTTTCTAAATCTACAATTGCTATGAACTTTCTCGCTAGTGATTCTATCCACCCATCAGATTTTGAGCATTCTCCCATAGCACCACATTTCAGAGGCTTCTATTCTTTTCCTTTCTGAAACTCTTATTATTCATTCCCTTCCCAATCTAACACCATTTTTATCCACTGTTCCCCATCCTACACTCCATTACCTTGGTTTTACCTCCATTAATCCTCATATTGAACTCTCTAGGACCACGTTCATGCCATTTATGATGGTGTCCAAGTCTTCTTCTGACTCCTCTAAAGTAAAATATCAGCAAATTGTGGGGTTTATTTCACCTCCTTCCAGAATAATTCCTTTTCCATATTCTGTTTAAACTTTCTTCATTATTTTATTTATATTCACATAATAGTATTATAAAATCTATTTATTAATTTATATTAAAAATATTTTCTTATAATTTTTAGTTATACTTACTTTTAGAATTTGTCCATACTAAACTTTTAATTTATATAGTACTTGTCTCCTGAGATAGTTCCAAGGAAACAAGTGAAGCATTGTGTATATATTTTTTATTGAATTGTGACTGACAAGTTGATATTTTTCAAAATATAAAATTAGAATAGTGTTTTGGCTTAATATAATATCTTAATATTTACAAGAAGTGAAACTATATTCCAGACAAAAGATTTTTTATTTAAAATGAATGACCTACAGTATTTCCCAATTTTTCCACTTTCATGTATTCAGCATTTTAATTCTTTCACATGACTTCTGTTTCATAGTAAATAGGTTTTTACTTAGCCATGAATATTATTCATATTCTAAAAATATTTTACTTGTATCATTATTTTTAGATGAAGGGTTGGTTGCAATAGAGAAGCATTTTTATAGCATACGTTCTTCATTGCCAGCATTATTTGTTGCTACACCTTTTGACAAAATGAACTCTATTTGGACAAAGGATGCGCCATCGATCCAAATACTTATACGTATTGCTGTCTTAGCTACAGAAGCATTAAATATTCTTGAAAAATTTTCCCTATCAGACAATAGTATTGATTTTAAGGTTTGTGTACTAAATTTTCTTAATTAGATTAAGTATAATAAACTACCTTTATTAAATTTAAATTGACATTTTCAGACCATTTTCCGACCGTCTATGGAAATGTATGATGTGATTATATATTTGAATCCATCATTGAATCCACGACAGAACCAAATTATAGATGTGAAAGTTCATAAACCAATAAAAGTTATTAATCCATATAAGCCTCACCCAAAAGAAAAAATCCCAATTGTTGACTTTGACCCAGTGCAGTGCTATCTGCAAGAGTTAAGGGTAAGTTTTACAAATTATACTTCATTTGCTACAATTTCTTCAAATGTGAATTAGATAGTTAGACAATCTAATACTTTAACTTACAGAAGAAGTCTCTGTATAATTTATTGCCAGTAATTTACAAATAGTCTTGAGATTCATATTTTCACTCATTTATTACACTTTATTGCAGGATAATTTTAGCTCCTTTGCTCTTTTCTTCCATGATACATATGGTGGAGTGGTTATTGGAGTTTTATGGAAGCCTGACATTAAAGAAGAAAAGATTTTCAAGGTACATAATTTTTCTGTCTTACTTTAGATAAAACATGAAATCAAATTTAGCAAGACTGAAATGAGCAAGAAGAGCAGAAATATAAATTCTAATGCATATAAAATGCATAACTTTTAATTTTGTTTTCCTTGTAGAATATGTCATTTTTGTATTATCTGAATGATTAAATGTTTATATATCATTGAAATGTTTTAACATTAAAGAAAATCTAAAATCAGTACTTTGATATTGTTATAACAATATATATATATATATATATATATATATATATATACATATATATGGTATAAGTGACGAAGTCACGCATTTGATAATTGGATAGAAAGAAGGATAGAAATATATATATATATAATTAATGGGGAAAGGACAGAGAGATAGAAAGAAGATGACTTACATGAGGTTCATAGATGGTAGACACCTTGTGAGGTTTAGAGAACTTGAATTTTCGGAGGGAGGCACCGCCCCCTTCATCAGAAAGTTAGGAAGACATTTCCAGTGATCGGCTAGCCGACGACTGTACGTGTATATATATATATATATATGAGATAGGAAATGACATTGTCATGTTTAAAACAATTAATGGGGAAAGGACAGAGAGAAAGAAAGAAGATGACTTACCTGAGGTTCATAGATGGTAGGCACCTTGTGATATTTGGAGTTCTTTAAATTTTTGGTGGCACCACCCCCTTCATCAGAAAGTTAGGAAGACATTTCCAGTGAGGGTTTGGGAAGAGGTAAAGAATTGATTGGGGCTGGGGAGATTCATACTTAACCCCCATAAACATGCAAACACATCCACCTATTAACACATACATACTCAAAGTATATACTATATATGATCAATTGGGTGGGGGGGGGGGGGTGAAGGTTACTGTCTATAGGAAGCCTGGACTGCAAGATGTGTTGAAAGGACAGTTCCCGTAGATGGGACTCAGCTTCTGAAGAATCGGATGCTCTGGCTTTGAGGAGGGTTAGTGTGAAGCACTGGTTGAAATTATTAATGTTATGGCTCTGAGTATGGACATCTATAGAAATTGGATTTTTAAAACTTTGACTGTGCTACAGTGGCTGGCAATCTGTTCAGGGATGGGTCTCTTTGGCCAATGTAGAAAGCTGGGCAGAGTCTATAGTTTATTTTTTAGATAATATGCTAGGAGAGTCATTTTATGTTTTCCTTAATTCTGTAAGCGATGTTATTGGTGGGATTCTGGAAGTCTGTGGTGAGTGGAAGTCATGGCATCTTTTCCTACTGCAAGGCTTGCTGCCACTTGTTGGTGGGGTTGTGGTGTTTTCAGTGTGGGGCCAGAATGTTGTGGAGGTTGGGTGGGCACCTATAGGCGTCCATTGGACAGTTGGGTAGTATGGTAGGGAGTGTATTTTTAATGTTAGGTTGGATTTTAGTCCATTGTAGGTCAGGTGAAGAAAAGATCTCAGTTTATGTAGTCCAGGAAAGTAGCTAGTTACAAGGGGAAGACTACGTTCTGTTTCATGGTCCAGGGTGGGATCGACTGTTTGGGCAGTGGAAAGGGCAAGGGCTATTTGTTTGTGGAGGAGGTCTATGGGGCAGTTTCTGTGCTAGGTTGTAGGGGAGGGATCATTTGGTGTGTTCAGGGTGACAACTGGAAAAGTATAAGTGCTGTAGGGTTTTGTTTGGTTTTATGTGGACAGAAGTGGTAATTAGGTCTGAATTTAGGTTATGTCGACATCCAGGAAGGTGATGTTAATTGGGACTAGTTCTAAGTGAACTTGATGGGGAATATTGTGTTGAGGTTGTTTAAGAAATCAGTGACAGCATCCATAGCATGAAAATGTCATCTATGAACCAGAATCGGGTTAATGGTTTGAGTGGGTTAGAATTTAGATGTTACTGTTCCAGTTGCCTCATGAACAGGTTAACATAGGAAGGGGCCACCTGGGTGCCCATAGCAGTGCTGCTTATTTGGTGGTAAATTTTATTTTAAAGGAGATGAAGTTTCTGGTGAGGATGGACTGGCTGTGACAGGAAGTGGTTATGTGCCAACAGACAACTAGTGTGGGGGATGTTGGTGTATAGGGAGACAACCAGTGGTGTGTCCCATAGAAGTGGTTTGGGTAATTCATAGAGATGACTGAGAAAATGATTGGTGTCTTGAATGAAAGATGGGAGTTTTTCCACTATTGCTTGGTGGGGGTATTGTAACCAGCAACAATTGGCTGACCAGGGACCCCACCTTGGGGCTGAAATACTTCAGATGTTACATATTGAATGTCAGAATTGATCTCGCCTACTTTCATAATGCTGGAATCGACACAATGCTTGATTATTTTTGTTATTTTTATGTAATGCTCCTCTACCCCCACCTCTATGGATGCTACCCTCCCATGACATATAGGGTTAAATTATACATGAAAAACTACTTCAGGGGAACTATCAAACTCACTAACCCCAAGAAATATTTTCTTGCCACAAATATCTGCCATTTACACACACTTTAAATTTCTGTCCCCTCAACCCCTCCCCCCATGGCGGGTAGTAGAGTTTTACACTGACGAGCTTCTTTTCTCTTGTTTACAAAGTTTGGTCAAAATTTCTCCATGCAGTTAGTTTTGTATCAAATCGTGAGACATCTGTGGAGTAGTTATTAAACTGTCTTGATGATGGGACCTTTTTTGACCTTAAAGAGAGGAAGGAAGGAATGTAAGTCTTTGTAAGATGGATGGAAACCTTCTATGGGATGAACACTACAATTCACCAAAACTTAATTGCAGTCATATGAATGGTATAGGAATGCATATGGGACGGACATACTAACAAACATTAATTAATATATCTTTCATTTTATAGGTGGCGAACATAAAAGGAATGAGACCTGCCGATAAGAACTCTGAAAAGTTAGTTGTAAACATTGAAGCTTTTATTGAAGATTTTGGTGTTTTAGGAGCTGATTTGGTCACAAGAATATACACCAAGCCAAATAACTGATTTTACCCTTGTAAAGTCTAGATGTACAGTCTAGATTATATGCGTGTCAGGAAATGACATTGTCAACTTAATTAAAACAATTAATAAGGATAGGAAAGAGAGATATAAAATTGGTAACTTACCTGAGGTTCACGGATGGCAGGCACCATGTAGGGTTATTAATTATATATATAACATTTGAATAGGCACTGACAGTCTGGGAAGCAATAACCTCAAATTTTCAAGGATCTGAGTAACCTTCTTCAGGTCTGAATGCCGGCCTGTGGAAATGTCTTGAAATTCAGACAAACTGTTATGAAGGTGGAGGCTGAGTCCATAAAAAAATGACATTATTGCTTCCCAAGATGGTGACATGAAGTCATTGACTTACCTTCAATCAATAGTAGGCATCAACTGGCAGAGAAGTACCCAGAAGTGTTCAACTCCCTTCTTCAGACGGGGAACATTGATTGGTGTGACAACCAGCTGCTCAGAGGCACAGTGTCCAAACATTCTCTTTCTGAAGAAGGGTTCTGAAGCTCTCATTAATTTATAGTTTTTGTACCTCCCTTCCAGTCAGCACCTACTATCAATTAAGTCGAAAACTGTTTTCTGTGTCTCTTTCCTATCCAATTTAATTTATTATTTTGACTTTGTCTTTTTATTTTTTTCTTATATATAAAGTAGCAAAGGAACATAAAAATTAATTTAGACATAACATGTGTAAAAATTCTGATAATTCTTTATTGGACAGTTCAGATTATAAAATAGGAAAGAGGAGAGCTGTCATACCTAGCATTAAAATTGATGTTTTAAACTTTTTTGTAACAAAGTGTATTATGTCCTTCAAAAATTAACTTTTACTTGTATATATTGTAATTTTCTTGTACATTTCAATGTAAATATGAACTGATCATATGTATCTACTTAATCAGCTTATTATTTTTTTATTCCCATACTTTTATTGGCTCAGAGAATTTCTTTTAGTGGTCTATAGGTGTTCAATTTGATTCTTCAGTTTGACTATGTGATATACTTCAAAACACAGTTACACAAACATTCGTGCACAAGATACATACTTATAAGTGTGACACAACATTATCATTATTCACTGATCTTTTCATATAGTCTGCAACCGAATTTTTGAGGCAGTCTGAAGTCTCCAAACCTAAATAAATGTATTTTTATATTAGTTTTCAGTGTTCATTCAGCCATAATCATATATTGTGATAATACATTAAAAATACAGATTTAAAATGGATTTAATAAATTGCTAATCAAATTGAAAGAAAATAATAATTGTATTTAAAAATCACTTTCATAATACCTTTAATGAAGTATGTTTGAAGATTCCGTGCTGGACTCTCAACACACAGTGAAAGAAGCAAAGCTAATATGATGGACTTCAGAAACACAATTAACCCTCCTGAAAGCTGTTAAGCAAATTGATGTGGCAATGTTTCATAAATATTAAGTTTATTCATACAGTTTTATTGGTTCATAACATTCAAAGTTTATGGTTGGTAATGGATAAATATATGAAGTGGCATTTAACTTAATATATTAATAGGCACCAGTTATTTGGAAAAGGTACTTCTAATTTAGGGCATCTTCACACTATAGTCTAGTTTAGTCAAGTCTTCTGAGAGGCAAAGAATTCCCGTATGAATAGCACCTTCATTCTGGCGTAGTCACCTCTCCTCCCAGCCTTACCCTCAGCCCCTCTTCCCAACAAACCAGGGCACATGGACCATTTTTATACCTTACAGCAAATGGGTTTTAGTGTATATCAAGAACACAGACACTTCAGTTTTCACAAGTTCAAAAATATTTGAGATGATGATGTATTGATAATTGCAAAGTGTTTTAGCATGTTGGTTACTTCTGCAGAATTTTTCTAATGGATGTTATTCAGTAGCATTTTGTTTCATTTGTAGTGTATCCAACCATATTACAGTGTAATATTGTTATAAGACCCCAGGAGTTTTAAGTAGACTTCATTTAAATAAAATATTTTGTTTGGGATGATGTCATCAGATAGTGGAATGAATTTTAATGACATCTCAGAAGGATGCTTTTACAATGCTATGCCAAGGTCACATTACCAAAGTAGTTACTGGGAAAATGACAAGAGGACGTATCATAATGTAGGTCCTCCATCAGCATTTTATTCTCAAGATATATATGGGTTTAGTAGTCTAATTTAAAAAAAATAATGTTGTACCCCTAATGGGAACCAATTTTGAAAACTGGCAGAAATATAACCTCTGATTGATATAGTTATCCTGAACGTTTTTCAATAACTACAAAAGAAAGAAAATAGATGGCGATTACCGACTACTTTTGTTTTGGTTACACAGAACAAGGAAATTTGAGTCCTGTTCCAAAAAACATTAAATATTGTGGTGCTGTTGACCACTCGTCACACTTCAACTTCCTCTGTTTCAGAAGTAACCAAAAATAAGCCCAAATTAACAAGACTAAATAATATGTGGATGATGATAAATTATATGCCACTTATTATACAGTGGGAGCTATCTGCAAAAAAAGTGGCCAATGGTAACTTTTTATCATTTATTGAACATGACTGGAATAATTTGAAGAATAATAACACATTTTGAAAATAGCGGAGATTATGATTATTTAACACCCCAAACACTAAAATGATTTTTACAGAGTCTTTTCAAATAACTTTATGAATTCTCTTGAAAAATATAGACTGACAAGACAAGTGGACTACGACGATGTACACAATATAAAACTCAATATTACTGTGAATCATGTAATAATTTTTCTTTTTTGTATACATTAAAAAATAATCTTTCAAAAATGCTTTGACTGAGTCTTTAAAAAAGTTGATAAAGACACAGAATAATTTATGTATATTATTTAAAGAATAATTATTCACTTTATAATATTATGTATTCACATTACGATATGAGGAGTGGGTCTTTTATCCACAGAAAAAATTTATTTTTGAAGAACCACATTCCGCAAAAATAAAATTGAAAAAGCTTTTGAGAGTGGAGTGGCTATTAGAGACTTCAATTACCGCCTGAATGGAATTGTGTGACTCTATGCAAACCAGATGGGACAGGGCCCATCTGCTGACAACAGTCTTCAGGTAGGGAAGACTGCATCCCTTCCTGCCTCAAAGACAGGATTAGTAAGTCAAGACTATCTTTACCTCATCTGAACGATTACCATAGTCACAATGCAGTTAGCAGGTACATGCTCTGCTCTGCTGACTTTGATAGTCTGTGACTAAGAGACAGACTATTGCGTGAATGGGCCCGTAATGCTTAAAAATAAATATAGTGTGGAAAATTTTTTCTACTACTACTAAATTTGTCAGTTTATAGTTATGTATAATCATGCTTATAATTAATTTCTTACTATTTCAAAAGTTTTAAAATGGTAGGAGTAATCAATGGATCCACCCATGGTTTCCAATAAAATGAAGTGAACCAAATAAATGTTGTAACTCAATCTACTCAAGGGAATAAATGGTTTCCATCTTAGAAAAACATCAAATGATGCTGAAAAAAGTTGCAAAAACATTTATTTAGACACAAATGAAATAAAGTACTGGACTTTGCTTCTATCTAAATTAGTAACACACTGTCAAAGGTTCATGTAATTTATGTGCCAAACTTGTAAGATCTGAATATTTATTTACCAAATTTAACAAGTCTTCAATAGCTTATATTTTATCATAGAAATATTCACAAAAGGTGTGATTATTCATCATTATCATATTGTATATACAGTTTAAATATATCTGTGCTTATATATTTAAAAATAATTTATGGACTCACATCCATATCCAGCACTGCAGAAAAACAGAACACCTGTAAATGCAGCTGAGAACAGTGATTTATGTATTGCTGAATAAATTGCAGAAATCAGATGATTTTTATGGTACCAGGGCTGATAGAAAGGATTACTTGAATAAAGGACACCAATCATCACAACTGGAATTAGTATCCATCCAACAATAATAATATTCTGCAATGAAATATAACGTTTATTAAGTTTTGTAACTTTTTACACATAAAAACTATTTAACTATGGTTAAGGAAGTTCATAGTAAATATTTGCTTGACTATAAATAAAATAATCAACTTTCTATATAATGTTATTTTCATGAGTAAAGATCACTTCAACAGAAACTATGAGACTAGGAGAACTGATACATTCTGGGTAACAAATTGAAGAAAAATTCAGTTGAAATCCATCAATGCTTATGGTAAAACAGCTTTAATCAGTTTAATATCTGACTGCATTGAAATCAATAAAGAGTAAAATAGTTTTAATTAGTTTAATGTTCTACTGCTTTTAAATCAATAAGTAGTAAAACAGCCTACAAGTTAGAAAAAAATATACTGTATATATTTTACCATTTATTAAAACATTAATGGAAGCAAGAATATTTGATATGAAAAGTTACTAAGTACAATGCAGGCCAGCTTGCGATTTGCACGTGTTGAGGGAGGGGCGCAACATGCCTGGCGAGACGTTGTGTGGTCCGCAAGGGGAGAGAACAGTGGGCAGTGGGGTTGGGGAGTCCAGGCGAGAATGTCTTCATAGACGGAGGTACCGTGCATGGGTGGTCCGCGAATCCGTGCGGCCACGTGATAATAAATGGCTATGGAAACAACTCCCGAGTTAAAGAATTTTGAGTGTGTGAGCGGTGAATGAATGACCACGCCCTGTAGATTACCAACTTCATACTCTGAATAAACCTATTAAAATCATCTTTTGGTGTTTTTAAGAAAAAATACCTGGCGCCCTAAAGAATTATAAATCACGAATAAAGAGGAACGACAGATCTTCTACAATATATAACACTTAATAGGGAAAGGACAGAGAGATAGAAAGAAGGTGACTTACCTGAGGTTCATGGATGGTAGACACCTTGTGAGGTTTAGAGTACTTGAATTTTCGGAGGCACCGCCGTCAGCTAGCAGTTCACTGGAAATGTCTTCTTAACTTTCTGATGAAGGGGGCGGTGCCTCCGTAAATAGTTGGGCTCAAGAAAGGAAAAGTCAATTCTATCTGCTGGCAAGGTCATTGTGTCTGTTTTATTAAATGAATGTGTAATCATTTTCCTAGTAATTTTTATGAGAAAATGCCGTGAGTTCTGGACTAGGTGCTTGTGTAGGTGAGAATATACTATGTGTTAAATATTTTTTTAGGTTTTCATTCTCAAGTCAGATTAATGGCACAAAATTTGTAACTTATTTCTCGAGTTCACATTACTATTCTTAGAGATATAACTCACCTTTGATAAAGTTAATTTAGCTCTTTTGAATTTGAATAGTATGTAACCTGCAAAAGTGCCTAATACATACGGTGCAATGTTCATATAAGATGGAATATATGACATTATTACTGTAGGATCCTTAACCAGATTTATAACTGTCCTGCAATGCAATACACACATTACTTATCAGTTATACATTACATTGAACCAAATACAATTAAAATTTTGTTTGGAATAACTTTTAACATTTTTATGTAGCATATTGTTTCTTATTTGATAAAGTATATAAAAGTTAGAAGAGAAACACTTCAAAAATTTTTTGTCTACTAAGATGTAAGTATCAACTAAGTTTCTTCATTTGATAGAGATTGTCGCTAATTTTTTCTATTATAAACACTGAAAAGTTTTGATTTAATTGGGATACATAAATATAGTTAAGCTATGGAGAAATTTTCCATCTTAAAATTTGAATAAAGGTTTTACAATCACAATTAAAGGCTGAGCTAATTAATGTTGGACCTTTTGCAGCATGCTAAAGAGCTTTGCTAAACAATGTTAAGAATTCAAGGAAACAAATGACCAAAACATCTTAGCAAGGATGCACATTCAATGGAATATGGCCTATAAATATAGTACATTTCATTATTTTAATGTGCTAATTTTTCACAGAAAATAAAGATCAACATACTTTAAAGGTAAAATATATAAACTATTTCACAAGGTTATACTGCAACTTATTTTTAAGTTTCATAGACAAATGGTGATAACTTACAGTACAATAATTATGCCAAGAAATCTATTGGTTTCTAAAATAAGCACAGTAATGTAAAAAAAAAAGATATCTTACGAACATGGTACATTTATCTCTGGTATGTTAATAGGCAAAATTACTCTAAATACCCTCAAAGATTCAAATATACTACTGGTTCCTTGAGAGAGTAGAAAATACCACCACCACCACCATAATAGAGCCAAAAATACTGTCGATAACTTTAGAGTAAAACATACTCCTGGGACTGTAAGACAGAAAAAGTAAAATACTTCCAGAACAGTAAGAAATGAAAAATATTAATAGTACCTTGAGAGACACAAAATGTTCAATAAAAGCAGGTAATATTGAAATGAAATAAAATAAGTTGTGTGAGAAATATTAACAAAACTGTTATTTCCCTTTATTATTATTATTTATTGACCTTTCAAATGATGATGATCCTTCCTATAAAATGTACTACATATAAAAAAGGAATTTTGTTAATATGTCACACACACAGCATATTTTATTCCATTTCTACATTGACCTGCCCTTTTGAAAAACCCTATGGTCTAATATACTATAAGTGCTAGGGGTGTTTTACCTACCCACTGCTTGTTGTTCTGGATTGTAAGTAATATGTACAAAGTTTGATAGGATTTTCTCCAATTGTATATAGAACTTTGCTTCACCCCCAATTGTACAGCTGAACTACAACTTAACTGGAATGTTGAATTAAACTCAGTGACTTCCAAAACTCCCAGATTTAATGTATGCAATTTATGCATTATAATTATTCAATAAACGTTCACTCCTTTCTTCACCTACATTTTTTGCATGTCTGAATTAAACTGACAATTTCTATAACTCCATAGCAGACATCATTCTGTGTTGGTTTTGTATTAAATTTATGTAAAGCCATTTGACCCCCACCGTTGCAGGTGGTTCTCCTTCATTGCCATTACAGTTTGAAATTAGGCACTGACAGCTTCAAAAGTGATACTATCAAACTGAGCAAACCTGAAAACTGTATCACCAGTTTTAAATGTCATTTTAGAATGTTTTTAAAATGCCAATCCCCCGCCCCATATAAGTGCTTGTTATGTTTTGTAAGTAATATTGTACAGAGTTTGGTAGAAATTGCTCTACATATTTATGTTCACTCTCTTCTACCCCCACTATTAGGGGCTGAATGAATGCTTAACCAGTACATTGCATATTACATTTACAGTTAGTGACTTTCACAATCCCAGATTTTACATGAATCTATGGTGTTGAAATTATACATAATCAACATTACAAATTTTTTCCTTCCCTCAGGGATGTTAATTATGTCTTATCCTTACAGTATTTTTTCCAGATCACAAGGAATCTGTTCAAAATATGTTTAAATTTGTATGCAGTACGTACATTCAACATAGAATATATACTCAACATATATACTTAAAGTGAAAGGAAAATGATCTTTCAGTCAAAATTAACATTTGCCAAGACATGTTGAAGGTCTCTTGTCAACCAGCACTGCAAAATAATGTCAAATGGTGTATCTTTGTGGTGGTAAAGGAGAAATAAAAGTTTGCATTTTTTAATAGGCATTAGTTTATGAATTGAATCTCACATAATCTCAACTGCTATGGTGTGGACAAACACATTTTTCCATTCCTTAAAAGAAAAGAACATGCAAAACTATATATATATATACCTGAAAAAAACTGTGATATTGTTATCCTCCCAGCTGACAGGGGTTCCACCACTGTCGTCATGGATGCCGACAGTTACAGTTACACGACAGAGGCACTCCGCCAGCTGCAGGATGACAAAATCTACAAACTTGTCCCCACCGACCCCAACCCCTCCATTACCCATGTCTAGACTCATGGCCTTCTTCAAAAATTATCCTCAGCCTCGATCGAGCTCCTCACCCCAAAAAGCCCCAGAAAACCCACGTTTTACCTTCTCCCAAAAATACACAAACCTGGGGTCCCTGGCTGCCCAATTGTCACTGGTTACAATTCCCCTACTGAAAGGATTTCCGATTTGGTGGATGACTCCCTCCAGCCAATAGTGGAAAATCTCCCCTCATTCATCCAAGACACCAACCATTTTCTCCGTCGCCTCCGTGAATTACCCACACCACTCCCGCAGGACACACTACTGGTTACCGTAGATGTTGTCTCCCTATACACCAATATCCCACACACCAGTGGCCTGTCGGCACTCGAACACTTCCTGTCTCGCAGGCCTCCAAATTCCCTCCCAAACACCCACTTTTTGATATCACTGACCCAGTTTGTCCTCACCAGAAACTTCTTCACCTTCCAAGACAAAATTTACCACCAAATCAGCGGCACTGCCATGGGCACCCGGATGGCCCCTTCCTATGCCAACCTGTTTATGGGTCAACTGGAACAACAACATCTAAATTCCTCTCCACTGAAACCCTTAACCTGGTTCCGGTTCATAGATGACATCTTCATGCTACGGACGCACGGACATGATGCCCTCTCAGACTTCCTCAATGACCTCAACACTAAATTCCGCGTCAAGTTCACTTGGAACTATTCCCCGACCAACATCACCTTCCTCGATGTGGACATCCAACTAAATTCAGGCCTCATTACCACCTCTGTCCACATAAAACCAACTAACACCCTTCAGTACCTCCACTTTTCCAGTTGCCACCCTGAACATACCAAACGATCCCTCCCCTATGGTCTTGCCCTTAGGGGAGCCTGCATATGCTCTACTTTGGACAGCCTGGTGTCCTACACCGATCGAATATTCAATGCCTTCCGGAACAGAAATTACCCCACAGACCTCCTCCAAAAGCAAATTACCCATGCACTCTCCACCTCCCAAATAGTCAGTCCCACCCCTAACCATCATACACCTCTAACCACTACCTACTTCCCCTGACTACGTAAACTGAACTCTTTCCTCCGCCTTGCCTACACTGGACTACAATCCAACCCGGACATGAAGAACATCCTCCCGACCATACTACCCACCTGTCCAGGGGCTGCCTTTAGGCGCCCACCCAACCTTCGTAATATCCTGATCAGACCCTACAAACCACACACACCCCCAATTGGTTGCAGACTGTGTGGCAGAAACAGATGCCATGTCTGCCCAATACTCCCACCTACCACGACCTTCCAGAGCCCCACCAACAGCACTACCTACAAAATTAGGGAAAACATAACCTGTCTGTCCTCCCACACTATCTACAAAATAAACTGCACACTCTGCCCAGCCTTTTACATCGGTCAGGCCAAGAGACCCCTCCCCGAACGGATTGCCAACCACCGCAGCACAGTAAAACTCCTCAAAACCAAATTCCCCATAGCCGCCCATGCCCATAGCCACAACACCAACAACTTCAACCAGTGCTTCACACTGACTCCCCTCAAAGCCCTACCTCCTGACTCATCAGAAGCTGAACTCCATCTGTGGGAACTTTCATGTCAGCATGTCCTACAGTCCAGACAAAGCCCTGGACTCAACATCCTATAACTCTTTATCTCCAACCTTCCCCCCCCCCCCCCAAAGCACGAGTCCATTGGAATTGTACATACAATAAAACCTTCTGTGTGTGTGTATACCTTGCCTTTTGTTTGAATGAATGTGTGTCAAGAGAGGGGGGTGTTAGTATGCATCTCCCCAACCCCCAATAAGTCCTTGCCTCTTCCCAGACCCTTATTGAGAGAGAAAGTTGGTGACCTGGTGGGATCAATTGTTTACGACCTAAGTTAGCAGAGCATCAAATTTTGGCTGCTCAGTCGTCGGCTAGCCGATCACTGGAAATGTCTTCCTAACTTTCTGATGAAGGGGGCGGTGCCTCCGAAAATTCAAGTTCTCTAAACCTCACAAGGTGTCTACCATCTATGAACCTCAGGTAAGTCATCGTCTTTCTATCTCTCTGTCCTTTCCCCATTAATTGTTTATATATATAATAATATATAATATTTGGGAGAAAGGCAGGAAATTCGCTCTTTAAACCATATGTACGGCATGGAATCATGCACAAGGAAATACATATGTCAAGCGTAGAAGGGAATGGAAGAAGGAAGAAAGACTGAAAAAATTCGATGTGGCCAGGACTCGAACCTGGGTGCACGAAACAACAGTGCATCACCCCTAGAGCCGGGGCGTGCGTCTATCCACTCCGCCACCACATCGAGTACGACCAACCGAACATTTTCAGTCTATATATATTAGGTTTTCAAGTTAGGATGGATAGAGAAGAGGGATGGAAGAATTAGGAGCATCCGTTAAGGATAAATTAAATAGGGGTGATGCACTGTTGTTTCGTGCACCCAGGTTCGAGTCCTGGCCACATCGAATTTTTTCAGTCTTTCTTCCTTCTTCCATTCCTTCTACGCTTGACGTATGTATTTCCTTGTGCATGATTCCATGCCGTACATATGATTTAAAGAGCGAATTTCCTGCCTTTCTCCCAAATATTTCTATATATATATATATATGTTCTATATAACTTATTATTACTTCAAAGGTCCTACAAACTTAGTGTGATGTAGTGTTAAAGATCTAGATCAATTTATTTTGGTGACAATACTTACTCTGGCACATGGATTGGAATTGGATCCAATTTGTACAAAAGTGTAATTACAAAGGGTATAACACTTGCAAATATCATGAAAATCATAAATATATATTTTGAAATCTTTGGCATATACCAGCAGAACATCAGCAGTAGTAGGCATATTATAAACAACTGAGTATCTGCAGACAAATACCATGTATGCCGCATACATATCTTTAAATAAAAATAAAAATTATTGTAACAAATGTAAATATACTCTAAATTAATTGTTAAATCTTTGATTTTTTAAATTTTAATTAAGACATTCATATTAAATCATTTATTTAAATTAGTTGTCAAATGTCTTTTGTATTATTTATCATTGAGCACAAATTAGTAGTGATGAATACCTGCTTTAAGAATCATGAAAGAAGACTCTACACTCGAAAGAAGCCAGGGGGCACAGGCGGGAACCAATTAGACTATATGATGGTGAGACAGAGATATAGGAATCAGGTTCTGGACTGCAAGACGTACGCAGGAGTGAATATAAACTCCGACTATTATCTGGTGAATATGAAATGCAGGCTAAAAATGAAGAAACTCATGAAAGGAATAAAAACAAAAAGATGGGAATTAGAGAAACTGAAACAACAAAAGGTGCTTCAGATGTTCAAAGTAGATATCAAGAGTAGATTAATAGAGACAGGAGAAAGAAACAATATAGAAGAGAAATGGGCTCTATTGAAGGAAGAAATGACTAGAACAGCCAAAGAAAAATTAGGAAGAGTATCTTAAACCAATAGGAAAGGGTGAATAACACAAAAAATAATAAAAATGATTGATGAAAGGTGTAAATATAAAAATGTGAGAGATGAAAATGGTAAAGAGCAGTACAGATGCTTGAAGAATGAGATAAGAAGGCATGGGTACAAGAGAAATGGAAAGCAGTTGAAGATTTCATTGTGAAAGTGAAAATAGATGCAGTTTATAGGATAATAAAAGAAACATTCGGAGAGAGGAAAAATATTAGCAAGACAGCACAGGACAATTAGTTTAGTAACTTATGCATGCAAAATATTAACAAAAATAGTATGTAGGAGAATGGAATGTTAACTAGAATGCGAGTTAGGAGGGGATCAGTTTGGTTTTAGGAAGAATGTAGTGACAAGAGAAGCAATACTGACTTTGCATCTAAGTTTAGAAGATGGTAAGAAAAAACCAGTATACATTCATGGCATTTGTAGATTTAGAAAAAGTGTTTTATAATGTGAACTGGAACACAGCTAAGCATTTTGAATAGTATAGGAATAAAATATCAAGTAAGAAGGCTTATACATAACCTCTACAGAATTCAGTCAGCAGTAATTAGAATTGAAGATCAAAAAAGAAAGCAGAAATCAAGAAAAGTGAAAGACAAGGATGCAGTCTGTCACCCATGCTGTTTAACTTGAATATAGAGCAGGTGATGAAGAAAGTTAAAACATAATATGGAAAAGGAATCATACTGCAAGGAGAAGAAACAAAAACCCTACGCTTTGCTGATGGCATTGTAGTATTAGGCGAGTCAGAAGAAGACTTGGGAACCATAAATGGCATGAAAATGGTCCTGGAGAAAGAGAAAATATGAGGATTAATAGAGGAAAAACCAAGGTATGGAGTGTAAGTTGGGAAACTGTAGAAAAACAAAGGGTGGTTGATTGGGAGGGGATATTTTGAAGGAAGTTAAGGAATTCTGCTGCTTGGGCAGCGTAATAATTAAGAATGGTAGAAGTATTGTAGACATAAAGAGTAGGATAGCACAAGCAAGGAAGGCTTTCACAAAAAAGATGAATTTACTTATGGGTAATATAAGTGTGAACATAAGAAATCGTTGCTAAAAATATTCATATGGAGTGTGGTGTTATATGGGCATGAAACATGGATGGTAGGAGTTGCACAAAGGAAAAGAATAGAAGCCTTTGAAATGTGGTGCTATATGAGAATGATGAAAGTCAGATGGGTGGATAGAATTACTAATGAGGAAGTTCTGAAGAGAATAGGAGAAGAGTGAACAATATGAAGGATATTGATCAAGAGAAAGGATAGATTAATAGGTCAAGTTTTAAGATATGAGGATCTTTTAAAATTAGCATTAGAGGGAAGCATGTGGGTAAGATCAGAAGAGAGAATATGTTAAGCAGATTAATAGGCCACATTTTGGGACAGGAGGAACTTGTAAAATTAGCATTATATGGAAGTGTGTGAGGAAGAACAGAAGAGGGAGGACAAGAATGAAATATACCAATCAATTTAGGGAGGCTGTGGAATGTGCTAGTTATGTAGAAATGAAAAGGCTTGCACAAGATAGGTTAGCATGGAGGGTTGCATCAAACCAGTCTTAGGATTGAATACCACAACAAAAACATGTCTTTTGTTTTTATCATTGTCCAAATATAAAATTTATAGGTTGAAACATAGAATTTGAATACATAATTTTCAACCGAAAAAACAGTTAATTATAGTATTTATTAACCTAACAATATTAAAAGCAAATAAAAACTTGGAATTTACTTAATATTTAAACTGTATTATTCTCATTAGTCGTAATTCATTAAAAAAATAACTAGATTTACCATTTTATTAAAGTTTACTTACTTCTTGTCTACCAAAGCCTATGTTGTTTAAGAAAAGAATAACCATCCACCAGTCATTCTGGCAAGCATTTGTCTCGGTTAGAACAATTTGAGGCCATAAAGGACCATGGCCTATGTATTTCATAATAGTTACTGTGAATGCAACCATAATTATTAAAGATGGTGCCAACCTGCAATTAAGAAATAGCATATTGTTGCAAAAAAAGTATTTTATTCAACATAAGTTAAACTGTTATTATGTTCTATTAGTATAAGGCATATTTGATTTTAAAGGAAAAATATTTTCTAAAAATTTATTTGTTGCAGTCTCAGAAAATAGAACAATCTTTTATTGTTAAGTTTGTTGAATAAAATAGATTAAGTTTTTAGTATGATTAAAAGGATAAATGAGATGTGATAACAGAAATAATTCCAATCTTGGTCAATTAAGTTGGTACAATGTATGAAGCATTGAAATGAGCCATCTAAAAATATCAGAACAGTCCATTTGTATCATTTATGACCTGAAAAATAGTACCGTTGTGTAAAATTTATTGTAATTAGAAAAATTACCTGTTGTTTGTTGGTTGCAATATTCATTATGCATTGCATGACCGTACTGAAATTGTCAATGTTCATGCTTTTTGCTAAATCTGTGCATTAAAACTAGACGTTTCAATGGAAAACCTTCATCAGTCAGTAAAATACATTGTTAACCTATCTGTAAAAATTTGCAGTACCATTGCCTTTTGTTTTGCTCTTTAGGTAATTTTCAGTCTATCCTTCGCATTAAGTTAATGGGAAATTTGGTATGGTACACAAAAAGAGATACGATTCTTCAATCGCTGGTTGAATTAGCACATAGAGTTTCTTTTATCTTCATCAGTTTAGGTCCTGGTATTGCCTCTTCTGCCATGTGTTGTAAGTTCTATTTGGCATTTTCTGCCTAGCATCATTATAGTCAAAAACGTAATGTGTGTAACATTTTGTGCTTCCTATGAATTCTGTGACAAATCCCTTTACAGCTGTATGGTTTGAAACAACAGACTCTCTATGCTGTGGTATACTGTGAATTCCACTTCAACATCAACACTTATTATAATGTCTCAGAAAAAATATGTATAAATTAAAAATTAAAAAAATTGTTTTAATCAGGTGTTCTAAGGAAATATACATGATCTGTTGTTTGTGAGTTCATCTATTATTCTATATGGCTGTAACTAAGTAGATTTGTTGATATTCTTAACTTATCAAACCACCTACCACTTACTTTAAATTATTCACATTTTGTACTTGTTCTGGTCATTTGTTTCAACCACAATGTAACTAACAGCTTCCTCACAAATGATTGGTCCATTTATACTACCTCCTGATAATTATTTTTCACTAATCCACATAATTTGTAATATCATGTTAAACCTTTGTTTCACAGCCATGTTAGCCATTATTGTCTCTTTGTATTTTATAATATTGCACTTGTTGCTTTTGCAAAATTGTATTACCTTGCAATATCAGGATGTGAACACCATAATCATGTTTAGCAATAATTTCCTTCATCACTTTCATTTCATGATCAGCATTTTTACTTGTTTATTGGATATAAGAAACAAAAACATAAACAGAACTTCACTGACTCAGGGCATTTAAGGGTTAGCCTGTGCTTTATACAGTACATGTGTATTAGGAATTGTATGGTATGTGGCCACTACTGTAAACTCAATAGAAGAACATTTTACCAATTTTTCTCTTCATAATTAAAGAAATGTAAATAGAGAAAGGTCAAAAGTGAAAAGGAGTAGAGGGTAGTTCACAGGTTTGTGCCTTGATTATAATGAGATCAAAAAATTTTTTTTTTCACATTATAGTAAGACAGAACTGTAACATGGATTCATAAATTAAAGTGGTGTTCATTACCTGAATTGTTGTTTTAAGGAAAAATGACTGTCAGATTATAATACCACAAATGTGTGGAATATACATGTTCTATATTTGGAGAAGTGTTTAAAATATAATGTAGTGGTTTGAAAATACTATGCAAGCAATTATTTTCAGTGGAATATATTGAACAAGGAATTTGGCTAAGATTCACTAGACTGGTATGCCAATGAGACAAATAGTTGACTCTATAAGAAGTTTGACATATATCCTATCTAAATATTTTAATAAATCTCGCACTGCATTCAGGAATAACAATCAATATGATATCAAAAAAGCAATCGAGCTTAAATAAATATTGAAACCCATGAAATTAAAGGAGGAGGAGCTGGTCTTCTATATTTTTGATGTAAAGTCTCTTTACAGACACACCATTGAAGATGATATATAAAATCATAGAGCATAATTGTGAAATGATCAAAACTTACACATCGTAAAGAGTAAGTATGTTTATCTTGAAGCCTTAAAATTGTGTTTAGAAAATTAATATTTAATGTACAACGGTGAAACTTACAAGCAGACCTTCAGAGTTGCTATGGGCAGATGTCTTTCGGTAAATATTTCTGGCATTTTTATGAAATATGCCATGAAGATGATGAAAATTAATCCATTGTTAATTGTAAAGTATGTTGACGATATACTGACTGCTTTAGAAAAGGATAAGGTAGCTTTGTGAGAAATCATTAAATAGTGTTTACTACAGAATTGGAAGAAAGTGGCAGGATTAATTTTTTAGACTTAACTCTGTTGAGGATAGTCAGACAGATTCATTCTTGCTGTAGTGTTGATGTTAAATTATGAGTCAATACACCCTTACAGTATAACTATAATACTGCCTATAATTTAGTGCACTGAACAATAAATAGTGCAGATACAGGTTTATACCATAGTAGACGAAAACTGTTATGCCAAAAGATTGTTAAATGAAATTTGGGGAACACGTTTGAAGAGGTTTCAGGACAAAGTTAATGAGGAATTTGTAAATGTTGTAGATACAGTAGATAAGATTGTTTCAGGTGTAACAGAAGAAAATATTACTAAGAAAGGGGGGAGGGGGGGAGGATTTATAAATATTTCAAGTTGATAGAAGGTGGTGAGAGTAATATTGAAAAAACTCAAGCAGGATTAGATATAAATTGTGATATAATGGATAAAGTGTTTTTAGACTATAGGAGTAGAGCATACATAAGAGGTCTTACAGAAAGAATTGATATCTTATTCCAGAGGCATGGATTCAAATAAATAAAACTTGTGTACTGACCTATTATTAAAATGAATTGTTATGTTAATAGCATGGAGGACAAAGTACAAGTTTTTAAACAGGATCACATTATATACAGAACAGAGTGCAAAAACTGTGCTCTAAAAGTATACAGAGCATACTGAAATGGGTTTGTAAGTGAGGATATACTGCTACAGAAGTAACCTAAAAAGTAACTCATGGTCCAATAAGCATATAAGATAGATTTTTATCATATTGACATATTACACAAAGAAAGAAATGTTTGAAAAAGGCGAGTATTGGAAGGAATTCACATCACCCAACATCAAGACAGCATTATGAATTTAATAAATGAAACCAATCTTGTTAGGCTCAGGTAGATTCAAATACACATACAAATGGTTAACCCAATACATTACATTTGGATAGATTTAATAATGAAATAATACCCAAATTTTTGTAACTTATTGAAGGGCCATTCAGAGGCAAGTGGTGAATGGAGGGTATGAGAAGAATGCTGAGGGAGATATCATTTGTCTGATCATTTTGACATAATTGAAGTATATTGATGTTTGGTTTAGACACCATTAGTATTGTTGTTGTTGTTGTGGTAATCAGGTCTAAGACCATTCTGATGCAACCCTCCATGCTAACCTATCCTGTGCAAGCCTTTTCATTTCTACATAGCCACCACATTCCACATCCTTCCTAATCTGCTCCCTCTTCTGTTCTTACCCCACTCACTTCCCTCTAATAATAATTTGACAAGACCTAATAATCTATCACTTTTCTTGGACAAAATCCTTCAAATTGTTCTCTCTCCTCCTATTCTCCTTAGAACTTCCTGGTTAGTTACCCTATCGAATCATCTGCTTTTCAGCATTCCCCTATAGCAACCATTAGCATATGAACAGGTAATTTGATGTTCTTCTTTTTGAGATTCACTTTCTTGGTTTTCTACATTATGCTTTTAGATGGATGTATGTGCATATTAAGAATGATGATATTGTATTTTAACCTGAAAATGACCATAACGCTCTAAGCTCGTAATTTTGACAAATATATTGTTGTTTTTTAAATGTGAGGACTATGTTGGTATCCAATCATTTAACATAATATATAGGTATAATAATAATAATCAAAATATAGTGTTGAATATTATAGTAATCTTAGCAATAATAATAACTCTAATGATAAATGATAGTGGTGATAAAATGTAGAATTACACACAGAGATTGAATCAACCTCATAAGTCTTTTTGGAAAAGTAGAAAATATTTATGTATGATAGTATATAAGTACTGATACATAATTTGAAGCACTACCATGATTTTGTTTGTACTCATTTGGAATAGACTATAATATGAAAACTCATTGTCATTTTAATAAGTATTTATTGGAATTTTCATTATTTACCTGAGATATCTCTGCAGGATAATACAAAAGTAACTGGAAATTTGAAAGGCTTTTCCATCTGCCTCAAATTTATGTAATAATGTGTGGCTCATAAGAAAACCACTTATCACAAAGAAAGCACAAATCACAACATTACCTCCAATAAAGGGTGTGAGTAACACATTTTCATAGCTCTATAACACATAATATGAAAACAAGTAAATTAATTAATATTGTTGATTGCTTAAAACTGAAAGTGGGGGCTAAATGGGTGTAAATTATAAATGAAACATCCTTGATTTCCATCTGGGTTAAATACTTTTTAATATAATCAAAATATGTATTAATATAGTGTAATAAGGAATATTAGTTAACATGCAACATCAGTAAACAACCGAATGAAACAAGTTGCAGCATCTACATACCAGTACTATATTCCTACAACACTGAGTCTGAATGGAAATTAGAGAATGTTTTATTTATTTATTTATTTAAAACAATGTTATGGATAGATATTTGCAGACTGTGAAATCTTAACTTATCTTAAACACTAACCAAGTGACTAGATTTCCAGATTTCACCCTCTGTGACTTTTGGTATGATAAAGGAGTGCATGTATATAACAAAAGTGAGTGACTTATTAGTACTCAAGGACCAGAATAAAAGGTGTGATATCCAACATTTCCCTAGCAATATGTGTTTTGGCTCTAAATGGTACTGCTGAATATTAGTTTGAGTGCATTAATCATGCAGGTGGTCAGGTTAAGTCTCTGTATAATAAATCTCTGAGTAAATGTTTTTCTCTCAAATAGTGTTCAAATAAATTTTCTTGCCCTGTATTTGCCCTTGTAAAAACAAAAATAATTTTACTTGGATAAGAAAGCAGAAAATGTATTCTCACCTTTTCTATGTCATTTGGATTGTCAAGTGGGCCAAGAATGGAGAAATACAGAACATGGTTCAAAACAACAAGAAATGTTAAGATGACTCTAAGGCCATGAATAAATGTTAATTCAGAATGACATGTCTCCAATAATTTACTGAAGTTCTTCTTAATGGAAAAAGCAAGCATCAGTCTCATACCTGCTAAAAGAGGAAACAAATTAATATATATTTGACAAATTAAGATATCAACCATAAATTATGTTCTGGAATGTGAGTTTTGATGCCTCATCAAGTACTCCAATTTCAGGCTATTCCAAGACACATTAATATTATAATGAGATATTTATTTTAATAATTATAAAATATTTATAATTAGCAGTCCAAATTTGGCCATTTGATTCTTGATATATATATATATATATATATATATTTTGTAACATGAAAAGTTACACTTAACAATGCAGGCCAGCTTGCGAGCTGCAATTGTTGAGGAACTGACGCAACCCGGGCCAACAATGTGGTCTGGCGAGACGTTGGGGTGATTGGAGAAGCAGGTTGTGTCGGCGGGACGACGAGAGAATGACCACACCCTGCAGATGTAATTTTTTCTCATGCTCTGATTGAAATTAAAAACTATTAAATTCAATTTTTGGTATTTTTTTATGAAAAATACCTGGCGCCCTAAAGAAATAAGAAATCCTCGAATACGGAGGAACGACGGATCAGCTACAATATATATATATATGAGATAGGAAATGACATTGTCATGTTTATAAAACAATTAACGGTCGTCGGCTAGCCGATCACTGGAAATGTCTTCCTAACTTTCTGATGAAGGGGGCGGTGCCTCCGAAAATTCAAGTTCTCTAATATATATATATATATATATATATTATATATATATATCAAATAGGGAAATATTTTAGTTTTAGAAAAAGTGTTTAATTTTTGTCTGAATAAAGACATATTTTTCTGATAATGCTTCTTCAAAGTGACAGTCTTCCTACTTAGTAATCTGAAATTCATCTTTAAAAAATACAGCTATGTATCAATTTTAACTTTTATGTTTTTAAATAATTAAATTATAAAATTCAAATAAATAATTATTTGATTGATTTAAACAAAGTCAAGGTTGTAACTTACTATGTTAAAATTAACATCTGTGGTACATGGTAACATGGGAAATGACCTTACTTAACAGGCAAACCTTAAACTTTAGAAGTGATATTAAAGAGATGATAAGCTTTCATTGAAACATTGGTGTTTATAAATTCTTTAATTTGTTTACTCTGATTTTTAAGGCTTATCTGTTAAATTAAGTTATATCTCTTGCTATTACTTAATTACTTATACATATAGATTGCCTTTGTGTGGCATAAATGATATTTTGAGACTTTTAATGAATTTACTATACTTTTACTTTCTTATTTTGTTCAAGGAAACCTATTTAAACTACCTTTAGAATCTTTCTGCTTTTCAGTTATAGTTTTTTCCATAACAGATCCTGTGATGACTAGAGATAAAATCACTGCAATAACACATCTGTAAAAGAGTGAAATCTTAAAATGAAGTATAACATTATCATATTATTATAAGGTAACAGTAAGGACATGATGACAAATTATGCTCACAATTGATAAGGACAGGAAAGAGAGAAATAAATATGGTGGCTTGCCTGAAGTTTAAAGATGGCAGTCACCCTTGTAGATCATAGGTATTCTTCAAATATTTAAAGGTGGATTGGGAGATATGGAATAGAGAGAAAGTTGTGTGATAGGGTCTATTGTTTAACAGCAAAAGTTATCTGCACAGCAATTTGACTCCTCAGTTTACAGCTGACTGTCAATTGGAATGTCATTCCTAACTTTCTGAAGAAGAGTCATTGCCACCAAAAATTCATAACCCCGCTCTTATCATGGTAATTGCCAGCTTTACATTTCAGGTAAGCCACCACCTTTCTATCTCTCTTTCCTGTCTTTATTAATTGTTTTAATTATTTTGATAATGTCATTTCAACAGCTGGCTGTCACTTGGAATGCTATTCCTTATCTACTGATGAAGGGGGCAGTTGCCTCTGAAAAATTAACTCTAGACTCAGCATGGTGACTGTCAACTTTCCACTTCAGATAAGCTACCACCTTTCTATCTCTCTTTCCTGGCCCTTCTATCTACATATATAATTAATAAGGACAGGAAAGAGTGAGAGAATTTTGGTGGCTTACCTGAAGTGTAAAGCTGGCAAATGCCACGATTCTTGAACTACCTCATTTATCATAAGATAGGAAAAGCTTTCCAAGTGACAGCTAGTTACTAGATGAAGTCCACAAATGTAGGCAAAATGTTGTAATTAAATTGAATAAATACCAATTAATTTTTTATGCCAAATGGGCCATATTTTTTATTATTAAAGCATATATATACATATATTTTACTCACAAAAAAATTATATCAGCAGTATCTAAATTAATTTCATTTTTATCCTGACAATTGGCTGCATTCATTGTAACATTGATCTTCACCCCTATTTCTTCTGCAGCCAATTGGAGATCTTCCTCAAGCCCAGAAATTGCCATAGAAAGATTAGCCTTGTAGGGTATACAGAACCCACAAGATAGTACATCACGACGAAACTTAGCTTTGTTATTTTTTGCATTCTTGTTTAGAAAATAATGTTTTTATGATGGCAATACAGAAAAACAAGAGAAATTATAAAGATTTGTTCTCAAATATGACATATTCAAATGTAAATTTTTACAAGCTGTTTAATTATATCTTTCTCATATATGCAAGTGTCATAAAATATTAATTGTATAGTTATAAATATATATATAAATGAAATTAGAGCTTAAGGTGTTAAGAGTTTAAGTGAATGAATACATTAATTTTAATATTAAGTCAGCTCTTTGATAAATTCCATAAATATGCAACCATGTATTATATTAATACAATCATATTATAGATTATAATTTTAAGTCAACTCTGTTGCAACCATTTACTGATCAGTTGTTAGTTAGATAAACATTCAATGTTTATTGAGTAACTATGTATGAAATATAAATTATGTTTTATATATGTAAAGTGAGTAATGATGTGACATTGTGAAAATAATCGGTAATGAAAAGGTATTACATTTGACACACAATTAGGACAGGGGGAAGTTTTTCAAATTTTCGGAGGCATAAGGTTATTTCTTCAGGAATGACACATTACATGCCTGGCTGGCATAAGGTGCAGTAAGATTCTTGAAAAGGAAATTTTTTAAAGTACTTCCTTGTGTCTTGAATGGAGATGTCATAATTAAATTTCAGGTAAGCCACCACCTTTCTCTCCTTCCTTTCTATTCTAATTATATAACAAAGGGTGTTAGATTGGGAAGGGATATTTTGATGGAAGTTAAGGAATTCTGCTACTTAGGAAGTGTAATAAGTAGGGACGGTAGAAGTATAGTAGACATAAACAATAGGTTAACACAGGCAAGGAAGGCTATCGCGAAAAAGAGGAGTTTATTTATGGGTAATATAAGTGAGAATATTAGGAAATTGTTTCTAAAAATGTCGTATTGAGCGTAGCATTATATGGGTACGAAAAAAATATATATATAATACGGCCAAAGTCTGAAGTTCAGCCACTTCGTACTTTGACCAATAGGTGTGGCCAATGTGCGATTTAATTCAAATAGCCAGTCTATATCCTAATTTAGCCGGCCATTTCACAAATTGGCTAGAAATCCCTGACCAATATGTGATTTGCTGACACAAGGCTGTCTGCTCATATTTTAAAAATAAAGTTATATGTAGAATTTGATGATAGACAGTTCATACAATACATTTAAAATAGTATCCCAGCTATTTGTTTCTTTGAATAATTATGATTCCAATGTTAAAACATGAAACCCAGTTAATTATAACTACAGTTATTAAAAACAACTCTTTTAATAATCTCTAAATGTAATAGATTTGCTGCCAGACAGCCTTACATCAGCACATTGAACCATACATTGGCTATTACATGAAGTGGCCAGCGAATTTGTGAAGTGGCCGACATCAGACTTTGGCCATAATGTATACAATTAATAAGGACAAGAAAGAGAAAGAGAATTGGTGGCATACCTGAAGTACACAGTTAGTAGGCACCATGTTCAATGTGGAGTTCTTAAATTTTTCATCAGAAGATTAGGAAAAACATTCCAAGTGATTGACAGTCATTCACATATATGTGAACTATTAATCAGAAAAAATAATGGATTTTGTTCTAGAACAGAAGAAATGTTTTGAAATGAAGCTTAGCCATGTGGGCTATAAAACTGAATTAAAGGTTCAGGATGGAAAATCTTGACTGGGCCAGGCCAATGGACTCTGCTTTTTGTATTAATTGCTTAAATTCTCCAGACTAATAAATATTAGTATTCAAATAAATTATGCATTAGAATGTTAATCACTTGTATATTATTCCAAATTGTTGAAGTGTTCTTTCCAGCAGAAAATTGTATATCTACAAGGCAGTACTGCTGTTGAAAATTTTCTATGCATTCATGGAAGTCGCCAAGTTGATACCTGGGACCAGATAATATTGTTTTTGCGGAATATCCACCTAAACAAACAATATAAGTAAAATAAGTAGTTATTTGTGAAAAGAAAAATAATTTCTATTCTGTAATTGTCCAGACTAAATAATGATTTAATAACATACCAAATTTAAAAAATTGTATATATTAAATGAAGTGTGAAATTTTATGATATCATGCTGTGACATAGTTCAGTTTATGCTCAGATATGATCTTAAGAATAAAGGGTCATTACATGTCAAATGATAATTGAGCTATGAACAATGACCTTTATTATTTTACACAGTTTCATTTGGGATAAAGGGTTACTTATTTCAAAATTTCATGACTAAATGAATAAAAAGATGGCTAATAAGTCAGCAAATAATTTTATTTAATTATTTAAATTATTCAAATACTATGTTTCATCCAGCTTGTGAGCTTCTTCAGGTAAATTATTAAATGGATGAACTATTTACATTAGAGTAATTTTGTGTCACGGACAGTATCCTGTGATGATTATGGCCAAAAAGATTGTAAATTGTTCATCCATTTAATGAGTTACCCACAAATTTGGATGAAACATTGTATTTGTATTAATTAAATAGTAATAAATTTATTTGCTGACTTATTGGCTGTCTTTTTATTTATTTTAAACTTAAAGTTACAAAATTTTGTATAAAATTTCTTGAGATTTGGAGAGGGTCGAGTGGGAATCCTTAGGTGAAATAATATGGAATGACCCTAAACAGACATTTCTCATAAAAGAAGAACTTGGTCAATTTTGATTTAAAATATATTTTAAAACAAAATGCATACATTATAACATGCCAAAAAGTTTAGTTCAAAGGCAAAAAATTAAATCATTTACTTGATGACCTTTTTTGTTGTCACAAAATTGGGGCCATTTAAAAAATTTCCCTCCACTCACTCCAACAAGTATCTGCCAGTTCATTTTATTTTTCACATATTCCATTATTACAGAGTGTTAGGTTTTTATTCAAACACATGTTCCTTTAAGTATACCCATAATAATAAGTCACATATGAAAAAATTAGGCCACCTTGAGGGCCACAGAACATCTTCAAAATGTGCAACAAGATTGTCTTGGTTATGGCTCTAAGAACAGATATGGAATTTCTAGCCATATGTCCTGTGGTCCCATCTTGTTGGAAGATGAATCCTTCTTAAAAGCTCTGGTTGCAGAAAATTATTAATCATAATGATGCAATGTTCTGAATTTACTGTGATGGTCTCTTCTTACTCTTCAAAAAGATAATTTCCAGTTATGCAAGTGGTACCAACTGCACACCACACAGTCAATTTTAGAATATTAAGACTATTAAGTTGTCTCCCATGCAGCTGATACTGCCAATTCTCCTTATTTTTTGTTCTGTTTAGGTGGAAGTGGGCTTTGTCACTTATAAACAGTATGATGTTGCCTCCCTCTTCAAAAGTGATCATTCTTTTCGAAAAAACAAAACTTTGACATCAGTCTTCTTCATTTAATTCTTGCACGACCATTAATTGGAGAAAAAATAAACTTCAATTTCACATTTAAAATGTGCCTTATCTAAATGGCATCTAGTGGAACGGCCTGGACTCCTCAAAAATGATACTGTTATCCTCTGTACATTTTCAGGTGTGTGAGCTGATCTTCTTAATGAAGGAACCTTATTTGTAGAGTGAATGTATCCAATGTAAGATGGTATTTCATGTTTACATTGTGCCACTAAGGGGAAAGATGAATTTGTAACAAAATGCTTGTAAAGTTGAAATTTTTAACATAATTTACACATATGAATACATTTTAACAATTGATACTTGCTGGGCCCCCTCATATTTCTCCTCCTCCATCAAGGAGGAAGTACTGCCCACTTAAATAATTGTCAATTTTTTTCTGTCCCATCCTATAGTATGATTGCATAAGTAAGAACAACACAATACACAGTATTATTAATATATCAAGTATGTATTACTTGAAGATGAAGTGGGTGCATATTGTATGTTTAATTAAAATTATTACCACAGTATTGATAGCAATTTCTAAACAATTAAGTAGTACAATATTTATTAAACAAATTGTTTTATTATTTCTGTGTGATATTTTTACTTACAAGTTGATTCACTTAAGTTCCAGCATGGCCCAGCAAAACTTGATTCAAAAAGTGATACCACTAATGGTAACAAGACCACAATCATTGTAATCTAAAAGAGAAAATAAAACCATATTTAAATCGTTACGAACTGACATATTGAACGTGATGTTAAACTGGTGAGAACAATAACTATTTTCCTTTCAACATATATGACTCAACAATTTTGGTAATTGAAAGCATGTTATGTATTAGGTATTTTCAGTTCGGGAGGGGGGGAGGGAAGGTTGGAGATAAAGAGTTACAGGATGTTGAGTGGCTTTGTCTGGACTGTAGGACATGCTGACATGAAAGTTCCCACAGATGGAGTTCAGCTTCTGATGAGTCAGGAGGTAGGGCTTTGAGGGGGGTCAGTGTGAAGTTGTTGGTGTTGTAGCTATGGGCATGGGCGGCATGGGGAATTGGGTTTTGCGGAGTTTTACTGTACTGTGGTGGTTGGCAATCCGTTCGGGGAGGGGTCTCTTTGTCTGACCAATGTAAAAGGCTGGGCAGAGTGTGCAGTTTATTTTGTAGATGGTATGAGAGGACAGACAGGTTATGTTTTCCCTAAATTTGTATGTAGTGCTGTTGGTGGGGTTCTGGAAGGTCGTGGTAGGTGGGAGAATTGGGCAGACATGGCATCTGTTTCTGCCACATGGTCTGCAACCAATTGTGGGTGGGGGGTTGGGGGTGTGTGGTTTGTAGGGTCTGACCAGGATATTACGAAGGTTGGGTGGGCGCCTAAAGGCAGCCCCTGGACAGGTGGGTAGTATGGTCGGGAGGATGTTCTTCATGTCCGGGTTGGATTGTAGTCCAGTGTAGGCAAGGCGGAGGAAAGAGTTCAGTTTACGTAGTCAGGGGAAGTAGGTAGTGGTTAGAGGTGTATGATGGTTAGGGGTGGGACTGACTATTTGGGAGGTGGAGAGGGCATGGGTTATTTGGTTTTGGAGGAGGTCTGTGGGGTAATTTCTGTTCCGGAAGGCATTGAATATTCGGTTGGTATAGGACACTAGGCTGTCCAAAGTAGAGCATATGCGGACTCCCCTAAGGGCAAGACTGTAGGGGAGGGATCATTTGGTATGTTCAGGGTGGCAACTGGAAAAGTGGAGGTACTGAAGGGTGTTAGTTTTGATATCACTCACCCAGTGTGTCCTCACCGCCCATTCCCATAGCCACAACACCAACAACTTGAACCAGTGCTTCACACTGACCCCCCTCAAAGCCCTACCTCCTGACTCATCAGAAGCTGAACTCCATCTGTGGAAACTTTCATGTCAGCATGTCCTACAGTCCAGACAAAGCCCTGGACTCAACATCCTATAACTCTTTACCTCCAACCCCCCCCCCCCCCCCCCGGATAACACGAGATCATTGGTATTTGTATATGCAATAAAACCTTCTGTGTGCATACTGTGTGTGTATATTGCTATTTGTTTGAATGATGGCTGCATGTATGTATGTATGAGAGTGTGTGTCAATATCTAAATATTGACACCTTTCAGGATGGATGTGTGTCAAGATGGGGATGTTAGTATGCATCTCCTCTACACCCATCAAGCCCTTGCCTCTTCCCATTCCTCATTGAGAGAGAAAGTTGGTGATCTGGTGGGGTCAATTGTTTACGACCTAAGTTAGCAGCGCAGCAAATTTTGGCTGCTCAGTCGTCAGCTAGCCGCTCACTGGAAATGTCTTCCTAACTTTCTGCTGAAGGGGGCAGTGCCTCCGAAAATTCAAGTACTCTAAACCTAACAAGGTGTCTACCATCTATGAACCTCAGGTAAGTCACCTTCTTTCTATCTCTCTGTCCTTTCCCCATTAATTATATATATATATATATATATATATATATATATATATATATATATATATGTATATATTATAAAAATTAATAAGGAAAGGAAAGAGGGATAGAAAGTAGGTGACTAATCTGAGGTTCATAGATGGTAGACAACTTGTGAGATTAGGAGTTCTTTAATTTTTCGGACGCACTGCCCCCTTCAGCAGAAAGTTAGGAAGACATTTCCAGTGATTGGTTAGTCGATAGTACACAAATCAGAATATGTTTTACAATTGATAATCACATAAATCTACAAATTTCCTTTACAGAATATAAGGAGTGAAGGAAAAAAGTGAGTAGTTCAGTTTTAATTTTTTTTTGGAGGTGTTTAAAATGTGGGTGAAGCTTGTTGAACAGTGTTGTTCCCTTATAGTGTACAGATTTCTGTGTTATTGATAGTCTCGTACATACTGTATGAAAGTTATTTTTATTTCTGGTGTTAATTCTGTGCACTTCTAAGTTAATAGTGTATAAAATTTTGTCAATCACAAAGAGCATTAATGAGAGAATGTACGGACTAGAGAGGGTAAGTATGCCTTTGTAGAAAAAGGTGAGAGGAGTTAGTAGCAGGGGCAGAAGAGACTACTTGTCTAGAGTTTAGGAGGGCAAGAAAATTTTTTTTTTCAGTGGTGGAAGAAGTAGTAAAGCCATTTCATAACGAGCTGAAAGCTCTGCAAGACATTAACTTCAAAGGAGACCGCCATTTGACCAAGCAGTGGAGACACTGCTGATACTGTCTCAACAAGCAGGCTACCTCACCAGTCACAGTCACTTCATAAGTTCCCAGAACTTGAAATAGGTTGAGTCAAATGTCTTTTATTTGTTTTGGTTTATTTATGCATGTTATTCAGAAAATATGTATCACTGTGTTAGTATTTAGGGTTCCTGCAGTGATAATTTCATTTTTGTCTATGACCATTATGAATGAAAAAGTGAACACAAAATTGTGCTTCTGAAATTTAGTATTCTTTTGTATCAACAAATATACTGCATTTAAAATTTCTTTGAACATGTGGATGAACCATATTCTATTTTTTCTGTAATGATGTATGATAATAATAATGATATAGCACTGACTCATCACTAGAACCATCATTCATGCCCCCCAATGTTTGCAGTTCCGCACAGAAATTAGTTAGTAATTTCAGAAACAAACCAGTTCCATTTCTTTTGAGTTACCATTAATGCATCCAGTAGGTGGGATTTATGGTTGGTTTATTATGTTACCAACACAATAATAAATTAATGATTTGTATTCACTACAAATTAATGTTTTTAACAATGCTAGTAGGTCGTTGAGGGGTAAATTCCTCCTCAAACAACACAATACTTCAGTTAGGAACGGGAGTGGAGAGATGGAAATTTAATATGTAAAAACGGACGATATTTGAGTGGAAAAAATATTTTTCTGGTTCAATTACTTTGATCCTATTTTCTCCTATGTTATTTGTATATAATTTCAACATAACATAAAATAAGAAAACAATCGAGATTGGTGTCGAAACTAATGTTATAGAACTAGCTGTTAATTTTGACATCCAACATGCTGGTGAAGTTGTAGTTCAACCACTAAGAAGGGGTAATACAAAGCTTCTCGAACATTTGAAACGAGTGGAACAATTGGACAATTTTTTTTGCGAGGCGGAATCAAACACTGTGGAGAAATACACGACGATTATCCCTTAAAGGGGAGGGGGGATTAAAACATGGATATCCGGTCGATATTTGAGCCGTTTCAATATTTTTCGGGGTCAGTTCTTTGATAATAATGTTATTGACATACAACTTCAACTCTATTCGGCATGGGAGGGTGCACCCATAGGGGCGTTACAAAACTAACAAGGTTGGTGTTGAATTTGTAACTTCCGCCTTTGAAGTTCATCGATCATCTGACGTCAACACGTTGTTTACAGCTGCTGGAGTAGGTTTCGAGGAATATTCGATTTAAATAGATCAGTCGAATTAGTTTCTCTTAGCCGGCAACTCGGCACTAAGCACCAGAATCAAAATATTAGGTTCAGTTAAAGCTTTATTGAAAGTAATTTTACTTTAGGCAAAATAAAAGCATATAAGTGCGGTTTGTTGGCTGTACGGTTTATATAGGTACTTACGATCGCCGGCTTTTGTCTGATGCGATACCGGCGTCTTTGAATTTTCTTGAGCATGTGATTCTTTGAAAGTTTACATTGAAAAGCAACGGGGTTTCTTTCGTGATTTGATTTTGAATTTATTAACCACCCGTTTAACTTCAGAGAAGACTAAGAAAGTATGACACTGTGTTCGTAATCTAAACACATGAACAGAAACTATATGGCAATAATGAAATATGATGTTCGTTCTTATTAGAACGTAAGCTAGTGTTTGGTGGCGAATTATGTTTTTATTTTAGAGTGTTGTGAGTTTTGAAGGATGAAGAAAATAAGAGCTGAAAGTTAATGATTTGAACGTAAGCCATGACGGGGAAATGCCAACAGCAAGGTCTGTATATATTGACCTTGTCCAACAGTGGCGTGATGCAAAAGATCACTGCCAAGAGTGCGCAACAATGGAAGGAAGACATTCCCCCGAATGCAACGATTTGGAGTAACAACTATATATATAAAACATGGATATCCGGTCGATATTTGAACGCACATTACAAGGGATGAACATTTCATAACAGATGGTTTCAGTTTCTACTTACGCAACTGGTGGAACTGCAAATAAATTTCAGCTAATGCAAGAAAATATTTAAACATAAAGAGAGTTCAGCTCATCAGGTTTCAGTTAAAATACTAAAAACGAAACTGCAAACTTTGGGAAGTGCGTGCGCTATCAAAAAAGAAATAACTACCAATGTATTTCGAAAATAAACTGACGTGCAGGAGGTGAATGGCGTTAATATGGGCCGGATTTTTCATTCAACTAACGCATGTATAAATATTGTTTCACATATCGTAACCTAAATGAGATAAAGTAGCAATCAAAATAGTTTGTGGGAATAGAAAAATTGTCCTCGTGATAGATTCACTGATAGTATACCAGAGGACAACACTTCCAGATAAGGAACAGCAAACCAGCTCTTATCGAATTGCGAGACGTCATTCTTGAAGGTATATTTAGCGCATTGGTGAATTATTTGGGAGCACTGTGGTTCAATGATGAGTTTCTGAAAAAGAATCTTGTTGTAGTCTCGTGTGAGGAGGCTGCAGTAATGATGGGAAATAATAACTTTAATAAAGCAACAGTTTCCCAATGTTTCGTTCTGGCATTGTTCGAAGCACAGGCTAGAGCTTTCAGTTGATGATTTTGTGAGTAAAGATTTCCCCTCACATGTAAACCACTTCAAATCTTTCCTTGTTAGACTGTATACAGTCTGCTAAAACTGACAGGGAATGGAAAGCTCATGCAGAGGAACTTGAAATCGTACTCCTGAAAATTGGAAGGAATCTAAATAAAAGGCGCGGTTGCTTCTAGCTTTGAATCAGTCTCAGATGTGTGGAAAAATTTGGAAGTTTTTGTGGTATATTTCAAAAGTGCCAAAATGAACCCAGAAGAGATCAAACTGAGCAAGTCGCAACCAATTTCAACTTCACATTAGACCTTGCACTGATGTATGATGCTCTTCACGAGTTGGCATAACTAAGTGTTGACTAACAAGAAAGACAAAACCTGCACTGAAGCCTTGGAAGTAGAACCAGTGTTAATGTTTAAAGGTGCGAATCTGAAAAAAGGAGTCAGAAATAAAGGGAATCATTGATACTGTGAAGTTGTAAGATCCGCCTTTTATCATCAGAAGGCAATGAAATCTCAGAATTGGTTACACTTTTGGATACTACCACATTTGCTGGAAAATCCTGATGTAATTTATGAAAATGGTGTAAATATTTTAAGCTCCATGTAAGAAAGATAAATATTAAGAAATTTCCGTTAATATCTCGCTGAGAAGAAGTTCCTGATTCTCTCCTGCAGCGTCCCAACTTCGACAAGTGAATGTGAAAGACGCTTCTCACAAATGAACTTGATCATGACCCAAACATAGAGCATCATTGCGTCTGAATGCAATAGTAAGTTAGTTGACCCTCCGCTAACCATTCTCAAGCCTGTGGATTACGCGGACAACAGAAACGAAAAAGCAAGTAGAAGTTGCGCGAAGATGGCAGTCATCAACCTATCTTACCAGTGTGGAATTTACTGTAATCAGGTCAGCAAAATGAGACACTACTACAGTGCTTATATTTGTTATTTCATTTAATTTTAAAATTTAAAATAAGTACAAATATTGAGAGTGCAGTTACCACCTCTGTATGTTGACTACTAATAAAATAGTGATTATAAATGTATAAAAACAGTGCCTATTTTTTAAAAAATTTAAGGGGTACGCTGATTTATAGTTGACAAAACATCATCTTACAATTTTCGTCAATTCCGGTTATCACTTGTCGTGCGGACGTCTTTATATAAAAAATTATATTTGATATCAGATCTTTGATGTTTTATAGAGTTTTGGAAAATAATTGTTGATCCTTACGAATCAAGCTAAATTTAACATACATTGTTTGAATTATTATTAAGCAATTTAACAATTTTTTTCTCCCAATATATTGTTATATATTATAATTATATTTTTTATTGGAATTGGTGGATAAACAAAATTTACTTCCCAAAGAATATTGTTCTTACTATATAAATTGTTAAAGTGTCTCCTGACTTTTTTTACGAAACAGTATAGTACTTTAAGCAAACTTCATTTTAAAATGAGAAATTATTATTATTAAGAAAATTTAAATCAAATAATTTTGTAAGATTTATAAATACAATAAATTATAAAATAGGTACTTTCGGGCGGAGTATAAAACTAAAAGAAAACCAGAGTCCGCGGTTTTGGCATATACTCTATTGCCGTGTCGACTATATTTTGTTGATGCTGCATAAGAATATTATGTATTTCGACATAATTTCAAGTCCTATGAAGAAGTTTAACCAATGGCTGTCTTCAGAATGCAACAAAATAATTTTTTTAATTGGAAGTTTCTCCATTTTTTCATATTTATACTTTTGATAAATACAGTATAAATAAATACAATAAATTACAACACAGAATTTCATACGAACTCATGTGTTGTAATGTATATAATTAATTTACACTTTTTTGAACCAAAGGATGAGTATGACAAAAATGTCGTAAGCTTCCGATTAATAAATAAATTTGTTTTCAAATCAAAAACTAGGGTTAACATCAGCAGTAACTTATACTATGAATTTTACATCTACATTAATAATAATAAGTAACCAGCAAGATGAAGCGTTAACACACTGACCTGAATGTCTTAATCTCTAAGTGGCTTTCTGTCATCTGAGCAAAAGTTTGTTGAACACAAGACTGTGTTCTTCAAGGTTGTTCACTCCCACCACTTCACTTCTCCCTCATAAAACTACCACACGACGAACAGACGCTTGCAAAACCTCAAACGATTAATGAATGAATACGAGAAAATGACTTATGATTATAAATCTATTCGGTTCGCTTCTTCAAGCTCTTAATGAGATGCAACGAGAATTTCCTTCTCCATCTCATCTAACAGCGGACTGAAAATGGAAACGATTTTTGATATTATTAACTCATATTACTCATCTATGCAATTATGAATATGTATCTTAAAAATAAAGAGTGAAGTGTCCACAAAGGAGACGAAATGATATGGACCGTGCTGCGTGAATTTCAAAAGGCGGTATCTAATCACTAATCAAAAAAGTTTGCAGAGATGTTCTGATATTCATTATGATTGATTTAATCTGTTTTGGATTATTGTTTGTCATTACCTTGTAATAATTACTGTTTTGTTTGGGGTTTATTTATACTGATTATTCTAAATGATTCAAATTGTTTAGGTATTTAACATTTAATCATCAATACAATTTAAGTTATTAATTGAAAGTACCATGACATCTTTTTCTCAAGGCAAAATTAATATTGTGGCACAATATGAATAAAATTTTGTATTTATAAGTTTATAAATATTATTTATTCTTATTTCATTATCCAGACTAGATTTCCTGCTCCTCGCCAACTTTACTTCATAAGAGCATTTCATTTTCCCGAAAATAAAATCATTGTACTCTGCTTGTTTAGAGTTGCTTCACTTCCAAAAGTCGATTCCAGAAATATTCTTCTGAGAATTTCCTTCGTCGCTGTCAGCTCAGCTACTGTCACCCTCCCAACAGCATTTTAATCACTTTCTGAAACACATAAGACTTTTGTACGTATTGCATTTTTATTTCGTCCGTTCCCGTGAACAGAATATCAGGACTCAAGAAATTTTAAGCAAAAGATTATCGGTTGGTGTCAACTACCGTGAGGAAAATTTTCGATTTACGGTCACTCAGCAATAAATATGTCAAACTTCTTTGCCCTCGCACATTCATTTTTACTAAAACAGGCATCGCAAGACTTCCAAAAATGTACCACTCTGTCCAGTCTTAAAATTCCAAATAAAATCTTGGGTATCTTAATTTTGCCTGATTACAACCTCAAAGGAAAGAAGCAGTTGAACAGAATTCAACATAATTAAGGACGGCATTAAAATTAAAAGGTATTTGGCTTTTATGTCTTGGGGTGTGGCCCTAAATCCACCAATGAGAACTCTAAAAAGGAAAGCGGGACAACAGTGTTGCCGAGCAATCGCGGTATATTGTATTGTTTTCAATGAGCTGTGTAAAGAAGCCCACTTTTCTACGGGTTGTTTTCTTAATACGAATATCGATGAATGTTATAACATCTGCAGAGAATACGAAGTTGGCTTTTGCTACGTCTACGTTACCTGTCACATTTTCGAATTTCCCGCCGCAAAAACAAAGCAATAAAACTGTAGCGTGGCCTATGGGTTTATAGCACTTGTTCCGGGCAATAGCATGAAGTTTAAGAGCCACAAAAAGGCGTGAGATTGTGTCCACAGAGTTTGGCGTTCACGTAATAACGTGCTACGACCTATAAACATTACTGCTACAATGTACGGCTTCCTCCATATTGTATACGTTATTTGATGGCATACTAAATTACGCATGTTGGTAAATCACGATTAGATCATGGAAAGAACACACCATTTTCTTGGCCATTTCTAATATTTAATCATTTAACCCTTCTCGCCCCACTGCAATACATAACTTAATCTTCACCGGAGTCGTCACCCATCTTAATGACACTGTAACCGATGGATTCGCTCTCTCCCGCCTTCCACACCTCAATTGTAATTTTGGCCGTCAGTATTCAGCTCAGTGACCTCAATAACAATCGGATTTAACGCCAATCATGATTCGTTTCTCATTTTTGTAACCTGTTCCACCCTCCCAATCCTTGTGGTGCTCACCTCTCGAGCTGTAAGGGGCTCAAATTAGACTTAACTACATAACGAGGGACACTACTAATCTCAGAAACCCCTAAAATTATTTATTCCACTAATATCGGCTGAATTTGCTTTATTTTTTAAGTCACACCTTCAAACCTCATCTCTACAGTGTTTTATCATGAACCTTAAGTAACACGTGTACCTAATTTAGTTAAAATTTCTGAAACTATTTATGAGTGAGAGCATACGGGAACTTTCTCTCTCTCTCTCTCACACACACATCTATGAATCAAAGAAAGAATCGACGAATTTATGAACGATTTAACCGTTAGAGTTTGCCCACTTATGGAACGGTTCCGATTTTCGTGATCAAGATGCAAGAAAAACTTCGCCAAAGCAATGGATACAGAGGGGTAATTTCCTTACATGCCTCGTAGCGGATATAAACTCAGACCATAATCTGCTGATTATGAAATGCAGGCTGGAAATGAAGAAACTCAATAAAGAAATAATAACAAAAAGATGAGAATTAGATAAACTGAAACAACAAGAGGTGCTTCAGAGTTTCAAAGTAGGTATCAAGTGTATATTTATAGAGAAAGGAGAAAGAAACAACATAGAAGAGAAATGGGCACCCTTGAAGGAAGAAATGACTAGAGCAGCCGAAGAAAAATTATGAAGTATCTCCAATAGGAAAGCATGGAAAACACGAGAAATAATAAAAATGATTGTTGAAAGGCGTTAATATAAAAACGCGAGAGATAAAAATGGTAAACAGCAGTAAAGACGCATGAAAAATAATACAGATAGGAAGTGCAAAGCAGCCAAAGAGGCTTGGGTACAAGAGAAATGCAAAGCGGTTGAAGATTTCATGGTGAAAGGGAAAATAGAGGAAGCTTATTGGAAACTCAAAGAAACATTCGGTGAGATGAAAAATATTAGCAAGAACATCAGGAGAGCAGATGGAAAGCCAATTCTGGATAAAGAAGAAAAAGCAGAAAAATGGAAGGAATATCTAGAAGAACTATATCACGATGGAAATCTAAATCAGTCAGTGATATAAAAAATGAGGAGGTGAATTATGAAGAGTTGGGGGACAAAATTTTAAGGTTCGTGATAGGGCGTTGACAGATCGGACCAATTGTTAAACGCCAGGAATCGGGCGAAGAAGCAATATCATGGCTATTCAGGATAGTTTGCGAAATCTACGAAACAGGAAGAATACCAGAAGATTTTATTAAATAATATTACACCCATACCAAAGAAGACTGGTACTGATAGATACGAACAGCACAGGACAATTACTTTAGTATCCCCTGCATGCAAAATATTAACGAAAATAGTATATAGGAGGATGGAACGTCAAATAGAATGCGAATTAGGAGATCAGATTGGTTTTTGGATGAATGTAGGGATAAGAGAAGCAATATTGACTTTGCGTCTAATTTTAGAATACAGAATTAAAAAAACAGGATTACGTTCATGGCAATTCTAGATTTCGAAAAAGCCTTTTACAATGTGAACTGGAACACACTATTACGTATTTTGAAGAGGACAGGAATAAAATACTTGGAACATAATAAATGACATGAACGTGATCCAGGAAGAAGAATACAACATGCGTATTAATAAAGGGAAAAGCAAGGTGATAGAGAGTAGTATGGGAATAGTGGAATAACAAAGGGTGTTAGATTGGGCAGGGATATTTTGACGGAACTTAAGGAATTCTGCTACTTGGGCAGAGTAATAACTAGGAATGGTAGAAGTATAGTAGACATAAAGAGTAGGATTGCACAGGCAAGAAAGGCTTTTGCGGAGGAGGAATTAACTTATGGGTAACAGAAGTGTGAATATTAGGAAATCGTTGCTAAAAATGTTCGTATGGAGCATGACGTTATATGGGATCGAAGCGTTAACGGTAGGAGTTGCAGAAAGGAAAAGAACCTTTTGAAATGTGGTGCTTCAGAAGAATGCTGTTAATCAGATAACTGACAAGGAAGTTCTATACAGAATAGGGGTAAAGCGTGCAATATGGAGGATGTTGATCAAGAGAAGGGATAAATTAATAGGCCACGTTTCAAGACATGAGGGTCTTGTAAAATTAGCATTAGAGGGAAGAGTGTGGGGTAAGCAGGACGGAATACGCTAAGCGGATTAGGGATGTGCTAGTTATGTGGAAATGAAAAGGGTTGCACAAGTTCGGTTAGCATGGAGGGTTGCATCAGACCTATCTTGGGACTGAATGCCACAACAACCTCATAGATTGACGTGGCCTTCAGTAAAGTCCGACAACCTTGGGTCTTTGTTCCCTTTCCGCGCATATTGTTCTACGAATTGATGTGCGTGTGGACATTCTAGAGAAACTAGCCACAGGTACAATTATAATTTAACTTAAAAAAGTGTTCGGAGAATGCCCGATAGTTATTATTTGAAGGGCAGACCAGTCTTTACATCACCAACCATCCATATCATTATTATCGCTTATATAATATAAACTATAAAACGATCAATGAATCTCAGAAAATAAAGAGGAAAATACTTTAATTCAGAACCAATTCCTTAGGAATAGAGAAAGTAAAAATCATGGAAATATGTAAACTACGAAATAAAAAGAACACTTAAGTTAACATTTTTAAAAAGTTGTATGGTAAAAGATGTTATTGATGTTCAGTATTTATTGACTTCATAATGAGGACAAATGAAAACTAGCATTTGTTTCTTAAGCGGTACAAGTGTATCGAGTATAAAACAAAATTTTAGTAAACTCGACTTCTGTAAAAAACTGTTTCAGAGGCAGTCGAGGCAACTAGGAAAATTTGTGGGTGCAATGGAATGGTTCCGACCTTTGAAAGAGGGAGATTTTGACGTGAACGATTCGCCATGATCGGTAAATCTTGGAAGACGAAATTGGAGACCGGTTAAATTCAATATGATCTACTCAGCCTGTCATAAAGGTATCAAATGTTTTTGACTGTAACGATATAGCATCATTTATATTACTATTAGGAATAAACAAAATCATAAGTGCTCATTTGCCAGTCATAAAAGTACCAGATATTATTCAATGTCGCCTATGCTGTTTAACTAATATATAAAAATGCTATAAAGAAAGATAAACAGAAATGTGGAAAAGAAATCATACTGCAAGGAGAAGGAAGAAACACCATACTCTTTGTCGATGATGTTGCAGTATTAGGGGAGTTAGAAGTGGAAAACAATAAATGGCATGAACATGGTCCTGGAGGAAGTTTACAACAGGAGGAATAATAGAGGGAAAACAAAGGTGATAGAGTGTATAATGGGAAATAGTGGAATAACATAGGTGTTCGATTGGGAAGGGATATTTTTATGGAAGTTAAGGAATTCTGCTACTTGTGGCAACGTAATAATTAGGAATGGTAGAAGTATAGTAGACATAAAGAGTAGGATAGCACGGGCAAGAAAGGCTTTTATAAAAAAGCGGAATTTACTTACGGATAAAATAAGTATTAATATTAGGAAATCATTATTAAAAATGTTCTATGTAGTGGGTGCGAAACGTGGACAATAGGAGTTACAGAAAGGAAAAGAATAGAAGCCTTTCAAATATGGTACCATAGAAGAATGATGGAAATTAGATTAGTGGATAGGGCAACTAAGCAGAACTTGGAATGTCAACAAGATGGGAGTAGACGACTCGAGAGACTTTGATTCTAGATTTTAGAATGTTCTATATCGTGTTTATAATAGTCGAGTCATGTGCTTAAGGAGCTGCGAATCAAGTTACAGAAATAAGTACGTTATGCGACTTCAAGCCTGATGCTCCAGAAATTGTAACGAATGCCGATCAACGAGCTACAACACAACATCCTGACTAATGATGCTCGACTTACAACGCTACTTTTTTTCTCGCCCCTGGCTGCCGTTATTATGTCCAAAAAAATCCATTAGAAAGGAAAATCATGCTCTGCCCTGCTCAGCAGGTTTAATTAATTTCACTTAAATATTCCTATTTTATTGTTAATTAGCCAATTCATTCTAATAATAACTCATCGTATTCAGTTCTCTTCCTATATCAAATTAATAATCAGTTAATTTCTGAAGCAACAACGCTGGGGTAGTAAAGGTTGGAAGTAAACTACACTCCACCACTGAACGGTCCCATGGCGTTAATATGACCTCTGACTTTCTCATTTCCAACAATATTACAGGCTACTCCAAGCTTATTTTATGAGGGTATGTTAAATAATTATTTAAGTAATTTTCGTGTAATGTACTCTTTAGTTTTAAGTATTAAAATTACAGCTTCATATCGTTTTTGTTATGGTGGTTCCGATGGAATATATTTTGCATAAATAGCATTTTTTGACACAATTCCGTATCCTATTATTTATAACAAAAACTTTTTAGTAACTTAATAATCAATCCGTTTGCGCCCGCTTTACATTAATGTATGTATATATTAATTCCATTACATGACCGATCTAGCATCTGTTACAACCATAAATTGTTCCTTTAATCGTAAGCTTTAGTAAAACTGTGACGTGCTATTAAAAGTGATTTTCCATCCTGACAAGCTCCAGCAACGTGTCACACTAGTGCCCGTAATATGTTGCCCGTCGTTGATTCAACTGTTTCCTTTATACCGCGATGTCTGCAAAATTCGTATAGAATCTGGAATGCCTGACAATAGTTTATTTTGAACTGTTAATGAGATGAATTGTTTTCCAGTGTTTCTTGGGCGATTTTTGGTTATTTGAGAGAATACGGAAAATTTAGATATTTGAGCTTTTGTGGTAATGGTAGTCGCGCGCTTTGAACTTTGAAAAAACTACCGAGATGAGAAAACATTCGGAAGGAACCTTTAACTGACTGATGACAGTCTCTAAAGTCTCAAACAAGGAAGCACATTTTTGAGGGTAGGTTAGTATCTGGACAGCGAGTATAGACTATACTGCGCATGCGTGTGACTTTGGGACATGTCGCAGTCCGTTTTCATTGTTTGTGGCACAAGTCGCGGGACTTGTAGCAAGCCATGGTCACCTGCAAAATTTTTGTCCCCGTAAATTGCTGCACAATATGTTACGCAGTGTTTGTATTTAAACAAATCTCGGGCACATGTTCCGAACAAATTTGCTGGACAAATTAGTCAGCTAGACCAGGTATTTCAAACTGGCGGCCCGCGAACTTGATTACCTATGCCAATAAATAAAATTGAAGTATCTGTCTGTAAGGTACTAATATAAATATTTATAAATCCATTGAATTGCATGGCGAAAGGTGGCGTGAAAATCAACTGCGAGTTACAAATCATATTGGGCGCTCCTATACCATTCTAACCTACTTACTGTCTCATTATGACATTATAACTACTGGAAATTATTCCTCTTTATGGAACTACAACGGGTGAAAATATACTCCACGCTGTATGGATCATTTTAGAAAATTATAATCTTTCTCGTGGTAGGCTCGTTTCTGTAACAACTGAATGTCCTAAATCGATGACGGGTGAAAGAAAAGAATTTTCATCAAGATTGATAGAAAAATTAAATAATAAACCGAAAATAAATAATTTTATTGCCTTCTTCACCAACAAGTTCTCTGTTTAAAAATATTAAAAATGCATGAAGTAATAAAAACAAAGACAGTTAGTTAACTTTATTGGATCGAGAACTTTCGACCATCGACAATTTACTTCGTTCCTTAAAGATTTAGAATCCGAATTCATTATTATATTAGATATTAAACAACACTTCGTTAGTTGTCAAAAAGTTCTGAACACTTAATATTAGCCTTTGGTAGAAATAATTTCATTTCTTGAGATAAGAGATGAAAAAAGCGAAAATATATAAATTATAAAAGACGGGCATTTTTAACAGATATTAAAGCTCATCTGAATAATCTTAATATTAGATTGCAAGGCAAAGATCAATTAATAGCAAATATGTATGTAATATATATGCAAGCTTCGTACAAAAATTGATTTTTTTTAAATTCATCATCAAATAAAAAAGTGTTTGGACGTATTTTCCTACGTTCGAGGAATTGACACTACAAAATCAAGGTTGCTCTTTTTCACAATATAGCGGTAAAATAGAATAAATCAAAAACAAATTCGATAAACGTTATAATGATTTTAAAAACAGTTTCACTTTTTACTGGTTCCTTTTTCCTTTGAAGTTTAAAACGCTCCCACTTCAGTACAACTGGAGTAATTGATATTCAGAATGTTTCGATTTTAAAAAACAAGCATAGAGAAGTAGGATACCCTAAATATATTTTTATTTTGGTGAATAATATCCAGACATTAAAAATTTTTCTGCACTAATTTTGTGCTATTTTGGGAATTAATTTTTGCATGGTATTCATTCCAAAAAAATTACTTATAGAAGGGTTACGAACTTTTTATTACTGACGATTCTCGCAGTAAATGAGCGTACCAGGATTGACAGATTTTATAACAACAAAAGACAGGATAGCTCATACAAGTTTGTAATTATTTTCATTAATTTTTTAAAAATTTTACCCGTTCGTTTTCGGCCTTCGTTACCGCATCGTTATCTCTTTCTCGTTAGTATGAATCCTCTGCTTTGAAAATTAATAATATACTAGAATAGTTGGTTACATTTAAATGAGATTGCACATAATTGGGTTCCGTAGCGGAACGAAGGACTTAAATTAGTGTTGATAGACGTCGTTTTCCCTCAAGGGAAACACGAATTGGGTCACCACGGTTGTTTCGGAGAAATGTTGAGTTGATTCCCAAATTCCTTCAATTTACTTAATGAGTGGTAGAAAACATTCAGATTGAGGATAGGCCACTAATTCTGACAGGAAGAAAATTATTATATGAGTAGAGTCACTAAATATTTCAATTAATTCGGAACACATTCTATTCTATTCGTAGTATGGTGCCAAGAGGGAAATTATTCCCAACGATATGAATAGAAGAGATAGGAAATTAATTTATATTACTGAAAGAGATCTTGAGGGGTAGAAGCTTGCAGCGAAGTTATATTAAAATGACGCACATATAACTATATAAGAGTAAACTCGGTGTACATCGGAATATATGACCACAATTTTTGAGTTAAATATTGCAGATTTCTAATGTGTTTCCTTATGTTTGATTTGATTATAGTTTAGTAATTTTCTATGTGTCTTAAATTATTTTCATCCATTAAAAATAAAATGACCATAGAAGCGTATAAAGTGGTAGTAGACGCGAATTCCATGATCATTACAAAAATGAGCTGCTATTTACATCAAATTCATCGGGAAAACCGTTGTAATGATGGCGTAGCAATAAATTTAATTAAAGAAGTTACAATTTATTATTTAATTACTTATACAATTTACTAATCTCAAAATACAATGCAGTAGGGGTCTTGCTCTAGCCGGAAACGAACCTGTGTTCTGTTCTGTCGGAGCTTTCTCGTGCAGGTATCGAGGAATTTCTCGTGGATTTCTAAGCCGGCAGGTAACTCGTTGCAGCGATCTGTTCCTCACGAACGGGTGTGATATTGGAAGGCTGAAAACAGTGATTTTGCACCGTCAAGAGTTGCAGCAAACTAGAATTTAGTCTCGGCAAAGATGTTTATATCTCAGACGATATAATAATTTATTTTTTCAGATTTGAGTTTGCTTTTGATAGATTATTGAAAGCAAGCATCTTCTTCTCTTCTTCCCGGATCTACTTTTTCTTCCAAATCGTGATTTCAACTTCTCGACCTTTTGCGTCCTACGAGATCGTCTTTCCTCCTTGCCTTCTACCCAAATATTTTCATGCCAACTTTGTAATAAAAGTATTGAAAAAAAAGTAGACAAGATCAGTCTTTGTAGCGCAACTTATCAGATATTAAATTGGATGAAGATTCTCAGGATTCCAGTCGGGTGATGTCGTTTGTAATCCACAACGTTTCTATGGGTGACACCGCCACCATAGAAACGTTGTGGATTACAAACATCACCCGACTGGAATCCCGAGAACTCTTCATGTAGCATCTTCGCCGGGAAAATCTACGTTCTCAACTATGGAATTATATTTCCATCCACTCGAACCACCAGATACTATTTAAATCACGATTCCGGAAAAAATTTCGATTATTCCTCAAGCTAATCAACAATTTGTCAGCCTCACATACATAAGTGGACTAACTAGTAAGATCATACATTTTTTTTAAATTCATGATTGAAGGATCCAAATTTAATTATAAACTTGTTAATTATACTGAGATCCCGTACACGAAACTTAAAGATAAAATTGATACAACCTGATATCAATATTGTTTATAACATTAAGCTTAAAAAATATGATAAACATTATATTTGACAAACGACAAACTGTATAAAAACGAAATTTTACCATCTTAAAATAAGTTTAAAACCTAAGGCAAAGAATAATACTGCTCTGTCGTCACATGTCAAATCCTTCAACCAGGAATTAGTTTTTGAAAATACGGTTATCCTTCCATAGAGAGAGAGAGAGAGAGTTTAAGATTTAACCTTCGAAAATGAAGTAATATTTATTATTTTAAATAGAGAATCCTTAGTTAATAATGGGAATGAAGATCTAAAATAATATTATTGATAGGATACAAAAAAATGTATCTCAGTCTTCAGTTAACAAATTTTACCAACTAATCAGCAAATATTCTATATTGCAAGAATTTTGGCTGTTTTTATATTACCATGTGTTTAATAAAACCGACAATGTACAGTTTTAACTATACCTGACGATTGCATCGAAGTGACCTCCTGTGGTGTAGTGGCTAGCCTCTAGTTGCTGCTTCACAACTCAGGGGTCCTGGGTTCGAATCTTGGCATGGGGTTGGATGTTTGTGTTGTCATGGTCGCGAAGACCGGGATTAAGGCTGCTGGGGAATTGATACACTGACCACATATCACCCCAAATTCGGAATGTGTCACGCCAGATGACAGTCCGCAGCCGCCTCGATAGACCTAGGCCCACAAGAGGGCTGTTGAGCCATTCGAAGAAGAAGAATTAATGTTACGCAGGACTTGAAGTGTTCCTAAACAACTGACAGCAGACGTGTACTGATATTTTTAACATATATTCATTAGTTGCAATAAAAAGTTATTTTTTTGTATTAATTATTAAATTTAACCGACATTGGACAGCCGTTTGTAAAAAAAGTTCAATTACATACTATTATTTAATTATTAATTTTATTATTCTACACATTTATCGTTGGTTCAAATAAGAAAAGTATTAGATTTAATTAATGATTTTGAATTTAATGGCAATACAATTAAGATTTAATATGAAAACAAGAATAAAAATGAATGAAAAACGGCACAGTATTAATAAATTTACAATGAAAATCCTTAATATAAGGTCACCTTTGGGGTGAACCAAAATGAAGCGAATTTTCTCTGGCAAATAGGACTGGAAATGTGAAGATTTGAAATTTTAAGTCAATGAAACCGACTGAAGTGTGCAGCTCTTTTCTTTGGTGTCAGCTGTGACGGTCTGTTTATGGTTATAAATCATCAGGGAGACGCATCGTTGACTCTGTGGGCAGCATGTGTCTCGACTTGGGCCGAAATAGCCCAGACATCTATGAAAATTTTAACATATCCTCGGTCTCGACTCAGAACTTAAGAGCTCTACTCTCCTTACGCTAGTGACTCGCCATTTAGTGAATTTCTCTGCCCCAATCTTCTTTCCATTTCGCCTCGCATGGCTCAGAATTCTCATCCTCGCTTTTTAATGGCCAATCAGCTGCAATTTTTAATAGCATCCATTGGTTGGAATTTACAAAATTACAGCCAGTAGGAAAATTTTAGCCGTCGGATATAAACAAATATCTTAGGTTTTATGTTTGTTACGCAACAGCTGTTTCCAATTAGCTACATGTACCTTCCAACTTCACAGGACTTTTTTTTCTCGACTTTGACACGGACCTCCATTGCCCGTGAAAAGGGCCTTACGCTATTGCCAGAAAAAGGGTCTGTTTCTAATGTTTTAACCTTGTACTGTATTTAATTGGCACTAATGTTATTTAGTGAGCGTCGGTTTTTGAACACTCACTCCCACCAAACCGATGGTTCTAATGATATTTTGAGAAAGGAATTTTCAATGGCTTTTCTTACTAACGGAGATATATGGAATTGTATTTTGTGAATCTGTGACGTTAAGTCACGCCTTCAAAGTGAAATTAATTTTATTTTAGACATTACTAGATTCCTATGATGATTCTAATACGTGTAAAAAAAACAATTTTTCGATTCCGACTCGAAATTAGGGAGATATCTGAAAATCAAGTGTGTCACAAGGAGTCATCACACCTTCACAATGGTCTCGCAATATTATCTCGCAAGGCGCTTACATGATATGCACACAACCAATTCATGAATTATTACCAGAATATAAACTTAGGTATTTAAAAAATGAACTCTTACCTCAATAATTTGTTTTAAAAAACTTGGCAACATTATTTTGATGTTCTTATTAATATTAGGAAATCATTACTAAATATGCTCGTATGGAGTTATATGGGTGCGAAACGTGGACGATAGGAGTTGCAGAAAGGAAAAGAATAGAAGCTTTTGAACTGTAGTGGTATGGACAATGTTGAAAATCAGATGGGTGGATAGGGAAACTAACGAGAGAACTATTTGGAGGACTTTGACCAAGGGAAGTGACATAAGGCTCTTGTAAAGTAAACATTAGAGGGAAATGTATGGGGTAAGAACTGAAGACGGAGGAAAGGGTGGAATACGCTTAACAGATTAGGGAGGATGTGGGATGTGGTACCTACGTAGAAATGTCAAGGATTGAGCAGGATATGTTGGCATGGAGGCTTGCATCAGACCAGCCTTGGGACTGAATACCACAACAAAAAAACTATGATTGGCTTGACAATCACCAAACCTCTATTACAGTAAAAATTGTAATTATTTGTAATGTTGTTAATTATTTGGAATTATTACTTGAAAATATTTTCATATTTCGTTATTGAATCATTCAAAACTAAGTTTCTAATTTATTAATGTTCACTTTCAGATATATATATATTAATTTTATATTACCAAAATTTAAGATTTTGGTATCAAACAGCGAAATGGTCTAGTTTCTCGATTTCCAGATAGGAGTTGTACGTTCTCTCAAGTTTTCTTGAATTGATTTCGCAGACTTCATCATTATTTATAAAAAAGTTAATAACATGAACATTTTCTCTCAAAGAATGAAATATTTTCCAGGGTGTCGAGGTTTGACCCTTAAAAACCTTGTGCAAAACAATGGAAAACGTCCTAAAAAAAGGATTATATGGTCTGTGACAATATATGGTACTTAGAATCAAACAAAATAAATACACCACAGCAGTTTGGATTCAGAAAACGTCATTCCACAACAGCATATAAGACCAACCTGGATAATACTATACGAACGGCATTTAACAATAAACAACACGTGCTAGCTGTTAGCTTCGATATGGAGAAAGCCTACGATAGAGTATGGAGGAGACACATCTTAAACCAAATAAACTGCCTGTGCATCATAGGAAATGTATTCCATTTAATAAAAAATCTAACAATAACAGATATATAAGAACTAGGGTCAACGGACATGTCATCAGAGTTTACAGTAGAAAATGGAATACCTCAAGGCTCCTGTCACAGAGCAACGAAAGAAGTAGACAATCTCTTCCGTCCACCGACTCAATTTAGAAAATTTGCTGATGACATTCTACTCCTATGCAATGGATCCAACATCATGCAATTGTCGGTAAATATCCTCACAGAATGGACAGCCAAAATAATATTTCATTTATCACAAGAAATAACTAAAGCAATAATTTTCTCTAATAACAAAATACAACCAAGGATCACTTTTAAAAATTGGTGAGAATGTTTTATTCTTCGAGAAAAAGCTGAAAATCCTAGCAGTAACGTTCGACACTGCACTAACATATAACGACCACATCAAAGACCTATCACATGAATGCAAGCAGAGATTAAATATTTTAAGAAAGCTAGCAAGTAAAAAGTGGGGAGCAAATAAGGAAGTACTACGACTTACGTATCACGGCACAATCAGATCAAAATTGCACTGTATATGGTTCAGCCAAAAAGAAAAACCACAAACAATTGGACTCAATTCGTTATACAGCGCTACTGATAGTTTCCGGACATGTCCGATTGGAAGTCTGCTAGCTGAAGAAACAGCTCAAGAAACAACTCCCCAACACAGAAGAGACATAAAATATCACACCTCGCACAACACCATTATTCGAATAAGTATAACGCCAAGCAACGCCATATACAGAAAAGCCCATTCCAAATACCCATCCTTTCACGAAACACTCCAAAATGTAAACCTAAAATTAAATATCACTTATCCCAGTATGGAAGCAAACCGACTCTATAATATTCCTCCATGGGAACTTCACCGGTACAACTCTGATCAAGCTTTCTAAAAAGTCATTAACAATAGAAGAATGGGGAGTAAAAGTAAATTTATACGGGCGGCTCCAGAAATCACAATGGTACAGGCTGCGCCATATATTCATGTAACATCTCAAATTCCATGTCACTAAAGCCTATAACTTCAATCTTAACCTCAGAGCTGCATGACGCTATCCTCACCAACCAAGCATTTAGTCTTTACAGATTCACTCCTCTCCATACAGAAACTAACTCAAACCGAAACCTTTAACGCACTTCAAATGCAAATACACGAGAAATTTCATGAAATTGACGAACTGGAACAGCACTAATAATAGTATGGATTCCGTCGCACAAAAACATAATTGGAAACGTCATCGCAGACCAAGTAGCCAAGAACGCCACCAATAACTCAGATAACACAGCAGAAAAGCAAATAAATACCGTCCGGGAAATCTGGAAACATACACAAGACAAGCTTCAACAGCACTGGGAAACCAAATGAAAAGAAATGAAGTCCAATAATTATAACCCTGTAACGGTCAAACACGTCTACTCGGACTTTGGTGGTGCGGAGTCAAAAGAAAGGAGACTGTATTTGAGCTTGAGGCAATAAAACCCAGACATCACGGCGCGACTGGGGTGATCCCAAAACAGTGGTGAGATCTGGCGGGATCGGGTGATGTTTTTCCCCTAGGGTAACCATAAATGTTTTTGGTGAATATACATCCCTGCCACCTTGGTCCAAAGAGTAGAGAGTAGGTATTAAAAAGGCTTGCAGAGAGATTTTTGAAACGGATTATTCCAGACAGATTGCTGGACAGATGATTGGTGTTTAGGTAAGGGAGATTTTGGGGACGAGCATATGATTGGCATTATCTGACTGCAGGTAGTTCAAGGAGACGAGGATAAAATGAAATTCTTCCTGAGCCAGGAAGAATAGCGGTGGCGACTGATTTGGATCGAGCGCGACCCAAATTAGATGGGAATGTAAGCAGAGATTCCTATACTGCCAGGTCCGAGTAGATTTTGTGTAAAATATTCTGATCTATGAGAAAGCCCGTAATATACGACTCTGAGGTAAGACATAGAGAATTGTTTGTTTTAAGGAATTTATTTGTATTATTATTTTTATGTAAACGTACATCTAGTGTTAATTAAGAAAGAATTGCTGGCACGGGACTGAAATTTGAAAAATGAATTTCTACTGAGCTGAAAATTTAACTGTGTTAACAACGCACATGTGTAGCAATGTACAAAATTTTGTTTCTGTAAACTTGTTTTGGTTGATATATTTTGAATATTATTTTCAAGACTTGGCAGTTTTGAAAATATTCTTTGCGTTACATACTTGAATATATTTTAGTTTTTTTAACATTAATATGTAGGGCTGACCATTGTTATCAATTGTCAGTATTATGTTTGAAATTGAATAAAACTGTGGGAAGAAAATTATTTTTTACTAAGAGATTCATACGTTACTGAAAAATTGGCACTTTTCAGCACATTGAAAACATTTTTTACCTAAACTACTTAAACAATTAGAAAAGTAATATTTATATTTGAAGATATTAGCATGTTGATTATGTACAAATATAATTAAGACAATATCTTAATATTTGTGACGCATAGAAGATTTTTGGTATCAGAACTCATGAAGCTGAGAAAAACACATTTTTCTGAAGAAAGTAATTGATTTAGAATCAAATATATTAATTAAAATTATCTTGCTGCATCTGTTACACCTTTGTCAGCTTCTTTTTTCAGTTTACTGTATTTATAAACATATAAGTATGAGAAAATTAAAAAATCAATTTTTTTTTAGATATTGGCCGAAATTCCAGTCCCTGTGTCCCTTTAAGTTTGAAAATATCAACATTGTAATATTGATGTAAGTTCATTTAGGTAAAAGTAAATTGTTATTATATTTTATTATAAAAGTTCATTTTTAATATATTAATATTCGAACTAAAATAATTAATACCCCCGTTTTCATTTCAACCCACAGTCAACCACCTTCAACTCCATAAAAATAAATCCCTTCTTTTAAGAGAAGGGATCAAATAGCCATCACTCCAAAATCACCCAACTTCACCCAATCACAAAAGATCCAACCCTCTTTCTGTTCCCATTGCAACACCATAAAACACATATATGAATACAACAGATTCCAGCAAGGAAGAGACCAATTTATATAATGTAATTTAATATAAAAACTCTAATTGACAATAAATCTATTACGTTACAATGATTGAAAACTATTACCTGTGACATTTTATCGATGTTTCATATTTCCTATATTCTGTATTGGCTAAATAAAGGTTTAATTATGCCGCGGTTTATTGAAATGTGGGGAAATAACTTACGTATTTAATAATATATTCCGGATTCTTTATCATGATCTGTCCATGTGTTCGGGTTTTACAAACTTACACTTTAAAAAAATCTTTAGCTTTGTTTATCATCGTTCATACGTGTGTTTGTTTATTGTATATTAATTTATTAAGCGTGAGATTAGCTTTCTTAAATATGGAAGAATTCCCTATATTCAGTGTATGGATGTTACTTGGCGCCAAAAACTTTTACATATGGACACATAAGTATATTTTTTAAGTATAATTCTCAAGTTTGTATGTATATTTGTTTATATATATATATATATATATATATATATATATATATATATAAACAAATATACATACAAACTTGAGCCCTTTTTTATTATAAAGAAGTTAAGGTATGTTTCATAATTATGAATTGACAAAAGTTTGGGTTTAGGGAAATAGCTCCTCAGAATGATTTAAGGAGGCAAATCCAGTTTTATGGCCGGAGTTCGCATGCCAAGAGATTGTTTCCTCAATTACGACAAACGCAAGGTCGTGACGCAATCACACTTGACCAGACCCTTGGAAAAATATTACGCAAAACAAAATTTTCGATTACCTCAATTATGTCAAAACACTGTCAGAATATGTTAAGTTTTTCTCCATAAAATTCGGTATATTAACTCGTCCTTTGACGGGCGGTGTCAAAGGTGTGTTAATTTGGTATCACAACCTGTCAATTCAGGCACAGCAGCGGTTGCTTCACTACCTCAAAAACGAATCATATTTTGTTTGTGTATTCCCTTACATTTCCCTACTTCACTACTATTTTTTTGAAATTTATATTTTGTCCAGTTAGAAAATTCCGATCTTTCCTTATCTACCGCATGCTATTTTTTACGATTCGGGTATCTACGGTATCTGGATTGTCCTATCATTTCCAAATAAATTGCACTCTGTTCAGTACATTCTAAACCTATAAATCAAATCTTAATTTACTTATACTTTATTATTTTTTCATGTTCTCTGTCTAACACAAAGCTATGAATTGACAAATTCTATTTTAGTCTACTAATTCATTGAAGAAGGGACCGGGATTAAGGCTGCTGGGGAATTGATACACTGACCACGTATCACCCCAAATTCGGTATGTGTCAAGCCACATGTGTCCGCAGCCGCCTCGGTAGGCCCAGGCCCTCAAGAGGGCTGTTGAGTTATTGGAAGAAGAAGAATTCGTCGAAGAATGAACATTTTGTAAGCTTTAATGTCTAAAATACATACACGCTCCGGCTGAGTTTCGGGTGAAAGCATTTTTCCTTCCTTAGACTAGAATTGTACATTTTATATTTCTTATTCACATTGGCCAAGAACACTATTACAAAAAAAATCAAAACGAACAAGGTTGGGTACAAATATTAAATTGACTGTAGGGGGCAAAATATGCCAAGACGGCTGAAATTTACGTCGAGAAACGATATTGTAACGCACCAGTCGGTTATGACGTATTTATATGTTTTCGCGCGAATTATTATGACTACACTGTTTAAACTGGTTTTAATTGTCGCCTATTCTATTGTATTGACAATTTAAAATTTAAACGTGGCTAAATTACAAGATGTAAATTTTGACAATTTGTGGTTGTATGTTGCCGATTGTGCTTCGTTAGCATATGAGCAAATTAATTATTGAACTTCTGGAACTCCGAAGTTCGATAATGACCTGTGTAGGCCAGCATAGTCAGGAATCACGTACAATCTATGGATAAAGTTAGAATGTTAGGAAGACATTTCCAGTGTTCAACTAGTCGACGACTGAGACCGGTCTCTGATGAAAGGGGCGGTGCCTCCGAAAAATTTAATAAGTCCAAACCTTAGAAGGTGCCTGCCATCTGTGAACCTCAGGTAGTCACCTACTTTCCATCTCTCTTGCCTGTCCTTATTAATTGTTTTAATTAACCTGACATGTACATATTATACTTATTCTAAGCAGATAAGGAAGGATGTAGTATATGAGGGATGTGGTAGCTATGTAGAAATGAAAGGCCTTGTGCAGGATAGTTTAGCATGGATATTTGTATCAGAAAAGTCTAAGAACTGATTACAACACAAACAACAATATGATCTTAATTTTACATTTATCTACAAAATCAGCATTATTATTTTTATTCTCTTACATTTATTGGTTCAGAGAATGTCTTTCAATATGCCATTGGTGTTCAATTTGATTCTTCAGTTTGACTACATGATATACTCCAAAACATGTTTAACAAGATACACTCTCAAGTTACATGCTTATAAGTGTTATACTACATTATCATTGTTCACTACTACTACTACTACTACTTTTCATTAGCGCTATGACCCTTGTCCCTTGTAGAGCCCAGGCGTACTTCACCACGCTCTTCCAAATGGTATGTTCCTGGGTGACCATTATTCACTGATCTTTTCGTATACTCTGTATCAGAATGTTTTTTATATTAGTTTTCTGTGTTTATTCAGCCATAAATAATCATATATATTGTGATAATGAATTTTAAATAAAGATTAAAAATCTATTTAATAAATTTCTAATTACATTTAAAGAATATAATAATTGATTTGAAATATCACTTTCATAATACCTTTAATGAAGTATGTTTGAAGATTCCGTGCTGGACTCTCAACACACAGTGAAAGAAGTAAAGCCAGTATGGTGGACTTGAGAAAAACAACTAGCCCTCCTGAAAGCTGTTATGCAAACTGCTGTGACTAAATTACTTAAATAATTACATATTAATCCTATTCACACAGGAATATTGATTCATAACATTCTAAATGTATGACTATGGATAGATTTATATAGTAGCATTTAACTTAATATAATAACAGGTACCAGGTATTTGGAAAAATGTACATCTAATTTAATGTTTACAAAAGAAATATAATGCTGATAATTTTTTCTACTGATCTTATTTTTGTTAGTTTGTAGTTGTAACATATATTCATGCATAAAATTAATTACTTACTATGTCCAAATATTTAAAATGGTAGGAGTAATCTATGGATCCGCTCATGGTTTCCAATAAAATGAAGTGAACCAAATAAATGTTGTAACACAATCTACTCAAGGGAATAAATGGTTTCCATCTTAGAAAAACCTCGAAAGATGCTGAAAAAAAGTTGAAAAAACATTTTTTGACATTATGAAAAATATTACTGGGATTTGCTTTAGCAAAATTTATATCTAAATTAGTAGCACACTGTTAAATGTTCATGTACTTTATGTGCCATACTTGTAAGATCTGAATATTTATTTTCCAAATTTAACAAGTCTTCAATAGAGTATATTTTATCATAGAAATATTCACTGAATGTGTGATTATTCATCATTATCATATTGTATATACAGTTTAAATATATCTGTGCTTATATATTTAAAAATAATTTATGGACTCACATCCATATCCAGCACTGCAGAAAAACAGAACACCTGTAAATGCAGCTGAGAACAGTGATTTATATACTGCTGAGTAAATTGCAGAAATCAGATGATTTTTATGGTACCAAGGCTGATAGAAAGGATTACTTGAATAAAGGATACCAATCATCACAACTGGAAATAGTATCCATCCAACAATAATAATAGTCTGTAATGAAGTATAATATTTATTAAGTTTTGTAGCTTTTAAAAACTATTTAACTATGGTTTAGGAAGTTCATAGTAAATATTTTCTTGACTATAAAGAAAAGAATCATCTTTCTATATAATGTTATTTCCAAAAGTAAAGATCAATTCAACAGAAACTGTGAGAGTAGGAGTACTGATACATTCTGGGTAGCATAAACTGAAGAAAATTCAGTTGCAACCCATCTATACTTATGGTAAAACAGCTTTAATCAGTTACAATAACTGACTGCTTGGAAATCAATAAATAGTAAAACACACTATAAGTCAGAAAAAAATATCCTGTATATATTTCACCATTTATTAAAACAGATTTAATTGAAGAAATAATATTTGAGTGGTATAAAGGTAGTCTCAGAAGTACCAGACCTGATGTATAGGTGGTGGGTTGTTTGATAAACAAAGTGGTCTGAAGTACCTTGTAAAACTAAATATTTATGATTGTTCAGCATTTTGATAGCCATAAATATTGAACGTGTTTAGTGAATGTGTAAATATGAAATAAAAATGTCATTGTTATGAGATACTATTCTTCAATTGGAAAGGTCTCAGTACAACCATATCAAAGTTGTGCTAGATAATTTGGGGGAATCTGCTCTTTGATTTACAAGAAATAGAATATTTAGTTTCAGAGTTTAAAGAGCTGTCAAGATGAACATCATACTGGTCAACCACATAATAGATTTGAATGACTGTTGACTGAACATATGTGAGCTAGTGGACAAGATAGGCATTTCAAAAGGTGCTATGCACCACTTATTAAATAAATAGTTGGACACAAGAAAGCCGCTTACAATTGAGGAGCTTTCAATTGAGTGTTTGGCAAAGTTTAAAAGCAAAGTTTTTTTATGTTGATGTTTTTTTGTTTTGTTTTTTGTTTATTTGACTGTTTCTTCATTTCAAGTGTTCAGTGACTGGCCTCTGTTACATCTGTAACAGAGGCCAGTCACTGAACACTTGAAATGAAGAAACAGTCAAATAAACAGACTGAAAGTAAATAATTGGGTCCAAAAACGGTAAAGTCAATACTATCTGCTGGCAAAGTCATTGTGTAAGTTTTATTGGATCATTGTGAAATAAATATCATAGCAATTGGAATAAGCAACAATTGCTCTGAAGTCTTGACTAGCTGCTTGTGTATGAGAGAATATACTTTGTATTAAATATTATATAAAAGTTTTCATACTTGTAAAATCAAGTCACATTAATGGCCCAATATTTATAACACATTTCAAACAACATGAGTTCACATTACTATTCTTAGAGATATAACTCACCTTTGACAAAGTTAGCTTAGCTCTTTTATATTTGAACAGTATGTAACCTGAAAAAGTGCCTAATGCATATGGTGCAATGTTCATATAAGATGGAATATATGACATTAATACTGTGGGATCCTTAAACATATTTATAACTGTCCTGCAATGCAATATACAGATTACTGTTCAGTTATACATAACATTGAAACAAATAGAATCAAAATATTTTTGGAATAGTTCTTAACATTTTTATGTAGCATATTCTTTCTCATCTGATAAGATACATACTTAAAGTTATAATAGAAATATTTCACTAAGATTCAAATTAAATGGAAACATCAGCTAAGTTTGTTCATTTGATAAAGGGTGTGGTTAATTTTTTTCTTTAAAATTGTTTGTTACATAAATACATGCCACTTTCTTCCTATTATAAATGCCAAAAAGGTATGATGAGGTTTTGAATTAATTGGGGTGCATAAATGTAGTGAAACTATGAAGCAAGTTTAAGAGCTTTGTTAAGAGTTCAAGAAAACAGCTGGCCAAACTATTTTAGCAAGAGAGCGCATAATTCATAGCAATTTATTTTAATGTGATAATTTTTCACAGTAAATAAAGATAAACATATTTTAAAGGTAAAATATAAATATTATTTAATGAGTTTATACTGACGCCTTATCGTTAAGTTTCATAAATAAATGGTGATAACTCATAGTAAATAATTGTATAGAAATCTGTTGGTACTTTAAATAAACACAGTAATGTAAAAAATGTCTTAAAAATGGTTAATTAAAATCTGGTACATTAAGAAGTAAAAGTACTCCCAAAACCCTAAGAGATTCAAATATACTCTTGGTTCCATGAGAGAGTAGAAAATGCTAACACCACCATAAAGAGCCAAATATACTACCAGTAACTTGAGAGTAAAACATACACCTGGTACTATATGACAGAAAAGAAAACGTGTACTTTGAGGAGTACAATAAGAAAATGAAAAATATTAATAGTACCCTGAAAGTTACAAAATATTCCTAGTATACTAATACATAGGGTTTTCAATAAGGGTGGGTAGAAGTTGAACTAGAATAAAACAAGTTGTGCATATTTTATTCCATTTCAAAATTGACCTGCCCTTATTGAAAAAACCTTATAGTTAAATATACTATAAGTGGTAGGGGTGTTTTACCTATCCACTGATTGTTCTGGATTGTAAGTAATGGGTATGAAGTTGCTCCAATTGTATGTAGAACTTCGTTTCGCCCACACTCCTACAGCTGAACTACAACTTATCTGGAGTATTGAATGCTGGGTTTAATCTCAGTGACTTCCAAAACCCCCAGGTTTAGCACTTACCTATGTTATTTATGCATTATAATTGTTTAATAAACTTTTACCCCCTTCTTTCCCTACACTTTCTGAATGTCAGGATTAAACTTTGCAACTTCTATTGCATCATTCTTCATTGTTTTTGTATTATATCTATGTAAAGCAATTTGACACCCACTTCTGTGGGGGTTCTTATTCATTGTCATTACAGTTTGAAGTTAGGCACTGAAAGTTTTAAGAATGATACTATCAAACTGAGCAACCCTGGAATAATATCATTCAATAGTATTATTTATCATTTTAGAATGTTTATAAATTGACATCCCTCATACATATTAGTGCTTGTGTTTTACTCAAATGGTGTTTGTTTCTGTTTTGTAAGGGATATGTGTACAGAGTTTGGTAGAAATTGCTCCACATCTTTATGCTAGAGGCTGAATGAATGCTTAACCATTATGTTGAATATCACAATTTAAGTTGGTGACTTGACTTCCGCAGGTTTTCCCGGTGAACTAATTGTTGAAATGATTCTTGGGTTTGCAGGTGAAAGATGTCGACGGTGATTGTCGACAAAACATCGTGTATTTACAACGCCACCCGGCTGCAAACCCAAGAATCATTTCAACAATAAGTTGGTGACATTCACAATCTCAGATTTGACATAAATATGGGTTCTTTTTGTGTATTGCTTCTCCATCCTCACTTCTGTGGTGTTGAAATATGTTTAATCTGTATGCAAAACATACTTACAACATAGAATATATACTCAAAATGTATCTTAAAGGAAACTGTGATCTTTCAGCTATAATTAACATTTGTCCAGACATGTTGAAGATCTCTTGTCAACCAGCACTGCAAAGAAATGCCCAACGGTGGATCTTTGAGGTGGTGAGTTTGATTTTTAATGGGTATTAGTTGACCTATTAAGTCTCACATAACCTAAAGTGTCAGGGAGTGGACAAATGCATTTTCCCGTCCCTTAATAGAAAAAAAACTGCACATAAAAACAGTCAATTTTATTTATCAGATTGAGATATACTGTTTGGGAATCACTTTTTATGGGTCTGTGGATTTTTTCTGCACTGAGTTTATACTGCACCTTATTGTTAAGTTTAATAAATAAATGGTGATAACTCATAGTAAATAAAAGTATAGAAATCTGTTGGTACCTTAAATAAACACAGTACATGTACAAGTTACAAAAAACAATGCAGTCAGCTTGTGATTTGCTATGTCTTGAGGAAGGGGCACCATTCGAGCCAACATGTGGTCTGGTGAGGCATGGGTGGTCTGCAAGGGGAGAGAGCAGGCGTCAGTGGGGTGGGCAGTCCAGGCGAGAATGTCTTCATAGATGGAGGTACCATGGGTGATCAGCAAATCCGTGCGGCCACATGATAGTAAACGGCTATCGAAACAACCCCAGATTTAGGTGGTGATACACCAGGAAGTAGTTAAAGGCATTGTTAATGAATTTTGAGAGTGTGAGCGGTGAATGAATGAGTGACCACGCTCTGGAGATTACCAACTTCATGCTGTGAATGAATCTATTAAAATCATCTTTTGGTGTTACCTGGCACCCTAAAAAATTATAAATTTTGAATATTGAGGAAATGATGGATCTTCTACGATTGATCTTCTACTCTGAATTTTATTTTACTTTAGTCTAAAACAGGAGTTTTCTGTTTCAAAATTAGTACGTAACTTAAGTAATAACAAGTATTAAATTATATTATATTGATCCCATAGAGAAGTAGAACTCCAGATGTGGAACAAGTCAGAGATTGTTCATAAATTACTATTAACTCTATGTTACCATTTACATTCATATGATTATGTTTAAATTACAATAAGACATGTTTAATTACTATAAAGAAGCAAGATATATGATTTTCACTTGATATATAATATTGATAAATACTGCTAATATCTTATACTAGTGTCTCAATAGTTTACTATATCTATGGTAAGTTCTATATTAAGAGACACCCAACTTCATGAATTCTTCAACAGAGTAGAAAGTAAAAAGTTAGTTAGTTAGTTCACATTTGAATGTGTTGATATTTATTTTTAACTGTTTAATGGAGGCTGGAAGTTTATTGAATATACTAATAGTATTATAATGAACACCCTTTTGTATTATAGTAAGAGACTTCCCTTTTTTGTGTAAATTATTTTAATTCCAGTGTCAAAGATATACATCTGAGTTTGTTGTGAATAGGTGACTATTGTTAATCATAAAGACACCACTGATTGAATATACTGGCAAGTAAGAGTAAGTATTCCCATTTACTTAAAGAGCCTCTTGCATGAAGTTTTTGGTGGAAACTGACATAATATTCTGACAACTTTTTTCTTTGCCTGATGCATTACCTCAGAATATTATACCATATGTCATTAAAGAGTGAAAGTATGATAAATAAACTTATTTTCTTATGTTTGGGTAACTTCATAATTCTAACAACAAAGGTTGCCAAGCCTAGTTTTCTTAGGAGAGTTTTAATGTAATCTTTCCAAATTAATTTATTGTCTGCAAATATACCTAAAAATTTGTGCATTCAACTTCACTTATTTCACAATTGTGTGTCGTTAGTGTTATAGTGTTCAATGTAGCATTGTTTGTCTGAAACTGCACTTCAAGAATTGACTGACAAGCCATTAACTTAAAACCAGTGAAGTACCTGTGTTAACCTATCAGTGGCAGCATTTTCCAGATTATCGTGCTTACTTATTACGAAAATGATTGTATTATCTTCAAAGCATATAGTTTTTTTTTGGGGGGGGATTAATGGTTTTATGTAAGTCATTTACATAGATTAAGAATAGCAATGGAACCCTGAGGAAACCCGGTTTTTATTTGCCCCCAGTCGGAATGAAACATTTGTCCAGGAAATGAGTCTTTTAAACTAGGTAAGAGAAGAAAAGAGTATGGGTAATTCCAGTTATTCCATAATACTTTTTTTTTTAATAGGATATTATGGTTTGTACAATCGAAAACTTTGGATAGTTCATAGAAATTTACTAATCAGTATCTTTTTCTGTTTGGTTGTTCTATTTCACAAGTGAGGCGAAAATAGCTTTGTCAGTTGAGCAGTTTTTCCTGACTTCAAATTGTGAGCTGGTAAGTAAACTATATTTATTTAAGTGGTCAACAATTCTACTATAAGGAATGTAGGTTTTCCTGGTGTAACTGCTGGATAAAGTTTTCTCGGCATTCCAACCGGGTAGCGTCGATTTTTTGCCACAACATTTCGATGGCTTGCACCGCCATCTTCTTCAGGTGCTGATCGATGTAGGTGTGATGGTTTATATAGCCTTGTTTATGGTACCAGAGCACGAGATGTTCTGATTGGCTCTGGTACATAGGTGGTAGGGATGGGAAACTCGTGGTATCCCCTCCCCGCTGCCTTTTTGGATCGTTGCAACCGCCTCCAACAACCCCAGCATGGTGTACGGGACTAGCTCAAGTGGTACCCTGTGTTTCTGTTGATTAACTCACTGTGTGTGGTTTTAATTGCCACAGCTTCCATAAGTATACTGCCCTAGAAATTACTAGCTGGGCCCAGTATCACAGTTTCCATAAATTCAATTTTGTAGCTCGCCATTAGTGCATGTTCTGCCATGGCTGATTTTGACGGTTGCTTTAGCCGTAAGTACCATTGGTATTCTGTCCTCCTTTCCTCCACGGTCTGTAGGGTTTGGCCAATACATTTTAGACCGCAGGAACAGGGGATTTGGTATACCCCTGGTTTTCTGAGGCCAATTCGATCTTTAACCGAGGGTAACATGTTTCTAACCTTTGTCTGTGGACGAGAGACCGTTTTGATGTTATGTTTCCTTAAGAGTCTACTAATCTGGCCTGTGCCTTGCACAGAGAAAGGAAGGTATGCTGTTATTTCGTCAGTCTTTTTCTTTGGCCTTAGGAGACCTATCCTTCCTAAGGGTGTATCCGATCTGCCGATTAGTATATCTGTTTGCATGCAGAAAACTCTTCAGATGTTCAATTTCATCCGGCAAAACTCTCTGGGTCTGAGATTGTACAGGTCCTATGTATCAGTGTAGAGATGACAGTGGACTTCTGTGCAGGATGGTGGAAGCTGCATGCGTTAAGATACAGATCCGTACATGTGGGCTTTTTGTATACACTGTGCCCAAGAGTACCGTCTGGTTTTTTCCTAAATAAAACATTTAGAAATGGGAGTTTCCCATCATTTTCAACTTCCATGGTGAATCATATGTTGGGAAGTCTGACATTGAAGTGTCGTAGGAAGTCTTGTAATCCTTTGGTGCCGTGAGGCCAAATGACAAAGGTATCATCCACGTACCTAAAAAAACAACTCGGTTTCAGTTCGGCAGTTTTAAGGGCTTCGAAGTATTCCATATAAAAATTGGCATTGGGCAAGGAGAGAGGTGAACCCATTGCCACGCCATCAACCTGTTCATAGTATTCACCCCCGAACTGAAAGTACATGGTGGTGAGAACGTGTCTAAATAGATTCGTAACCCCTGTTGGGATGTGCTCTTCTAGCAGCTTCAAAGTGTCGGCTATAGGAACCCTTGTAAAAAGGGAGACTACATCGAAGCTGACCATCATGTTGTTAGGTCCAATTCGCATACCTTGTATGATGTCCACAAACTCGGCGGAATTTTTGATGTGGTGTTCGCACTTCCCCACCAATGGGCTCAGTCTCTTGGCCAGCAGCTGGTATGTCACACAGCCAATGGCGCTTACGATCGGCTGCAGGGTTACATTTTCTTTGTGTATCTTGGGCAGGCTGTATATCCTCAGAGGCGCGGGTGCCCTAGGTTTCAACAGCCTTGCTATCTGTTGTCAGCATATAGATCCTCCACCAGTCTTAATCCCGGTCTTCTCGACCATGACAACACAAACATCCAAGTCCATGCCAGAATTCGAACCCAGGGCCTCTGGGTTGTGAGGCAGCAACGCTAGCCACTACACCACAGGAGGTCGGCCTACAACATACTACCTTCTGAAATTAAATCACTGTTTCTATTCTGTGCATGAATATTTGAATTCCACTTTATGATAAATCCATTTTAAAATAATAAAACTAACTAATATAGGGATAATGTGCATAATATTGTTCTCCTTTAATTTAGATTTAGAGTAATGAAATTACTGCAAAAATAATGTTTCTATTCCATAAATGCCAACCTTCATTAACTTTAACATGTGCCTGGATGCTTTTTAACTTTAATTTTTAAAGAATGAATGTACTCTATATTATGTGTAATATCATTTACTATTGATTTATCACAATACTTGACTTGTCCTATTCTTGTATCTCAAGATAATTGGATTAAATAAATACAATACAATAGTTAGTATGGCACCAGAGTTGGCCCTAGGGTTGTTCAAACGGTGTGACTGCACTGAGCGCCATTTGACAATGGGCACCAAAATCATCCATCCACCAATGTTTGAAGAAGACAAACCGAACTCAGATGCAAGACGTGCCATTCAGACAAAGCAGACCGATAATTGGCGACAATGGGACCATTCACATGGCATGTGTACAATTGTACAAGAGTTTGATTTGGATATGAACAATTGTCAAAGTCAAGGGTACACTAATGATGTGAACATGGTAGGATTAAGAAAAGGTGTCAAAACCAGAATTCTGAACAAATATCTTTGGGTACTTTTTAATATATGCATCTCTTACAGCTTGAATTTGGTGATAACAGGTGCAGCCAAAACATCAGTTAAATCAATTTCTTTACTTGGACTTCTCCAAAGACTGTCTGTTTTGTTCTCTGGATTGACAAAGCACTGGGGAATGATATTCAAGCATATAGAAGGATTATCACTGAAAAGTTTTGTGAAACTCACTGGAAGAGGAATTTTGAACCTTGTTGCTATTCGCTTTCACTACTCTTCAGTTCGTGATGCCCTTCTGGATCTTCACAAAGAACAAAATGACCCAGCTGCAGCATCAAAGGCCTTGTCACTGATTCAGAGCATGGAGTAATTTGAGTTCATACTTACAATGGTGATATGGTATTATATATTGTTTCAAGTCCACATTGTAAGTAAGCCTATGCAGTCATAAAATATTTATTAAAAGCATTGGAATTACTAAAAAACTATTTGAAATTTGTAAAGCAGTACTGGACCTTTTCAACTATAACTTCTCAGGCAGATATTGAACCAATTTTTAAGCCAGTCTGATCTTGAAGAAAGAAATGATAATTTAAGTATGAAGTCAAAAACTTCAAAGACCTAATGAATGTTTTTTACACTATGATTGATACAATCGATCACTCGGTTTAGACAACTATCAAAATTCAATGATACTTTGTCATCTTTATGCAGCATAAAAATATTTCCTGAAAAGAACATATTGGAAAAATCCTGTGCTGATTTACAAATCAATTTAACCGATGGGGAATAATGTGATGTGTCTAGTTGTGAATGGGTGAACTTATGAGCCTGAACCCATTATTAAAAGAACTTCAATCATAGAGACATTAAAAGTTTTTTGAAGGATATTTTCTGGAATGTATGTGCATTGCTGACTGTACTTGTAACTGTTGCTAAAGGAGAATGAAGTTTCAGTAAATTGAAACTAATAATAACTTACATATGTTCTATTATGTGTCAGGAAAGACTGCCTTATCTTTGAATTTTGTTCATAGAAAATGCTATTGTCCAAAATTTAAATTATTATGATTCAATAAAAAAAATTTCAAATCTAGAAAGGTGGCTATCAGGGTTTCTTTATAAAACTAGTTGACATTTTATAAATAAAATTTGTCAAACAAATTAATAACTTGCTATTTCTTATTTGTATAATTTTTCACTTCAGATCTACCTATAGATATTATCCGGTCTTATACTGTTTATAGATGATAAAAATTACATTCCCTTTTGTCTGAATGTAAACTATGTACAGCATAATCATGGGTAAACTACTGCATAGAAAGAATACTATAATTTAATATTTGGAGAGTCATCTCTTTGAGATCTCGCACCACATAAGAATTTTGCTAGGGCCGCCACTGTATGGGACTGATTGTGTCTGCAATGTTTTTTAAAACAATACTTGTTATTCCGTTGTAGCCTGAAGAATGTTTATTCTTAATGACTTTATAATTCTTTTACTTTCAAATTCAGTTGTCATTGCAAAACAATGATCCATAACTTTGTCAGATACAGTTCTTCCAAGTAAGTGTTCTGGTTCTGTATTTATACACCACTAATTGTTATGATACAGATACTGCTGACAATAAAAAAACATTAGGAAACAAGGAAACATATTTTGTAACAATGATTAATTCAAAAATATTAAACAAAATAATTTGAATACTTAAATTTTACAAAACAATTTTGAATAAAAATAAAAAAGAAAATTATTACTTGTGTTAATTTACATAGAAGAATATTTGCTTTACCTACAAACATGTATCTTGTTACTTATCATATGAAGTGAAAAAAACAAACTAATAAACTTATAATGATGCTTTGTATTACTTTAAAGGTTCTGCATACATTATGTAGTTAAAGATCTAGATAAGTTTATTGGGTGACAATACTTACTCTGGCACATTGATTGGAATTGGGTCCAATTTATACAATAGTGTAATTACAAAGGGTATAACACTAGCAAATATCATGAAAATCATAAATATATATTTTGATATCTTTGGCATATACCAGCAGAACATTAGCAGTAGTAGGCAGATTGCATACAACTGAGTATCTGCTGCCAAAAACCATGTGTGCAGCATACATATCTTAAAAGACAAAATGAAAATTATCCTAGCATATATTTTAGATTAAATGTTAAATCTGTGATTAAAAAATGTTTAAATAAGTCCCAAATTAAATACACATTTTCTTCAACCATTTATTTAACTTAATTGTCAAAGGATTTTGTAATCATTACTGTCCAAATATAAATTTTATAGGTTGAAACCTAGAATTTGAATATATAATTTACAGTCTAAAACACAACAAATAATTATACTAATTACACTATTAATGTATCAATATTAGAAAAAATCAAAACTCAGAATTAAAAAAAACATTTTAATATTTATAAGTAAATATACATACACACACATACATACTTGCAATATTTTATATTTGTCAATGCTATAGTTAATCAGTTAATCCATCAGAATGCTTGATAGAATAATAAACTAGTCTTCATAATTAATTAATAAATTTTGAAATTCCAAATTAATTTAGTTGAACATTTATCAGAAGGTGCATTAAAATTGATATTTAAACTGTATTATTCTCATTTGTCCTAATTAATTTAACTAAATAACAAGATTCACTACTTTGATTAAAGTTTACTTACTTCCTGTCTACCAAAGCCTATGTTGTTTAAGAAAAGAATAACTATCCACCAGTCATTCTGGCAAGTATTTGTCTCAGTAAGAACAAATTGAGGCCACAAAGGACCATGGCCTATGTCTTTGATAATAGTTGCTGTGAATATAACCATAATTATTAAGGATGGCGCAAACCTGCAATTAACAACACATGATTGGAAACAAAGTATTTTGTTAAAGATAACTTTAACTGTTATTGTGTTTTATTAGTATATGACATAGAAAACCATATTAATATTTGATTTTAAGGAAAATACATTCTATGAAAATCAATTTGTTGCAGTCTCAGTAAACAGAACATCCTTTTATTGTTAAGTTTGTTGAATTAAATAGATTAAGTTTATAATGTGATTAAAAGGATATATGACATGTGATTTCAGAAATAATTCCAATATTTGTCAATTAAATTGATACAATGTAATATAAAAAATTCAGAAGGGTCCATTTTTATCTCGTTGATCTCAAAAATGATAAAGTTGTGTAAAATTGATTTAAATTTGAAAAATTACCTGTTGTATTGTGTGAAAGTAACTTGACCATACTGAAATTGTCAGTTTTCATGCTTTTTGCTAAAATGGGCAGGAGCGTTGCCATTAAAATAATTCATTTCAACGAGGAGATCTAAGAGACTCAGAGCAGCTTGGAATGAACAGTGGGAGGCTGTTTTTACCAAAGAGGGAGCAATGCCACATCTGAGAGCCTGCAGACATAGCTGTACTACAGAAATGTGGTCTCAGGTTTGAGTCCCACTCAGTGCAACCAATATTTTTATTTGTTATTTATTTATTTTGTTTAACTTCCATTTATAGAATTTTCTGTTCAAGAATATATTCCAGGACTGTATAAATAGTACTGGACCTCAAAACGGAGGCTGTGCCAGCCTTTGTACAGCAATTCTTCTCGAATAAACATCCTTCAGAAAGCAGGCAATGTAGTGTTGTTGAATGTTATGGTAATTGCCAGTAGTGGCTCTTGAGCTTTTAAAGTTCTGTGCTACATCACCCCAAGGAACAATTTTTACGAGGATAGTTACATAATATATTAATAATACAGGGTTGATAACACTCCATGACCTGCTATGTGTAACATTTCTTATTTAGTCTACATATAAAGTGCAATAGGAACAAATTATTAAAACTAAAAAAATATAAAATTAAATTGGAAAAAATTCCTAACACAAAAGTATTTTGTCTTTGCACATATTTTGAATAAAGAAAGTTAATTTTAGGAAGAAGGCACTTATTACAACAATATTGCATACACTATCATGAGGTATGAAAGTCTTCGAAATGCCGCCCCTTAATTGTCAATTCTTTTAAATAACTATTGATTAATTCAAGTAAACCACATTTCCATAAATAGTAATATTTTTATTAATTCATAAAAAAAAACATTTAAAACTGTGGCCTTATGAGGTCCCCTCTGTCAGCAAGTGACACTGTGTTCTTCATAGCTCATATATTACTTAGTTGTGGGTGGGCACAGGGGTTGAAATATTATACTGTGCATGCACATTTCACATTTCAAACAATAATATTGAGCTACAATGCAAGATAACAAACACAGAGTGCTTTGGTAGGTGGGCATTTTAAAGTCTTAGAAATGAAACCAGAAATTCACACTCATAAAATACTATTATGATAAGGGTTCATAAATTTATAAAAAAATTAATTAATGTGCTGTAGCTCATGAGCACATATACACCAGCCACCAGTGTTAATCATAGCAGTGATAATAACTTTAATGATAAATGATGGTTGTGAAAAATGTAAAATTACACATAGAGATTGATTCAACATCATAAGTTTTTATGGAAAGTACCAAATATATGTGCCATGATATAAGTACTGATACGTAATTCAATTTGAAGCACTGCCATGATTTCATTTAGATTCCTTAGTTAGGAATATCTGTATACTCATATGTGATAGACTATAATATGAAAACCCATTATCATTTTAATCAGTATTTATTGGAATTTTCATCAATTACCTGAGATATCTCTGCAGAACAATAGAAAAGTAACTGGAAATTTTAAAGGCTTTTCCATCAGCCTCAAATTTGTGCAATATTGTGTGGCTCATAAGAAAACCACTTATTGCAAAGAAAGCACAAATCACAACATTAAATCCAATAAATGGTGTAAGTAACACATTTTCATAGCTCTATAACACATAATATGAAAAATGGAAATTAATTACAATAGTTGATTACTTAAAACAGTAAATAGGCGTAAATTATAAATAAAACATTCCCAGGTTTCCCTCTGGGTTAAAAAATTTTTAATTTAATTAAAATGTGTATTACTACAATGTAATAAGGAATATTGCAAAATGAGTAAACAACGAATGAAACAAATTGCAACATCTACATATCAGTAGTATATTTCTACAACACTGAATCTGGATGAAAATCGGAGAATGTTTTATTTACTTTAAACAATGTTAGGGATAGATATTGACAGACTGTGCAAATCTTAACTTATCTTTAATGCTAATCAAGTAACTAGATTTATTATTGGAAATTGTTGCATACATTTACTATTTTACAAGAAATTCGTCTGATTTTCCAAAAATACACATATTTAAGAATTAAAGTATGAGGTCTTTCCCGGTGAATGGCATGTATAAATTCTTCTCGGGTTTTAACAGTGACGTTTTGATGGCTTGCAGACTGAATTATTGGGATAGTATGATTTCTCAGTATATAGTTGTGAAATTAATCCAGGCTAGTAGGAAAACTGTTGACCAATATAAATATAAAAACCAATACAAATAGTTATATTCACTTCTATTTTATCATCATAAATGCATAAGCCTACCAACTTGTTTTTATAAAGTGTAGAACTATTAAAACAATGTTAAAGATTGATCAGGGAAATGATCTAATAATTTGACTATAAATGTAAAGAATTATATAAAAAATTGTATATAATTTGTGCTTCATTATTATTCTAAATTATTTTTATCATTGTACAATAAACTTTTTTCATTCTTATATATGTCATATCACCATAATATTAAAATAAGTTAATACAATAAGATGCAGAAATGCTGAAAGTTTTTGTAAGTATGATATGCATTAAATAAAATATAAGGGCTCTATGCCAGTACTCAGTCTGACTATGAATAATTTTATAATTGTATATGTTCTTACTTTAGATCAGAAGCTCTAGTTTATTTTGAGACATTAAGTGAAATAATAATTGTAACCGTAAAAAAAGGTTGTTTCTTTATAAACTATATGAGTCAACTTTTCTAATGGATGAAACTACATTTCATAACAATAGTCATGTTATTTGTCAAAACACAATCTTGTGAGGTACTGAAAATCCACCTGTCATTCCTGAGCATGAATGTGCATCTCTGAAGGTAAAAGTTTAATTTTCTATGACCACTACTGATTTACTTGGCCCATTTTTCTTTACAACCCCAAGGGTGACTGAATATGACTACTTGCAAATGCTGCAAGAGTTTGTCATTTTTAACATACTCTTACAACTTAGACAAGAAGAATATTTTCAATAAGATGGTGCACCGCCCAATTTTATTATATTTCTGGTACTTATCTTGAAAAAATGTTCCCAAAGTATTGGACTGATTGTGACAAATTGTTGATATGGCTTCCCCATCTCCAGATTTCACAACATGTGACATCTGGTTATGGGGGTATTATAAAGGAATTCTTGTATAATATAAAAGATAGTACTAAATTATACTTTTGAATGTTGATTTGAGTGCATTAATCATGCTTGTGGTCAGGTTGAGTCTGTGTGTAATGAAAACCCTGAGTAAATGCATTCTCTCAAATAGTGTTCACATCATTTGACTCTCCCTCTATTTCTCCTTGTAAATCATTAGAATAATTTTGCTGTGTAAATATAATTTTGGTTACGGAAACACAAAATATGTTCTCACCTGTTCTATGCTTGTTGGATTAGCAATTGGACCAAGGACGGAGAAATACAAAACATGTTCCATAACAGCAAAAAACATTATGATGACCCTAAGGCCATGAATAAATGTTAACTCAGAATGAGAGGTTTCCATTAATTTACCGAAGTTCTTCTTAATTGAAAAAGCAAGCAGCAGTCTCATACCTACTCAAAAAATAAACAAAGTAATATATATTAGATGAATTGAGATGTTATGTTGTAGTAGTATTGAGTCCTAATACTCATCTGATGCAACCCTTCAAATTGTTCCGCTTTTCCTATTCTGCTAAGAACTTCCTGGTCACTTATCATCCATCTCATTATCAGCATTCTCCTATAACATCACATTTTGAAAGCTTCTATTCTTTTCCTTTCTGCAACTCCTATCGTTCACATTTCACACCCATATAACGCCATTTTTAGTAATGATTTCCTATTATTCATACTTATATTGCTTACCTCTACAGCCCATTGAGGGCCTGGGCCTACCAAGTCGACTGCAGACTGTCATCTTGGATGACACATTCATAATTTGGAGTGATAACCTACTTTTTATGTCTACTATACTTCTACCATCCCTATTTATTATGCTTTCCAAGTAGCAGAATTCTTAAAAATATCCATTTTTTATTCCACTATTTCCCATACTACACACCATTACCTTGGTTTTCCCTCTATTAATCCTCATGTTGTACTCTTCCTCCAGGGCCACGTTCATGCCATTTATTATTTATTATTTCTAACTCCCCTAATACTACAATACCATCGGCAAAGCGGTTTTATTTCTTCTCCTTTTCCATACTCCATTTTAACTTTCTTCATCGCCTGCTGTATATAGAAGCTAAACAGCATGGGGGACAGCTGCTAATAACTAGTCACTTGACTTAAACCTCCTTCATAACCGTATAAAAGAGATAAGTTCTCATCGAAACATTGGTGTAAAAAAATTTCTTTAATTTGTTTACTCTGCATATTAAGTTTTATCTGTTAAATAAAGTTGCATCTCTTATTATTCCTTGTAACTTATACATATGGATTACCTTTGTGGGGAATAAATTGCTATTTTAAGACTTGAAGTTACTATACTTTAACAATCTTATTTTAATCAAGAAAAGCTATTTAAAATACCTTTTGCATCATTCTGCTTTTCAGTTATTCTTTTTTCCATAACAGATCCTATGATGACTAGAGATATAATCACTGCAATAATAAATCTGTAAAAGAGAAAAATCTTAAAACCAAGTATACCATTATCATTATTATAAAGAAACAGTAAGGATATTATGTCAAAATTATGCTCACAATTGATAAGGACAGGAAAGATGGTGGCTTACCAGAAGTTTAAAGATGGCAGTCACCATTGTAACCTTCTGAAGAAGGTCCAGTTGCCACAAAAAATTCATAACCCTGCACTCATAATGGTGATTGTCACTTTTACACTTCACCACAACCACCACCTTTCTATCTCTCTTTCCAGTCTATACTATCTACATATATAATTAACAAGGACAGGAAAGAGAGATAGAAATTTGGTGGCTTACCTGGAGTAGAAAGTCGACAAATGTCACGATAAGTGTGGGGTATTCTTGAAATTTCAGAAGATTTGCCAAATTGGCTGTACAATTTATTTATTAAAGTCACACACACACACACACACACATATATATATATATATATGTATAGGGTGGATGGGATGCCAATTCTGGATAAAGAAGATGAGATACAAAGATAGAAGGAATATCTAGAAAAGCTGTATCACGGTGGAAATCTAGATCAGTCAGTAATAGAAGAGGATGAGGTGGATAATGAAGTGTTGGGGGACAAAATTTTAAGGCTAGAGTTTGTGTAAAACGCCAGGAATTTATAACATTCCAGAGGAGTTAATACGATCATCGGGCGAAGAAGCAGTATCATGGCTGATCAGGATAGTTTGCGAAACCTATGAAACAGGAAGAATACCAAATGATTTTGGTAACAATATATCCATACAGAAGAAAACTGGTGCTCACAGATACAAACAGCAATTATTTTAGTATTTCATGCATGCAAAATATTAACTAGAATAGTATATAGGACGATGGAATGACAAATAGAATTCAAGTTAGGTGAAGATCAGCTTGGTGTTAGGGAGAATGTGGGAACAAGATACGATAAGGAAAAACAAGCCTTTGATGATAAGAACTGGAACACACTATTAATAATTTAAACAGTACAGGAATTAAATTTCGAGAAAGAAGGCTTATCCATAAACTTTACAGAAGACAGTCATCAGTAATTAGAATTGAAGGGCAAGAAAAGAAAGCAAATATCAAGAGAGGAGTAAGACAAGGGCCTTAGTCTGTTACCCATGCTCTTTAACTTATATATAGAACAGGCGATTAAGAAACTTAAAATGGATTATGGAAAAGGATTCATACTGCAAAGGAGAAGAAATAAAAACCCTATGCTTTGTTGTTGATATTGTAGTACTAGGTGAGTTAGAAGAAGACTTGGAAACCATAATAAATGGCATGAACACGGTCCTGGAGAAAGAGTAAAACATAAGGAATAACAGAGGGAAAACCAAGGTAACAGAGTGTTGTATGGGAAATAGTGGAATAAGGAATGAATATTTTGAAGGAAATTAAGGAATTCTGCTACTTGGGCAGCATAATAACTAGGAATGGTAGAAGTATAGTAAAAATATGGAGTGTGGCATTATATGGGTGCTAAACATGGATGATAGGAGTTCGAGAAAGGAAAATTAATTGAACCCATAGAAATGTAGTGCTATAGGAGAATGCTGAAAATAGATGGGTGGATGGAATCACTAATGAGTAAGTTCTAAGCAGAATAGGGGAAGAGCGAAAAATATGAAGAACGTTGACCAAGAGAAGGGATAGATTAATACGTCAAGTTTTAAGATATGAGGACCTTTTAAAATTAGCATTAGAGGGAAGCATGTGGGTAAGATCAGAAGAGAGAATATGCTAAGCAGATTAGGGAGGATGTGGTAGTTATGCAGATATGAATAGTGTTGTGCTAGATACGTTAGCGTAGAGGGTTGCATCAGAGCAGATAGGACTGAATACCATTATATCATATATATATATATATATATATATATATATATATATATATATAAACAATGGGGAAAGGACAGAGAGATAGAAAGAAGGTGACTTACCTGAGGTTCATAGATAGTAGACACCTTCTGATGTTTAGAGTACTTGTCGGCTAGCTGATCACTGGAAATGTCTTCCTAACTTTCTGATGAAGTTGGGCGGTGCCTCCAAAAATTCAAGTACTCTAAACCTCACAAGGTGTCTACCATCTATGAACCTCAGGTAAGTCACCTTCTTTCTATTTCTCTGTCCTTTCCCTATTAATTGTTTTAATTAACATGACAATGTCATTTCCTGATAATTATATATAATTATTTCTTTATTTTTACTCACAAAAAAATTATATCAGCAGTATCTAAATTAATTCCATTTTTATTCTGGCAATTAGCTGCATTCACTGTAACGTTGATCTTCACCCCAATCTCTTCTGCAGCCAACAGGAGTTCTTCTTCGAGACCAGAAATTACCATAGAAAGACTAGCATTGTAGGGTACGCAGAACCCACAAGATAGTACATCACGTCGGAACTTTGCTTTGTTATTTTTTGCATTCTTGCTCAAAAATGATGTAGTTATGAGGCAATGCAGAAAAAGAAAATAAATTATACAGATTTGTTCTCAGAACATGATATATTAAAATATAATGATTTACAAGCTGTTAAGTAATAACTTTTTCATATATGTAAGAGTAATAAATTATGAAGTGCATAGTTGTAAGTATGTATAAAGGAAATTAGAACTTATGGTGTTCAGAGTTTAAGTGAATGAATCCAGTAATTCAAGCATTAAGTTAGTTTTTAGATAAATTACATAAATATGCAATCATGTATTATATTAATACAATTATATTATACATTATAATTTTTACTCAACTGTGTTGTAACCGTTAACTGATCTGTTCTTAAAAAATAGTCAATGTTTATTGACTAGCTATGCCAGAAATATAAAATATATTTAATAAATATGTAAAGCAAGTAATGATTTGAGATTGTCAAAGTAATTGGTAATGAAAAGGAAAAGAGAAAGTAGGTGACTAACTAAAATTGACATTTGGTACCACCATTAGAACTGGAGGAAGTTATTAAAATTTTCAGAGTCATTTGCTTAGTCTAAAGGAATGATTTATTATAAGTCTGGCAAGCGCACGGTGCAGTAAGATTCTTGAAAAGGATAATTTTTTAAATAACTTCCTCAATGGTGATGCCACAATTCAATTTCAGGTAATAATATAAGGAATAAGATATTGAAGTGGAGCAAAGCCAAGGTGAGCCCTATGTCCTGCCAAATTTTTGCCAGCCATTGTGTGGTATTGAATGTGTAAATTGTGGAGGAGGGTTGCGATCTTCGTACCAGAGTCGGAACATCGAATGTCGAAGTCGACTACATTCTGGCGAAAGGAGTGAGGCCATGAACGTAGGAGATTGGTGGTGAAAAACAAAATTAGTGAAAAGAAAATGTTGACAAGTGTGTGTGTGTGTGTAATAAAGAAAAGTAAAGTATATATGAGAAGTTGCATGCTTACGTGAAAAGTTAAAGTGTGTCAAGTAGCTAGAGAAAAATTCCAGTTATTTAAATTTTTGATTGTGTTGAAAAATGGAGGGAATGCAGGCAATTGTGAGAGCTGAAAAGCAGAGTGTGTGGAGAAACGACCCAATACTTAAACAGTTATTACTGTATGATAATTAAATAAAGTCGGCCTCTGAAAAGAGAAATTATAATTTGATGAGCAAAATACTGCATTCAATAAACAAAATGAACAGTTTAATGAAATAAAGGCAAATATTAAAAAGAAAAATGATTCGAAGTCTGATTTAGACAGTAAAATACAGCTGATGAATGTAAAGATTGAATTTCAAGGTAAAAAGTCTGAGGAACTGTATGTATGATGAAATAATATCAGTAGGAAAGAGTTTGCATAAAATTGTGAAGGAGAAAGTGAGAATTGTAAGTAGGAAAGTAGAGGATGAGGTAGAAATTTTGCCTGACTTGAAATTAAAAGTAAAGATGAAGAGAGGTATGCTCAGACTAATAATATCAATAATGTTGAGAGGGGTAGAAAATTATTCTTAGAAAAATCTCTTGAAAATATGTATGACCAATTAAAAACAAATTCGCCAGTAACTTGAATGTATCTCTAAAGGCTGAGTTGGAATTGAAGTTGCCAAGATATTCAATGAGGATAATCAAAGTCCAAAGAAGTTTATTAATGATTTAAAACATTATTTTTTGTCTACTAATATCCCTGAACACAGCCAAGCAAGAGTTATGATACAGTGCCTGGGAAAAATATTGTAAGTTGATTAGATGTGGTTGTAGGGAAAAAAAAAGAAATTTTACATTACTTAAGAAAAATTTCTTGAAAGATTTTGGAATTAAGACAAGAAAAAGGAAATAATAGAAACTTTACATATTGGGAGGTAACAAATATGGTATTAGAGAGGATTATTTTATTGCTATGATAAATAAGAATAAATATTTCGATGCCCCTTTATCTGGTGATGAACTAGTAAACAGAATTAAGTTTCACTTTGAGGTTAAAATAATTTGGGCCTGTGGCGAAGGAAAGTAATCTATAGTGAAGATGTTAAAATTACTGAAATTTTTGGATGATGTGGGAAAAGACGAATGTTAAAGAACCTATGGAGGAAGACATGGGGGAAGAAGTATTGAGAAGGTAATAAATCCAAGGGAAAATGCCAATAAGTATAGATGGAAGAGTAATGGTAATTTGGCATTCAAGAACAGGAATTATTAGATTATCAGATGTATGCTAATTAAATCTCTGTTTATGCCCATAGTATGAGGACTGAATAGGATTATCAAACATGAAATAGTGATAGATTTTGGAAAAAGGATAATGGTGTAAAGGAATAAAAATTGAATTACCTTTGGGGTTACAAACAATTGTATGATGAAATAAATTAAGAGTAGTGGGAAAATTACAGAGAATCTTAAACAAAATGATTAATTAATGGATGTTGTAAATAGTGGAGAAGGATTGAATTCTAAAGAGAAATGGGGAATGAATTGAGATTTTAGTGGAACATGGAGTTATTTAGTGATCAACCAGGTTTCATTCAGGATTATGAATATCATATTGAAACAGAAGAACACAAACTGGTTGTAGTTCAAAAATTTAACACTCCTGATTGCCATAGAGGGGAGGTAAATTGTGTAATCAAAAAATGATGGAAAGTGATATCATAGAGCATTGTGAAATTGCGTAGAATAATAATAATATTGTGATAGTTCCTAAGAAAAATAGACAATTATGATTGTGTTGGATGCATGAAAACTTAATGAAGTTATGGTTACTACTCATGGCTACCCAGAAAATATGAAAATTTGGTAAAGTAATTTCATAGGAAAGCATGGTTAAACTCTATATACTTAACAGAGGGATGTTATACACTGAGGAATCTAAGAAGTTGACTGCTTTTACAATATAGACAGAACAGTATGCATTCAAGAGATTACCATTTGGTCAATAAACTATACCACAAGATATATAAAAAACATTTACAGTAATGATTTGGTATTAGGAGATGAAATTTTGGAAAATCATTTTCAAAATTTGAAGAAGGTTTTAAATAAGCTGAAAAGATCAGAGCTTACTATTAATCTGGAGAAAACTAGAAGAAGATGGCGGTGCAAGCCATTGAAATGTTGTGGCAAATGAACGACGCTACCCGGTTGGAATCCCGAGAAAACTATATCCAGCAGTTACACTGGGAAAACCTATGTTCCTTATTGGAGAAAACTAGTTTGTGTGGGAGGGAAGTGTAATTTGTGGTACGTTCAGTATCGAATTAGCTATACAGAACTTTTCTGTCCCACAAAGTAGTAAAACAATGGAAAAATTTATAGGATGTTGTGTGTTTTATAAAATTTTGTGTTTGACTATTCTAGAAAAATTGATTTCTTGTATAAATTGTTAAGAAAGAGTGTTAAAGGAGAATGTGATAATGAAAAAGAAGAGGTGTTTAAAGAAATAAAGATGGCATTTATGAATATGTAGTGTTAAACCAATCAAAAGGAGACGGGTTTTTAATTACATGGACAGATGAGAGCAAAGTATCCATAGCAGCCATATTGAGGCAAATCAATGATAAAGGAAATGAGCGAGTAATTAACATGAAGAGTGGGTGTTTACAAAAATATGAAATAGCTTATACAGATACTGGATTTGTTACTGTTGTATATCAGACCATAGATCTGTAATGTTTTTAAAGGAAACCTATTCTACAAATACCAGGTTAACCAGATGGTCTGTTATGTTATTGACCGGAGGTCACTCAACTAGGTGAGATCGTCGAAAACACGGAACTTTTCGATAACATTCAGCGTTATCATTTTCTGGCTAAAGGCCGAGTGCTGGTTGTGTTCCCTTTCATATAGCCTTGCGTAAGCGACGTCGGGAAAATTCTTTATAAGACAAGTCTCGCTCTCGTCGTGGAACGAATATACAATATGAGGAGGGAACTAGACACAGTTGGACGGAGATTGCATGCAGAATACTTCTATCAGTACACACGACTCATCAGAAATTTGGTAATTAGTGGAGAGCATAACAACAGCTCAAGCGCAGATGCTTTAACATGTTTCTAACAAGCAGAGCGGGAAATTCGCCCGCTTGGATTCCAAGAAGAAGACTGAGAATATAAAGCCGTTAGCACAGCGCGGAAAGTGATAAACCTGTCAGAAGCCACACTGGATCCGAACATATGACTCCAAATGACTCAACTTCGTTCCAAGCCCACAAGTCACGTTAATAAAAGATATCCTGTGCAGCGTGGAACGCGCAGTCTACGACTTCCCACCGAAAGCCGTGAAGCCTGCAGAGCCAAAACAGCCAAACCGAACATGACAACTGCGGAACGCCTACGTAAAACAGAAGGAGGTGTAAAATGCTTGCGGAAGAAAGAAATCGCTCTGTGGTTATGTCAACGGCGGACTACGCAAGAAAGATGAAAATTCTGTTGGAGGACCCGAGCTATCGTAAGATCGCCGGGAACTCTACAACTTCCATTCTCCGACAGACGAATAGTTCGGGGATTCCAGAGGAAGCAGCGAGATGACTGCGTCCATGCGCGCCGGCTCCACCACGGATATTCGTTCCCATGAGGCCGATTATGAGCGCCATTGGGTCGCCGACTTAAAAGTTGGCAAACTAACTCACAGAAATTTTGCAGCTGCGAAAACCACATCAAGAACTCAACGACATTCGTCCAGACACTACCAGACATTGACATCGGACCAGAGAATATCATGGCCGTCCGGGTTTTATATGTACGTTGACGACACGTTCATCATAAAGCCCCATAGAGAAGGAGAAACTGTTGGTGTTTCTGTTTCACATGAACAGTATCCATCCAAACATCCAATTCAGAATTGAGGTGGAGAAAGAGGGGACTCTCCCATTCTTGGATGGTCTTGAACAGGGTGGGCTGAATTTGAAAAAATATATATAGGTATGTAGAGCGTACCTCCTAAGGGTCCAAAACGTCTGTGTGGGTTCCTCTATGTTCGTACTATACTTTAATGCGTTTCCATGTCCGATTGTTCATCTGCAGCAGCGTAAAGGGGCTGATGTTTTTAAAAGACTCTCAAACTGCGTTTTTCAGCTAACGGCATTTTCTCAGATTTTATTTCACAACACCCCACAGTGCAGTGCATTATCAATTGCGATGAATTCCGGGCTTCTTGCAGGCCAAGGTAATGGTGCCGGAGATTGTTCTAACCCAAGTCCAGTCCAGCGATTTGGAAAATTTTCGTCTATGCGGTTCCCTGTCCTGTTGAAAGAAGTTGTCGGCAATTCCTCGTGTCGTAAATTCTGGAAGTAATCACTTTTCGATAATTTCCAAATAAGTGTGGTGATTGACCGAGCCATCGAAGAAATAGCGACCCAAGTGGTGTTCCGCTTTCACCCGTTAACGAAACGTCGCGTGTTTTCGACTAGAAACCCGAGAGAATTTCGTCCGGTCTGTAATATTGTCTGCGTAAATTTAAAAGTAAGATATGCTAACGGGGAAAATAATGTAGTCGTAGAATTTTTTTAAGCAGACAAAATTGGTACGGGATTAAGGAGTGAAAAAAGGGGAACGAATTGCGGTGGTAAAATGACGAAAGAGGTGTACAAATGAAGAAACTTTGCTAGATCACAATGTAGTTAAACGAGAACAGGGCAGATTATCGGGAAATGCTCCCAGAGGGAAAGGTAATACTTTACAGGAAGATCCTAGATACATTCTGCACCAGGTTTTGTTATTTGAAAGAAGTCGCTTGTCTAGGAAAGGTTAGGTACTTTTGATACCAGAAAAATTACAAGAAAAAAGGCTGTTATTTTTGCAGATATGAATGGACATGTGGGAATAAATAAAACAATGAAATTAATGTCTGGTTTAAGTATGTGGATCTATATTAGATCATATCAAAGTTTCGAATTAAACAAGTTTAGAAATATATAATTTGAAGATCCTTATCAGTCTATAATTCCTAAGAAAACAAAATAAAATCGTTGTATTAGATTTCTTTGGACCATTGCCAAAGATTAAGTTTGGATGTGCTCACATATTGACTTATTTTCTTAATTTGTTAAACTTTATGGTAGAAAGTCAGCTAAATCGTGTTTAAATAAAATATTAAAAGAGTACATTCGTGAATGTGGGAATTGTTAGCAGTGGATAAATACTTTGAAGGACGAAGGAATAATACTGATTTTCATTTCCATAAGGCATCCACAATTGAATCCAACCGAACAATAAATAAGGCTAGTTAGTACAAGTTTGAGACAACTGATCGGGGATGATCATACAAAATGGTTGCTTCCTAAGTTTCGTGGTGAGGTGCCGTGGTGAGCGGCGGGTAAAGTATTGAATTAATCATCACCACCTGTGGATAGCTTCTATCTCAGTGCTCAAATAAATGGACTGTGATTACTTAAATAAAAACATTTTTGTAGTTTTCATTTGGTATAATTACGTGACGCCTTAATAATGTAAGCAATAAGAGATCGAAGGTGGAGCGAAGCCGAAGCGAGAAACGGTGAATCCAGCGTCCAATAATATTAGAAAAGTTGTGTATTTTTGCAAACTGTAAATATACATGTATAACCTCCTTGACTAAATAAAATCAAATTAATAGGGGCAGGAAAGACAGATAGAGAATTGGTGTCTTACTAGAACATTCGAATTGTTTTGAAATGTAGCTCAGCCATGTAGACTATAAAAACTTGTCTGGACTGGTCTAATGGACTTTGCTTTTTGTATTAATTGCTTAAAGTATCCATACTTATAAATACTAGAATTCTATTAAATGATGTATTAGGATGTTAATCACTTGTATATTTTTCCAAATTGTTGAAGTGTTCTTTCCAGCAGAAAATTGTATATCTACAAGGCAATACTGCTGTTGAAAATTTTCTATGCATTCATAGAAGTCTCCAAGTTGATACCTGGGACCAGATAAAATTGCTTTTGCGGAATATCCACCTAAACAAACAAATTAAGTAAAATAAGTAGTTATTTATGAAAAGAAAAAAAATTATTATTTAGTAATTGTTCAGATTAAATAGTAATATAAAACAATACGAAACTAAACAATAGTATATATTAAATAATATATTAAATTTATAACATCACGCTGTGATATGGTTCAGTTATTGTTCAGACATCATATTAAAAGGAAAGGGTCATTACATATCCAATAAAAATTGAACATGGGTTTGTAACTTCTGAACCAATGCTTTGTGGACTTCTTCATGTAAATTATAAAATAGATTAACTAGTTACGTTAGAGGAATTTAGTGTCGCGGACGGTTATGGCCGAAAAGATTATCCGTGATACAGAATTCCTCTAAGGTAATTAGTTCATCAATTTAACAATTTTCCCACAAAGTTGTATCAAACGTAGTATTAGTATTTCTTAAATAGTAATCAATTTATTTGCAGACTTATTGGTTGTTTTTTATAAACTTAAACTCAGAAAATTATGTTTAAAATTTCATGAGATTTGGAGAGGGTGGAGTGCGTAGCCTGAGGTGATTTGATATGGAATACATCTACTCGGATATATTTCAAAAAAGCAGAACTCGGTCAATATTGTTTAAAAATATATTATAAAACAGAAATACATTCTTCATAACCTGCCCAAAAATTTAGTTAAAAGGTAAAATATTATATTATTTGCTTGATGACCTTTTTTGCTGACTCTAAATTGGAGCTATATTTGAAAAATTCTCTCCACTCACTCCAACAAGTATCTGCTAGTTCCGTATATTTTTTCACAGGTTTCCTTATTACAGTGTGTTTGATTTTGAATAATACATATGTTCCTTTAAGCATAACGATCAAAAGAAGTCCCACGTGGCCAAATAATGTCACCTTGAGGGCCACAGAACATCTCCAAAAGGTGAAACAAGATTGTCTCGGCTCTGGCTCAGAGAACAGATATAAAATTTCTGGCCCCATCTTGTTGGAAGATGAATCTTTTCTTTAAAGCTCTGGTTGCAGAAAGTTCTTAATCATACATATGTAACGTTCTTAATTTCTGTGATGGCCTCTCTCTCTCTTCTTCAATAATATTAGGCAGGCCCAGTTATGCAAGTGGGACCAACTGCTCACCAACCACACACTCAATTATGGAATATTGAGACAATTAAGAAATCTTCCAAGAATGGGATGGGTGTGACGATAATTACAGAAGAAGAAAAGTTAATAACAAGAAAACTTCATACCAAACATCTACAACAGCAGCTGAAACTAAAGCAATAGAAATAGCAACAGAATACTACCTAAAGCAGTAGACATGAGAAATTTTGCATACTTTCAGATGCAATAGAAGCGCTTAAATAGATAAAAGGCAGTTCAAGAAACAACAAAATGTTAAACAATATTAGAAATAAAAATTTTAAGGTAAACAAGGATATAATATTTATGTGGATACCGTCGCATAAGGGCATCCGAAAAAGCTCAAATAACAGCAAGTATATGGGAAGAAAATGAAGAAGGATATAGTTTAAACAGGAACGACAAGAGAGTATGTATTAGAAAACGCGCTGATACAGAATGCACGAAGAACAGAAGAAAAGCAAACATCTTCAATGCAGTTCTGATACTGTCAGATCTCCTATTTTATGTTCCATTCAGGTGGAAGTGGGCTGTCATTCAAAAACAGGACGAAGTACTAAACTTTGATAGTCTTCATTTCATTCTTGCATGACCATTAACTTGAATGAAAGAAACTTCAATTCATCCTGTAAAATGTGCCTCATCTGAATGGCGTCAAGTGAAACGGCCTGGATTTTTCAAAATTGCTACTCTAACTCTCTCTACATTTTCAGGTGTATCTTAATCAAGGAACCTTCTTTGTGGAGAGAATGCATTCAATGTAAGACGGTATTTCAAGTTTACATTGCGCCACTAAGTGGAAAGATGAATTTGTAACAAAATACTTGTTAAGTTGTAATTCTTAACATAGCTGACACATGTGAATACGTTTTATCAATTGACAACTCCAAGGGCAATACTCGCTGAATCCTCTCACATTTATCCTCCTCCATCAAGGATCAAGTACTGCCCATTCGGAAAGTGTCAAGTTTTTTCTTTCCCACCCTATATTATGATCTGCATAAGCAAGGAGAACAGAATATACAGTACATCAGGTATGCGTTATTTGAAGATGAAATATTGTATGTTTAATTAAAATTATTACCACAGAACTGTTAACAATTTCTCAACAATTAAGTAAAACAATATTATTATTTCTGTGTGATATTTTTACTCACAAGTTGGTTCACTTAAGTTCCAGCATGGCCCAGCAAAACTTGATTCGAAAAGCGATACCACTGATAGTAACAAGACCACAATCACCGTAATCTAAAAGAGAAAACAAAACATACAATATTTTAATCGTTTTAAAAACATGTATTCAATGTGCTGTTAAACTGGTGAGAAGTAAAGTTATTTTCCTTCTACATATATAACTGAACAACCTTGGTAATTCAATAATGATATCTATTAGTTATTTTCAGTTAGTTACATATGAAGTTGACCATGCATTTTTTTAAGGATTGAAGTAGAATAGAATAGTTATAACGAAAAATGCAAATAGCGGCTTTTGGCAATAAATTGTGACAACTTTTAGAACATTTGGTCACTATAAATAGAAGATAACCTTTTGGTATATCAAAAGCACCTGAGTTTTTTTCAAAAGCGACTTAATGAGATTTTAGAGGGTGCCGAAGGCAGTCTGATAAACAGCGACAATATTTTAGTTTATGCGGGAACAGTCGCAGAACATGATCAGTAGTTATTAAGTTATTAACGTCCAGCCAACGCTAAATGTACTTTCTGTGTGACTAGAATAAAATATCGGGGTCATGTTGCTGGTGAACAAGGAATCTACATAGACGATGAGCGAATTAAAGCTATCAAAGAAATGGATCCTCCAGAGAATGTCTCAGAAGTTAGAAGTCTTATGGGAAGCATAAATGATTTAGCTCGTTTCATTCCCCACCTAGAAACTAAAGAAAAACCACTTAATGACCTTCTTAGGCAAAAGAATCAGTTTAGTTGGGACCAAAACAAGTCAAAACTTGTAAACAAGAATTAATGAAGAGTACGATTTTAGCTTGGTTTGATGCAACTCGAGAAGCTGTTATTTCTGCAGATACTTCTTCATATGGAGTTGGAGCGGTTCTAAAGCAGAAATGTCGTAGGTATATTCTGTCTAGTTGCATTTGCATCTAAGACTCTAACCAAAGCGCAACAAATCTGGGAGCAAATTGAGAAAGAAGGTAACGAAAATTCAAATTTATTATTTTAGTAATTTTTCTTTGATAATATGTATTAGCTCATGTTGAAATATTTTATTTTTATTAAATTCAGAATCTTAAAGTAAAACTTGTCTTTTCTATGCAAAATTAAAAACTTGTGTTGATTAATCCCTCATATTATAATAGCTTAAATTAATAAATCGCCATGAATACATTTCAATTGACTTCCATCAACTGTGAAACTCAATGAATAATAGCTTATCTATATATTACTATATATAGATATATTTATATAGATTATATATTGTAATTATTAAATATCATAAATTAATACACCCCATCCCATTAATATCAATTCAGTGAAGAATTTTGATAAAGTTGAATTCCACGAATACATAAAAAGTACGGTATTATATATGTAACTATTTTATTTTTTCGTTTCTCAGCTTCAGGGTAAACCTTATAAGTCGCAGTTGGTTTCGAACAAGTCCCGCTTTCAGACATTTAGGAGCCTATTGCAGACAAACTTTCAGCCAGACAAAAACTTCACTATATTTATTTCACAAATTTTAGGAGGTTTAGGGCATAAGGCAAGAGTTGTCCGCTGATCCCTTGGATCAGTCAGCCAACTGCCTCCTAAAACTGGAGGTGACAAGGAGAAGGGAATGCTGCGACCCCACAGCAAACTCTTCTCCCGTCATGCGGAAGGACGCGAGAATAGTACCGAATGCCCGATCTACCTGATTCAGGTTTTCTAGGGTTTTCCCTGCATCTCTTTAGGTGAGGGTAAGTTCCTTAAACTATAGCCCAGGTGCCTCAGTCGACCCTTAGCTATCTTCGACATCCCCCTTGCGTTTCCTATGCTATTAAAGAAGAGTGGCTGTTTCCGTATCACCCTCATGTAGCCTGTTACCCAAAATAAATAGTTTATTTACTTTTAAAATGAGTAATTACTGAATATTAAAATTTATCTGACTAAAAATAAAACTAATTTACGTATATATCGTATAGACGATCCAAAGAAATTTATTATTTCTAGGGAGTTAACCCTCTGCCAAATTTGTTATTTAAAAAGTATTTAGTATTATAGATCATTCACTATTGGGGCGAAATTACATTTTCATTGGAAAAATCGCTTTCCTAGGGAATATCAGATATATGATTGCTCTTAAGGATAAACAGGGTTTCGTCCACTTTTAGGTAAATTTGTTTGGTATCAATCGTCAATGTTATATATCAAGATCTTTTAAGAGTATCACACTGAAGTGTTTTATTAGACTCAGCCAAGATGGTGTCGAAACAAAATGAAGTTATTTAACCTACAACATTAATTACCAACAAACAATGCAAATGGATTGAAGAACACACTAGGACAGGAAAGCATATCTATGAGATGTCGCCGTTAAACAAGAAGAAGCATGTTTCAACAGTAGACAACGGTGAACGTAAAAAATAATTGGAGTGCAACATTGCAAAAATGAGTTTCCGGCCAAGCACATGTATATAATTATTTAATAATATATCTCTGACGTACGAAAATAATTACACAAAATTACGAAAGCTCACAATAGGCAATATAATTATATCAAATGTACTATGCCACAAAAATTTACTTCAGTTTTCCCTCGGACTCAACTGCAACAAATTCCCATTAATGTGCAATCATCCACACTAAAGAACTTCGAAAACGTCGATCATAATAAGTACCTATAGATGGTAATTGCATCAACTAATAAATGCAAAAATGAGATTACGGCCAAGAACCTGCATATAATGACCTAATATTATATCTCTGACGTACAAAAATAATACATAACAACATTACGAAAGCTCACAACAGGTAATCTCGTACAATCAAATGTACTATATCGCAATAATTTGACTTAAATTTCCCGTACGGAATCACCCATTAATGTACAATCATCTACACAAAAGAACTTCAAAAACTTCGATCATAATAAGTAGCTATATATATGGTAATTGCATCAATTGGGCCTCGAAACCTATCCCGTAGTTTTTTTTCGCGTTTTGTATGTTTATATGCATAGAAACTATTATTTTTAGGTTAGATGTACTAAGTCAGAAACCTTCCCGGGGGTGTACTCAACAACTTCCCAAAGTTTTATGGTGATCTGATAAATGGTGTAGGACAAAACGACGGGCACACATTTGTTTATATATATATATATATATATATATATATATATATATATATATATTTGGTGTGATTAGATTATTCATATGATCCTGTGAAACAGTTTCGAGCAATTTTTTGAGTATGCAACCCGTTCAAATTTGCTAATGCATCTAATTATCTTTTTTTTTGAATTATTAATAATTTGTTTATATTGTGCTTAGTACTGCTACTCCGTACCATACCTTGAATATGGCATGATAAGTTATCTTAAATGTGCTATTATTACAAAAGCAATTTAGTCTCTTCATTAAAAAAATGTTTTGGATAATGTGTCAAAGAGGTTATCCACATGTGTGTCTCATCTCAGTGCACTATCAAAGATGAGTCCTAAAAATTTTAGTTTTTTTTTCTTGTGTTAAATATTGATTTCCTATTATTATCTGTTTTTTTTGGTTTTGAGTTTTCCTCTTATTAAAGTTTACTATAATACATTTTTCTGTGTTTACCTTCAATCTGTTTTAATTAAAATAATATATGACACTGTTTGTACAAGTATTTCCTATTTGTTTTCACGACAGAGTAGTGTGTTGTCATCTGCATTTAATAATGTTTTTGTCCTCAATGATATAAAACTGCTCTACATAAAAAGCAAAAAGTGTAGGGTGGTTTTATATAATTGACTTACACAATTTAAAAAAGGACGCAAATTGTTCCTTGTGGCACACCATATTCAACATTTAACGTGCCGATTTACATTGACATATCAAAATAGTTTCCTTTACTCGGCACTAAATGCCAGAATCGAAACATTAGGATCAATTAAAGCTTTGTAATTCGAAGAAATATTACTATTTTAGTGCCGTATGTTGACTGGAATACTAGTGCCTATCAATTTTTTAAGCATGTAATGGTGTAGTTTCCATTGAAAAGCGACGCGGCGTTACTTTCGTGATTAGATTTTGAATTTCTTAACCACCTGTTTAACTTTAAACAAGGCTTCGAAAGTATGAGACTGTGTTCGTAATCTAAACACGTGAACAAATACGATTTGGCGGTGCATGTTCTTATAAGCACGTAGGTTAGAGTTTGGTGGCGAATTTGGTTCTTATTTTTTGCGTGGGGTGAGTTTCGAAGGATATAGAAATTAACAAACTATTTTACATCTACATAGACATAGAAAAAACTAAAAGTTAAATGATTCGAACCTATCAATGACGGGGTAATACCAACAGCAAGGTCAAATATATTGACCTTGTCCAACAGTGCCGCATGTAAAAGATCACAGCAAAGAGTTTGAAACAATGGAAGGAAGACATTCCCGAATGCTGAGATTTGGAGTAACAAGTGGAAATATTAATAAGAAGGAGACTTGCGTACTGAAGGGACTTTGCAAGGGATGAATATTTCACAGCAGTGGGCTTCAGTTTCTATTTGTGCAACTGGTGGAACTGCAAATGCATTTCAGCTAATGCTTTCTCTCTGCAAGAAAATATTTAAATATAAAGAGAGTTCTGCTCATCAGGCTGTATTTAAAATACTAAAATCAAATCTGCAAACTTTGGGAACTGCATGCGTCATTAAAAAAGAAATAACTGCCAATGTACTTCGAAACTAAAACTGACGTGCAGGGTTGTAATGGCGTTAATATGGGGCACATTCTTCATTCAACTAACGCATGTATAAATATTGTTTTTCATATCGCAACATAAATGAGAAATACAGTAATAATCATGATAGTTCATGGGAATAATAAAATTGCCCCCCTGTAATCACTGATAGTATACCTGAGGACAACACTTCCACATATGGACCAGCAAGCCAACTCTTATCGGATTGCGAGATGTCACTGTTGAAGGTTATTTAGTGCATTGATGAATTATTTGGGAGCACTGTGATTCTGAAACAGAAACTTGTTGTAGTCTCAACTGAGGAGGCTGCAGTAATGATGGGAAAGTGTAAGGGCATAATAACTTTAATGAAGCAAGATTCCCACTGTTTTCTTCTGGCATTGTGCGAATCACAGGCTAGAGCTTTCCGAAGGTGATTTTGTGAGTAAAGATTTCCCCTCACATGTAAACCACTTCGAATCCTTTCTTGATATACTGCTCACAGCTTGCTCAAACTGACAGGGAATCTAAAGCTCACGCAGAGGATCTTGAAATCGTACTCCTAAAAAGTGGAAGGATTCTAGATACTAGGTGTGGTTGCTTCTAGCTTCAAATCAGTCTCAACTGTGTGGGAAAAAATTGACGTTTTTGTGGTACATTTCACAAGTGCCAAACATGATCCAAAAAGAGTCAAAACTGTGCAAGTCATAACCAATGACAACGTTATATTAGATCTTGCATTGATGTATGATGCTCTTCATGAGTTGGCATAACAGCCAGCTCGTGATATTACAATTTTTTGTCTCATAAGAAAATATCTTAGTAATTTGGTGTGTTTTCTGAAGGGAAGACAAAACCTGGTCCATACTGCACTGAAGCCTTGGAAGTACAGCCAGTGTTATGTATAAAGACGTTAATCTCAAAAAATGAGCAAGAAATAAAGGGAACCATTGATGCAGTGAAGTTCTATGAATGCTTGGGCAGACGTATGGAGATCCGCCTTTTATCATCGGAAGGCATTGAAATCTCAGAATTGGCTACACTTTTGGATACTACCACTTGGCCGCAAAATCATGATCTAATTTATGGAGTAGCAGAAATATGAAGATTATGCCAATGATTTTAGCTCCATGAAAAAGTACAAATATTAAGTTCAATATCTTGCTGAAAAGAAGTGCCTGATGTCTCTCCTTCAGCGTCCCAATTTCGACAAGAGAATGTGAAAGAGGCTACTCATAAGTGAACTTGATAATGGCTCCATCATTGCGTCTCAATATCAAGTAGGTTGACCCTCTGCTAAGAATTCTCAAGCATGTGGATTACGAGAATTCATGGTTCCTGGAAGTAAGACATCGTGTAACAGACCCAAAAAGCAAGGAGAGGAAGCGTGAAGATGGCAGGCATCAGCCTATTTTAACAGTTTGGAATTTACTGTAATCAGGTCAGCATTATGAGACACTACTACAGTGCTCAAATTTGTTTTTACATTTAATTTTAAAATTTAAAATAAGTACAAGTATTGGGAGGGCAGTTACCACCTCGGTATGTTGACTACTAATAAAAAAGTATAATAATTTCCTATGTAAAGATGTCAGTCCGAAAAGTGATAACCGGAATGTGTATAACTGATGAAAATTGTCAGATGATGTTTTGTCAAATACAACAGAGCTTACCCCCTTATTTTTTTTAAAAAAAGCACATTATTTTTATTTTATATAAATATTTTGTATCAGATCTTTTATGTTTAACCCTTTACCTGTCTCGGACGAGTTATCTCGTCCTGAACGGTCGAGCAAAAACTGACGCGGCTCAGTTAACTCGTCCTATGTCAATTTTACTCCTTCTCCTTTGATCTAGACGAGATATCTCGTCCCCTTCATAGAAGCTCATAGGATTGTCGTGAGAGAGTATAATTGTCTTCACAACGCATGATTTACTCCTATCTTCTTCGTTTTTTCAATGTCTGAATGCGGGAAAATCACTACATTTTCGTAATTTTTATGCTTCGAAAACTATGCTATTTTCTAGGTATTATTTGCAGTAAACAAAAAAATATATTTGTAACATTTTATAAATAACTACGATGACTTTTTACACTGTTTTTATCAATGTTTGGTGCAGCCTAAGGGAGCTGGCAGGCGATTTACGCGCCATCTTGCTTTTCTGAGGGTCGCGCGTTCAAATCTTGCTATCGGAAAGGATGTTGCAATGTATGTGTTCAGTGAAGAAAGTGATTTGAAACATTTTATAGAATCTTTATTCCTTACGCTTCGTTGTAGCCAACCGGATATCCTAAATGAATTACGGTCCAGCCGACTATTTCGAATTTCGCGCGTTCGAAACTCATTAACACACAAATAAACTTTTAGCTTATACAAAATGTTAATGTGTTTTAAATTTAGAGTTAATATCATCAATATTCTAACATTATCACGTGTTTTTAGTTAGAAGATTTTCCTGTGAATCAATTAAATTAAATTTATGCAAAATTACGCAAAAGTTTTAAAAAATAGGTATTAACGCAGCGGAGATCCAGAACAGATACTGGTTACGCAGCCACGCTGACAGCCAATCAGCGCCCTCCACAGCCGCAACCCTGACAGCGCTATAAAAACCCCTGCTAGTGACTCGGCACCGTCAGTTCACCTAAAGAAGATGGCAGAGCAAGCCATGGAAACGTCGTGTTCAAACTTTATACTTACCCGGTTGAAAACCCGAGAATTGTTCATGAATAATATACACCGGGAAAGTCCACGCTCTCTTATAATAAAATTATTTTAAAATAAATAACTTTGTAAAACAATTAAATATATATATTTTTTATATCTACCTGTAAGCAATAAAAAACGCATTAAAATAATATGACGCTCTTATCATATTTGTTGAAATATATCGGTCAGTTAAGGGATTAATAGAGTTTTGGAAAATTACTGCCGATCATTACGAATCAACCTAATTTAAGATGCATTGTTTCAATTACTATTAAACAAATTTAAATAAAATAATTTTGTAATATATAAAAATACAGTATTTTATAAACTAGGTACGTTCAGGCGGAGTATAAAACTAACATAGAAAACCAGTCCGCTTATTTGACATATTCTTTATTTCCTTGTCGAGTATATTTGATTGGTGCTACGTAAGTATATTATGAATTTCGACAGAATTCAAAAACTATGAAGAAGTCTAACCAAAAACAGTCTCCAGAAAGAAACAAATATTTTTTAATAGGAAGCTTTCGATATTTTTGTCATATTTCTCCTTTGGTAAATACAGTATAAATTAATAAAATAAATTACAACACAGAATTGTAATGGATATGATTAATTTACACTGTTTTGAACCAAAGGATGAGTATGACAATAATGTCGAAAGCTTCCAATTAATAAATGAATTTGTTTTCAAATCAATAGTCAGATTAAACATCAGCAGTACACTATGAACGTTACAACTACATTAATAATAATAAGTAACCAGAAAGATGAAGTGTTTACACACTGACCGGCATGTCTTGATCTCTAAGAGTGTATCAGTCGTCAGAGCTCGGAACATATTGAACTCAAGATAGTGTTCTTCAAGGTTGTTCACTCCCACCACTTGCACTCCTCCCTCAAAAAACTACCACACGACGCACCGACGCTTGCAAAACCTCAAACGTTTAATAATTAGTAGAAAATACTTATGACTATAAATCTATTAGGTTCGCTTATTCAGGTTCTTAATGAGATGTAACGAGAATTTCCTTCTCCATCCCATCTAAACAGCGAACTGAAAATGGAAACGATTTTTGAGATTATTAACTCGTATTACAGTCATATATGTAATTATGAGTATATAACTTAAAAACAAAGAATGAAGTATCTACAAAGCAGACAAAATGATATTGACCGTGTTGCGTGACTTTCAAAAATGTTGTCAGAGACGTTCTGATAATTTATTTTGATTTATTTCATGTTTTTATTTCGTTTGTCATTATCTTGTAATAACTACTGTTTCCTTTTGGGTTTAATTATACCCATCATTCTAAATGATTCAAATTTTTTAGTTATTTAACATGTAATCGTGAATACAAATTTAATTTACCGTTATCAAATGAAAGTGGCATGATATCTTTTCTTGAAGGTAATATTGCGTGGGGAGTTACTGGCAAAATTAATATTGTGGCATATTTAGAATAAATTTTTGTAGTAATAAGTTTATAAATATAATTTATTCTTCTTTCAATTATCAGAAAAGATGTCCTGCTCCCCGTGAACTTTATCTTCACAAGACCATTTTACTTTCCTGAAAGAAAATAATTGTCCTCTGGTTTTTTAAAATCACTACACTTTTTAGCTTCCAAAAGCCGACTGCAGAAATATTCCTCTAACAATGGTCTTCGTCGTTGTCCGCTCAGTTACTTTCTCCCTCCAACAACATTTTGATAACTTTCTGAAATACTAAGACTTCTCTACATATTAAATTTTCATTTCGTTTGTTCTCCACGAAACAGCACATCAGGGCTCAACAAATTTTAAACAAAAATGTATCGGTTGGAGTCAGCCCAGCTACTGTGTGGAAAATTTTCCATTCACGGTCACTCAGCAAAAGGTTCCCAGGCAACCGTTGGACATCCGACTTTACGGAGACAGGCCTTGCAAGCCCTGACAAAATATACCACTCTGTCTAGTCTTGAAATTCCAAATAATATCTTGGGCCGTCTTAATTTTGTCTGATTATATCAAAAAAGAGGAGTGATTAGACCGATTTCACCTTCATTAAGGTCAGTATTGTCCTCTGACGGAAGCAAGAACAACAGTTGTTTCAGTTATTATTTTATGAGATACAATTATTATTTTGGAGACAAAATTAATTTGTAATTCCGGATAGATTGATACTAACTCGTACGACGTAGAGGCTCAAAGAAATTCATTTTGAAACAGATTTCTAAAACATTACGCGAATCTCGGTCGGGTTTTTATATTTGGAGAATATTAATGTAATTTCATATTTTATTTTACTAGTGCAACAACATTTTCTGTTAGTAGTTATATTTCAATTTACCTTGCCGTAACTGAGATGCTCAGTTCGCAATTTATAAATAAGCAGTATATCTTGGAGCAGAAGATTCATGACGTGAAAACTCACATTTCTGTGATATCTTCAATTTCTATACCTATGCTCAAAGGGTGTCTCCAAAAACTGGACTGAGGCAAATTTCGTTCGCAGCATGCAGAAATTCAATCTCTCAAGACTTCCGAGAAGGAGCAGAATATCTTCTTCCGGAAGGATGTTATCAACATGGAAAAACTTCCTGAGGAATCATCGGCCAACCAGAATTCAACTGTGAACGACGCTGAAGCTTGCAGATCATCACCACAAGTTACGCTGCCTCGTATTGTTCTTCCTTCGTTTAATGGAAAAGTCACAGACTGGATTAATTTCCGCGAAATATTTACATATTAAGTTATAAATTGTTAATATTAAAAAGAAAAACAAGGAAAATATAGTCATATAGTGCCAACTTTGTTTAAATGCAACTGTCAAACTTCTTTGTTTTTAGATAAAAAGACTATTGTGTGTGCGTGAAGTTGTTCGTCCTAGTTTTAGTGTATGTTGGAAGCATGTCTACGTTGTAATTTATTTTTGTATTAACAAAAAACATATTTTTAACATAAATAAAAGTTAGTTTTCATATGTTGGCATTAAATTATTTAAAGGCATGTCTTATCTGTGAAATCAATAGCGTGTTGTGTAACATATCTTTTTCAGAGTCAAATTTTGTAGAAGTTTGGAATTTGTTAAAAAGCCGTTTTGATAATAATCGCTTTAATTAACGTATACCTGAAGAAATTTCGTAAAATTCCAATAATTGCCTTAAATGGGCCTACCGGGGCGACTGCGGACTGTCATCTTGAATGCCACATTCTGCATTTGTAGTGACACGTGGATACGAATCTATTCTCCAACAGTCTTAACCCTGGTCTTTGCGACCATGACGTGAGTCAGATCATTTCTTTGTTTGTTTGATTCTTTCAAAATTGGATATACAATCCCGTAAAAAATGGAAAATGCATGTAAGTGATACAACTGAAAATGTGAAATATTGTCATTTGGAGTCCTTCATGCATACGTGCTTTAGAAGCTATTCCCGGTCTAACTTGACTGATGTCAAATCACGGAATTCTGCACAACATTTTTCTTATTCTTAGAATCAAACAAAATAATTACACTACAGCAGTTTGGATTCAGAAAAGGTCATTCCACAACAGCATATAAGATCAACCTGGATAATTCTCTACGAACGGCATTGAACAATAATCAACACGTGCTTCGATATGGAGAAAGCCTACGATAGAGTATGGAGGAGACACATCTTAAACCAAATAAACTGCCTATGCATCATAGGAAATGTATTCCATTTAATAAAAAATCTAATTTTCAACAGATATATAAGAACTAGGGTCAACGGACATGTCATCAGAGTTTACAGTAGAAAATGGAATACCTCAAGGCTCCTATCACAGAGCAACGAAAGAAGTAGACAATCTCATCCGTCCACCGACCCAAATTAGAAAATTTGCTGATGACATTCTACTCCTATGCAATGGATCCAACATCATGCAATTGTCGGTAAATATTCTCACAGAATGGACAGCCAAAATAAAATTACATTTATCACAAGAAATAACTAAAGCAATAATTTTCTCCAATAACAAAATACAGCCAAAGACCACATTAAAAATTAGTGAGAATACTTTATACTCCGAGAAAAAGCTGAAAATCGTAGGAGTAACGTTCGACACTGCACTAATCTGCTACGGACAAACGCATCCGCTTGGTTTTGGAGGAACGGAATCAAAAGAAAGGCGACAGCAGTTTGAGCCAGGGACCATTAATCCGAGACACCGCGTCACCGTTTAGGAATTTCCCAATCTTTGTGAGAATTTGGTGACTTTGGGTGGTGTATTTCCCCAATTATCACAATGAATGTTATTGGTGGATATCCATCCCTGCCACTTTAGTGAAATAAACTAAAGAAGTAGCGAGGAAATTTTAAACAGGTGGAGACAATGTAGAAGAGATTGGTGGTGGAGATTTTACAGATTTGTGGTGGAGAATTTTGGAGATTTCCTGAGAGTGTTCGAGAGGATTGAGGCGGGAGAGCTCATGTCTGTGGTTGGAATAACAGCAAGTGAAGATTTTTATTCTTTCTGAAACAGGAAGAATAGGTGATCGGTAGCTATGATCTGGAGGGAGGACGAACCAGGAAGAAGTTGGAATCTGCATTAAGCCGACACGGTAATTGCATCTGTACTGCCAGGTCCGAGTAGATAAGTGTAAAATATTTCTGTTCTATGAGAAGTTCCATAAATGAGAGTGAGATTAGAGTTAAAATTGTTAGTTTTTATTATTTAATGTAAATCATTTTTGTAATTATATATGTAGTTTTTATTGACGAAAGAAGTGCCGGCATGAATATCTAAACATTAGAATTTGTAATTCTTACTGTAAATATTTTTTGTTAAAGCAAATTGTTTTCTTGTTTTTATTATAAAACCTTATCATTCATTGAATTATTAATTAATATCACCCCCCCTATATTCATTATAGACCACATCAAAGACCTATCACATGAATGCAAGCAAAGATTAAATATTTTAAGAAACGTAGCAAGTAAAAACTGGGGAGCAAATAGGGAAGTACTACTACTTACATATTGCGGCACAATCAGATCAAAATTGCACTCGAACAACTGGACTCGATTCATTATACAGCGCTACGTATTGCAACTGGTAGCTTCCGGACATGTCCGATTGGAAGTCTGCTAGCTGAAGAAACTGCTCAAGAAACAACTCCCCAACACAGAAGAGACATAAAATCTGACACCTCGCACAACACCATCATTCGAAAAAGTATAACACCATGCCACGCCATATAGAGAAAAGTCCATTCCAAGTAATATAGCAAGAAATGCTTGATTTCCCCCTGCAGGAAATATTAATATAATACTTTAATTATTTAGACACGCTAAACTAAGAAAACTATTTTGATAGCAACATAATATATTATATAACTATTTGAGATAAATATTATTGCGTTATTATGTAATATTTAATTCAAAAAGCGTAATGAAATACAGAAACTATAAAAATTAAAATAATAATATAAAATGACATTATTTCCCTGAACTAGTTTTAAAATGTGTAATTAGGTTTTAATGTTGAGTAACAGTCATGATATTTAATTTCCTTATTAAAAGTGTGCGTCTGGTCATCGTGGTGAATTCCAAGCGAGTATGTTTCTTCAATATATCTTTTATTGGCTCCTAAGCTTTGCATTCTGTTGTAATGAACTCCTTGTTCCTGGGGAATTGTCAAAATGTATGTACTTTTTTGTTTTGATCACATACGTTGTTCATTTCCGCAACCCATCACTGGTCTCCATAAATGCATGTAACTGTGTCTTTATTTTGAAGTGTCAATCATACAACTCCTGCAACTTGGTGAAATTCACTTTTTTCTGACGATGAAATATTCGGACATTTTAACAGTTTCTGATTGCGTTATAAAGCAATAAAATGATCTAGTTCTTTTAATTTTGTGAATCATCCAGATATTGAACGTCCCGCACCCCCCGAAGTGGACTCCAATTATTCCGCTGCTGCCCGTCAAGCTCAGTGTGACGCAGGCGGAAAATCCAGTTTCATGGTATGAGATTGTTTCCTCAATTACGAACACAAGGTCGGGACGCACTCACACTTGACCTGAAACTTGGGAATATATTACGTAAAACGAAATTTTCGATTACCTTAATTATGTCCAAAGACTGACAGAATATGTTTAGTTTTTCTCCATTAACTCGAGACGGGGCGGTGTGATAATTTGGTACCACGAGTCAGTTCAGGTACAGCAACGGTTGCTTCACTACCTAAAAAACAAATCATATTTTATCTTCTCCCTTATGTTTCTCTAGTTCAATACTATTTTTTTTGAAGATTATATTTTGTCCAGTTACAAAATTCCGATCATTCTTTTGCAGACCGCACGGCTATTTTCTGCGATTCAGGTATCTGCACTGGGTTATCCTATCATTTCCAGATAAATTGCACTGTGTTCAGTACATTCTGACCTATAAATCATATTGTGAAAACATAAATATTTTTGTAATTTGAAGTTGGTAGCACTTTTGTAAAATGTTAGGTTGGGAGAAATGTCATTGTAGGAGCAGTAGAGATAAGAATGAGAGAGCGAGTGGGTCGCAGGAATTGTTGGATCTGAATGTTGTGCTGTATCAAATAAAGTCGTTATAATGTTTCAACACAGTTTTTAATTTGTATTTGGCCCTCACAAATCAGAAGTGGGATCCGGTGTGCTTTTACGCACAGAAGAAGAAGACAGTGTGCTGCGTCGCAGAGAGCTGCAGTGTGTATGCAAATACGCAGTTGGACTTGGAGTGCTCAATGCATAGAAATTCGGTGTGCTTTTCGCACTAGACAATGCAGTGATTCATTCATTAGTGAACGGCCGACAGAAAGTTATGCTTTGTTCGTGTGGGTTTGAATTACCAGCTTCTAGACGGTAGCCATCTTCGTGACCAATTAGTGGTAAAGAACATTTGTGTAGAGTTACTTGATTGGCTGAGAGACAAATCAGATTTGTGTCGAGTGACGTGATTGGTTCAGCAAACATAGGACAATTCTCAGTTGCTGGCAAAAATATGAACAAGATATGGCAGTGGCGCAGGCAGAAATCGAATTGCAGCTTGCAGTTCGAAGGGATTTGGAGGAAAAGGTCCAGACAACGAGAATCGAGGCGCAAAACACAGGAGAGGCTGCAGGAGTAACAAACAATCAAATAGTTGACCTAATAGCAAATATGACGCAGTTATTACAGCATACTCAATCTGCGGCTGTGAATTACAGTGTTGTGCCGGACGCACAGAGTGCTATTCGTGATTTTGTAGGAACAGAAAGTCCGGAACAGGCTACAGCTTGGTTGGCAGAATTGAAGAATGCGAAGTCTGCATTCGTGGACAGACGCCATGGCATATAGTGTGGCAAAATCGCATTTGAAAGGTGCAGCGTAAAAGTGGTTACTAACTCGAAGTTCAGAATTAGAGGACTATGATACTTTCATTCGAGCGTTCACCAAAACATTTACTTTCAGACGAAACACAATAGAAAAGATGCAAACAATGGTTAGAAGAGTACAAGGTCAAAGGGAAAGTACAAGTGAATATTTCCACGAAAAAGTATGGTTATGTCAAGGTCTCAATCTGCAAACCGAAGATATCAAAACAGAAGTTGTCTCTGGATTATGGTCTAGAGAACTCGGTCAGCTTTTGTTGGCGAAAGATCATGCTGATCTTGACTACATACTACAGGATATCGTCAGGTTCGAGCAGTTAGACAACGCAGAGAGCGCATCAACAAGAAATCTACGTCATCGCAGCTTGGACCGAGTCAACACCACTCAACGAAGGGGAACCTGAGGAATGAGCAACATGTCGAGAGTAAGTCTGACGGTGTATTCGAACGCAAATCAAAAGATCAAAAGATCATATTGCACGTAATTGTTTGGCTCCAAAAAAGGGAGTTACTTGTTATAAATGCGGAGTGAAAGGACATATTTCGAAACGATGTAATCGCGGTTTGGTAAAAGTTAAAAACGGTTTACCTGATAGTGTAGAAAAATTAAATATTAGTGTAATTGACGAAAGAACAAACGAAAGTACATGTCTTGAAGACAGTAAAATTAAATGGAGTCGATGTGACTGCTCAAGTAGATATGGGAGCATCCATGAATATTGTCAAAATTAGATTTGCATTGAGAAATAAGTTTAATATTTTGTACGATACAATGATGTTGGAAGGTTTTGGAAAAAGTTCGATTGAATCGTTTGGTAAAATAACGGAAGAACTTAGTTTTGAAAATTTAACTCCCCGCAAAATTGATCTTGTTCTGGTACCTGATGATGCTCAAAATGTTGATGTTATTTTGGGTAGGCCATTTTCCGAATCTTTAGATTTATCGTATACACGTATAGGAAATGAACTGAATTTTAAAGAAGTTGATCCAACTTTATTTCAGTTGGCGAGTGAACCAATTCGGGTTAGCAAGAGAGGGAAAGTAGCTGTAGGTAAGATAAATTTGATATCAGTTAGAGTACACAATCATGAATTTGAGCTGCCACTTTTGAACTTAGACAAACGAAATTTAGTTGTACATGAAGACGAAAAATTGGGTGAGAACATTTTTTCAATTGAAAAACTCAAACCCATGAAGACACGGCGAGATGAAATCACATTAGATGAGGTTAATGTTGGTGAATCAGTAAATTCACAACAAAAGAATGAATTAGTCGCATTACTAAATGAGTATCGAGACTGTGTTGCTAAAACTTCTTGGGAATTGGGCTGCACTGATTTGGTAACAATTGATATCGAGTTGAAGGAAGGAAGTAAGCCGTTTGCAGGAAAACCTTATCACTTAAATTCTAGAGATCGGGCTGATTTAAATGAAATTATTAATAAGGGGAAAAGGACGGGAATAATTCGAGAAACAAAATCAGAATACGCCAGTCCTGCATTCGTAGTGAGAAAAAAAGACGGCACTGCAAGAATGGTTGTAGACTTTAGGCGGTTAAACAAAGACACTAAGAACTTTAACTTTCCGATTCCGAATATTGACGAGATCTTTGAAAGAATTGGCGAAGGTAAAATTTTCGCGACACTCGATTTGGCGCAAGGGTACTTACAGATGCCACTAGTCGAAGAAGCCAAATCGAAAACGGCATTCATTACGCAGGATCAAACAGGTGAATTTACACGAGCGATGTTCGGCTTGGTTGGAGCTCCGAAATATTTTGCTAAAGCAATGCAGATGGCGTTGAAACCAGCTCATCAAAAGAAAATAGCAGTGACGTATTTTGATGATTCTTGTGTTATAGCGAAAACATGGAATGAACTACTTGGGAATTTGGAAAACGTTCTTCAGTTATTGAGAACAGCGCGACTAACTTTAAGTTTAAAAAAGTGTTCGTTCGGTATAAAAACGATAGAGTTTTTGGGATTTAAAATCACAGAAGATGTGATTGAACCCGGATCAGCGAAAATTGACGCAATTGCGAAATTTGAAGCACCTAAAGATGCTCGCGGGATCAAACGATTTATCGGTCTATGTAGTTTTTTAGACGTTTTATTCCTGAATTCGCAAAATTAGCTGCACCCTTAAACGCTTTGACAAAGAATAATTGTGAATTTCAATGGACTGAAAAAGAAAAAAGTGCATTTGAAACTATTAAAGAGAAATTAGTTAATAAACCGATTCTACGGATTTTCAATCCAAGAGCTGAACGTACAGAGATCCATACTGATGCGTCATCGAAAGGTATCGCAGGAATGCTACTGCAGTCGGATGATGACGGAAAGTTACACCTGGTTTATGCTGTAAGTCGACGAACATCGGACGTAGAATCCAATTATCATTCGAGCAAACTAGAGTTACTTGCAATTGTTTGGACACTTTGCCGTTTACGACAATTTTTGATAAACATTCCGTTCGTGATTAGAGCTGATTGTCAATGCTTAATTAATATTAATGCGTGGAAGACTAATCAACCATAAATAGCGAGATGGATTAGTCATTTGGCTGAATTTGATTTTGAAATCTATCATAATTCGGGAGAGAAGATGAAGCATATTGACGCTTTATCGCGCGCGCCTGTTGATAGTGCGGATAACTTGAATGAAATTGGTGAAATTTTGAAAATTGTAAGATGAGGTATTGTTGTTTCAGAGATCAGATAATGTAATTAATCGAAAGGTGACTTTACTGCAAAGGAGTGCGAAGGAACTGTTAAATTCTGAAAAATCGGAGATCGAAAATTTTGTGTTACGTGATGGTTTGTTATACAAACAAGTTGAAGAAAAGGGAAAAGAACGCGAAGTTTTGGTTGCGCCTAAATCTATGAGAAAATCACTTGCTATCCGATTTCATGACTTGTCGAGTCATTTTGATGTTGAAAAAAACATTGTCAAGAATGCGTGAATTTTATTACTTTCCAAAGATGCGTTCCTACATTAAACGTCATGTCTCAAATTGTTTGGAATGTATTTTATCGAAACGAAAGACAGGCAAACTAGCGGGTGAATTACATCCGATTCCTGCTGGAAACCGACCGTTTCCCTCTGTTAATATCGACCACTTAGGTCCCTTTTTGACGACACCCAAGAAGAATAAGTATGTATTTGCAATTATTGACAATTTCACTAAATATGTGCAATTAGAAGCAGTTCCTAATGTCAAGGCAACTGTGACGGTTAAAAGACTTGAAAATTTTGTTAATAAATTTGGAGCACCTAATCGGATTATATACGATCAAGGCACATGTTTTACGTCAGAGGTATTTGATAAGTTTTGCAAAAGGTATGGGATTAAACACACGAAAATTTCTAGTCGCCATCCAAGGCCAATGGCTTAGTCGAAAGACTTAATGAGACCCTGTTACCGGGAATGCGATGTAATTTAGCTTTGAATAGTGAAGAAAATTGGGATAGGAGCTTGAAACAATTAGGACGTGATATTAATGTATCAATTCAAAAAGCGATTGGTAGGAGTCCATTTGAGGCGTTATATGGATATGTACCACGATTCGAAGAAGGCGAGATGCGAGTTCTTACTGAAAACTGCGAAATTATCAGAATCCTGTCAATTCTCATGAGGAAATTAGGGATAACATTTGTAAAGAGCAACAAAATTATAAAAAGAGCTACGATAAGAAAAGACTGAAAGGTATTAGTATTAACGCTGGTGAATGTTGTGCTGTATCAAATAAAGTCGTTATAAGGTTTCAACACACTTTTTAATTTGTATTTGGCCCTCACAATATCTTTATTTACTTATACTTAATATTACTTTTATGTGTTCTCTGTCTAACACAAAACTATGAATTGACAAATTTTATTTTATTCTACTGATAAGTCGAAGAAGGAACATTTTGTAAGCTTTAATTTCTAAAATATATACATGCCCCTGCTTGAGTTTCGGGTAAAAGCATTTCTATTTCCTTATACTAGAATTCACAGCATCTGTGATCAATTTACAAAATGTCTATTCTTCACGTATTTCCTAGAATTAGGGTGTGAAGAATGTGATTAGTGAATTGGTAGGTGAACCTAGCTTAGGTTTAAGGAAATAGAGGGAAGTTGAATCCGTACTAGAACGTCGACACGGGCTAGCTCAGTGGTTAGGATGTCCGACAGGAAAACGGGAGGGTCGAGTACTTGGTCAGGTCGACATTTTTCCAATCTTTTCTTTCTTCTAAAATATCTACACGCTCCTGATTGAGCTTCCGGTGAAAGCATGTTTACTTCCTTAGACTAGAATTGTACATTTTATATTTATTATTCACATTGGCCAAGAAGTCTATTACAAAAAAAATTAAACGAACAAGTTTGGGTACAAATCTTAAATTGACTCTAGGGGGCAAAATTAGCCAAAACGGCTGAAATTTACGTCGAGAAACGATATTCTAACGCACCAGTCGGTTATGACGTATTTATGTCTTCGCACGATTTATTATGACTACACTGTTTAAACTGGTTTTAATTGTCGTCTATGCTATTGTATCGACAATGGTGACATTTAAAATTCTGACGTGGCTAAATTACAAGATGAGGACTCATTGAAAAAATATTTTCAATGTAAATTTTCGACAATTTGTGGTTGTATGTTGCCGATTGTGCTTGGTTAGCACATGAGCAAAATAGTTATTAAACTTTTGGAACTCCGAAGTTCGATAATGACCTGTGTAAGCCAGCATAGTCAGGAATCACGTACAATCTATGGATAAAATTAGAATGTTAGGAAGACATTTCCAGTGTTCAACTAGTCGCGACTGAGACCGGTCTCTGATGAAGGGGGCGGTGCCTCCGAAAAATTTAAGAAGTCCAAACCTTAGAAGGTGCCTGCCATCTGTGAACCTCAGGTAGTCACCTACTTTCCATCTCTCTTGCCTGTCCTTATTAATTGTTTTAATTAACCTGACATGTACATATTATACTTATTCTAAGCAGATAAGGAAGGATGTAGTATATGAGGGATGTGATAGCTATGTAGAAATGAAAGATCTTGTGCAGGATAGTTTAGCATGAATGTTTGTATCAGAAAAGTCTAAGAACTGATTACAACACAAACAACAATATGATCTTGTTTTTACATTTATCTACAAAATCAGCTTTATTATTTTTATTCTTTTACATTTATTGGTTCAGAGAATGTCTTTCAATATGCCATTAGTGTTCAATTTGATTCTTCAATTTGACTATATGATATACTCCAAAACATGTTTAACAAGATACACTCTCAAGTTACATGCTTATAAGTGTCATACTACATTATCATTGTTCACTACTACTACTACTTTTCATTAGCGCTATGACCCTTGTCCCTTGTAGAGTCCGGGCTTACTTCACCACGCTCTTCCAAATTGTATGGTCCTGGGTGACCATTATTCACTGATCTTTTTGTATACTCTGCATCAAAATGTTTTTTATATTAGTTTTCTGTGTTTATTCAGCCATAAATAATCATATATATTGTGATAATAAACTTTAAATAAAGATTAAAAATCTATTTAATAAATTTCTAATTACATTTAAAGAATATAATAATTAATTTGAAATATCGCTTTCATGATACCTTTAATGAAGTATGTTTGAAGATTCCGTGCTGGACTCTCAACACACAGTGAAAGAAGTAAAGCCAGTATGGTGGACTTTAGAAAAACAACTAATACTCCTGAAAGCTGTTAAGCAAACTGCTGTGGCTAAATTACTTAAATAATTACATATTAATCTTATTTACACAGGTATATTGATTCATAACATTCTAAATGTTTGGCTATGGATAGATTTGTAGCATTTAACTTAATATAATAACAGGTACCAGGTATTTAGTAAAATGTACTTCTAATTTAATGTTTACAAAATAAATATAATGCAGAAAAAATTTTCTACTATTCTTATTTATTTTAGTTTGTAGTTGTAACATATATTCATGCATAAAGTTAATTACTTACTATGTCCAAATATTTAAAATGGTAGGAGTAATCAATGGATCCGCTCATGGTTTCCAATAAAATGAAGTGAACCAAATAAATGTTGTAACACAATCTACTCAAGGGGATAAATGGTTTCCATCTTAGAAAAACCTCGAAAGATGCTGAAAAAAAGTTGAAAAATCATTTATTGACATTAAGAAAAATATTACTGGGATTTGCTTTAGCAAAATTTATATCTAAATTAGTAGCACACTGTTAAATGTTCATGTACTTTATGTGCCATACTTGTAAGATCTGAATATTTATTTTCCAAATTTAACAAGTCTTCAATAGAGTATATTTTATCATAGAAATATTCACTGAATGTGTGATTATTAATCATTATCATATTGTATATACAGTTTAAATATATCTGTGCTTATATATTTAAAAATAATTTATGGACTCACATCCATATCCAGCACTGCAGAAAAACAGAACACCTGTAAATGCAGCTGAGAACAGTGATTTATATACGGCTGAGTAAATTGCAGAAATCAGATGATTTTTGTGGTACCAAGGCTGATAGAAAGGATTACTTGAATAAAGGATACCAATCATCACAACTGGAAATAGTATCCATCCAACAATAATAATAGTCTGCAATGAAGTATAATATTTATTAAGTTTATTAGCTTTTAAAAACTATTTAACTATGGTTTAGGAAGTTCATAGTAAATATGAAATAAAAATGTCATTGTTATGAGATACTATTCTTCAATTGGAAGGTCTCAGTACAACCATATCAAAGTTGTGCTAGATAATTTGGGGGAATCTGCTCTTTGATTTACAAGAAATAGAATATTTAGTTTCAGAGTTTAAAGAGCTGTCAAGATGAACATCATACTGGTCAACCACATAATAGATTTGAATGACTGTTGACTGAACATATGTGAGCTAGTGGACAAGATAGGCACAATTGAGGAGCTTTCAATTGAGTGTTTGGCAAAGTTTAAAAGCAAAGTTTCTTATGTTGATTCATAACCATAGATGTAACAGAGGCCAGTCACTGAACACTTGAAATGAAGAAACAGTCAAATAAACAGACTGAAAGTAAATAATTGGGTTAAAAAACGGCAAAGTCAATACTATCTGCTGGCAAGGTCATTGTGGAAGTTTTATTGGATGGATGTGAAATAAATATCATAGTAATAGGAATAAGCAACAAATGCTCTGAAGTCTTGTCTAGCTGCTTGTGTATCTGAGAATATACTGTGCATTAAACATTATATATAAGTTTTCATACTTAAGTCGTATTAATGGCACAATATTTGTAACACATTTCAAATAATACTTACTATTCTTAGAGATATAACTCACCTTTGATAACGTTAATTTAGCTCTTTTGAATTTGAATAGTATGTAACCTGAAAAAGTGCCTAATGCATATGGTGCAATGTTCATATAAGATGGAATGTATGACATTAATACTGTAGGATCCTTAAACATATTTATAATTGTCCTGCAAAGCAATATAAACATTACTTTTCAGTTATATATAACATTGAAGGAAAAAGAATTGAAATATTTTTGGAATAGTTCTTAACATTTTTATGTAGCATGATGTTTATTATTTGATAAAATACATGCCACTCTCTGCCTATTATAAATGCCAAAAAGGTATGAAGACGTTTTGAATTAATTGGGGTACAGAAATGTAGTGAAGCTATGATGTATGTTAAAGATCTTTGTTAATAAGAGTTCAAGGAAACAAATGACCAAACCATCTTAGCAAGGAAGCACATGGGTTATAGCCTGTAAATATAGTACATTTATTTATTTTAATGTGATAATATTTCACAGTAGCAACTTATTTTTAAGTTTCAAAGAAAAATGGCGATAACTCATAGTAAATAATTAAGTACATAAATCTGTTGGTAACTTATATAAATAGAGTAAGGTAAAAAATGTGTTAAAATGGTTCATTAATAACTGGTACAGTAAAAAGAAAAAATACTCCCAATGACCTAAGAGATTAAAATATATGTCTGGTTCCTTGAGAGAGTAGAAAATATTAACACCAACATAATGGAGCCAAATATACTGCCAGCAACTGGGAGTAGAACATATTCCTGGTATTATAAGACTTCTGATAAATTAAGAAAGTGAAAAATATTAATAGTATCTTGAGAGATACAAAATAATTAGTATTTATTCAAGAAGGAGCTTAAGCACAGACAGGATGTAATACTATCCATGCGGCCAATGTGTGGCGACGAATGTCTGGCTCAGCTCATCAAAAACTCTACAGTTTCAACTTGCATCCTGTCCCTAGTGTGAGAATGCAAGTCAACTATTTTTGGCAGCCATTTGTAATTTCTAATTCGATCCCCACTTCAAAACTGGGTGGGTTTGATGAATGAAGATTTACCCCCTCCTTGGAAAGTTTGGGAGAACCTGGACAGTCTTCTGTTGATTGTCGGCTAGGGTGGAGGTCCTGGTCTACTCTACACTTTTCTTATAATATTCTTTAATTACCTCTGAGTGTTGCGTTATTACTTATAACACCAGTCTCTGATCTGATTGTCAAGGCAATCATGAACCCAAATAATCTTTCCTGTCCTTTAAATTCTTCCTTTTCTTTCTAATCGATAGTCAATCGATACACGAGAATAGAATATATACTCAAAATGTATCTAAGAGTGAAAGAAAACTGTGATCTTTCAGTCAAAATTAACATTTGTCCAGACATGTTGAAGATCTCTTGTCAACCAGCACTGCAAAGAAATGCCTGATAGTGGATCTTTGAGGTGGTGGTGGAGAGTTTGATTTTTAATGGGTATTAGCTGATGAATTAAGTGTTACATAACCACAAATGCTGGGGAGTGGGCAAATGCATTTTTCATTGCTTAACAGAAAAAAAACCTGCACATAAAAACAGTCAATTTTATTTATCAGATTGAGATATACTGTTTGGGAATCATTATGCATGGGACTTTTACTGCACTGATATATAGTAATTAGGATATACTAATAATAATAAAAATAAAGGCAAGGATACTCTGGTAGAAGACAGGTGTGTTTAATGTCATGTTTCGGACCAAAGTGAAATAAAAGTCAGAGTTTTCTGTTTCCAAATTATTACGTAACAAGTTTTAAATTATATTACATTGATCCCATAGAGAAGTAGACCTCCAGATGTGGATCAAGTCAGAGATTGTTCATAAATTACTATTAACTCTATGTTACTATTTACATTCATATTATTATATTTTAAGTTGCAATAAGACACGCTTCATTACTATAAAGTAGCAAGATATATGATTTTCACTTGATATGTAATATTGATAAATACTGCTAATAATTTATACTAGTGTCTCAATAGTTTACTATATCTATATTAAGAGACACTAAACTTCATGAATTCTTCAACAGAGTAGAAAGTAAAAAGTTAGTTAGTTCACATTTGAATGTGTTTATATTTATTTTTAACTGTTTAATGGAGGCTGGAAGTTTATTGAATATACTATTAGCATTATAATGAACAAATTTTGTAATAAATTATTTTAATTTCCAGTGTCAAAGATATACATCTGAGTTTGTTGTGAATAGGTGACTATTATTAATCATAAAGACACCAGTGATTGAATATACTGGCAAGTAAGAGTACTTAAAGAGCCTCTTGCATGAAGTTTTTGGTGGAACCTGACATAATATTCTGACAATTTTTTTCTGTAGATTAAAAACTTTGTCTTTACCTGATACATTACCTCAGAATATTATACCATATGTCATTAAAGAGTGAAAGTATGAAAAATAAACTTATTTTCTTATGTTTTGGTCACTACAACTTGACATAATTCTAACAGAAAAGGTTGCCAAGCCTAGTTTTCTTAGGAGACTATTAATGTGATCTTTTCAAATTAATTTTGTCTGCAGATAAACCTAAAAATATGTGCATTCAACTTAAATTATTTCACAATTGTGTGTCATTAGTGTTATAGACTTCAATGTTGCATTGTTTGTCTGAAACCGCACTGCATGAATTAACTGACAAGCCATTAACTGAAAACCAGTGAAGTGCCTGTGTTAATCTATCCGTGGCAGCATTTTTCAGATTATTGTGCTTACTAGTAAACAAATTGCTAGTAATATCTGCAATGAGTATAGTATTAGGGGGAATTTATGGATTTAGGTAAGTCATTTATATAGATTAAGAATAGCAAAGGACCGAAAATGGAACCCTGAGGAAATCCAGTTTTTATTTGCCCCCAGTCAGAATGAAACATTTGTCCAGAAAATATGTCTTTTAAACTAGGTAAAAGGAGAAACAAAATTCCAGTTATTCCATAATACTTTATTTTGTTTAATAGGATGTAAGGGTTTATACAATCGAAAGCTTTGGATAGGTCACAGAAATTGAGGCATAAATAGCTGTGTCAGTTGAGCATTATTTTCTGAATCCAAATTGTGAGCTGGTAATCAAATTATATTTACTTAAGTGAACAACAATGCTACAAGAAACTACTGTTTTGAATACCTTAGATAATTCTAGCAGAAGGGATATTGGTCGGTAATTAAAAAAGTCTTCCATTCATTCAGATTGCATACTTAAGTCTATCAATAAAAAATCCACTACATAATGACTGATTACATAGATCAGTTAGTATGGGATTGATTGTGTCTGCAATGTTTTTTTAAAACAATACTTGTTATTCCATTGCAGCCTGAAGAGTGTTTATTCTTTAGCGATTTTATAATTCTTTTAATTTCAAATTAAGTTTTCATTGCAAAACAAAGATCCCTAACATTGTCAGATACAGTTCTTCCAAGTAAATGTTCTGCTTCTGTATTTGATTAACCCTTATACCCTACTAATTGGTATGACATAGATAATTGTGACAATAAAAAACACGAGGAAACAAGTAAACATATTCTGTAACAATGATTAATTGAATATTGTTAAACAATTAATATGATTATTTGACTTAACCCAAAGCTTAAATTTTACAAAACTTTTTTCACCAATAATTACAAAGATATTTATTACTCGTGTTAATGTTTATAGAAGACTATTTGCTATTCCTACAAACATGCATCTAGTTACTTATCATATGAAATGAAAAATTTAATCCACTATAATAATAATAGAGTATTACTTCCAAGGTTCGACTTACCGTCTGTAGTTAAACATCTATATCAATTTATACTTACTCTGGCACATTGATTGGAGCTGGGTCCAATTTGTACAATAGTGTAATTACAAAGGGTATAACACTTGCAAATATCATGAAAGTCATAAATATATTTTTTGAAATCTTTGGCATATACCAGCAGAACATAAGCAGTAGTAGGCAGATTGCATACAACTGAGTATCTGCCGCCAAAAACCATGTGTGCAGCATACATATCTTAAAAGACAAAATAAAAATTATCCCAACATATACTATAGGTTAAATGTTAAATCTTTCATTTTTTAAATTTTCATTAAGACATTCAAATTAAACCAAATGTTTAAATAAGTTCCTAATTAAACACACATTTTCTTCAACCATTTATTTAAAACGATTCAAAAGGATTTTGTAATCATTATTGTCCAAATATAAAATTTATAGTTTGAAACATAGAATTTAAATATATAATTTTCAATCTAAAGCACAACAATTAATTATACTAATTACACTTTTAACCTAAAAATATTAGAAACAAATCAAAACTCAGAATTTAAGAAACATTTTAATATATATAAGTAACTATACACAATCAAAATTCTTGATAGTATAATAAACTAGGTCTTCATCATTCATTAACAAATTTTGAAATTCCAAGTCAATTTAGTCAAACCTTTATCAGAAGGTGCATTAGAATTGATATTTAAACTGTATTATTGTCATTTGTCCTAATTCATTTAACTAAATAACAAGATTCACCCCTTTCATTGAAGTTTACTTACTTCCTGTCTACCAAAGCCTATGTTGTTTAAGAAAAGAATAACTATCCACCAGTCATTTCGGCAAGCATTTGTCTCAGTAAGAACAAATTTAGGCCACAAAGGACCATGGCCTATGTATTTTATTATAGTTGCTGTGAATGTAACCATAATTATTAAAGATGGTGCAAACCTGCAATTAACAAAACATTATAGGAAACAGTATTTTGTTCAACATAAGTTAAACTTTAACAGTTACAGTATTCTGTTTTATTAATATAAGGCGTAGAAAACCATATTCATATTTGATTTTAAGGAAAATACATTCTATGAAAATCAATGGGTTGCTGACTCAGAAAACGGAACATCCTGTATTGTTAAGTTTGTTGAATGAAATAGATTAAGTTTATAAAGTGATTAAAAGGATAAATGAGGTATGATTACAGAAATAATTCCAATCTTAGTCAATTAAGTTGAAACAATGTGACATAAAAATGTCAGAAAAATCATGTTGACATGAAAAATAGTACAATTGCGTAAAATTTATTAAAACTACCTGTTGTTAGTTGGTTGCAATATTCATGTTGTATGGTGTGAAAGTAACTTAACAATACTGAAATTGTCGATTTTTATGCTTTTTGCTAAAACTGGCAGGAGCATTACCATTAAAATAAGACATTTCAATGAAAAGCCTTTATCATTTAGAAACTTTTTAGTAGTTAGGACAATTACATTATTAACCACTCTGTAAACAAAATGTGCTTTACCAATGCCTTTTGTTTTGCTCTTTAGATAACTTGCAGTCTATCATTTGCATAAAGGTAAAGGGATTTTTGGAATGGTAAATGAAAAGTGACATGAATCTGCAATCACATTGTGCTTCCAATGAATTCTGTGACAAATCCCTCTACAACTGAATGGTTTGAAATAACAGTCTGTCTATGCTGCAGTATACTGTGAATTACACTTCAACATCAACACTTATTGTAATATCTTAGAAAATAGGAAAGCACGGATAACACAAGAAATAATAAAAATGATTGATGAAAGGTGTAAATAAAAATGTTTTCTCTTCATATGACATAATTACAGTGAAAGGTCAAAAGTACAAGGGTAAAGAGAGAACAGAGTTGTAACAAGCATTGATAAATTGAAGTTGTGTTCATAACCAGAGAAAAAAGTCTTTCCAGAAGGTCTTCACTAACTGAATTGGTGTTTTAAGGTTAAGGACTGTTAGATTGTAATAACACAAATATTTGAAGTGTGCAGGATATGCAGTTTCTATATTTGGAGAAATGTACAATATAATGTAGTCCAAGTAGATGGCTTGAAAATACCATGCAAGCAATTATTTGGAGAAGTTTTCTGGAGGCGTACACAATGAATTTTTCCTTGTTGCCGCATAGACTTATATATATGATTACAACTCCTTGGAATTTCTTCTTATTATTGGCGTTTTGTCAGGGACTTCAGTACAAAAGCATGGCCACTACAAAAGCTGTTGCAAGGAGATGCCAACTTTATTTGAAACACCGAACAAGAGTCATTCGACACACTGTGACGAGCCCTTGTTTCCAACCCCATTCTAGGGTTGTACGACAAATTGCCCCGACGGTGGTGATGGACTTGGAGCTGTACTCATACAGATAGTTGGCAGCAAGAAGACGTCCATAGGGTACACCTCCAGAACACTTAGCAAGGCAGAGGAACTGTTCGATGACAGAAAGAGAATGCCTTGCTGTTATTTGGGCCATAAATAAATTCCGGCCATATCTCTTTAGTAAACTGTTCACGGTTGTAGTGGACTTCCATTCTCTCTGTTGACCGACTGGGATCAAGAACCCTTTTGATGGCTCGCCAGGTGGGCTCTATGGCTTCAGGAATATGATGTCACAATAAAGTACAAGAGTGGACGAAAACATTAGGATGCAGACTGTCTCTCCCGATCCCTGTCAACGACGAAGAATCAAAGACAGGTCCTCAATTGTCTTATCTGTTCCTGTGGAATAGAGAAAGGACCTGAAGCTGAATCAGATCATATGAGCTATAAACTCTTTACTGGATAAGAAAGGGGACTTTGAGATAATTAATACTGCTCTATACAAGAAAAATTACATCCCGTTGGGAAGAAGATGGCTGCTAGTTATCCTCAAGCAACTTCGACTAGAAATTCTGTGGCAGTTCCACGAAGCACCTACTGCTGTGCACTTATGATAGAATCCATCATTACAGTATTTCACGATTCTTCAGAAACAAGGCAATATATAGCGTTGTCAAATATTATGGTAATTATCAGCAGTGGTTTGTGAACTTTTAAAGTTATGTGCTACATCACCCCAAGGAACAATTTGACACGTAAAGTGTAACATTTTTTATTTAGTCTGTATAACATGTGATAGGGACGAATTATTAAAACTAAAGAATATATAAAATTAAATTGGAACAAATTCCTAACAGGAAAGTATTTTGTCTTTGTACATATTTTGAGTAAAGAATGTTAATTTTAGGAAGAAGGTACTTATTATGACAATATTATACAAGAATCCTAAATGTTAATTCTTTTAAATAACTATTGATTAATTCAAATAAACCACAAGTCCATAAATAGAAATATTTTTATTAATTTGCCAAAAAACATTTAAAACTATGGTCTTATGAGGTCGTCTCGGTCAGCAAGTGGCGCTGCATTCTTAATATCTCATACAATACTTAGTTTGTGGATGGGTAAAGACTTGAAACATTATAATACATATGCACATTTCACATTTCAGCCAGTAATGTTGAGCAACAATGCAAGATAGCACAAAATGCTTTGGCGGGAGGAATCACACGGCCGAAATGAAACCAGAAATTCACACTCATAAAATACTATTATTATAAGGGTTCTTAAAATTATGAAACAAATAATTATTTCTAAATTAATTAATGTGCTGTAGTCTCTGTTAATCATAGCAGTAATAATAGCTTTAATGATAAATGATCGTGGTGATAAAATGTATAATTACACACAGAGATTGATTCAACATGATATGCCTTAATGATAAAGTGTGAAATATTAAATGCCCTATGATATAAATACTGATACATCATTGAATTTGAAGCACTGCCATGATTTCGTTTAGATTACTTTGCTAGGAATATCTGTGTGCTCATTTGGGATAAACTTCAATATGAAATCCTATTATTATTTTTATAAGTATTTATTGGAATTTTCATCATTTACCTGAGATATCTCTGTAGAACAATAGAAAAGTAACTGGAAATTTGAAAGGCTTTTCCATCTGCCTCAAATTTGTGTAATAGTGTGTGGCTCATAAGAAAACCGCTTATGACAAAGAAAGCACAAATCACAACATTACAACCAATTAAGGGTGTGAGTAACACATTTTCATAGCTCTATAACACATAATATGAAAAATAGGAAATTAATTACAATAGTTGATTACTTAAAACAGTAAATGGGCATAAATTATAAATAAAACATTCCTGGGTTTCCCTCTGGGGTAAATACTTTTTAATTTAATTAATATATGTATTCATATAGTGTAATAAGGAATATTAGTTAACGTGCAGCATCAGTAAACAACTGAATTAAACAAGAAGAAACATCTACATACCAGTAATATATTTCTACAACACTGTATCTGGATGGAAATTAGAGAATGTTTTATTTACTAGATATTGGCAAACTGTGCAAATATTAACTTATTTTTAATGATAACCAAGTAACTAGATTTCTTATTGGAAATTGTTGCATACCTTTACTATTCTACAAGAAATTTGTCTGATTTTCCATAAATGCACATATTTAAGAATTAAAGTTTGAGGTCTTTCCCGGTGAATGGCATGTATAAATTCTTCTCGGGTTTTAACAGTGATGTTTCGATGGCTTGCTCTGCCATCATCTTCAGACTGAATTATTGGGATAGTATGATTTCTCAATATATAGTTATGAAGTTATTCAGGGCTAGTAGGAAAACTGTTGATCAATATAAATATAAAAATCAATACTAATAGTTATATTCACTGGGAAAGCCTTCAATCTTCTATTTTATCATCATAAATGCATAAGCCTACCAACTTGTTTTTACAAAGAGTAGAACTATTAAACACAATGTTCAAGATTGATCAGGGAAATGGAGATCTAATAATTTGCCTATAAATGTAAAGACGTATATAAAAAAGTTGAATATAATTTATGCTTCATTATTATTGTAAATTATTTTTACCATTTTGCAATCATCTTTTTTCATTCTTATATATGTTGTATCAACTTAACATTAAAATAAGTTAATACAATATGACGCAGAAATGCTGAAATATTTTGTAAGTATAATATGCAATAAATATGGGCTCTATGACAGTACTCAGTCTGACTATGAATAATTTTATAATTGTATTTGATCTTACTATAGATCAGATGCTCCAGTTTATTGTGACTGTAACAGGCTGTTGTCTTTATAAACTATATAACAGTCAGCATTTCTAATGGATGAAGCTACATTTTGTAATAATGGTCATATTATTTGTCAAAACACATTTTTATTGGCATACTGAAAATCTGTCTCTTTCCTGAGCAAGAATGTGCATCTTGGAAAGTAAAAGTGATATTTGTTGTGACCACTACTGATTTACTTGGCCTATTTTTCTTTACAATCTCAAGGGTGACTGAATATGACTACTTGCAAATGCTGTAAGAGTTTGCCATTTTTAACGTTTTTGGACGAGAAGAATATTTTCAACAAGATGGTGCACCAGTCCATTTTGATCATATTTTCATGCATATCTAGAAAAAATGTTCTCAAATATTGGACTGGTTGTGACAAATTGTTGATATGGCTTCTCCATCTCCAGATCTCACACCATGTAAAATTCTGGTTATTGGGTATGATAAAGGAATTCTTGTATAATATAAAAGTGAGAGACCTCAAGGACAGTATGAAAGGTGTGATATCCACAATTTCCATAGAGTTATGTGTTCTGGCACTAAATTATACATTTGAATGTTGGTTTGAGTGCATTAATTGTGCTTGAGACTCTGTATAATGAAAACTCTGAGTAAATGCATTCTCTCAAATAAATTTCACATAATTTTGATTCTCCATCTATTTCACCTTGTAAATCATTACAATAATTTTGCTGTGTAAATATAATTTTGGTTAAGGAAACACAAAATATGTTCTCACCTGTTCTATGCTTGTTGGATTAGCAATTGGACCAAGGGCAGAGAAATACAAAACATGTTCCATAACAGTCAAAAAAATTAGGAAGACCCTCAGGCCATGAATAAAGGTTAATTCAGAATGAGAGGTTTCCAATAATTTACCAAAGTTCTTCTTAATGGAAAAAGCTAGCAGCAGTCTCATACCTGCTCAAAGAATAAAAAAATTAATATATATTTGATGAATTGAGATGTTATGTTGTTGTGGTATTCAGTCCTAATACTCGTCTGATGCAACCCTTCAAATTGTTCCCTCTTTTCCTATTCTGCTAAGAACTTGATGGATACTTACCATCCACCTCATTTTCAGCATTCTACTATAGCTTCACATTTTGAAAGCTTCTTTTCTTTTCCTTTCTGTAACTCTTATTGTTCACATTTCACACCCATATAATGCCACACTCCAAACGACCATTTGGTAATGATTTCCTAATATTATTACTTATATAGCCATGAATAAATTTCTCTCTCTTTTTTAAAGCCTTTCTTGCCTGTACTATCCTACTCTATATGTCTACTATACTTCTATTATGTTTCCCAAGTAGCAGAATTCTTAAAAATATCCATTTGTTATTTCACTATTTCCCATACTACACACCATTATCTCGGTTCTCCCTCTATTAATCCTCATATTGTACTCTATCTCCAGGACCACGTTCATGCCATTTATTATGGTTTCCAAGTCTTCTTCTGAATCCCCTAATACTGCAATATCATCAGAAAAGCATAGGATTTTTATTTCTTCTCCTCACAGACTTATTCCTTTTCCAAATCCCGTTTTAACTTTTTTCTTTTCCTAATCTATATATAAGTTAAAATGCATGTGGGACAGACTGCATCATTGTTGTACTCCTTTCTTGATTTCTGTTTTCTTTTCTTGATCTTCAATTCTAATTTTTACAATTGCTCAGGTCTGTCAGCACCCTATCAAACTTAAACCTTAAAATTTTGTTCCCCAACTCTTTATCATTCACCTCCTCTTCTTTGTCTATTACTGACTGATGCAGATTTCCAACATGATACAGCCCTTCTTGATATTCCTTCCATCTTTCTGCTTTTCTTCTTTATCCAGAATTTGCTTCCCATCTGCTCTCCTGATGTTCATGCTAACATTTTTCTTCTCACTGAATGTTTCTTTCATTTTCCTATAAGCTTTGTCAATTTTTCCTTTCACCATGAAATCATCAAACGCTTTGCATTTCTCTTGTACAAAGCCTATTTGGCTGCTTAGCACTTCCTATCTATCTCTTGAGATATGTGCAAAGCAGCCAAAGAGGCTTGGCAATAAATTGGAAATATGATTTTGCTTTATTATTACTATCTACACCACATGAAAGAATGTACCAACTGTTAACACTATCTGGCATGCGTTGCACACCACACATATATTTATATATTAAAAGAACAATTTCCCCTTTTGTTTTATTAATTTTGTATATATGTATATAAGGAAGGGAGCTGGGCTGCTTGCCAGACCAACGGCAAGTAAGTAAGATTGTGTTTGATTAGTATTAAATTAATGTCCAATTGACTATATCGATAGCCAGGAAAGAGGAACAAATCTGTACCACTTCGGAAATGGCAGGTCAGTCCTTGGGATGAGCATTGAGGCAGACAAATACCGAGACAACCTGACCAAGGAAGCGATGCAATATCATCACCAGATAATTGGTCCACAAGTCGGTGATGTACATGATTATGTTTCTCACCCCTGGTCTTCATTGAGTAATTTAAAATTTTCGATGCCAATCTTTTGTATATATAAGAATTAATGGGGAAAGGACAGAGAGATAGAAAGAAAGTGACTTACCTTAGGTTCATAGAGGTTCAATTCCCCATAGCCGCCCATGCCCATAGGCCACAACACCAACAACTTCAGCCATTGCTTCACACTGCCCCCCCCCCCCCCCCAAAGCCCTACCTCCTGACTCATCAGAAGCTGAACTCCATCTATGGGAACTTTCATTTCAGCATGTCCTACAGTCCAGACAAAGCCCTGGACTCAACATCCTATAACTCTTTATCTCCAATCTCCCCCTCCCCCCCAAAGCATGAGATCATTGGAATTTGTATATGCAATAAAACCTTCTGTGTGCATACTGTGTGTGTGTATACCTTGCTATTTGTTTGAATGATGGTTGTATGTATGTACGAGAGTGTGTGTCAATATTTAAATATTGACACCTTTGAGGATGGATGTGTTAAGATGGGGGTGTTAGTATGCATCTCCCCAACCCCCATCAAGTCCTTGCCTCTTCCCAGACCCTCATTGAGAGAGAAAGTTGGTGACCTGATGGGGTCAATTGTTTACGACCTAAGTTAGCAGCGCAGCAAATTTTGGCTGCTCAGTCGTCAGCTAGCCGATCACCGGAAATGCATTCCTAACTTTCTGATGAAGGGGGCGGTGCCTCCGAAAATTCAAGTACTCTAAACCTCACAAGGTGTCTACCATCTATGAACCTCAGGTAAGTCACCTTCTTTCTATCTCTCTGTCCTTTCCCCATTAATTGTTTTAATAAACATGACAATGTCATTTCCTGACTCATATATATATATACACATACAGGACACCCTATCCAAATATACAATGTGTGTGACGACGTCACGTTTCAATCACTAATTTGTGCTCTATCCAAGAAGTGATGCTCCTATCTCTTTTATTCCTCTTCACTATCTATTCCTACTTAGATAATCTAACTACTCAGACTGACGATATTTGGCAGGCGAGCATCATGGCCGAATCGGTAAAGGCAACTCATGGCTAAAGCGTGGGCTCTGTGACGATCCGGGTTCGAGTCCCGGTGTTGCCTAATATTTTCAGTCTTTCTTTCTTCTTCTATTCCTCTCTACGCTGATCACACAGCTTTCTCTGAGCATATTTCTATGCTGAGCTTGTGACTTAAAAGCGAATTTCCCAACTTTCTCCCACATGTTCTATCCTTACACCCTATCCAAATATACAATGTGTGTGACGACGTCATGTTTCAATCATATATGTGGCTAAAATTTAATTTAATAAAATTGTTCACTTTTATATATAAAATTTCCATTTATCTTTAATATTTAAATAATCACCCTGTCACCACAAAATGTATAACTCAAAATCACAACATTTTAAGTTCATACTTTCATGAAATAATTAGCAGTCCTCATTTGACCATTTATCTCTTGAAACAGTTTTTTACTTTCTTTTATCTCAAATAGGGAGATATTATTCCTTTTCAAAAATGTTTAATTTTTTGCCTGAATAAAGACATTTTTCAGATGATACTTCTTCAGAGTGACAGTATTCATACTTAATAAACTGAAATACAGTTTTTAAAAAATACAGTAATGGAATAATTTTAACTATTAAATTGAAATAAATAATTATTTTTATTCTGTATATCCTTATTAATTAACAAGCTTGTAACTTACAATGTAAAAATGAACATCTGTGGTACATTATAACATGGGATATGACCTTATTTAACAGGCAAACCTTAAACTTTAGAAGCCATATTAAAGAGACGATAAGATCTCATTGAAACATCAGTGTATCTAAATTTCTTTAATTTGTTTACTCTGCTTTTTATGATTTATCTGATTATTCTGGGGAATATTAAGTTATATCTCTTGTTATTACTTGTAACTTATGCATATTGTGTGGCATGAATTAATATTTTGAGAATTTTAATGTAGTTACTATACTTTTACACTTTGTTGAAGGAAACCTATTTAAATTACCTTTAGTATCTTTCTGCTTTTCAGTTATAATTTTTTCCATAACTGATCCTATGATGACTAGAGATAGAATCACTGCAATAACACATCTGCAAAAGAGAGAAATCTTAAAATGAAGTATACCATTATCAATTAATAAGGACAGGAAAGTTTAAAAATGGCAGTCATCATTGTAACCTGAAGAAGATAAAGTTGCCAGAAAAATACATGACCCCACACTCATAATGGTGATTGCCAGTTTTATATTTCACCACAGCAACCACTTTTTTTCATCTCTTTCTTGTCTATGCTATCTACATATATATTTAATGATAGAAAAGAGAGATAGAAATTTGGTGACTTACCTAGAGTGTAAAGTTGGCAAATGCCTTGATAAGTGTGGGGTATTCTTGAATTTTCAGAGTCAACTGCCTCCTTTGTCATTCCAAGTGACAGCTAGTTACTTGTTGAAGGACACAAATGTAGACGAAACATCATAATTATATTAAGTAAATATTTTCCTCCCACATTGGCTGTACTATTTATTTATTAAAGTCATGTATATATATACATATACGGAGGAGGGAGAGAAAGGGGAAGAGGGGGAGGGAGGAAGAACATCAGAAGGACCGATGGGAAGCCAATTCTGGATAAAGAAGAAAAGGTACAAAGATGGAGGGAATATCTAGAAAAGATGTATCATGGTGGAAATCTAGATCGGTCAGTAATGGAAGAAGAGGAGGAGGTGGATGATAGAGAGTTGGGGGACAAAATTTTAAGGTCGGAATTTGTGAGCAATTGTAAAGCACAAGGAATTGATAACATTCTAGTGACGTTAATACGATCATCAGGTGAAGAAGCAATATCATGGCTGTTCAGGATAGATTGTAAAATCTATTAAACAAGAAGAATTTCAAAAGATTTTAGTAAAAATATATTACCCATTCTGAAGAAAACAGGGGCTCATTGATGTGAACAGCGCAGGACTATTACTTTAGTATCTCATGCATGCGTGCAAAATATTAACTAAAATATTATATAGGAGGATGGAATGACAAATAGAAGTCGAGTTAAGAGAAGATCAGTTTGGTTTTAGGAAGAATGTAGGGACAGGAGAAGCTATATCCACTTTGCATCTAATTTTAGAAGACAGGATAAGAAAAAACAGGCCTATGTTCATGACATTTGTAGATTTACAAAAAGTGTTATTAATAATTTTGAAGAGGACAGGTATAAAATATCCAGAAAGAAGGCTTATCTATAAACTTTACAGAAGATAATCAGCAGTAATTAGAATTAAAGGGCAAGAAAATAAAGCAGATATCAAGAACATGCTGTTTAACTTACATATAGAGTGGGTAATGAAAAAAGTTAAAAAGGATTATGGGAAAGGAATCATACTGCAAGGAGAAGAAATAAAAACCCTATGCTTTGTCGAAGATATTGTATTATTAGGGGACTAAGAAGAAGACTTGGAAATAATAAAAAATGGCATGAATGTGGCCCCGGAGAAAGAGTACAGCATGAGAATTAATAGTGGGAAAACCAATGTAATGGAGAGTAGTATGGGAAACAAAGAATAACAAATGGTGTTCTATTGGGAAGGGATATTTTTGAGGAAGTTAAGGAATTTTGCTACTTGGGTAGCATAATAACTAGGAATGGTAGAAGTACAGTAAAAATAATCTTATGGAGTGTGGCACTATATGGGCGTGAAACATGGAAGATAGGAGTTGCAGAAAGAAAGAGAATAGAACCTCTTGAAATGTGGTGCTATAGACGGGTGGATAGAACCACTAACGAGGAAGTTCTAAGTGGAATAGGGGAATAGTGAACAATATGGAGGATGCTGACCAATAGAGGGGCCCCTGTCTTAAGACATGCAGATCTTTTAAAATTAACATTAGAGGGAAGTGCATGGGTAAGAACAGAAGAAGGGGCCATGGATGAAGAATGTTTAGCTGATTAGGGAGGATGTTGGATGTGGTCATGTGAATATGAAAAGGCTTGCTCTATATAGGTTAGCATAGAGGAATGCATCAGGACAGTCTTAAGACTGAATACTACAACAACCAATATATATATATATATATATATTTAATAACAAAAAATATATATCAACAACATATGTATATATATATATATATATATATACATACATACATTTACTCACAAAAAAATTATATCAGCAGCATCTAAATAAATTCCATTTTTATTCTGGCAATTAGCTGCATTCACTGTAACATTGATATTCACGCCTATTTCTTCTGCAGCCAACAGGAGATCTTCCTCAAGCCCAGAAATTATCATAGAAAGATTAGCGTTGTAGGGTACACAGAACCCACAAGATAGTACATCACGTCGGAACTTTGCTTTGTTATTTTTTGCGTTCTTGCTCAAAAATGATGTAGTTATGAGGCAATGCAGAAAAAGAAAATAAATTATACAGATTTGTTCTCAGAACATGATATATTAAAATATAATGATTTACAAGCTGTTGGGTATTAACTTTTTCATAAATGCAAGTGTCTAAAATATTAACTATATAGTTATAAATATGTATAAAGGAAATAGAACTAATGCTGTTTAGAGTGAGTGAATCCAGGAATTTAAATATTAAGTTAGTTTTTAAATAAATTACATAAATATGCAATCATTTATTATATTAATACAATTATATTATATATTATAATTTTAACTCAACTGTGTTGCAACTGTTTACAGATCAGTTGTTAAAAATGTCCATGTTTATTGACTAACTATGCCAGAAATATAAAATGTATTTAATGTATGTCAGGAAATGACATTGTCATGTTAGTTAAAACAATTAATGGGGAAAGGACAGAGAGATAGAAAGAAGGTGACTTACCTGAGGTTCATAGATGGTAGACACCTTATTAGGTTTAGAGTACTTGAATTTTCGGAGGCACCGCCCCCTTCATCAGAAAGTTAGGAAGACATTTCCAGTGATCGGCTAGCCGAAGCCCTGACACAATTTTAAGACATTGTGTGGCACTGAGTGCGTAAATTGTGGAGGAGGGTTGCGAATTTTGTCTGAGGACCACGAACGATGTACTGGAGTCTGAACATCAAACATTGGAGTCGACTACATTATGGCAACGAACATTGAAGATATGCGGTGATGAAAGAGACATGTGGAAGAAAAATGTCAGGAAGTATGTGCGTTTAAAAAAGCAAAGTAAAGTGTATTTGAGCATACATTTAACACTCCTGACTGCCATAGAGGTGAGGTAAATTGAGTAATCAAAAAATGATGGAAAGTGATATCATAGAGCATCATGATAGTGCATAAAATAATAATGTTGTTACTTAGAAAAATAGTCAATTACGATTGTTTTGGGATGCACGAAAATTTAATGAAGTTATGGTGACTACTCATGGCTACACAGCAAATATTAACTTTTGGTAAAGTTATTTCATAGGAAAGCATGGTTAAACTCTATAGACTTAACAGAGGGATATTATACAATAAGGAATCTAAGAAGTTGACTGCTTTTACAATATGGACACAACAGTATGCATTCAAGAGATAAACTATTTCACAAGTTTATAATAAACAGATTAATAGAATCTTAGGACATGAGCAAGAGAACTACACATTTACAGTAATGATTGTGGAAAACCATTTTCATAATTCAAAGTGTGTTTAAATAAATTACAAAGAGCAGGGCTTACTATTAATGTGGAGAAAGCTAGTTTGTATGGAAGGGAAATGTAATTTGTGGTACATTCAGTATTGAATGAAGGGGTTAAAGCTATATAGAACTTATCTGTCCCAAAAGTAGGAAAACATTGCAAAAATTCATAGGGTGTTCTGTAATTTATAAAAATTTGTGATAGACTATGCTAGAAAAATTGCTTTCTTGTATAAATTGTTAAGAAAGAGTGTTAAAGGGGAAAGTGGTAATGAAAAAGAAGAGGGGATTACAGAAATAAAGATGACATTTATGAATATGCAGTATTAAGCAGATCAAAAGGAGACAGGTTTTTAATTATATGGACAGATGAGAGCAAAGTATCCATAGCAGCCATGTTGAGTCAACTCGATGATAAAGGAAATGAGAGTGTAATTTGCATGAAGAGTAGGTGTTTACAAAATATGAAAGACCTTATACAGTTACTGAATTGGTTACTGTTGTATATGCAGTATCAGTCCATAAATCTCTGATGTTTTTAAAAGAAAGCAAAACTACAAATGAGAGGTTGACCAGATGGAGTGTAATGTTAATAGTCTCGCTCTCGTCATGGAACGAATGTACAATAGTGAATAAACACAGTTGGACAGATATTGCTTGAAAAATGCTTCTATCTGTCCACACGACTCATCAGAAATTTGGGAATTAATGGAGAGCGCGGCGGACTACGCAAGAAAGATAAAAATTCCGTTGGAGGACCCGAGCTATCGTAAGATCGCCGGGGACCCAACAACTTCCATTGTCCGACAGATAAACAGATCAGGGATTCCAGAGGAATCAGCGAGATGACTGCGTCCATCCGCGCCGGCTCCACCACGGATATTCGTCCCCATGAGACCGATTATGAGCGCCGTAGGGTCGCCGACTAACAAGTTGGCAAATTAACAGAAATTTTGCAGTTGCTGGTTGGCAGATGCGAAAACCACATCAAGAACTAAACGGAATTCGTCCAGACACTACCAGACATTGACATCGGACCAGAGGATATCATGGCCAGTTTCGTCGTGAACTCATTATTCACTAGGATTCCCGTGAAAGAAACGCTTCAATTACTGGAGAAGTATTTTACGACCAAAAGCACTAAACTCTTCAAACACGTATTGAGAATTACCTATTTCTTATATCAGGACGAATATTACGAGCAAATTATTGCTGTAGCTATGGGGTCTCCACTTTCGCCAGGCCATTGCGAATTATTACATGGAGTATTTCGAGGAAATAGCTGTGGAGAAACCCCACTGAATCCGTCCCTGTTTCAACGGTACGTTGACGACATGTTCATCATTTGGCCCCATAGATAAGGAGAAACTGTTGATGTTTCTCGTTCTCATGAACAGTATCCATCCAAACATCCAATTCACAATGCGGGGACTCTCCCATTTCTGGATGTTCTTGAACAGGGTGGAAGGAAAGTCCCATTACACATAATTTGAAACTATATAGGTGTAGAGCGTACCTCCTATGGGTCCAAAACGTCTGTGTGGGTTCCTCTATGTTCGTACCATGATTTAATGCGTATCCATGTTCGATTTTCATCTGCAGCAGCGTATTGGGGGTGATGTTTTTAAACGACGCACAAACTGCGTTTTTCAGCTGCTCGTCATTTAGGTAACGGCATTTTCTCACATCTTCTTTCACAATACCCCACAGTGCATTATCAGGTGCGATGAAGTCCGGGCTTCTTGCAAGCCAAGGTAATGGTTCTAACCCAAGTCCAGTCTAGCGATGTGGAAAACTTTCATCCAGGTGTAGGCGCACGTAGAGGCTGAAATGTGTCGGAGCCCCGTCCTGTTGAAAGAAGACAGTGCCAGCAATTCCTCGTGTCGTCAATTCTGGAAGTAATCACTTTTCGATATTTTCCAAATAAGTGTGTTGATTGACAGCCATCGAAGACCCAGATGGTGTTCCGCTATCATCCGTTATCTAACATCTCACCCGGCTTGAAACCCAAGAGAATTTCATCCGGTCTGTAATATTCGCTGCGTATATTTCAAAGTGCGATATGTTAAGGGGATGCATAATGAAGTAGTAGTTTTTTTATGTAGACAAAATTGGACTCGGGATTAAGGAGTGAGGAAAGGGAACGATTTGCGGTGGTAAAACGACAAAAGAGGTGTACAAGGGATCAGAATGTAGTTAAACAAGAACAGGGCAGATTATCAGGAAATTAGCTACCAAGAGGGGAAGGTGATACTTTACAGGAAGATCCTAGATATATTCTACAGGTATTGTTTGTTATTTGAAAGAAGTCGCTTGTCTAGGAATGGTTGGGTACTTTTGATACCAGAAAAGTTACAAGAAAATAGACTGCAATTTTTGCATGACGAGAATGGACATGTGGGAATAAATGAAACAATGAAATTAATTTCTGGGCTAGTTACGTGGATCTATATTAGATCATGCCAAAGTTTCGAACTAAACAAGTTTAGAAATATATAATTTGAATATCCTTATCAGTCCATAATTCCTAAGAAAAGTAATGAAATCGTTGTATTAGATTTGTTTGGACCATTGCCAAAGAGTAAGTTTGGATGTGCTCACATATTCCTGGTTTGTTAAACTTTATGGAAGAAAGACTCTAAATCGTGTTTAAACAAGATATTAAAAGAGTACGTTCGTGAATGTGGGAAGCCACAAAAGATACTTTCGGAAAACAGTTTAATTGTAAGGAGTGTATAAATACTTTGAAGGACGAACGGATAAAACGAATTTTCACTTCCATAAGGCATCCACAATCAAATACAACCGAACGATAGATAAGGATAGTTAGTACAAATTTGAGAAATTTGATTGGGGATGATCATAAAAAAATGGATGGACTTACTACCTAAAATTCAGACGATTATCAATCGAAAGTTTAGTCTAGCCAGTCTAGCTAGTGTTTATAGATCATTCTACCAAACAAGTGGAAAAAATGAAGGAAGGTGCTTTGAAACACACAATGGCAAAAAGACAAAGTCAAGACTATTGAGTTTAAAGAAGGTGACTTAATGTTAGTTAAGAGATTGAGTGTCCAATTCAATTAAAAAAATATGCCACAAGTTGCAAAGTGTATATGAAGGACCATTCCGAGTGATGGACCGTAGGGGTCCAAATAACTATGTAATTGGAAAAATGGGTGGGACTCGTACAGGGAAATCCTTTAATAGCACTCACTAAGTTCAGTATTATCAACGGACAAGAAATGTAGAATGTTTGTAAATAATTTGCTTATTTGTTTGTATATGTTATTCATGTAAATATCTTGAAAATAATTTTTTATTACTTACATTTGTATAAGATTGGTTTATTTTGTTCAATTTTCATAAGGTGTGGTCACGTAGGAAATAAATTATTATTGTGTGTATGCTATATGTTATAAAAATTGCAGTACGATTTCTTATTTAATTGGGGGGGCGGATGATGTAACTTGTAATTACACCTCCGTCCGTATTGGTATTGCCAGAGGTTCGTGGATCGGAACCACGTTCTGCAACAAAAGTAGAACCATGTGGTCTCGTCGTCTCCACTACCTCCTGGATGAGATGTTGTTTCGTTTTGGGCCCTTTTGGATGATATCAGGAGAAGGTGCCATGCCAAGATCGTTTTCCGCGCTTGCTATCTCTTGGATCGGAGGTTGAATTTATTACCGCGGTTCTCCATGTTAAGTGTAAAAGGACATTCATTATAATCAATTTATTCTTGAATGTAATCTTGAATACACATATCACAAAATGTACATTTGTCTTACAAGAAACCAATTAATAATAGTTCACCAGCTCTGCTTTCACCCACAACCACAAGCATAAAGCAGACATCACTCCGTAGTCGCTGGAGCCCACAACATTCGTTTTTGGACGGGTTCTCCTCAGCGTACCGTCTACGCCGCTTGACAGTAGGGCAGAGCTACGTCTCTAAAAAAGACAATCAAAATCTTCCTCTATCTTCCTCTCCCCGCGAGCTCTTCTCAAGGATATATATATATCTTTAGCAACTTGCCCTCCAGAGGGCATTAGAGAGGGGTCGTATCAACCAACAGGTACAAAATGTTGAGACTATTATCGTCGGCACGTAAGTAACCTACCCACCAAGGCTTGTATTATTGTGTACCGCTTTACCTTACGGGAGAATGCAGCGCGGCGTATTCCAGGGCAAATCGCGGTGAGGTGCAGTGGATAGCTTTTATCTCAGTGCTCAAATAAATGGACTGCGTTTGCTTAAATAAAAACATTTTTTGTAGTTTTCATTTGGTATAATTACGTGGCGCTCTAATAATATAAGCAATAAGAGATCGAAGGTGGAGCGAAGCCGAAGCGAGAAACGGTGAATCCAGTGTCCTATTATATATATATATATATATATATATATACATATATATATGTGTGTGTGTGTGTGTGTGTGTTAGAAAAGCAGTGTATTTTTGCAAACTGTAAATATACATGTATAACCCCGTGACTAGAATAAAATCAAATTAATAGGGACAGGAAAGACAGAGAATTGTTGGCTTACTAGAACATTCGAAGTGCTTTGAAATGTAGGTCAGCCATGTAGGCTATAAAAACTGCATTAAATATTCAAGATGGAAAGTCTTGTTTGGACTGGTCCAATGGACTTTGCTTTTTGTATTAATTGCTTAAAGTATCCATACTTATAAATACTAGAATTCTATGAAATGATGTATTAGGATGTTAATCACTTGTATATTTTTCCAAATTGTTGAAGTGTTCTTTCCATCAGAAAATTGTATATCTACAAGGCAATACTGCTGTTGAAAATTTTCTGTGCATTCATAGAAGTCTCCAAGTTGATACCTGGGACCAGATAAAATTGCTTTTGCGGAATATCCACCTAAACAAACAAATTAAGTAAAATAAGTAGTTATTTATGAAAAGAAAAATAATTATTATTTAGTAATTGTTCAGATTAAATAATGATATAAAACAATACGAAACTAAACAATGGTATATATTACATAATATATTAAATTTATAACATCATGCTGTGATATGGTTCAGTTATTGTTCAGACATCATATTAAAAAGAAAGGGTCATTACTTATCAAATAATAATTGAACATGGGTTTGTAACTTCTGAACCAATGTACAATGAGCTGTATTATTTTCCACAGATTTATTTGGGGTTTAGGGTTACTTCTATACAAATTTCATGGGTAACAATAAAAAGACGGCTAATAAGTCAGCAAATAATTTCATTACGTTTTAATTAATACAAACATTACGTTTCATCCGCTCTGTGGACTTTTTCAGGTTATGGCCGAAAAGATTGTCCGTGACACTGAATTTCTCTAATGTAAATAGTTCATCCAAACGTAGTATTGGTATTTATTAAATAGTAATAATTTTATTTGCTTCTTATTGGCCGTCTTTTTATTTATTTTAAAAGTCGTAAAATTATGATTAAAATTTTATGAGATTTGGCGTGGGTCGAGTGGGAAGTATTAGGCGATTTCATATGGAATGACCCTAAACGGATATTTTTCAGAAAAGCAGAACTCGGTCAATATTGTTTTATAATATATATTATAAAACAGAAATACATACTTCATAACATGCCTAATTCTCTCCACTCACTCCAACAAGTATCTGTCAGTTACGTTTATTTTTTCACATGTTTCATTATTACAGGGTATTAGGTTTGATTCATACATATGTTCCTTTAAGTTTACCGATAAAAAGAATTCACACATGGCCAAAGCATGTCAATTGAGGGCCACAGAACATTTCCAAAATGTGAAACAAGATTATCTCACTTCAGTCTCTAAGAACAGATATGGATTTTCTGGCCCCATCTTGTTGGAAGATTAATTCTTTCTTCAAAGCTCTGGTTACAGAAAGTTCTTAATCATACCGATGTAACGTTCTGAATTTCTTCCTTTTCTTCAAAAATATCAGGCTCAGTTATGCTAGTGGGACCAACTGCACACCACACTCATTTTTTTGGAATATTGAGACAATTAAGACGTCTTCCAAGAATGGGAAATGAAGAAGAAAAGTCAATAACAAGAAAATTTCACACCAACACATCTATAACAGCAGCGGAAACTGAAGCAATAGAAATAACAGCTGAATACTGCCTTAAGCAGTAGAAATGAGATGATACTTTCAGATAAAAGACAGTCCAAGAAACAACAAAATGCTAAATAATATTAGAAATAATATTTTTCAGGCCAACAAGGATATAATATTTATGTGGATACTATCGCATAAGGGCATCCGAAGCAATGAGATTGCGGACGAAAAATCTAAAATCAAAGCAACCGTAAGGGAAGAAAATGAAGATGGATATTATTTAAACAGGAAAGACATGAGAGTATATATTAGAAAACAAGCTGACACAGAATGAATGAATAACAGAAGAAAAGAAAACATCGGTCCCATCTTATATGCAAAAATCTGTCTAGCCCATCCTTATTTTCTAAAAACCTTACGAGAAGGGAACAAGTGCTCTTATCTCGTATTAGCCTTACATATTAAACTCACGCATGATTATTTATTTCTAGAGAGGAGCCACCTATGTGTCGCTTGCAACGTACAAAAGACAATGAACACATTCTTTTGCACTGTAATAAAATTTTCACACAACGTAGGATTTATCTCAACAGATGGCAGCCTAAATCATTGAATGAATATCCAGAAGAAATAGTTAATGTTATAAATTTCCTTAAGGACACTAATATTTTCAGTATGACTTAATTCAATGTAGCAGTTCAAATGTTCTAAGTTGTTTGACATTTACTGTGTAAAATTTTATTAGGAATTTGTACCGTCGGCAATGACGTTCTAGTCGACCAGACGTTAAACTTTGATTAAAAGAAGAAGTCTTCAATGCAGTTCTGATATTGTTAGTTCTCCTTATTTTATGTTCAGGTGGAAGTGGGCTTCGTCACTCATGAACAGTACGAAGTTGCCTTCCTCTTCCAAAGTGATCATTCTCTTTGAAAAGTCTAAACTTTGATGTCAGTCTGACAACTTTACCCTCTCTACAATTTCAGGTGTATGAGCTGATCTTCTTTATCAAGGAATCTTCTTTGTGGAGAGAATGCATTCAATGTAAGACGATATTTCATGTTTACATTGCGCCACTAAGGGGAAAAATGAATTTTTGACAAAATGCTTGTTAAAGATGTAATTTTTAACATAGCTGACACATGTGAATACGTCTTATCAATTGACAACTCCAAGGGCAATACTCGCTGAATCCTCTCACATTTATCCTCCTCCATCAGGGATCAAGTACTGCCCATTCAGAAAGTGTCACTTTTTTCTGTCCCACTCTATATTATGATCTGCATTACCAAGGAGAACAGTATAAACAGTTTTTCATGTATCAAGTATCCATTATTTGAAGATGAAATGGTGGCACATTGTATGTTTAATTAAAATGATTACCACAGAACTGATAACAATGTCTCAACAATTAAATATAACAATATTATTATTTCTGTGTGATATTTTTACTCACAAGTTGGTTCACTTAAGTTCCAGCATGGCCCAGCAAAACTTGATTCAAAAAGCGATACCCCTAATAGTAACAAGACCACAATCATTGTAATCTAAAAGAGAAAACGAAACATACAATGTTTTAATCATTTTAAAAACACGTAGTAAATGGGTGTTAAACAATAGTTATCTTCCTTTCTACATATATGACTGAACAATTTCGGTAATTGAAAAATGCTATCTATTCAGTTACATTTAAAGGCTTTGCATTCTTTAAATGATTTTTGGTTGAAGTAGCATAGAATAGTTAAAACCATGTATTTCACTAATTGGTCGCGTTCACTCGTCAATCACACACATTTATAAAGCTATACGTACTGCACGTGGTACAAGAATTTTAATAAACACAACTTTAAAATAGTAAATAATGATGCTTTCAACTAGTTAATTATTTTTAAGATAATTGATAACACAACAAACTTTTCTGACTATAAATAAAATGGTGGCCAAAAAGTCAGCAATAAACAATGCGACGTTTCATCTCCATTTTGAGACTTCTTCGGGCTTACTACAAACATAATGTTACAATAAATTAAATATAAGTTCTATGTTACAATTTTTTAATTAATATACAAAAACTTACAAATTTGGCAATACAACCTATTTACACATTTGCCTCAGAAGGTTATTGAATTTACATGTGAAGAATTCGGTGCCGCGCTGGACCATCTTCAGCGACGGTTACGGCCGAAATGATGTAGTAACAATAAGTGCTTTCGGCATGGGGTTTAAAAATATCTTAAGATTTCCGCAAGAAATTTAAGACCAGTTGTGACGTTCTACATTCAATATATGCAGAGATCACACCGAAACGGGTGTTACTTAGCTTGCAAAGACCACACTCTTTTTCCCTTTCCTCTAAAGGTATTGAGAAAAAGGATGCGTTTGAAATGGTAAGTTTACGACTCTAGGTTTTTTGCTCGACTATTTATGTAGTAAAATCACGTGTACTTCCGGGGCCTCGCTTTCAAGGAGACTGGAAGATGTTCCTCGACAATATCGTCCTCCACGTAAAATTTTGTCTCTGGATTTTGTCGGTACACTTGTTCCCCAAGTTTTCAACACCAATTGATATTCAGTCAGCCGCACAGTAGAAGAGGATACAAAGGTGAAGTTGAAAAAGTTTTTGAGTTAAGACTGTAAACAGCTCGCTGATGCTAAAGGAGAATGTTTTGAATAAGCAAGAGAAAGTTAGCGAAATATTCTACCGTGCGTGTCTCTTGATGATTTAGCTCCATCATGCAGCAGTTGTGACGGTATACTGTGCACTGTGAATTACAACTTCTATTTCCAAGACTTTAAACAACACGACTTGCTGCGCATTGTCTCCCGATAAGTAAGCCATGTCGGTGATAAACTTCACTGAGTACAGACTCTCTCCCTCAAATGACCTAAAATTGTAAGATTAGCGTTAAACGTGAAAAGTTTGAATAAAACTATCCACTGAGAATATATTGTTAACATACACATTACATTGTTATAAAATAACATGTTGTTCGTGGCCGACGTAACTTCAGTATTTGACATCGGTTTTTGAGCTGTTAGGCCACGTAAATTCTCGGCGTGTCTGCAAACGTTTCGCTTGTTAGCACCAAGCATTATCAAGGCTAGGCCAGGACAAGGCTGCTTATATATGCAGTTGCCTAGAGGGTAACTTGCGTCCGACCGTTTGTTTGCGTCGCGTACTTTTCCCTGTTTGTTCCGAAGACAGAAAAACCACAGCGGGCGAAGGTCGTAGCCAGCGTCTCTGTTGATGTTTTCCGGTTTCTTCCGGATTTCAATGGCTTCACGTATCTTCCGTGCCCAGAAATAGTTTTCTCTAACTAGTAACTTGGTGTCTTCCAATGCGATTTTGTGGTTAGTTTCTATAGCGTGCTCTGCAATGGCAGACATATTGAACTGCTTCAGTCTTATATAGCGGTCGTGTTCTTTAACACGGATTCTCACGGACCTGCCAGTTTCCCCGATGTATGACTTGCCACATTCACACGGTATTTGATAAATGCCTTTTGCCAGCAGTTTATCCTGCTTGTCTTTTATTGGTGGAAGAGGGCTAGATATCGTTGTCCAACTCTTGAAAATAGGGGTAATGCCATGTTTTTTCAATAAGTTCAGTTACTCCCTTTACGTATAGGAGGAATGCTGTGTCTTTTCCAAGTGGATGTTTGGCGCTTTAAAGCTCTGGAGATGGTTTGGTTGGTATAACTGTTCTGGTTGAGGGCCTGCCTCAATTTCATTTTCTCCTGTTTCCGGCTTTCAGTGTCGCATATTTTTTCCGCTCTAAAAAAGAGTTTTTATGAGTGCTCGTTTTTGGGCTTCGTGGTGATGAGATGTGTCCTTCAGATACCTATTAGTGTCCGTAGGTTTTCTGTATACCTTGTGTCCCAGATACCCGTCGGCTTTCCGTGACACTAACACATCCACGAAGGGCAACGAGCCGTTTTCTTCTACCTCCATTGTAAACTGGATATTTGGATGAATTTGGTTCGCATGCTGTAAAAACAAATCCAATTCCTGTCTACCCTGAGGCCATATAATGAAAGTGTCGTCTACGTATCTCAGCCACAATTTTGGTTTGAGAGTGGCCGTTTCTAACGTCTCGTTCTCGAAGTACTCCATGTATAGATTCGCCACGACTGGTGACAGCGGGCTTCCCATGGCTACCCCATCGGTCTGTTCATAAAATCTGTTGTAACATTTTAAATATGTGGTGGTTAAGCAATGTTTAAATAAGTCTAACATTTCACTGCAGAACTCCTTTTCCAGTAGTCGTGTCACTTCAATTAGTGGCACGTTGGTGAACAGTGATGTGACGTCAAAGCTAAGCAACGTGTCTGTTTCCTTTATCTGTACGACCTTTATCTTATCTATAAAATCGAAGGAGTATTTGACGAAGGTTTTGTTGTGGTTTACCAGTGGTCGCAGCAGTCCTGAGAGGTATTTCGCAAGAGCATATGTGATATGAGGCGTAGTACCGGAAAACATCAACAGAGACGCTGGCTACGACAAACAAGGAAAAAGTACGTGACGTAAACAAACGGCCGGACGCAAGTTCCCCTCTAGGCAGCTGCCTTGCGAGCAAGGCTAAACAAGATCACAAGCAGGAGGATATCTTGCTGGGAAATGAGTGAGAGCCAGGTGGAGGTTGACTTCCTCCTTCCTGGTTTTCCTCTTTCCCTCCCCCCTTGGTCCAGGTCCAAGGTAGCTAATTTAAGACTCCTGCAGGCTGAGACAACCTTGGGCAGTTTGAGAGGTGTATGTATGGGGGTCGAAGACCTTCGGCATACGGTAAGAGTTGTTCGCTGATCCTATTGGACCAGTCGGCCAACTGCCTCTCAATACTGAACAAGGCACGGAGGCGGGTTTGTTACGTTCCCACAGCAATCCAGTCATCAGAAGGGCGCAGGAGTAGTACCCACTAGCCCGACCCACCTGATGCAGGTTTTATAGGGTTTTTCCCTGTATCACCTTTAGGTGAAACACCGGGTAGGATCCTTACTCTATAGCCTGAGGGCCCTAGTCAACCCTTCCACATCCCCACTTTTCAAGTCCCTTCCTATGCTATTAAAGGGGAGTTGCCTGCTTCAGGATCACCCTCATGTAGCTGTTACCCACCAAAAAAACAGGCTAATCAGTCCTGGCGTAGCCTTGATAATCAAATACTGGCATTACATTGTTATTGTAATTCGAGAGAAACGGACGTGAGGAGGTCCGTTTTGTTGTTTCTCAGGGACAGAAATTGTTAAAGTTAACCGACGTAATTACAGTAATGCGCGACAGCGCATATATATATATATATATATATATATATATATATATATACACTTTTGAACACTCGCGTCGGCTTTTCCTTTCTATGGAACCTTTAAATCAAATATATATTAGAATGGATTCTATTATAAATGTGATAGCTTTCAGGAGACACAGGAATACGGACAGAAACAAAATTGTAGCATACAAATGAACGGAGGATGAAACGTGAAGACACTTATTCTTTGTCGATATCTGCTTGGAAGTCGCTTCTCCGGAGCCGCGTAGCCAAACTCGGACGTCGATTGTAACACTGGACAATCCACAATAGCAAACATTCAGATTTTCATCCACTCTTTCACCCTCAGTCCTCCGGCACATACGTAAAATAGTCGTGGTGGTAAAAGTTGATTGCCACTCGGACGTGGCTGCATCCTCTACGTCCTCACCCCGAATAGCCATTATTTTTCTCCCGCGTCAAAAGACTTTCCAAACCTTGTTCTCCTCCCCTCACAGGACCATCTTTCCCTTTTTCTTGGCGAACCGTAACCCTAAGATTTCTCGCCCTTTCTTTCTTTTATTTTGGCAGTCAGTCTTCCAAGCATAAAAACATTTAATTGACTAAATTAATTAAAAATAAATAGGCGAGCTACAAGTATGGCCATGAGCGAGGTAGTCTAGTCTGGTGGCTTTGCCAGGGGAAGGCATATGCCGAAAAATACAAATATATTTGAACCATTCCGTAATTTAAAGTCATTTATAATTTATATAATACCAGCTATGCCCGTACCTTCTTTCATACGGATCAAATTGCTCTTTTTGTTTTGTCATAAAAAACGAAACAACCGGATTGTAATGTGTTAAATACGCGAAATAATTTGCGAGTTCTGCAACGCATTCCTGCGAGGCGTGTGGCCCTCTCATTCTTTAGGACAAAATGATGACCCTTTTGGCTTAATAGAATAGAAAATCCATTCACGAAAAGGGATCGCCCGTAAATAATTTGGAAAGAGTCTGCTTTCGGAAGTCAGAAGCTGCGTTGATAATTCGAATCTCAAAAAGTCACGGAAAGATGCAAAAGACATGGGATGTCGACCCTCTGCACTTGAAATTTCCTATTGACTTTAATTGTTAAAATACAGCTAATAGTGGTTATTGAGAATTGCAGCCCATTAATGGTCTGAAATCAAGAGGAGGTCTTTTAAGTTCCCACCGAGTTTAGCTGGGAAGGGATTTTGAAACAGAAAGGCATTAAAGAGAGTATCGAAATTAAATTGCTAGTCGCTGAATGAAAACACTGAGAGGCCGAAAGGAACTGATGGAAATTAGATTTTTAGTTACCGAAGAGATAATGTTAAGAGGTCGGCAAACGCTGACTCAAAAATAAGTTGCCAGGCGCCGAAAGTAGGAAAGGGAGTCTCCGCCAAATTTTCTCGTGCGTTCACCCGACACCGAGATGCAGTACCAATGGTGATTTAACAGAGGTCAACAGACGATCCACCCAGCCATTATCGCCAGACCAGGATGCAGATGCAGAAACTTTGCAAAAATCGATCAATTGTATTAAATAGAGTTTACGTTTGCCCTGCAATATGCAATATACCGGTCCGCCCCAAAGACTACCCTGGTTTAAAGTCTCAAGAAAAATTTATTGTTTTAGTAATTTTTCTTTAATAAATTGTAACCATTATCAAATGCTCTTGCTGAAATGTTTTATTTATATTAAATTCAGAATCTTAAAGTTGAACTTGTCTTTTCTTTTCAATAATAAAACCTTTCGTTAATTAATTCCTCATATTATAATAGCTTAAATTAATAAATCTCCATGAATACATTTCAATTAGCTTCCACCAACTGTGGAGCTCAATAAGTAATAGCTTATCTTATTATATTGTAATTATTAAATATCATAAATTAATACACCCCATCCCATTTATATCATTTCAGTACAGAATTTTGATAAAGTCGAATTCCTTGAATATATAAAAAGTACGGTATTATATATGTATCTATTTTATTTTTTCGTTTCTCAGCTTCAGGGAAAACCTTATAAATCGCAGCTGGTTTTGAACAAGTCCCGCATCCACACATTTCAGAGTCTATTGCAGACAAATTTCCAGTCAGACAAAAACTTCAATTATATTTATTGGAATAGATTATATTTATGATGCAGTTTTCTAGGTTTTTACCTGCATCTCTTTAGGTGAGTGTAGGATCCTTAAACTATAGCCCGGGGGCCCTAGTCAACCCTTGACTATCTTCCACGTCCCCATTTTCAATTCCATTCCTATGGCTGTTTCCGTATCACCCTCATGTAGCCTGTTACCCAAAATAAATAGTTTATTTACTTTTAAAATGAGCAATTCCTAAATATTAAAATTTACCTGACGCTAAACATAAAACTAATTTACGTATATATCGTATGGAAGATCCAAAGAAATTTATTATTTCTAGAGGGTCAACTCTTTGCCAACGATAGATAAATTACGGCGCAAAATGTTTATAATTTAATAAGTTATATAGCATTATAGACCATTCACTATCGGAGCGAAATTACATTTTCTTTGGAAAAAATCACTTTCCTAGGGAATATCAGATTATGATTACTCTTAAGGCTAAGCAGGGTTTCATTCACTTTTGGATACACACTGGTGAGTTTTATTAGACTCAATCAAGATGGTGTCAAAACAAAACGAAGTTATTTAGCCTATAACATTAACTACCAATAAAGAATGCAAATGCATTGAAGAACACACTAAGGCAGGACAAGCATGTTTATGAGTTGTCGCTGTTAAACAAGAAGAAGCATGTTTCAACGGTAGACAACGGTGAACGTTGGCAAGCAAACGCGTTGCACATCAGCTTGCAGTTATTATAGCTGTAAGAAAGAAAGCTATTTGAGTGGTAAAGTGAAAATAATTGGAAAGAAACAGTGCAAAATGAGTTTCCGGCCAAACTGGAACACATTTTACTCGTATACGCAAAATAAGTATTGTAGGTGAGTATGTTGGTACTTACGATAGGTAGCTTTGTGCCACATATGATCCCAAAAGAGGCAAAACTGTGCAAGTCATAACCAATGACAACTTTATATTAGACCTTGCATTGCTGTATGATGCTCTTCATGAGTTCGCATACCTTAGTGTTGACTAGCAAGCTTGTGCTATTACAATTTATTAGGCTCATCAGAAGATATGCTAGTAAATTGGTGTTTTTTTCTAAAGAAAAGACAAAACCTGGACCATACTGCACTGAAGCCTTGGAAGTAGAACCAGTGTTAATGTTTAAAAGCACGAATCTCAAAAAAGAAGCAAGTAATAAAGGGAACCATTGATGCGGTGAAGTTCTATGACTGCCTGGGCAGACGTATGGAGATCTCACTTTTATCATCGGAAGGCATTGAAATCTCAGAATTGGCTACACTTTTGGATACTAATTACCACTTTGCCGGAAAATCCTGATGTAACTTACGGAGTAGCAGAAAAAACAAATAAGAAAATTGTGTAAATGTTTTAAGCTCCATGAAAGAAAGACAAATATTAAGATTTTTCCGTTATGTTTATTGCCTCTCCTGCAGCGTCCCAATTTCGATAAGAGAATGTGAAAGAGGCTTCTCAATCAATGAGCTTGATCATGACTCCAACAAGAGCATCATTACGTCAGAATGCAGTAGCAAATATTATGTTCATCAAGTTGGTTGACCCTCAAGTCTGTGGATTACGTGGATTCATGGTTCCTGGAATTAAGACAACTTGTAACATGCACAAAAAGCAAGGAGAACAAGATTGAAGATGGCAGTCATCAGCCTATCTTAACAATTTGGATTTTACTGTAATAAGAATACTTTAATAATCAAAATGAGACACTACTACAGTGCTTATATTTATTTTTTCATTTAATTTTATAATTTATTATGAGTACAAAAAATTGAGAGTGCAGGTACCATCTCGGTATGTTGACGACCAATTAAATAGTGTAATAATTTTTTATATTAAGACGTCAGCACGACAAGAGATAACCGGAATGTGTATAATTGATGAAGACTGTAAGATGATGTTGTATCCACTACAACTAAGAGTGCCCCTTAATTTTTTTTAAAAAAGGCACGGTTATATGTTGTTGTTGTGGTATTCAGTCCTAAGATCGGTCTTATGCAACCCTCCATGCTATCCTATCCTTTTCATTTCCTCATAACTAGTAAAACCTACATACTACCTAATGTCCTTAGCGTATTCTATCTTTGGGCTCCCTATTCTGTTCTTACCCCACGCACTTCCCTCTAATTCTAATTTTACAAGACCCTCGTGCCTTAAAACGTGGCCTATTAATGTATCCCTTCTCTTGGTCAACGTCCTCCATATTGTTCGCTATGCTGTTTAGAACTTCCTCGTTAATTACTCTATCCACGAATCTGATTTTCAGCATTCGCCTATAGCACCACATTTCAAAGGCTTCAATTCTTTTCCTTTCTCCAACTCCTATCGTCCACGTTTCGCACCCATATAACGACTCACTCCTAACGGACATTTTTGGCAATGATTTACTAATATTTACACTTATATTACCGTAAGTAAATCCCTCTTTTTCGCGAAAGTCTTACTTGCCTGTGCTATCCTACTCTTTACGTCTTCTCTTCTTCTACCATCCCTAGTTATTACGCTTCCCAAGTAACAGAATTCCTTAAGTTCCGTCAAAATATCCCTTTCCAATCTAACACCCTTTGTTATTCCACTGTTTCCCATACTGCACTCCATTACCTTGGTTTTGCCTCTATTAACCTCATATTGAACTCTTTCTCCAGGACTATGTCCATGCCGTTTATTATGGTTTCCAAGTCTTCTACTGACTCCCCTAATACTACAATATCTTCGGCAAAACGTAAGGTTTTTATTTATTCTCCTTGCAGTATGATTCCTTTTCCATATTCCGTTTTAACTTTCTTCATTGCCTGTTCTATATATAAATTAAACATGATGTTTAGCCCGTTCCCTGTCTCGTACGACAAAAACTGACACGGCTCAGTTAACTCGTCCTTTGCAAACTTTACTTTTTCTTCCTTGATCTGAACGAGGTATCTTGTCTCGTTCATAGAAGTTCGTAGTTTTGTCGTGAAAGAGCGTAATTGTTTACACAATGTATGAGTTACTCCAAACTTCTTTCGTTTGTCAATGTCGGAATTCGGGAAAAATCATGAAATTTACTTAATTGTTAAGCTTCGAAACCTATGCTATTTTCAAGATATTATTGCAATGAACAAATAAATAAATTTTAAGCATTTTACAAATAACTACGATGCATATTTACACTTTATTTCAATGTTTGGTGCAGCCGGACAGAGTTGGCAGGCGAGTTACGTGACATCTTGCTTTTCTGAGGGCCGCGCGTCGAATCTTGCTATCAGAAAGGATGTTGCAATGTCTGTATTTAGTGAAGAAATTGATTTGAAACATTTTATAAAATATTTATCTGACTGGACCTCCTGAATGAATTACGTTCCGAACTTCCCGGGTTTGAAAACCATTAACACAAAAATAAACTTTAGCTTATATATGATGTTACTGTGTTCTAAATTTAGAGTTAATAATATAATATTACTTTTTTGTCATATTGTTGAAATATATATTTATATATATGTCATTAAAGGGGTTAATAGAGTTTTGGAAAATAATTGATGATCCTTAGGAATCAAGCTAAGTTTAACATGCATTGTTTCAATTATTATAAGAAAATTTAAATTAAATAATTTTGTAATATATAAAATACAGCATATTATGAACTAGGTTTCTTTCAGACGGAGTATAACTAAAATATAGAAAACCAGAGTCCACGGCTTGGACATATATATTCTATTGCCTTGTCGAGTTTATTTGGTTGACGCTTTTTTTTCTTTCTCCATGGCTCTACAGCCCATTGAGCGCCTGGGCCTACCGAGTCGACTGCGGACTGTCATCTTGCATGACACATTCCGAATTTGGAGTGACACGTGGTCAGCATATCGATCCTCCAACAGTCTTTATCCCGGTCTTCTTGACCATGACGACAAACATCCAAGCCCATGCCAGGATTCGAACCCGGGACCTCTGGGTTTTGAGGCAGCAACGCTAGCCTTGGTTGACGCTACATAAGTATATTATGTATTTCGAGAAAATTAAAAATACTATGAAGTCTAACCAAAAACAGTCTCTGGGAAGACAGAAATTTATTTATTTTTATTTGGAAGCTTTGGATATTGTTGTCATATTTATCCGTTTATTAAATAATAATAATAATAATTAAATAAATTAATACAATAAATTACAACACAGGACTTCAGTATGAACTCATGTGTTGTATATGATTAATTTACACTGTTTTGAACCAAAGGATGAGTATGACAAAAATGTCGCAAGCTTCCGATTAATAAATATATTTGTTTTCAAATTAAAAGTCAGATTAAACATCAGCAGTATACTATGAACGTTGCAACTACATTAATAATAAGTAACCAGAAAGATGGATTGTTAACACACTGACCTGTAAGTCTTGATCTCTAAAAGGCTTTCTGTGATCTGAGCAAAAGTTTGTTGAACACAAGACTGTGATTTTCAAGGTTGTTCACTCCCACCTCTTCACTTCTCCCTCATACGAGTACCACACGACGAACAGACGTTTGCAAAACCTAAAACGATTAATAAATAGGAGAAATGACTTATGGCTATAAATCTATTAGCTTCGCTTCTTCAGGTTCTTAATGAGATGTAACGAGAATTTCCTTCTCCATCCCATCTAAACAGCGGACTGAAAATAGAAACGATTTTTGAGATTATTAACTCATATTACAGTCATAAATGTAATTATGAGTATATATCTTGAAAATAAAGAATGATGTATCTACAAAGCAGACAAAATGATATGGACGTGCAGCGTGACTTTCAAAAATGAAACGTTCTGATATTTATTTTGATTTATTTCATGTTTTTATTTCGTTTGTCATTATCTTGTAATGACTACTGTTTCCTTTGGGGTTTATTTATACTGATTATTCTAAATTATTCAATTTTTTTAATTCACAAGTAATTATGAATACAAATTTAATTTACCGTTATCAAATGAAAGCGGCATGACATCTTTTTTTGAAGGTAATATTGCGTGGTGAGTTACTGGCAAAATTAACATTGTGACTCAATTAGAATAAATATTTATAGTAATATGTTTATAAATATAATTTATTCTTCTATCAAATATCCAGAATAGATGTCCTGCTCCCCGTAAACTTTATCTACACAAGACCATTTCACTTTTCTGAAAAAAAAACTCACTTTCCTCTGGTTTTTTAAAATCACTTCACTTTCTAGCTGTCAAAAGCCGACTGTAGAAATATTCCTCTAACAATGGTCTTCGTCGCTGTCCGCTCGGCTACTTTCTCCCTCCCAACAACATTTTGGTAACTTCCTGAAGTCCTTCAGACTTCTCTACATATTAAATTTTAATTTCGTTTGTTATCCACGAACTCAAGAAATTTTAAACTAAAATGTATCGGTCGGAGTCAGCTCAGCTACTGTGTGGAAAATTTTCTATTCACGGTCACTCAAGAAAGGAGTAAGACAAGGATGCAGTGTGTCGCCATTGCTGTATATAGAACAAGCGATGAAGAAGGTTAAAACGGAATATGCAAAAGGAATCAGACTGCAAGGAGAAGAAATAAGACTTCACGCTTTGCAGACGATATTGTAGTATTAGGGGAATCATAAGAAGACTTTGAAACCTTAAAAAAGGGCACGAACAAAGTCCTAGAGAAAGAGTTAAATATGAGGATTAATAGAGAAGAAAACCAAGGTAGTTTAGTTTGCGAAACAGTGGAATAACAAAGTGTGTTAGATTGGGAAGGGATATTTTGACGGACGTTAAGGAATTCTGCTACTTGGGAAGCGTAATAACTAGGGATGGTAGAAGTATAGTAGACATAAAGAGTAGGATAGCAGAGGCAAGGAAGGCTTTCGCGGTAAAGAGGAATTTACTTACGGGTAATATAAGTGTGAATATTAGGAAATCGTTGCTAAAAATGTTCCGTATGGAGCGTGGCGTTATATGGGTGCGAAACGTGAACGTTAGGATCTCTTGAAAGGAAAATAATAGAATCCTTGGAAATGTGGTGCTATATGCGAATGCTGAGAATCAGATTGGTGGATCGAGTAACTAACGAGGAAGTTCTTAACAGAATAGTGAACAATATGGAGGACGTTGATCAAAGAGAAGGGATACATTAATAGGCCACGTTTTAAGACAAGAGGGACGTGTAAAACTAGCATTAGAGGGAAGTGTGTGGGGTAAGAACAGAAGAGGGAGGCCAAGGATAGAATACGCTAAGCATATTAGTTAGCATGCGGGTTGTGATAGTTATGAAGAAATGAATGGCTTGCGCAAGATAGGTTGGCATGGAGGGTTGCATCAGACCAGTCTTAGGACTGAATACCTCAAGCACCACATTACCAAGAATTCCCCACATCATAATTGAAAATAAAATTAGCTAAATGTAACATTCAATTCTAAAATATCGTCATTAAAGAAGGGCTTCATGACCCATGCTTCAGCAACATTATAAGCTTTCAGAGGGAATTTTACATGGACCCATCATAACTCGACAACCTACCGGACTCAATTCTAATAGACTACGATGCTACCCAGTACCGTATATTCCTGTCCCCGGAAAAGACAGCAAAACAGATGGCACCTAGCAATTAATTGCCCCAAAAGTATCATTAAAACTAAAGTAGCAAGTTATTTAAACAATCAGAAAGAAAATAGCTGATTCCGAACCCAATATAAACAACGAAACCAATGAGCAGGACATCTCAATGCCAGCATCCTTTCCCAGCCTCACGGTCGAAAAAAACAAAAAAAAACACTCAAAATAATGTAGATTCCTTACCATAAACAAAACAGCAACCCAGCACCAAAAAAAACGAAAACGGAACAGGGAAACCATTTTTCTGTAAATAGAATTGATGGGCAAGAAAAGAAAGCAGAACTCAAGGTCCCAGCACCAAAAAAATCTAAGACGGCACAAGAATTGAATGCCAAGAAAAATAAAGCAGAACTCAAGGACACAGCACTAAAGAATCTAAGACGGCACAGCAAAACCAGTTAGCAGCAATTAGAATTGAAGGGCAAGGAAAGAAAGCAGAACTCAAGAAAGGAGTAAGACAAAGATACCGCTTGTCGCCCATGCTGTTTAACTTAAATATAGAACAGGCGATGAAGAAAGTTAAAACGGAATATGGTAAGGGAATCAAACTTCAAGTAGAAGAAGAAACATAGAAGACGCTCTCCTTCAATATGGGGGATATTTTGACACGAGCAAAGATGAACTTCCTTTAGATATCACCCAAAGTAAAAGCCTTCTCGTAAATCCAATGAATCATAAAAAGCCCCTTGAATTTGTAAAAGACTATATGGAAAACACTGAAGCAATAATAACATTGTTATCAAGTTTAACATCGGCTTGTAACAAGATAAAGCAAAGAAATCACAATTAACGGGACTTAGGAACGTATAAAATTTCACCTAGACGATGAATATTCGGAACAAGAATCTTCTACATGAGACCATATAAATAATTTCAATGTTGATCACTCATTGTATCTTCTGCTTACAATGAAAACCCGCTACTCGCCAGTGGAGGCGTCGCTGTCTATGTTAAAGACAACCTATCAGCAACTGTAAAATAAAACTTATAATTTGCAATATCTATCTTCCGCTTAGTCGCAGTTCAACTCCCGTGACATAACCAACATAATCCATCAATTAAAAAGTCTTTTACAATACTAGGAGATTTCAACAGGCATCACAAAACCTGGCGATCAAACTCGAATAACTCTAGGGGAAACTTATTAAAGGAAGCACTCAACTCCAAAAATATTATCATGCTCAACAATGGTCAACCAACCCACATCACCGTCGCATTCGGATAACTCAGTGTAATTGACCTCTCCCTTTATTCCAACGATTTAGCTGAACTGGTCAGTGTTAGAAAACTGCTGTGACAATTTAAAAAATCACCAGGCTAATCAAGATAGGCTACCTTTTTTACCTCCCAACAACAACCAATAATTGGGAGCAGCCTCCTTGGATGATCCAATTACTCTCCTAGAGCTTATCTCTACTATCGACAAAACCAACAATTCCGCCCCCGTTCCAGACGGCATCCCGAGTGCAATGAAAAGGCGTTTGATATTGTGAACTGGAACACACTGCTAAGGATTTTGAAGTGACTGCAATAAAATATCGAGAAAGGGGGCTTATACATAACCTCTACAGAAGACAGGCAACAGTAATTAGAATAGAAGATCAAGAAAAGAAAACCGTAAGACAAGGATGTAGTTTGTCGTCCATGCAGTTTAACTTATATATAGAACCGGCTATGAAGGAAGTTAAAATTGAATATGAAAAAGGAATCATACTGCAAGGAGAAGAAATACAAACCCTACGCTTGCTGATATTGTAGTATTAGAGGAGTCAGAAGTAGACTTGGAAACCATAATAAATGGCATGGTCGTAGTCCTGCAGAAAGAGTTCAATATGAGGATTAATAGAGGCAAAACCAAGGTAATGGAGTGTAGTATTTGAAACAGTGGATTAACGAAGGTTGTTAGATTGGGAAGGGATATTTTGACGGAATTTAAGGAATTCTGCTACTTGGGAAGCGTAATAACTAGGGATAGTAGAAGTATAGTAGACATATAGAGTAGGGTAAGATAAGTGTAAATATTAGGAAACGGTTGCTAAAAATGTTCGTATGGAGCGTGGCATTATATTGGTGCAAAACGTGAACGACAGGAGTTGGGGAAAGGAAAAGAACAGAAGCGTTGGAAATGTGTTGTTATAGAAGAATGCTGAAAATCAGGTGGAAGGATAGAATCACAAACGAGGAAGTTCTAAACAGAATAGGGGAAGAGCGAACAATATGGAGAACATTGGCTAATGGAAGGGATAGATTAATACGCCACGTTTTGAGACATGAGGGTCTTGTAAAATTAGCATTAGAGGGAAGTGTGTAGGGTAAGAACAGAAGAGGGAGGCCAAGGATGGAATGCGCTAATTAGATTAGGGAGGATGTAGTATGTGGTAGTTATGGAAATGAAAGGCTTGCGCAAGATAGATTAGCATGGAGGGCTGCATCATACCCGTTATAGGACTGAATACCACAACAACTACATTCTCTATATATGAATAAATCTAGACTTACTAGTAATACATTTTCATAGCCCTGAAAATTACAAGTTTAAGTACTTTAAGTTTAAGATCTGAATAAATGTTCTCAAGAAAATTCTGCCGTTGAGGCTATGAAATTGTATTGAAGCATTAGGATTGAAAAATCTGGGTCGGATTGGGAAAGGAACTCGGGAACCTAGCCGTAGTACGAGTTGTTCTTCTATCCAACAAGACTCCACAATCGGTACGAGATTTCATCAACCCTTGTCTAGACTTGAACAAAGTTTCACCTACAATTCACTGAATTTCAACTCTTAAATGACCTAAATTTAAGGGTCTCAATGAAGATTAATAATTTCTACCTATAATGAATTCAACGTAATAGACGAAATATTTCAACAAGACTGTACCATAGTAACTAATGTCATCTACGAATGTGATGCAGTTAATTGCTGGTGAGCCTATTATTCAGGTCTACACGATTATGGTTGAATCCCGCACCAATGTAGAGTCGTAAGAGATTGATATTTTACCATCCTGATACTTAAATACTATTTGACATTCAAAACATTTTACGTGACACCAATTTGGAAAACAGATTCAGGATTAGCGGGGAAAATGCTATAAGGATGACAACTTTTCAATCAAAGAAACACGAAGAAAGCATATATTACCATTACTGATAGTCGGAGCCAAAATGAAAGCAGGGAAAAGCTGTTGAAACCAGTTTAATATATATAACGTTTGAGTGTGTTTGAATAGCGAAAGCTGATGTTGGCCGAGTGGGTTACGGTAGTGCCCTGCAGAGGCGCAGTGCACAGCGTATTTGAAGAGAGAAAGTCACTATCATCCAGACAGCTGCTGCTCGTCAAGTAAGTAAACTTCGACGAACTCTCATCTGATACTTCTTAACCTCCGCCAGACGGTCTGAAAATTAATACCGCTACGTCGACATCTGGAATAATCTGGTAAACGTTAGGGTAAGTGTCCACTTGAGATAAAATCTCGAGAGACAGTCTCGTAATTTGTCTCAATTTAAGAAAAAACATGTCAATGTAGGGATGTACAAATAAATATTATTGAGTAAGTTGTAAATAGCTTTAATTTATTATGAAACTAGCTATTCCCGCGACTTATTTCGCGCGGGAATTTTGCCCTAAAAATATTCGTTATATATAAAAAGTACGGAATCATTCATTTATGATCGCTTCAGGGCAAACCATATAACTCGCAGTTGGTGTTGAACAGGTTTCGAAGCCCATTTGGATACTACAATCATATTTTGATTTTATTTGCTTTAAAAATGAGCGATTACTAAATTTTAAATTAACGTGTCCCGACAAGAAAACCAATTTCCGTTTATATGGTATCGACGATCCATGTGGTGCGAATCCTGCTGCAACAATAGATGGAATAAAAATACTCGCCTTCTCTCTCTCATGCTGCCAAAATTATGGAATGAATTGTATAAGAACGCCTAATAGGTTGGTTTTCATGCCGCCTTTCGCGCGGAAAATCAATGGAATTATAAATCTTTACATTAATATCTCCTGAACTCTGCACGATAACGAAATGAAACATACACTAAAATTTAAGTTAAAATTCCTATTTCAATCATTGAAATCTGTTAAGCCGTTTCGGAGCATAAACAGAGTATTGGCAACCCGTATCTACTTTTTGGAGATTCGAATGCACGTATGCCAAGAAACCTTCCTGTAGAATTAATATTTGTTATATTAATATCTTCTGCACGAATATTTAAATTACATCTCCTGTTTTTAAACCCTCAGTTTTTAATTGAAATCCGTTTTCGAGACAAACATACAGACAGACAGAAACTTCAATTTTATTTATTGGTATGTTATGAATATATAATAGAACACATCTGAATAATTGCAGCTTAAGTATTTAACATTTCAAAAATCTGAAGACGAATCGTATAAACCTTGGGCTTTTGAGTCTTTCCACTCGGTGGAGGAAAGTTGATGTCATCGATTCGTGGTGAAGTATTTGCACTTCAAGAGTAGCGCATGGCATTCATTCAAAACATAAAGCTATTCTATCGGTCTACGAATCTCCCTTTTTAATAACCCTCTATAGTAATGTGAATTTAGAGTATTAGTTCCTACGCTTTATGTTCTTCAAAATCGTCTTTTGGCATTTACAGAATTTCATTGCTTCTTATTATCATAATCTTCAGTTTTTGACTGTCTCTTGATATATGCTTGGAAGTTATAGGATAATAATGAAAAAATTAATTCGATCAAGTAGTTCTATTAATCATGTTAGTGATGAATTAAGATGTGTGGGGTGTTTTGCTAGGTTCAATTATTAAATTAAAAGCATTCAATTTTACTATTTTAATGATTGCTTTCAACAATTGTAGTTATCAATCTTGCAAAATTAAAAATTACAACATTTTTCTGATACTGAAGTGGCACTAGAAGTGATAGCGAAATGGCACTAGGAAAACCTGTTTGAAACCTTCTGCAGTTCGTGTGAAAGCTGCTTACAATGTACAATGTACAATCGCAAGCAATTTTACTAAACTAAGTCGATTTAAGATACGTATACGCACCTGATTACGTAAGTCAACAATCATCCACTTTACTTCATTACCATGACAGTTCTTAAATTTTAACGCAAATTCGTCATATCTACTCTTTTATCGCGATTCCTGTACAATCTATCTTTTAATATTCCACAAAAATTCCTGTTCGGGTTAAAGTTGGATTAACTGAAAAACTTCATCAGCTTTTTTTCGTTTTTCTACTACGTTCTCCATGCTCATATTGTTAAATAATTGATGTGAACAAAATATCGAGATCGCTGTCAGTTCTCCCGACATTACTGGAACATTGGTGACCAAGTCACGAGAGCAACAGTGAACATGTAAAATATAATAGTCATTAATGTCTGTAAGTTTAAATAAGCCCAAACACAGACAAAAAATTAGTGAAACATAACATACAATAATTTAAAAACAACTACTTGTTTCGCTCCTGATCTGGACCCTTTTCAGGTTGAACTAAATAACAATGCACCAAAATTATAACATTCCAAAGATGTTATAGTAGGGCCAAAGAATACAGCAATTAAAGAACCAGAAGTCAATTGTTTTAAATAAGCAAAGACAATAATTATACTTTTAATACATTACATTTCATGAATTAAGATATTATGTATGCTACTGAGGAAATCCGTGTCCGTTTTTACATTCAAAGTATTAATGTTGTGTTTAATGTGAAGCATTTCTGAAACTAATCGGGATTTGTAATTACTGTGATTGTCTAAAATTTAGAAATTATTGTAGTCAAAAGTGTGGTTAGAATCTAAAATATGTTTTGAAATAACGGATAATTTGTCTCGTGAGAGCTTAATATTGGATCTGTGTTCCTTGATTCGGGTGCTGATGGTTCGTTAAGTTTGGCCATGGATACACAAGGACACTCATTACAATTTAATTTATAAACTACTTTGTGAATTTCGTTTCTATGAACTGGGTCTTTCAAATGTTTTATAATAGTGGATAAATTATTGGATGATTTTGTCATGAGCTGGATCTTGTAGGAGTGGAATGGGTTTTTCAGAGAATTGTGTTAAGGTTGGTGGAATGACATAGTAATGTAATATGTTAAGGGTTTGGTGTAGGGTATTTGGCCTTTGTGTTTAAGTAATATTTTTTGAAGAAACTTATTGATAAAACTTTGTGTATAAGAATTAGTTATTAAAATATTCTTGACTATTTCAATGACCAACATGGACATGGACCAGCATCATTACCAATTTACTCCGCTCGTTGAGTTTAGGGAAGCCTCAAAAATAATCATTCGCGAGCAAATTACATGCTTCCGCACACAATTTTGATCACATAACGATTATTTTAATTGGGATAACGTCGAAACTCTAGATTTTGGGAAAATATATTAGAATAACAAAGGTTGTTAGGTTGGGAAGGGATATTTTGACGGAAGTTACGGAATTCTGCTACTTGGGAAGCGTAATAACTAGGGATGGTAGAAGAAGAGTAGACATAAAGAGTAGGATAGCGCAGGCAAGGAAGGCTTTCGCGGAAAAGAGGGATTTACTTACGTGTAATATAAGTGTGAATATTAGGAAATCTCTGCTAAAAATTTTCGTATGGAGCGTGGCGTTATATGGGCGGGAAACCTAGACGATTGGAGTTGGAGAAAGGAAAAGAATTGAAGCCTTTGAAATGTGGTGCTATAGGTAAATGCAGAAAATCAGTTGCGTGGATAGAATCACAAACGAGGAAGTTATAAACAGAATAGTGGAAAAGCTAACAATATGGAGGACGTTGACTAAGTGAAGGGATAGATTAATAGGCCACGAGGGTCTTGTAAAATTAGCATTAGAGGGAAGTGTGTGGGGTAAGAACAGAAGAGGGAGAAAGGATAGAATACGCTAAGCAGATTTGGGAGGGTGTGGGTTGTACTAGTTATAAGGAATTGAAAAGGCTTGCGTAAGATAGGTTAGCACGGAGAGTTGCATCAGACCAGTCTTAGGACTGAATACCACAACAACATATACCAGGCCTTTTTTAAAAAAATATATGTGTACTCTTAGTTGTAGTGGATGAAACATCATCTTACAGTCTTCATCAATTATACACAATCCGTTTGGAATGTGGTGCTACAAGCGACGTCTACGGCCGGAGAAGGTCCACGTGTATATTTCAATAATCTTTTCGACTAAGGGGACCAAGGAGTAAATAGGATGTATTACTAAATTTTAAGCCTGAAGAAGTCTCAAAATGGAGATGAAACGTAGTTTTTCTTAATAAATAGTAATATATTTAATGCTGTCTTTTTTGGCCGATTTTATTTATTGTAAATATTTAAGTCAGAAAAATATGATGTATTTTTCGTTTGCCGTTGCTTACTCATTATTTAACATTCCGTTCGGCCGAACGTTAGGACGCAAAATTATCTACTTTTACATACTTCTTATCCATTTAAAATGCGTTTTATTTATTATGTAATTGAAAATTGTGTTTTTATATTTTAACGAAATATTCTGTGTTCAAAATTATAATTCTATTGTAAAGTTTTATTTCGTTACCTGAGGAACCCCCACAAATAAATACGAAACGTCGTAGATGTATTCAATCAATATAAAATTGATTGCTTCAAATTTGCTGTATTGTTTTTTAAGTTTTTAATTAATTGTATTAGCTCATGAATGACTTTATTTAATTTTTAATTTTACGGCTTAATAAAAAACTTAGATGCACCCTCAAAAATGGAATTTTTCTTTTATAGTTGCTAGATCATGTATATTATGAAATAAAAATCTGAAATTATATCGTTTTTATGGATATCTTATATTTAATAAAAATTTAAAAATAATGGATGAAGTAGTAATATTCAAGATGCAACTGAAAGTGGGATTAAACATAATATTTTATGGCACATGAAAACGGATGATTCTCGATCGCTAGGTTTCAATATGCTTTAAAATTTATGAATAATCAAATTACAATGCTAATTTTCATTTGCAGAATAAGTTTTACTTCTATCTTACGAATTTAATTTTACATTATTTGATTTAAAGTAGTGGTTCGAACATGCAGACGTTTCGGACTCATTTCTAATGGATATCAATAGATGGAGTTGCTATGGAATAGTAAAGAATCGTAGTTGCAAATGATGAAAATGAGTTCATAGACGAGATTGTAGGGAGAGAGGGGAAGTGGTTTGGGGAGGGGTGAGAAGATGGATGGGAAAAGAGAGAAGGGGAGGTGTGAGAAGGAGGAGGGGAGAAAGTAGGGGATGGGTGAGAATTGGAGGGGGAAATAGAAGCGGCAGAAAGGGAGAGAGAAGGGGGAGTGGGAGATAGAGAGATGAAGTTGGATATTCTTAGAAAGTAAGAAGTTAATAAGAGTAGATTTAAAGACGTAAAAGAGAGGAGCTATAAAAAGGCAGGATCATGCAAACAAAGTTCCTGCCAGATGATTCAATATACCTTTGCTGTTTCTTACAGTTCTATAGAAACTTGTTTTATCCATGTCGTTTTTAAATGCGCTTACAATTTTTTTACTCCTGTCGAAATTAATGGAATTGTATAAATGTTACGTGCTATTTAATGTATTACTGAATGTTTCCTAATGTTAATGTAATCGTTTTAGATCGTGTCTCGATAAAGTGTCCTAAGTATTTAAACCCACTTGTTAGAATATTGACTTATAGCTTTAAAAGGCTGAGTGCAGTTTAATGTTGCTAAAAAATCCAACAAAGAAATGTTTGAACAAAATAGACCGACCGTTTTATTTAAACAAATAATAAACAAAATCAAGCATCAATCAAGCAGTCACTTCAGCATTTGACATCGGTTTTAGATGTATCAATGTATTATAATATGGTCGCGAAGACTGGCTGCGGGGGAATTGATACACTGACCACGTATCACTCCAAATTCGGAATGTGTCACGCCAGATGACAGTCCGCAGCAGCCCCGGAAGGCCCAGGCCCTCAATGGGCAGTAGAGCCGAAAGAAAAATTATCACAATACACCTTACGTAAGGACAAGGTTCAATTACTCCATGTACTATTATTGTACTTATTTCTTGTATCTATTGCATAGTGTTCCTGTTGTGAAGGATGGCAGCTCGTATCTTATGCGGTTCCTCGGATGAGTGGCCGACGTTCTCTCGAGCTCTGGGAGCCACACTCGTGTCCAGGTTGCAGCAGCATGGGAACCGCGTGCTCCAGGTGCCTACTATCTCATTCTTCCCTTGTGCATAGCTTTTTCATATTCAATGGTACACTTTCAATCTCTTCAATAAAAATTTTTATTAAAAAGTTGAATATGTTGTAATGTAATGAGTAGATTTTATGAATGAGTTTTACAATTTTTATTTATATGAACAGTCTCTTATTTCGACGAAATCAAATAAGAAAAAATTTTTACAATTGTGACTTTCAGGCAGATCTCCTCCCACAATTTCTGTAGACAGTGTTTCAGAATACAACCAGCAGTAATTTCTGCTGGCAGTTCTCTTCATCTCTTAAATAATCTGTTTTAAATGATTTCCTCATGTATAATCAGACGCTGTAGACAGATGGGTGAAACCTCACTGCAAAAAATTGAAGGCATCATCAAACACCAGATAAGGAAGAAGCAAATATATTAAGCAAATGCTTCGTTTACGCGTTTATCAAAACTAACAGCATATAGTGGAGACTAGGGGCTAGTTATGGTCGCCAAGACAGTGATTAGGCTGAACACGTGTAAATCCGAATTCGGAATGTGCAAGATGACAGCCCGCAGTCGACCCGGAAGGTCCAGGCCCTCAATGGGCTGTAGAGCCAAAGAGAGAAAAGAGAGAAAAGAGAAAGGGTCTAGTTGGTTCAACATGTAACAAGACTGGAGTCACTAGATGTAGGAACGTTTGACTATTTCTTTGTTCTCATTCACTGAACGCCAGACTAAAGAGACAAGCTTTAAGCTCATATATACGTACACATTCTAAGGAAGTGGTAGTCGTGAAATGAGGAGTGGTGGCTCCAGCTTTTTTATAACACATTTCTTGGTATATATTCGTCTCCTTGTGCCCGCTATCTCCAATATTCTTGAATTTTTCATTGTTGTCACCAAGAACTCATCCTTGTTAATGACTGATCTTCCCAGGATATTGCCTGGACACGTATTTGACTGTAACGAAGTCTGCCCACGCTGAATACCTCAAATCTTTCCAGACACTCTTCTTCATCCGCTTTTTCATTTGTAGGGGTGAATCTTGTGTATGGAAAGATTGACAATTCACCTTCATGCCCGTCACCTGGTTCGCTAAAAGTTTCGTGTCGATAACTATCATCAGATCTGAAATTAATCGTAAATCCAAAAACAAAGGTGGGATATATCGCTTTTAAATATGTGAAGCTTTGATAAGGAGAAAGACCCAATCTTGACGGTTTGGGGTGTCGGTTTTTTCCTGAGCGAAAGTAAAAACGAGAAATTTTGATAGCTGTCCAGCTTTTAAGAAATGGATGTAGTTTACATTTGAAAATTCTATGGACTTGATATCGATAGCTGTGCGTTGTTTTAACGTAAGAAACATAGTATCCTCGTTCATCAAACCTCGGTTGCTGCATAAGCGCCTTCAACTCTGCAGATACCCGTAGGCGTCGTCCTCCGAAGCCGCATCTTCAACCACCTAAACCAAGAAGATTCTCAAACCTCGATTATTTAGAAAAAGCGTCTTCAAACGCCGTTTTCTTTTGCTCACCGTGAATTATTACGGTGCAATTACTAGTAATGAGCTGTCCAAAACTTAAAGAAATTTCGTTTGAGTTTTGCAGCGACCTTCGCGCATCTATGTCCAGCAAATAACGGACGTTAGAAATGCTGAATATCGGAAACTTCCAGAAGTTCGCCTTTGATCTAATCAACTATCACTTTTCACCAAAGACGTATACCATTCCACAATTAAAAAATGGCTCTTATTCGCAATTGATAAGATAGCGTAAAAAATACTATCAGGTGCTCTATAATGCGTCTTAATTTCAATGTTCAAGTAAGAATAAAAAAGAAAATTAACTTAAAAAAATACTATGATACTTGTTCATTAGAATATTTTTGTACTTTTGTATCTATTCTAAACATTTGACTAAATCTGTCTATAACAGGTATACCCTGTGGAAGATCACGAGGCTACGGCTCAGTGGATCCTAGATGCAACTGCTGCGGAGGCGGCCAGGCTGGAGGTGGGACCTGGAGACGTGGTGGCCGTCTGCTGCACATTCAGCCCCCACGTTGCTCCAGTGTTGCTTGCTACTGTTTGTGCCGGAGCAGTTTACGCCCCCGTGAACTACAAACAGCCTCCAGGTAAACTAAGATGAGCGTTGTCGCCTTATGAAATTTGTTCCAGCGTGGTTGGTCCTGACCGCTCTGAGGCTGTTGGCAGAGGAATTGTCTGCCGTGCTGGAGAAGCTGTCGCCCCGGGTGCTGTATTGCGACGCCGAGGCCGTGGACGCCGTGAGCAAGGCCTGGCCTCACGGGAAGGCCCTGGTGCTGGGCACAGCGTCCCCGACGACTCGCCAGCTGGAGATCACCGACCCTCTGGACCTGCAGCAGCTGGAGCGAGCCCCGGTAGCGTACATGTCCACCAGCGGCACCACGGGGACCCCCAAGCAGGCCATCCTCACGCACGCCAGCGTCTCCGCCATGCTGCACGCCGTCGGGTGATTACACTATTATTTCAGAGGAAATAAAAGTCTCAGTTGGGATCGTAATGAACTATTTCAATCCACTTTGATGCAAATTATCTCAAATACTTTTATTCCGTAAACTTTAGAGACTCATATCACTCCATTAAATTGCTTTCATTTATTATTTCAATTAATCAGTTCCTAAGAGATGCTTCACCATGAACAGTTTGTTCCTGAATATTTTAGGAGAGATCGGAAAATATGATAATCTGATGGGATTAAGTCTGGCGAGTAATTGGTTTCCAGTCAAGTTACGCAATCACATTTCTGGTGATTCTGGCCGTATACGGCCGAGAATTATCGTGAAGCCAAGTTTTAAAAATAGATGGGCTAACTACTTTTCCAAATTGAAAAAATTTTTTATCAAAAATTCTTATCTTAATAAATGTAATTATAAATTCCACTTATTTTTCTGTCTTAGCTGTTCAGTATATACTGCAGCTTTTATTGTTTTATTTCTTCGTAACAATTCACCAAACGCACAACATGATTTTTTGCCGTCCTTCGTACCAGGTGTTGCTATTTTTAGAAGGGTTGAACCATTCTTTCCTTTTCTTTAAGTTCACAATAGGCATCTTTCCTCGTCACTTGTAGCAATGCTCCCAGGGAATGATTTGTGTCTAAGATAAACCAAACGGTAACGGTCCAGCAAATACGAACGTACGGTGGGTCTAGGACGATTCGGCGCGAGGTTGGGCGCGGGGACATTACGTGGCGATAAACGACAATTCGTGGACTCTTGTTTCAAATAAGTTATTTTATACAAATACACATCTTATATTAATATTAATAAAATGAAAAACAGCCTATATATCAGAAAAAAGTGATATATAAACATTATTAAGAGTAGTTCGTTCACGACGTTCCGTCACTAAATTTTAGAACCTCATCTTATACGATTATAATAAAAATGAATATTTGCAATATATATGTATAATACAATTATGTTATAAAATGAAAAATTATTCACGGAAACAAGAAATTAAAATGGGTAAAACTTTTGTTGAGCATGTCGCACAAGAACGAGGCTGAAATAACAGTTACAAAGAATAACTCATAAGCGTATTTTAGTTCCAGAATTACAATGGAAAACTTTAACAATGAGTTAAGTTGTGCAAAACACCAAAATGTACATTTCTAATAACCCTGATGTAATCTTTAATGAATCTGCCAAAGGAATTTGACTAAATAGTTTTATAAAGTTGAAACGTTATCATCAGACAAATAATACATAAAATATGCAATAAAAATTAAATCAATTACTTTAATTATTGATCAATTAGAAATTAACTTGAAAAGACTTGTGGACAGTAGTTTTTAACTTCTGATAATAGTGCCAGAGCCTATGCTCTAGCATATAATTTATCTTTCAGAATGATCGTTTCTTCTACTAGCAGCTCTCTTTATAACATTTCTATATTTTTATATAATTCTCTTAATGAGGCAAATAATTTTACAGTCAAAACGTCTTTTAAGTTTTTTGACCATTTAAAGGTCACTAATGATAATGTTTTCTTATCGTTAGATGAAGTGTTCTTATTTAATTTTTACTCCATACATCAATTATACTAAGTTAGATGGAATAACTACTTTTCCAAATTGACAGAAATTATTTTTATCAAAAATTCTTATCTTAATAATTATAATTATAAATTCCGCTTATTTTTCGTTCAATAACATTTACTATCACGAAATCATTGGTTCTACCTTGGGAAATTTTCTTTGTCGTTTTTTCGCGCAAATTATGAGAGATTTGGAAGCCTTATATTTTACATCTTTAGATTTAAAACCACTGAGATATTTCAAGTATGATGAATTTTTTGTATCATCCTCAGATTCCACATAAACCATTTGCTCAATAATTTTAATAATTACAACCCTGAAAGAAACTACAAAATTGAAAAAGATCACTCTGTCAATTTTCTTGAAGTTTTGGTTATTGATTCTAACAATTAGATAGTTACCAATTGCTATCAAAAGATCTACTTACTCAGGAATAATTCTTAATTACATGTCAAATAAGCCATTATTCCATAAGATACTATGGTTTATAATTTAGTAAATAGGGACGTCAAATTATATCGTCAGCGCTATCATAAATTTAATCTGGGAAAAATATAAATAGTGTTTATCTTCATATTTATCCTTTGAATTTCGTTTACAAATACATTAAAATTGGGCTGACTAAGATTAATATGAAATTAATAATTTACCTTCAAAATTACGCAGTAAGAAATAATACGAACTTAATGACTTATGATTTAATAAATTATGATATCCGAATTACCTTAAAATCTCGCAATAATTTAAACTATGTTAAAATATTAAAAATAAAACTAATAATTTCGGTAAAAATAGGCTACATACCAAATTATCTGTTTAGATTGTAATTACAGTTATATTGGTCAAACTATACGCACATTTAATATCCGCATTAATGGGACTTGAAAAAAATAAAATTCAATGTAAAAAATTATTCAGTTTTGTGGAGGCATATATATTGAAAAACCATAAGATTTATTAGAAAACTATTATAATTTCAGATGTAAAATATAATATTTATATTAGAGTGAAGAGTGAGGTGCATCACATCAGAACAATTCGGCTATTATTATTATTATTAAAAAATACAAGTAATTCAAATAAATTTAAATCGCTACGTTTATAAAATTTATGTTTCACTCATGGATAAATATTTCAATTTTTATTCTGAACACAAAACTTTCATTAGCTATGGTTACTAATTGTACAATGAATAAATATTTTGGCATCTTCAAATATTAATGAAAAGCCCAGAAAATTTGTCATAAAACATAACCTAATATTTATTTAAATAAACCTACGACACTTCGTCCGTATTTGTGGATTCGTCATGCAAATTATAATTGGAAAACATATATTTAAACGCAAATGTTTTTGTGTCGTGTTCTCCGTCCAGCGGCGCTTACAGCCTGATGGTCGCAAATGTATTGAATACATATTAACTTTGTGCTGACGAATTGGCTGGACTTGTAAATATTTTTCTTTTATGTCTGCCTCTAATATTTTTTTTTAATAAACCTACGACACTTCGTCCACATTTTTGGAATTCATCATGTAAATGATAATTGGAAAACATATTTAAACGCAAATGTTTTTGTGTCGTGTTCTCCGTCCAGCGGCGCTTACAGCCTGATGGTCGAAAATGTATTGAATACATATTAACTCTGTGCTGACGAATTGACTGGACTTGTATATATTTTTCTGTTATTTCTACCTCTTCGCTTGTGGGACATGCATTTTCATCCGTTTTAATTCCTTGATTCCGTGAGTAAATTTTCGTTTTATAATAAAATTGTATTATACATAATATATTCTAAATAATTATTTTATATCTTTATTTTTATTTACTTTAGATAAGGTTCCAAATTTAGGAACGAAACATCTTGTACGAACTGCTGTTATTCAATGTTATCTTAAATTTTTCTTACTTATAGCTTGTTTTACTATTAATGCTTTACAAACTCTCAGGTATTGCAACTGATTAAGTGTTTAGGAATATATTTAAAAATTTTGATAAATATTAAATTATATGCCTTGTAGTATTCAGTGAGTTTCACGCCGAAACGGTTGCTTTACGTCTAATAATGTTATGTGAGTTTCGCGCCGAATCGGCCGCACCCAAGTGGCTGCGCCGAATCGGCCGCGCCGTATCGTCCCATCCCGCATACGGTTATTCCTGACATTCCTTATGTGACTTAACACACGTGGTACCCATTTTTGTGCCCGCCCGGAAAACGGGAGGTCCGGGATAGAGTCCCCTGTCCGGTCAACATTTCTTAATTCTTGTCTTTCTTCTAAATTAGCTATACACTCCATTGTACCCAATGTTACACAATGATTATGTGATATACTTCCGCAATTTGTGTGAATTCCCTTGTTGTTTAGTTGAGATTATTATAAAACAAATGATTTATAAAAAGAGAAGTTTTGACAGCTCAGGTCGAATTTTTCTCGTCGGAACGAGAAAACCATTTCCGTACCGTCCTGTCAGTAAATGCTTCCTCCCGTACAACGTCTCGTGACTTCTGCATCACTACATCCTCGATTAATCTCAAAGAGTAAAATATGTCGGTGGTGTTAACCGTTCTCTACTAGACACTGCATACTGATTAGTCTTGAATATGGGGAAGACGAGCTGCTAACAACATTCAGGTTACAGCTCGATACAATCAAACAACAAAAATAACAATGAAGCAAATTATTCACAATGCAGTGGTGCCAATCCAATGAAGACCGGCGTGGACTTATGAACCGATCCAATAGGATTCATAAGTTTTCAGTGCCTTGAATCATAATAAATGAAGTGATCATTCCCTTATAGAATAGTTCGTGGCTTTCAAAGAGTCGCGAAAAGTTAAGGTAAAAAATGTAAATTGATACTGGCTTCAGGGCATAAATAATAATTCAGAATTGATTTACTATTTCCTATTCTATAAATTATCTACAAAGGGAACACACAAATTCCCACTTTCCAAGATTGTGAATACTGAATCATTTTTTTGGGAACTCACTTTCGGTTTGAGCCCAATAATTATACGAAGAATTTGTTTCGTGTAGCCTTTTTTTTGGTGAGGGCTTTGCGGGGGACGGTGACAGGATTTAATACATACAAATTAGTGTATGTTAACATATTAATCAGAAAAAATAAATATGAAATAGATAAATAGATAGATTTATTAGTTCCGTTAGTCCTCAGATGAGGAATAGGACAAGTCAAATTGATATAAAAACATGAGATAAATATACATAAATATAGTAGATACTAACAGTCATAAGCATTAATGATATACAATAATTAACTTAACTACAAACTATTTCATGAAACAAGAAAGCTTAAAATCTATACGAAAATAATTAAATAAGAGTTATTAATTTCACTTGTAACACTGCACATCACATCACAAGACACTTCTTCTCCTGAAGAACACATGTCGTAGTCCACATGAAATAAACAATTTTGAAGTATTAGTGGCATAAATGTACGATACAGTTTTATATTGCAGTCAATAGAACCAGTATTTTCTAGGGAACTAAAGAGCGTTAGGTTAAGGCCGATTTATAAATTCATTGACAGAGTAATACGCGACTTTAATTAGAAAAATTTTGCATTTCCTCATAAATACATTGTAATTGTTAATGCTTTTAATACTAATAGGAAATATGACTGATACACATGACAACTGGCAAATATTTCCATTTCTAGTTGTATATTAATGCTTACTCTTTGTATTCAAATCTCTAACGTAGTGTAGCAGCACTTATAAATTCATAAATATTTTTTAAAAGTTTTAGCTTCAATCTATAGTAAAACACGTGACTCTGATGAAATGTGCTTCATGAAACAATACACATTCACAGTCCCTCATTCCATAATAATTCTAAAATACTTCCCTATGTTTCTATCTTGATGTTTAGGTCTCGCTGTGAATGGTCATTGAATAAATAAATATTATTTTTTATCAACTTTTTACAAAAAATATTTTTTTGAAAAAATTTAAAACTCAAAATTATGTTCCCAGCTCAAGTATGGAAAGTTGTAGCTTTTGTTTAAATTTTATGCCCTGAAACTAAGAGAAACAGCTGAATCGTTAAATTATAGGGCAAAAATGATTTCTGTTTCATGAAACCGTTCTTCTTGTTCCATGTAGCACGTTTCTACCTAAGGTGTATTGGTCTCATGAAACATGAAGTGATCGTGGTATTTAAATACTATAGCGCTTCAGAAGCTTCATTTGAGGGGGTCAATATTTTTTTGAGTATGAAATATTTTATTTTTCTTACGAATAACTATCTATTTCAATGTTTAAAACAGCATGCAGGAAATTATAATTGGTAAAGTTTTGTAAGAAATATAGCTTAGTTAAAGATTCTATGACTATATTTCCATAACTTTTGACGTGTATAAAAAAGAAAAATTAAGAATATATGCTAATGTTGCAATGCTGTCTACTACACGACACTTATAAATCCATTCATTGGCTTTCCTTCAGGCGCAAAGATTGGCTTATTCACGAAGACGATGTCATGATCAGCACCAGCGGAGCCTTTTGGATTTCCGGTTTCACCTTCTTGTTATGGAGTCTGTATGTTGGCTTTAAATTAGTAGTCACGAGCAAATTTGAAGAAAGCCATTTTCTCCACCTCGTCGAAAAGTATAAAGTAAGTATCTCAACATAGAAATTATGCAATTATTTATATTTGATTTATTATTGACTTCAAGGAACATACTTGGAACGTATATTTTTGTAACTATAGACATATTTTAATTTTACAATTAATAATTCATCCAATATTATATTTTTGAGTTAATGAAACGTACTAGAAACGTTATTATCATTAATAGTGGCCATTTTGAATCATTTTTACCTTTCTCACCATGCTCATTAGCATACGACTGAAGTAGAATGGTGAATATCATGATCCAAAATCAGCGAAGCACATGACCATACACTAGAAACAAGTCTCAGTCGTTTTCGCGATCTTTAAATGCCCCTGGTGTTTCTCCCTTTACATGAAAAATGAGTTGCAATCAGACTTTAAGTGCATCGAGAGTAATACTATTAATCTCTGAGATACAGAAAACTATTTAGTCGATTATGCATCTTCATTAAATGCCACCACTTCCACTTATGCGTTTTTAATTAGCGCATTCTCCTATAGCACCACATTTCAAGGGCTTCTCATATTTTCCTTTCTGCAACGGCAAAGCGTAGGGTTTCTATTTCTTCTCCTTGCAGTAAGATTCCTTTATCATATTTCGTTTAACATTCTTCATCCCCTGCTCTATATATAAGTTAAAGAGCAAGGGCGACAGACTACATCCTTGTTTCACTCCTTCCTTGTTTTAATTATATTATACAATTTTCGCATGGAGCGTGGCGTTATATGGGTGCGAAACGTGGACGATAGGAGTTGCAGATAGGAAAATAATAGAAGTTTTCGAAACAGGGTGCTTTAAGAGAATGCTGAGAATCAGATGGGTGGATAGAGTTACTAACAAGGAAGTTTTAAGCAGATTAGAGGAAGAAAGAACAGTTTGGAAGACTTGTACCAAGAAAAGGGATAGACTAATAGGCCACGTTTTGATACATGTGTGTCTTGTAAAATTAGCATTAGAGGAAAGTGTGTGGGGTAAGAACAGAAGAGGGAGGCCAAGGATCGAATACGCTAAGCAGTTTAAGGAGGATGCGGGATGTGGTAGCTTTGTAGAAACAAGTGTTGCACCAGACCAGTCTTAGGACTGGTTACCACGACATTATACTGACGGAATTATAACTGTATCATATTACGTGTCGGGTCATTTGCCGCAGAGTATTGATAACACTATCGCTGTTGTAGTATTATTAATATTTTATATAGTCATCCTCGAAATAATTCTTGCCTAGCGTATAGAATCTCTTAACTTAACAATTGCACAAGCCGCAACTCGTAAAATCATAATAAAAAAAATTAATTTTAAATGGAATTGCTCTGTATATACGTTTACATGCTTATTTATTAGTTACGGCAACTGTTTGACTTGAAGACGGTTAAAAGACTTGAATGAATGTCCTAAGACTAAGTATCAGAGTTTAATTTTTAGCACGCATTTCATTTCTGTCTCACGTGTCTTCATGATGTACGTTACCACCCACAGATAAACGAAAAGAAAATTATGCCGAATATAAATTATTCATTTTCGTTTGTCCTTCTTCGCAGGTTTGCCTGTAAGACCGTTTTGTTTCGTAGGTTCATTTCAATTAAATATTTGAAAAATAAAACCAGGAAAGACACACAAATTAAATTTTATAAAAGTACTGCTGTATCTACACTTATTTATGGAAGTGAGACTTGGACAACAATAAAGAAAACAAGAAATCGTATCCAGTCTCAAGAAATGAAATTCCCGAGAAGAATTGAAAGACATACTAAGAAATCTATACATTAGGAAATAAATAAGAGTTTTTAGTATAAACGGTAGAATTCAAGATAATAGAAGAATTGGAATCAACATAGGGAAATGCTAGAAATTATAAATGTCAAGGAAGAAGAGATAGAGGCAGACCACGGCAAAGATGGGTACCGTAATAGACATGAATTTCCTAACACCTGAAGAGGAGAAAGATAACTTATTCATTGTGTTTCTACATTTCAATTTAAATTTGTAAATATAACGTATATATAAGTTATTAATATGAATGTAGTGGGCTCTGTGGTTTAAAAGTCTGCTAAACACGATTTTAACTTCAAATTGACGTATACTGTATAGCCAGGAATACTGAATAGATCTACGATTGATTCTAATATTTCCAACGCAATCTCCTCTCTGTAAGCACGTAGAAGCTGTAAGTAAGAACAGTCTGTTTTCTTCCTCCTGCATATTAAATTCCTTCTCAAAATGCTGCAATTGGTAGTTAACTCTATCCTATTTAGACTTGGTGTTCTTGATTGATTAACCCACCAATAATCAATCTATGCACTGGTTAACTCAAGGGTTGACCCTTTCCCAAATGACCGAAGCATCTTCCTTTCGTATCAAGAGAAATCATTTCCTATTTCCTGTGATACAAATTAAAGCCCCGTGACGAGTGTTACACAACGTTGGATACTGCTTAAATTCTTCTGGACATGGATTCTATAAGATGCTGGTAAGTGGTAGGAGGAATTTGAAACCATATCTGATGAACTGGACTGTCAAATTCCTTAAGATTTGATGGTACTGGATCCAGATGCCTGATGGCCCGTTCGATCTCATTTCACAAAATATCGATTGGATTGAGATCTGTTGATTGTGCAGGCCAACGAAGCAAGGAAAAGTCACCATCTGAGGGCAATGCCAACTTTATGACAGGGAGCATTGTACTGCCTGTGTACTCCAGTAAAATAACAGAATGTTCTTGACCTGCGATAATACTTGACTACCCTTGGGCATTCACAGGGATCAAAGAACACATACCAGGGGAAAATTCCCGAAACTATAATATTGCCAGCACAAGCTTGAAGTGTTGTGGTAATGCAGTTGAGATCCATACGTTCGTATTGTTTTCTCCATTTTCAAACCCTGCCATATGCAGGGTGCATTTGAAATCGCGTTTCATCAAACCACATAACCACAGTCATCTAGTGCCCAATCCTTGTGATTCTTTGTGAACTGAAGACGTATGCTCTCGTTCAGGGCAGACACTAGAGGCTTTCATAGCCCATATAGTGTAATGTGTTGAAAACAGTTCGTTCAGAGACGTTCACAGTTAGTCCTTAATTAAGATTCCCCTCTATTTGAACGACTGTTGCTCTTCTGTTACACAGGACCTCTCTGTCAACTCTCCTTTCAGCTCGAGCATTAAGAAGCATATGTGGGTCAGCAAAACGCTTTCCAAAAATACACTCCCCTTACTGGCGAAAGGCACCTTCAACTCCCGCCAATGTAGGTGGAGACAAAGCTTAAGAAATACTCAACTGCTATGACAAATAACCAGCCTAACTTACTAAGGACTCGGTGAACACAGGCCGAGATTGGAAAGGGTTTTTGGTGAATTATTTGGCAAGTCTGGAAGTTCAAGATTAGAGAAACGAGTTGCTGGTTACGGCAATTTTCAGCTGATGCGAGGATCCGCGATCTGACACCATCTTGTGAACTGTAGATCTACAAGCTGAACGGTCATGTACTACGATTTACGGTTATCATTAACTTTTTTTTTTAATTCCATACCAATGTTTGTGTTTCATGCTCACTGAATTTCCTTTCCTGTTTAAAAAAGCCTTGTCTTCGTTCACTTGAGAAGTAGCCGGCTCAATTTCTAAATACACTAAATTATTTTAAAATTTTCTAAACATTTATTATTAATCAACAACTTCATAAATTAGTTATTCAATTAATTAAATAATATCCCGCACCACATCTTAATTGCCCGTTTTCGACTCTGTTTGACTCAATTCTTCTTGTGAGACACTGAAGTACTTAATGAATACATCTTTGTTTGCCAAATCATTCGTATCTTTATAATTATTAATGTTTAAGTGGTTTACTAATGTTTTCATCATATTCTCGTTATTTCTACGTTTCAACTCAATAAAATCTACAAGTTACAATCGTGCATTCAAGGCTGCACATGGTATGGAAAGATACGCACGAGAGGGGCCAGGAGGTTGAATGAGTCAAGAGCATGCCTCGGAGGCTTGTAGATGAAGGTCAGGTTGCAAAACAAATTGAGTTGAGGGAGGACGACGATAGATAAGGATAAGGATAAAGTTTCTGAAACAATATGTGAGGAGCGCGGGATAGTGTGATCATGGATTGGACCAATTGACGGTCTTAACAAATTGACTGGAGACGTTTCAAATGTGTTGTTATTTATTATTAGAAAGTTTAGAAACAAGTCTATTGGAGACACGATGACGATCCAGGTCAGTTTGTTAGCGCAGCGATTGGCTGTACAGAATCGCAGGGAACGGTTAGAATCACATTGCACGGATTTTTTGACAAGAAAACGCTGGCCTTGACTCATGACGTAAATTAAGTATTTTGTTACCTGCAAGTGATACATAAAGAATAGCGATTATGGGAATTTTTCGGAGTGCTTTAAATAATTTGTAATTATCTTTGAGAAAATTTCATAATAGAAAACTGTTACTACGAAACTGGGCACACACAGTCGTTAAGTCACAGTGACTTTCACTGTCTGTTCGTCATGTGTAGATGATTATATTACGAGAAATAAACCTCTTATAGCGGACAAATGACCTTGATGTACTCTTACACAATTTTAAGTTATTTTTCTTCCATTAAAGAGCTAAGGTTTCCTGGCGTATTCGTTGCTTTAATGATTCTTTGGCTTCCAGCCAACCGTTTATGTGATATAATTCATGACTCTTCCTTTGTTCTAAAAGGGACTACAGAAGTCAAGGATCTTGGTGAACACATGAAAAAAGTTTATATTCCAATGTTAACTAACTACACTGTTAAGCATCCACATGAAAATTATGTCTGAAGGTTTATGACCTCTTAACATAATTTAGAGGATACTCATTTATGTAACCGCTGTAGTAGAATGACCGTTCTGTAACGCGGTAGTACGACGATGGGCACTTGACGTCAGAAGAGCGATAAATGGATGACAAGCAATTCCTTAAATATACGTGTTATCTTAATGTCTCCCAGATTTATGGAAAACAAAATTATATCCATATAATCCGATTTATGTGCTCAATACAAAATTATGCTCCTGGAATTTAACCAATTACATAAGCCAATCGAAAAAATATTCTTAAAGTTTAATAAGTGTCGGATAATTTATGAATTGATGCACTGATTTATGGTCAAGTACGTCGAAATATTTTATTAAACATGCCGATAAAAAGTTTTATTAACTAAATTAAATTTTCAATGTGAAATTTAAGTAAAGATTACCATATATAGTTTAATCCCAAACTTGATTCCTCTGCAGGTACTAAAATATTATTCATCAGCAAAAGAGACAACTAAATATATTGAAAAAACTTTCTTTGCAATTACATAAATGTTCTTTCATTGTGCTATCAAAGAAAAAAACGTTCTGTTGTGACTAATCATGTTTACCTAAATAATACGTTTGGTTAGACAGATATGAAATTGCTCCATGAAAAGAGTAGTTGATATGCATGATTCATGAGCGAAATGCTTCATATTAGGTATAAGACAAAATGACGACACGAGAGAAGACTTGCTACCAGTTGAAGGTCAGCCGAAAGCCATGAAACTGAATTTAGAAGATCAGAATGGAAAAATGTCGACCGGACCGAGAATCAAACCCAGGGTCTTCCGTTTCCCGGGCGGTTTCTCTAACCACTTAGCTAGTCCGAGTCATTACCTTCACTCTTGCATACCTGAAGCTCAGACTCGCCTATAATTTACTAATCACATGAATATTATGATATTCTAGGTTTCACTGTATTACAATACAAATATTCCTCCCTTTTCTAAATACTCCCTCATGTTTCTTGTATTTGGAGGACACCTTATCGTGCGATCCATTGTATATGGTAAAAGTACGGGGGACATTCAGACAAATTGATCAATAAAACATACTTCGCCGCATATTCCCCCACACTTATTCCAACGATGGCCAATTTTTTTTTTTGCCTGAGACAAATAAGTCTTTGTCATGTTGTTTGAACCAGTTTCCAACATTTCTTTGACCTATTTGTTGCTGAATTTTTGTGAACTGGTTCAAAATGGTGAACCCGCGTTAAAATATATTTTTAAAAAAGGGTTACCTTCCCTTACATAACGTTCTTTCAAGTTTGAGTCTTGTTCCCTTGTGTTGTTCGCTTTAACTCCTTCGGGAAACAGCTTTGATTTCTTTTGCTGTATTTGAGTGTGTTACTGATAACTTTATGAACATGGCAACAGTTACTGCAAGTTGTTTGCTATACAAGGCACGTTCTGAAAGTAAGTGCACTAGATTTTTTACTAGAAAAAGTGTACTTGGATATTCTTGCTACACTTGCACTTCAGAACCTCCTTCTACGCTTGTTCGTTAGTTGAAAATTTAATTTCCCCATTTGTGCTTTCAGAGAGGTGAAAAGATGATAATTATGAAGGAGATAAGGCAGGGGAATATCCGGTGTACCGCAGGGAAGTGTAATCGGGCCAATCATGTTCTTTGCTTTTGTGAATGACCTGTCGACGGGAATAGCTTTTAAAATTAAATTGTTCGCGGATGACTGCATAATTTACAGAACTATAGAGAATATAGATAATGAAATCGCTCTTCAAGCAGATTTAGATAAAATATATCAATGGAATGAAAATAAATCCATCTAAGAGTAAAACAATTACTTTTACTAAAAAGAAAATGGTCATCCCCGGGAATATAAAATAGGAAACGAAAAAGTGCCACTTGTTGAAACGTATAAATATCTAGGCGTAACTTTTAATAAAAAATTAAACTGGGGAGAACACGTAAACCTCGTAGCGCGAAAGGGACGGAGGTCGTTACACTTCATAAAACTCGGTATTAGGAGGAAAAAGGCTAGACTTTGGGCACTTTACAAAGCTTAAACGGACGAACCGGCCTGGGCAGAAATAAGGGAGCGGCTAAGTATACCGAAATTTTTCTCTAAAAACGACCATAATTACAAAATAAAGGAAAGGGACCAAAGAACGGATGTGGGCAAATATTCCTTCGTAAACAGGGCAATAAGGGACGGAATGCTTTGCCTGCAAGGGTGTTAAAGTCTTTCCCTAGGAATACAAATGTTTTCAAATAGAAGTTAGAAACACTGGAAAGTTAGTTACTTATTTTGTAAAAAAGGGACGTGATATATTTTTAAATTTTTCTGTCATTTATCTTTGTTCTTTTAATTTAACAACAATTTATCTTTGTACTTTAATTTTATCAATACTGCCGCCGGCAAATACCCACCTGTAGTAATAATAAATACAGGGTGTGTAAGGACGGGCATTGTCGTGCAACTTGCACTCTCCTCTTGTCAGCATTTCCCTCCTTTTGTTTGACATCATGTTTACGAGTATTTTAGGGTCTCACAATATCGCTGTGCATTGATGATCTTCCCCTGCGGCAGAAATTCGTTCAAAATTATGCCTTTTCGGTCCCTAAACATTGAGGGCATGATTATTTGACCGAAATTGTAGTTTTTAATCTTTTGCCAGATGGGAAGTTGGTGAGACGACTGTCTTTTTGACTCAGACGTGAAATGAGTAAACACTTTTGATTCTCGGAAGAAATTCGTAAGGTGTTATTCCTTCCGCGAGTAGGAAGCTGATAACAGCACATAGCTCGAGCTTGGTGGGATTCCTTCCCAACATCTTTCACGTAACTGGACCCTACAACTACAGTGTTCCTGCAGGAGATCCCCCTCTACCAGTGTTGCCAGTCTTAAAAAAAACATAAACAATCTGCTACTGTCACATTACACTCATTTTCTGACGATGCCTCAACAGTAATACGTCGGTCTTCATGGATAATGTCATATGGGTTTTAAGCGAAATTATGAAGTTTGGGAGGAGTTCTAGACGTGTTTAATTTTAATGAAAGATATTATAATCAATCTTAAATTTGTAATTTTTTAAAATATGTTGAGTATGTACTATTTCGGGCGTTTTATATCAGCTTTTAATTCCATTATGTAACTTTGGTTGGCTAAACTGTAAAGTGTGTTCTGAAGCGTCGGTGGTCAATGAGTCTTCTTTCTCAGGTGACGGCGATGATTATTCCTTCAAACCAGTACGTGGCGTTGGTTAAGCACCCTGACGAGGACAAGAAAGAGAAACTGCGCAGCTGCAGGCTGTGCGTAGGCGCCGGCATCTCTATGAGCGCCGCGACGGAGAGTCAAGTGGCGTCGAGCCTGGGCGTGGCGCTGCAGCAGTGGTACGGTATGACCGAGGCCTTTCCCCTGGTGGGCGGCTGGCTCTGCCCATCAGCGCAGCCCAGAGGGTCCGTGGGCCGCATCGCGCCCTACCAGCAGCTCAAAGTAAGGAATATCATATTAACCTGTCAACTCGAGTTCAAACGTTTTCCTCTCTTCAGCGATTCTCTTCATTCTTTCGCAGCCACCCCGTTCCTTCAGGGCATCGATCATTTTTGTTCTTCTTCTTCCTCTCTTAGGCTGTCCCTCGACCACTCCTTCCAGCAGGCCCTCCATTAAACATTTTAGTCTTAAAATATGTCCAATCCAGATTATCTTTCACTTTACCACATTCTCTAACAAAACCTCTATTCAAAACCTCCTCATTTCTCACCTTATATAACTACTTGATATTAAGAATTCTTTTCCTTGTTCACATCTCAAAGTCTCAACGTTTCTTTGGTCTCATTCTAACATAAACCATATCTGCTATTATGTAAAGGATACTCCTACAATACATCATCTTTTTATTTTTCTTATATCCAATGACTTGCTAGATCCTTTGATTAGCCTTCTATTTATTAGTCTAAGCAAGATTTTGTCGGTATTCATAATTAGGCTAATCATCCTATTCCCTTGGTTCTTTTGAATCGCCACTGTTTCTGACCCGAGAAACACATTGGACTGTTTACACTCATAAATATTTGCTGCAAAAATATGTAATTTCCTTTATTTCATTTTATTGCAATCGTCTTAACAGTTCCTCTTCGTTTGTTGTTGTGCTGTTCAGTCCTAAGACTGGTCTGATACAATCCTCCACTCTAACCTATACTGCGCAAGAATTATCATTTATACATAGCCATCACATCTCACATCCTCCCTAATCTGGTTCGCGTATTCCATCCTTGACCTCCCTCTTCTGTTCTTACCCCACACATTTCCGAGAATCTGTCCTCTTATCCGTTCTTTATTTACTTTATTGTTGCTGTCAGTTGCATTTCCATAATGCTTATTCCTTATCAACTTACTATGTTCTTTCTACCTCTAGTGTCTGTGGGCTTTTACTGGAATGATACAGTTTTCCCTATATTCCTTCCATCATTTAAATTGTTAATATCTCTGATAATGGTCTGTTTACTTTCCTTTCCATCCCAAGATACACTTCTCCACAATTTTATTATTATTAAATTTCTGTACACCCAATACTCCGACTCGTCTTTTTCATTTCTCAATTCAGTGTTCAATCTTCTGTATAATCTTTTCCCTTTGTCAGTGTTCACGTCTTTTGGCGTTCCTTTTCTCCTCGGTTTTGCTTATTAATTATTATGTGATCCATGGTGTTTTATCCCTTTTACCTATCTTGTATCCAATACATTTCTCTCCTACTGGCTTAGATCTTCTTTTATTCTTCTATAATTTATGCCCTGATTATTTCCATAAATTTCACTTTCGTTCTTTCGTTCATTCCCTTTTCTATTTTATGCAACTTTTTGAATTTTTATGTATCGAATTTTATTGTGGCTAAGTTTTTACACCATCTTTAGTCATACGTCTAAATCCGATAATAGACGTACGTGATCGCTGTACATATCATCTCCTGGTCTTCCACCAACGTTGTTTACGACATCCTATACCTTCTATTAGTATTCAGTCTTTTTTATCGTATATAAGTCTCCTTGTATTTTCCAAGTGTTCGGTTCATGCATTTAAAATAGTGTATTAGTACCTTTTTCATTACAAAACTCTATCAGGACTTCTGCACATTCCTCCCTCCAACCAATTACGTATTGTTAACCTCCTATCACAATTCTGCAACTTCTATTTTCTTAGTTCTTTATTTCACATCTTTTTGGGCAGTGAATCCACTTTTATGCCTACTATTCTCTATCACTATCATAAATGACTTTATTGAAGAAACATTTTTTCTGACCATATTACAACTCCATTCTTTTATGTACAATTTTCACTATATTTAAGCGTATATTTGTCATCTGTTTCGTTTTACTTCATTACACGTATAAAGTCTAAGTTTTATTTCTTTAGAACTTCATCATGTTACAAATTTTTAAAAGAATTTTGATATCTTGTTGACCAATTTGGAATATTTATATATAAGTATTTGGATTAACATATGAAAATATTTTGTTGCCTTAGATCACAAGTTTCCCGAATAATACGCAGTTAAACCCATTTTTTCTTCAATTAACTTTAAATGTCTTACATATTTTATAATTTTGAGTACATTTAAGTCTCAATGGACAACGTTGCTAAAATATCACTCTTTCAAAAACTGTCAGACAAATATGTAATATAGTTTCACTTTATACAATGTTATGTTCCTAAGAAAAGTCGTATAAATAGTTTGATGTAAGGAGGAAATAGAACAGAAAAACTGAAAACAATAGTATACTGGAGGGGACAATTTATTAGCTAATATTATGCCAATGATGATGTTTTAAGTAGTGCAAGCCAGTAAAATTCGTGGAAGACGATAAACTTTCTTTCGTTGGTAAATACTATAGGCCGATAAAATTCGGACAACCGTAGACCAAAAACAAAGCGTCTGCCACTAATATGGGAATGTGATGTAATTTCTTCGTTGTTGTTCAGTCAATACAAAAATGCAAGTTGAGTTATTACAGTTCATGAATGCCTTATAGTTAACCATTTATAATTAAATGGCATCCTCATGAGAAATTAATGCATATTTACACACCCAGTACAGTAATATAAAGACTATGTTAAAATTTTATGAGGTTAGTGTAAGAAAACCTATTTCAATCTTTTATTGAAACATCTCACCTCATTGGTGGAAATTTCCCTTTGAGCTACCAGCTTAATCTGTAAGCAGCTTCCATATTGGCTGGTGGAAACGCCCCCGGTACTAGGCTTTTCTGGAATTTAAGAATATGCCTATTTACATGTGGGCTACTTTTAATCGGGAAGTTTCCCGGCTTTTCCAAACTGGACTTTTGAGACGCTTTGAATAAGGAAATATTCAACATGGTCAAGCTAACAAGCCACATTGAATATAATTGGGAAAAAAATTATATGGATGATTGAGGTATTCAACTGTTCTCTGTCCTTCCTTCTTGATTTTACCCTAGAAAATGTTCGGACGCGTTTATGTGAGATTAGCAAAATCTATCCAGTCTGAATTTCATCCCTTCCCCTTCTCTGTGTGAATTTCGCCCAATCGGTTTGTTTCAAAGAAAAGAAAGAAGTTAAAGGTTCTTTTTATAGAATAAAAAATCAATACTGAATATGAACTTGTGTATGTTTTTAGCTACCCGTCAATGAACAATACACATTGCATCCACGACACTAAATTATTATATTTAAAAGTATAACTCTGTTATTTATTTACATATTTTATAGAAACTTATCTTTTAGCTAAATATTATGTATGCAAAATTAATATTGTGTTTTAATTTTTTTATATAGTTACCTGATTAAGTCCCCCAAGATTGACGAAACGTCGTAATTGTAATTCTTAAGACTAAATAGTAATAAAGTTTTTTTCTGACAAATTAGGTTGTATTTCAATAATATGAGACAGAGTTATATTAAAATATAAAGGAGAATTGAATACATACATATAATATGAAAGTTATTGTATATTTTTATTGTAGGAATATTATACAAGAATCATTTTGAATACGAAAATGGTTATGGTAATCTTAGAGAGATTTCAAACATTGAAATAAATAGTTATTTCTTTGCGTAACTTATAGTGTAATTAAAAATTAATATGGTTCCGATATGACCAGTGCGTTGCATTTTGACAGGTTGTTGACATGAACAACGGTAGCTTGCTTCCTCCAGGAGTGGATGGCGAACTGTGGATTCGTGGTCCTTACGTCTCTCCAGGATACCTCAACACCAGCCCTAGAGAAAGTGACTGGTTCTTCACTGGAGACGTCGGCCATTACGACGAGAACGACTTCCTCTTCATAGTAGACCGTATCAAACAGATCATCAAATTCCGTGGTTTTCACGTAAATACTGTATAATTAATTATGATTTTTGTATATTCTTATCTTTCTTAAAATTAGGTGATCCTAATCCTGTTTCGAATATATAAATTCCTGTTAGTCTCTCATGCTGACTTGGTTTACACAAGAAAAAAAAGGAATAGAAATACTTCTTTGTTGTAAAGGGCAGAGAGAAAGTTCTTAGCTTTATAAATCTGCCATCCCCCACATTAAAACAAAATGATTTAACGTTTTGGAATGTATGGATGTGACTTAACAAGATAAACAGTATTACATATTACGTCACTGAGTTAACGGATTAACCTAACCACTTTGCTCTATTTTCCGCTTACAAACATTGACGATATAATAAAAAAATTAAAACCTCCCTAACACACAATTTAATTTTAAAACATTTTGGACGCACTAACGAATCCTTGGCCACACCGTTTCGACGACTGACTCTGGCATCGTCTTCATGCGAAGTGCATTCACTTGAATACTATATTAGTGTCTGCATCAAAACTTCGTGTAGTATACATATACACGATTGGCAGTGTAGGAATTAGTTGTCAAGCCTTTACACCAGGAAGACGTTCGAACTTTAACATTTCTGTTGTTTCCTGTACACCTCATCTTACCCTTCAAGAGAACCACTGCAGCGACACGGAAATTTTTGTCATGGAAGAAGGTGCCATTGCCGCTCCGACACACTTGTGTCTACACCAGCTTAGTACTCTGTCGTCAAAGCTGTCACAGAAAGCCTCTGACTTCCATGTCTTGCCCCCTGCTTGTGACATTCAACCACTTTCCGTAGATACTAACGACAGTAGCACGCAAACAACCGACCATCTTCTTCTTCTTGATTGCTCGCTCCTAGAATATTGGTTATAACAATCTGCCCTTTGTTAAAGTCACTGTCTGTGGATTTCCTTATTTACGGTACATAATGTCGCTAGAATAGATTTCTGAATCATCTCCACTCCGCATTCAAACTTACCTTATCGCGCCACGTGGCCGCAACCTCACCAGATGATCATAATATTTTCGCTCAACAGTGTATTTAAATTGGGTATTAGTGATTTCTCCGTGAAAGGCATATTATCCAAATAACGTAATTAAAGATCCATCGCTATATTAAATGCGTTTTTAAATCGATAATTAGGATCTTTATCCAATCTCAGGGTTAACATAAAGAATTTAATGAACTCATTGAATCTTACACTCAACACCTTGTACACGTAATTTATAATTTTGAATTGGTGTGAACTGGATTCTAGACATCTATCGCAGGGTTGAATCACTTAAATACAGATGCCTTTCGGATCCTGATCCAGTCCCAAATTGCCTAAGTGTTTCAACTCTCTCAGAGTTACAACGAAGTATCCGCTGCTATCTCCTCGTGTATCCATAGTAAAAGTAAAATTGAGTAACACAGCGATAGTGTTTTTGTCAACTCCTCACGTCCATTCATTATTGGCTGCTGATTTCACAAGTCCAGAAGAGTTCGCCGTCTTCTTTAACCTGGGTCTGCCAAGAAGTTATCAACACTATCCAAAATATTTCGACTGAGTATCTTGGACCTTTATTTATGAATTACATGTTCCAATGCCTTATCGGTGATACCAGTCCTGTTTTTCCAGGTTGCTCCTGCCGAGATCGAGGCTGTCCTTTTGGAGCATCCTCACGTGGTGGAAGCCGTTGTCCTGGGAAAACCTCATCCCACGGATCAGGAACATCCGACAGCCTTCGTAGTTCTCCGGCCTGGGAAATCACTGCCAGCGGAAACTCTGCAACACTTCGTTGCTGGTGAGTAACATGTTCACTTTCAAAATAGAGCCTGGCCCAAGAAAACTCCTAATAACTAACGTATCTTTCGCAGAAAGGATATCTAACCCTATCAAGCACTTAAAAGGTGGTGTATACTTCGTGGAATCGCTGCCAAAAGCTGCCACTGGGAAAGTGAAGCGCAGTGAACTTCACTCGCAATTGGAAAAGCAGCTGCTTCTTTCATCGTGACCATCACGCAGCATAGACATTTCGCTATGGCGTATTTTATTCATGAAAAATATATCAAAGTCGCTAAAATATTAATGTTCATGTTCAATAAATTCATAAATATATTAATAAACATAAAACTAAAGTGGAAAGTATTTTTCGAGGTGTAATGTACAAATACAAATTTACACTGAAGGGAAATTAATATTGCCAGTTAGATGCGAAGTTTATGTCATCAAATTTCTTAAAGAATAGTTAAAAATAAAGATTGGAAAATTAATTTCTCTTTTATTACTTTAATACAGATTATAAGAGATTCAAATAGCTCTTATTTTACATTGACGTGACAAGCCCGTTGGTCCGGCAGGAGTGGAGATAAATCACCCTGCCCCTGTGGCCCAGCCCTTGTTATTATGATGCTCTTTGGTTGATTGTTGGCAACCTTATGTAGTGTTAGATGTGTAGTTACGCGAATTTCGCAGTGTCATTAAACAGTGTTATTTGAAAGGCTGGACAGCTGCACAAATAAAATCCGAATTGAAGTTCAGTGGGACTGCACCGGCATTAAAGACCATTCACTTCTGAGTTAATCAGTTTAAACGAGGCCACAGAAATTCAGAAGATATAACTCGCTCAGAACGCTCAACTAACGTCACCATTCAGGAAAACATTGAAAAAATTCAACAATATTAGAATGAAAGGTGGTAGACTAAAAGTGCGTGAGGTAGTTGATGCCGTACGCTACGCAACTGAACGTGTGAATTTTATTCTCTGTGAAAAACTTGACCATGAAATAGTTTTGAGCGTGATGGGAGCCGCGACTGATAACATTGGAACAAAAACGGATTTGGAAAAACATTTGAACACAGATTCTGTTAAGAGAAGCCCACAAGACTTTTTACGCAGATTGGTAATCGTCGATGAAACGTGGAACTTTCACTACACTCGAGAAAGGCAATTAAAACAATAGATAAATGCTGATGAAAGTGAGCGGGAAAAGGCAAAGAATGTTTTGTCAGCTAAAGAGATGTTGGCCACTTTCTTTTGGGATTATCTGGTTATAATATTCATAGGTTTCTGGAAAAAGGAGTGTAGTATAGGAAATAGTGAAATAACATAGGGTGTTAGATTCGGAAGGGGTATTTTGATGGAAGTTAAGGAATTCTGCGACTTAGGAAGCATAATAACTAGGGATGGGAGAAGTATAGTATAAAGAGTAGGATAGTAAAGGCAAGGAAGGCTTTCGCGAAAAAGAGGAATTTACTTACTGGTAATATAACTGTGAATATTAGGAAATCGTTGCTAAAAATGTTTGTATGGAGAGTGGCGTTATATGGGTGCGAAACGTGGACGATAGGAGTTGGGGAAAGGAAAAGAATAGAAGCCCTTGAAATGTGATGCTATAGCCGACTGCTGAAAATGAGATGAGCGGATAGAATCACAAACGACGATGATCTAAACAGAATGGGGGAAAGGCGAACAATATGGAGGACGTTGACTAAGAGAAGGGATTGATTAATAGGCCAAGTTTTAAGACACGAGGGTCTTGTAAAATTAGCATTAGAGGGAAGTGTGTGGGGTAAGAACAGAAGAGGGAGGCAAGGGATGGAATACACTAAGCAGATTTAGAGGATGTGGGGTCTGCTAGTTATAAGAAAATGAAAAGCCTTGCACAGGATAGATTAGCATGGAGGGTTGCATCAGATCAGCCTTAGGACTGAATACCACAACAACAACAACGTTTATAATTATTTATTTATTAATAAATAACGACAAATTTATATAATATTTGTTAAAGATTTATAAACTCAGTTATCCACTAATAATCATGCGGAAATTCATTTCGGTGAATCAAGTGCGATTAGTTATGCCGAATATGCTCTTCCTGACTCAGAGTCAATATTGCTTCTCTTGTTCGTAAATTTTTCCTAAAACTAAACTGATCCCAGCGAGTTTAGACCGTCTTCATTTTAGGACTTGAACATTATTTTCATCGCTAAGAATGAAAACAATCGACTATGTGGGAGCTTAATACTGTCCATATACTTAATTTACATTTTTGTGATACTCGATCAGTGACGTGGTAAAATGTAACGACGGGACTTCCCTCAAAACCAAAAACTGTCTATGTAGTATACTTTATACGTTTCACTGAGAAAAATTCGATAATTGCTTTTTCCTGTTTTGTAATCTCCAAGGCTAATGAAAATACTTACCGTTTCAAAGATATATTGACTAAGTTCTTTCTTTGATAAGTATTTTAGGATTAGTAAGTCAAGAATACTTTCTCAGAATGTCGAAAGACCCCGAGTTCAACCGTGGTCAACAGGAGAGCCAGGCTGTTCAACCAGTTTGTGACGTCACCATACTTTGGGTTGCATTAGTCGTGAAAAATTTTATTTCTGCAGAAAATGAACAGACTGGCTATACGTCATATATTAATATCTATTTAAACATCAAATTTATTAATGCTTTTGATTAAGTTCATTTATAACTGATGTTTAGAGGGTCTTAATTAAGTTCTGATTCAAATGATTGCATTACAGCGACATTGACAAGATCATTGGGCGGAGAAACAATGTTATGTCTGTTCAAGACAGTTTGCGAAGTCTACGAAACAGAAAGAATACAAGAAGATATTATGAAACAATATAATTATCCCTATATACAAGAGGACTGGGGCCAATAGATCCGAGTAACACTGGATAATTAGTTTAGTATCTCATGCGTGAAAATTATTAACGAAAATAGTATATAGGACCAAAGTCAAATAGATTGCGAGTTAGGAAAAGATCAGTTTGATTTTAGGAAGAATGTAGGGAACAGAGGAACAATATTGACTCTGGGTATAAGTTTAGAAGATATGATAAGAAAAACCAGGACTACGTTCATGGATTTAGAAAAAGCGTTTGATAATATTAAGTGGAACAAACTATTAAGGTTCTTGAAGATGACAGTATCGAAATATAGAGAAAGAAGAGTTATACAGATCCTCTACGGAAAGTAGGCAGCAGTAATTAGAAGTGAAGAGTAAGAAAAGAAAGCAGAAAACGATAAAGGAGTAAGACAAGGATGTAGTCTGTCGCTCATTCATATATGATTATGTATATATTAAATATAACAAATATTTTGTTAAGAAAACTACGTCCACGTTGTTGTTCCTGGGTAACGCCAAACGTAGTATCAGTAAACGAATAAATGAACGTATCCGTATTATTTCGATGGCAGCGCAATCTGCGAATTAATTTCCATGAATCATTAATTCAAATAGATAGCATTTGACACACAAAACCAAAGTTTGAAATAAAAATTTGGTTTCCCGTTGAATATACTGTGTTAGAAAGTATACGAGTATGCATATATACATACTCGTATACTTTCTAATTCAGTTTTTCTCAATTTGTAAGTTTGATTTCTATGGTGGATTAACAGTTTCAATTGATTTATGTTTATTTTTGCAACAATTGTTTCGTATCATGTTGAATGTGCCGCAGACATTAATTTTATCTACTTTTTTTTCTGTATGATTTCAATTTTTCCATTTATCTTCCTAAATTAATTCTTCAAATTTTTAAAATATGTAGTATAACATTAACCATTCATTAAAATAACATATTCACTTAGTAATAAATCTTTATTCTCTGCTGTATATTGTATTTCCGTTCGCTATATCCTAAGTTTGGTGACGTCAGCAGGTATAACGGCCTACTGTATATATTTCGTCTACTATATGTTGTGCGCTTTTTCGCTTAATACAAATTTACCAATACGTGCTTTAATATTAATTTATTTCCCCATAAATAAAAATGGCATAATATTTAAAATTTTATAATTGTTGATATAATTGGGTGACCTCAGCAGTGAGGAAAGTAATGTTTGACAAATGAATAGGTCAGGGATATACAGAATGGAAAAGGGTCATATTTGGATCACTGTAGTCGTTCAACCCGTTGACCTTGCCCACAGATAATGTAAGGCAAACAAGAGTTTCGTCTAAACTGCTAGTCAGTATTCCGACCGAACGTACACCAGTCGCGCGGTGAGTTCAATCTTTTCATTAGTGTTACGTAACATAACAACAAAAGGAGGAATTCTAACTTGTTGACGAAAAGAGGGAATATTTCAAATAGTATTCATTAGAAATCTTGTATGATCTTTCCAAAACATTTGATCCTGTAGGCCATTCAACTACCACAGAGTTCAGAAACCTGCACTTCCTGGTTCCAAAAGGGAGGCCAAAATTTACAATGACAGATTATTGATATACTTTTTCATTCTGTTTAAAGACAAAAATGACGGGATTCCACAACGTTCTATTCTGGGTCCATTACATACATTTACCATTAACAATCTTTTGATTGTTTGATGTTTTTTTTGGCGATACTAACATTGAATTAATTTTGGATCTTGAAGAAATTACCTTTTAACTCGTGTATAGCAAGTTATGCAAAGAAAAAAAAAGTTAGACACCTATTCTGTATCACTAGGAACAAAAATGTTGACCATTTATGGATCTGACCTCAATTATAACTATAATATTACTTTGCATCATCAACAAAACGAAATTAACACCTTCATCGCTGATTTTAATAATTAAGTTTGGAATTCAATAACAAAAATTATCTTCCTACGTGTTTGTAAAACATAAATAGGATGAACGTGATACTGCAGGAAGAGTACAAAATAAGGATGATTAGAAGGAAACCCAAGGTAATGGAGTGTAGTATGGCAAATAGTGGAATAACAAATGGCGTTAGGTTGGGAATGGATATTTTGACGGAAGTTAAGGAATTCTGCTACTTGGAAAAAACAACAACTAGGGTTGGTAGAAGTATAGTAGAGTTAGAGAGTAGGAAGGTTTTCGCAAAAAGAAGGAATTTATTTACGGCTTAAGATTATGAAATCATTATAAAAATGGTCGTATGGAACATACTAAGTAAAAGACCTTAAGTTTTACTTAAAGAATCGTAATCACTTTGAACACCATGGTGTTACATTAATTTATTCTGTTAATCATTTACGAAACAAGCCTAGAAATATTATTAGTTTCAACATCAAGGATTTTGATATTAGTCCACTTAAAGTTATGATTGTAAAACAACATGTTTTTACTCCGCCAATATAATAACATTGGCATCAGTTAAAAATTCATGAATGCACGATCTCGTTATGTCAAGAATGCAAAGAGTGCCATGAGGTTTACAAAATTGAATGCAATGATTACAAGGCTGTTTACATAGGACAAACCAAAAGGGCATTAAATCCAGAATCAGTGAGTATAGTATACGCGGGAAAGTATTCGTCCATCAGGAAACATATTTTGTTTAACAATGACAACTTTAAATAGACTACTATAAAAATCTTTGATGTTATAACTAATTATATTCCTCGAATTGTTTCTACAATTATTAAAATCAATGTAACACCGTTAGTGTTCAAAATGATATATTCTTTAAGTAAAACTGATAACATTTTACTTAGTCAGTAAGCTGTTCGGTCAATATCTTTGGTTCATAAATGCGCGGGTTTTGGAATTTTAATATCCAGTTCTTTTAATAATGTTAACTGAAACAAATTATTAAAAATTTTGAAGATGACAGGAATAAAATATCGAGAGAAAAGGATTATCCATAACTCTACAGATGGCAATCAGCATAATTAGAATTGAAGAGTAAGAGAAGAAAGCAGAAATCAAGAAATGAGTAAGACAAGAATGCAGGCTGTCGCCCATATATAGAACAGGCGTTGAAGAAAGTTAACAATGGATATGGAAAAGGAATCAAAATGTAATATTTGTTGATGATATTGTGGTATTAGGGGAGTCAGAAAAAGACTTGGAAAACAAAATAAATGGCAAGAACGTGTTCCTGGAGGAAGAGTACATTAATAGAGGGAAAACCAAGGTGTTAGAGTGTAGTATGGAAAACAGTGGAATAACAAAAGGTATTAGATTGGGAAGGAATATTTTGAAGGGCGTTAAGGAATTGTGCTACTTGGGAAGCGTAATAACTAGGGATGATAGAAGTAAAGTAGACATAAAGAGTAGGATAGCACAGACAAGGAAAGCTTTGGCAGAAAAGAGGAATTTACTTACGAGTAATGTAAGTGTGAATATTACTTATACTGTCTTCTAAAATTAGTCGCAAAGTTAATATTGCTTGTTTTGTCCCTACATTCTTGTTAAAACTACTTGATTGTCCCCTAACTCGCATTCTATTTGACGTTTACATTCTCCTATATACTATTTAATTAATATTTTGAATGGAGTTCGAGAGGATCCTGTGGGAGTTTTCTCTCGCAGGCGCTTTTCCCCAGAGAGACTACGGGGTTCACCTGATTATGTCGGGAATGCCTCGTACTATGTCTGGTTTTTTTCTAAGTTCTCACATGCCAAGACGCATTCACCTATTTTGTGAGGTATATGTACTGGGGTCGAAGACCTTGGGCACATGACAAGAGTTGTCCGCTAATTCAATTGGATCAGTCGGTCAACTGTCTCCTGAAACTGGCGAAGGCATGGAGAAGGGAATGCTGCGACCCCACAGCAAACTCGTCTCCCGTCATTCGGAAGGGCGTGAGAATAGTGCCCAATGCCCGACCTAACTGATGCAGGTTTTCTAGGGTTTTCCCTGCATCTATTTAGGTGAAACGCCGGGTAGGTTCCTTAAATCATAATACGGGGGTCTAAATCAAACCTTGGATACCTTCCGCATCCCCCCTTTTCAATTCCTTCCTAGGCTAGTAAAAGGGAGTTGCCTGTTTCAGGATCACGTCATGTAGCCTGTTAACCCCCCAAAAAATTCAATGTTATGCTTTTTAGTAATTTTTATTTTTTTAGACATTAATTAGTATTAAATAGTTTTAATTACGGCATGTAAATATATTTCGTTTAACGTTTATGAAGTTAAGAAAATTTGAGACATAAAATACGTATTCACGGTTGCTTTATATTGCAATTACTTACGACAGACCAATGAATACTTGGAAATAGTACAACTTCATTAAGATGCTTAACTTGCCATATGAATTCATCTTTAATTATATTAATCGTAACAGTGAGGTTTCTTACGAATTATGTCTGGGTTTATGTCTAGATTCCGATTCGTTCATTAGGTACTGCGTACAAATAATTTGATAGTAAATCATAACAGATTCTTCCAGAAGAATTTTGAAGGCCAACGGAATACAAGGTCGCTTAAGCGACCGACCTCAAACGACTTCCGCAATAATCATTACCCATCTTTTTACTCACCTCTTTTAGATTAGTGTTCTGTCTCCCTTCTCCTCTGTATTGTGCAACTGAATTGAATCAGCAATGTATTTGACCGGTGTGTAACTTATATACTGATAAACAAGATTGCCTCAACAATTCATTAATCCCTCTAAACTCTCGTGGAAACCTCATATTAATCTTCTCCTCTCCAAAATCAACCAAAAATTGAGAACGCTATATCCTCTCATAAACAGAAAATCCACTGTTACCATCAGCCTCCTATACCTCTCCATAACACAACCCACCTGGTCATATACCTCGTCCATATGGGGAATTACAGCCAAAATCCTTTTTGCCAAAATTCAAACCAAACAAAACATAATCCTACGCACCATTACTAACTCTCATTGGTACCTAAGAAATTCAGTCATCCACTATAACATCAAACTTCCCAAAGTAAACTTCGTAATCTCCAAATTTATAACCACCCTAATCAAAAGCGCCCTCAACCACCCAAACCCCACGATCCAGCAATTCCATAGCAATCCTCCTCCACCTTGAAGCTTCCGTCGCCTCAAAAGAAAACTCCCAATTGACCTCATCCTTCCCCCTGATCATTCAGGCACACCCTAACCTACTCTACCATCATGCCCGCAGGCCACTTCCTCATTAATCCTCCAAGAATCAGTTCGCTGCCTGTCAATCCTCACCAACCCACGCCGTATGCCCCTCAGGTACTCACAGAAATAAATAAACCTAATCCATTTTGCTAAAGTAGGTTAATTAAATGGATTAACCTACCTTCACTTTAGTATGTAAATTATAAACTCTATTTTATTTTTACATTTTTTTAAATATTGTTTATACTGAATATTAATTGTTTTAACTGATAATCTATAAGATAAAAGTTTTTATATGAATATATAAAATCACATAAAATTAAGACAGTCTGAAACCTATTGAGGTGTAACAAATTTGGTACAAAAGAATATCTAAATAATTAAAAGAAAAAAAACTTTATATGAATGACGTTTATCATTCGTTGAGAAGAGATTAATAAGTTTTTAAGGGTGAAAGCTTCTCTCTCATATTAAGATGTTACAATGTGATTTATTTTATGGAGGAATGAAAAATCTCGTATATCAAATAATATTTGTACTGACATTGTACCTTTTTTTCTTTGATAAAAAATTAGTCACAATTGATACTTGTTTTTTATTTAGTTTTAATTGCTGGGTTCTCAGGGTTATACTAGCCCTGGAATGGAATGAATTCTACTCCAATTTCTTGGCCAACACATGATTAAACTGGCATTATTTTGGTCCAGAAACCCATTTATATACTGATAAACAAGATTGCATGCGAACAAATAAACAAAACAGTTAACAATCAACCTATGCTGATTGGGAATAGCTTACAATTAATGGGAATGATGAAGAACCGTACCTAAACCGAATCAAGAATTCTTCTGGAACATTAAGTAATCCTGGTACCTTTAGAAAGTCTAAAAATTCCCGTGCTTTAACAGAGTGAAAATAGTTAAAAATATACCAGGACCTTAAGGTAATCCGAAATACGTATTTAGGAAGTTAAGGAGAACGGAATCATGAATGTTGGTGGTATCGAAAAGGGGGGAATAATGTATGAAGTGTAATTATTTACTTATGTATGCGACGAAGAATTTTTATGTGTAGTAAGATTTTGTATGCACAGATTTCTGAATATCAGTAATTAGCTGGGCGATGCTCGGGAATTCATTTATATCAACCCGCTACAGTATTCAATTCGACAGTTAACTCTTTTCCTCAACATATGATCAATCAATCAGCTAGACACCAGGAAACCTGCATCAGGTAGGATTGTCTTCTCCGTCTGTTTGCAAGGTTTAGGGCGTAGTTGCTCCACTGATTCAACAGTCCAAGGTCTGCGACCCCCAGTACATACACCTCCTAAAAGAGTTTACAGTGCATTGTCATGTTGGAACCTTGAAACCAGAGAGAGAGAGAGAGAGAGAGAGAGGGGGGGAGGGGGGAGGGGGAGGGGGGAGAGGGGGGAGGGGGAGGGGGAGAGGGAGAGGGAGAGGGAGGGAGAGAGAGAGGGGGGGAGGGGGAGAGGGGGAGAGAGAGAGAGAGAACGAGACCTCTCCAAAGGTAAATGTCTGCGAGAGAAAGCATCCTTATAGGCATTGTATGTGCTTGTGTACCGGATCTGTTCAAAACATACAGTGAGCTACAATGTTTGGCCTTAGACGTTTATATATCTTTCATCCGATATTGTCTGGTTAACCATGATCAAAGAAGATTTTCTGTCATTGTTTTTCCTTTCAGGTCAAAAAGGGCCCAACGCAATCATCTGCTCTGCGACTTCATGTTTGGTCCTTAAAATTTCCTATACCACTCATCCGATTGCCATGAAATTTTGGTCTATTGTAGTGCTTTGCCCCGAGAATATTTCTGTTTATCTTCTGAAGATTTAAGCTCCTACCGTAAAGAAATATATATCTCGCAACAGGATAGATTGTATCCTCACGTAGTCTGTCACATGAGATAGTCAATGAATTTTCTTGTGCTTTATTTTATGAAATATTTAAAATTATTGGTTAATATGTACTCTGACAGTGTAGAAAACATCTTTTTCAGGCTATTCGTTATCTCTCTTTTCTTTCAACATAAGGGGAATGTGGGGTTTTGTCCTCAATACAAATAAACCAGTTTCAGTTTCTTTGCAAGTTTCTTGCAAATAATTACTTTTACTTTCCCTCCAATATTTTTTTCCGCTGCCTCTAGTCTTTCATATTTTTTATTCGTTCCTAAAAAGTCAATTAACGCCATAATCTCTCTGATTTTTTTTTCGGTGAAGACTGTAGGATATTTAGAAATATTCTTGATGTCTTCCGTAATCATATTTTTCTGCTCCACAAAGACGTCGTCTTCCCATACATACGTATGTAAGTAGGCAGCCTGATTAATTCCTTTCAAGGTACACATGCCCGTCTCTCTTGTGTGAAAAACCTAATACATTAATTTTCTTCATTTATTTAAATACCATAATTACTGAGCATCAGAACCTAAACTAATGCCCATTCATCGGCGGCCTGTGAGGGATTAAAACGCCGTCGATTACCGAACCCCAGGGGTTCTTCTCGGATGCCACAATATTGACACGTACTAATTTATTTTACAGGGAATCCGAATATTCTAGAACTTGATATTTCACATTTCTGGAAGAAGACGTGTTGCCCTGTATTGAAAGCTGTGGCTTGTCATTGGCCAATTAATCGATCTGTGAGTATTGTGTGTATCGGGGTTCCTCTACAGATAGAAGAGGATAGGAGAATGCAGTTATTGAAGGGAAGTGGTCGGCGAGACGTCAGACAAAGATTTATGGAAGATGAGTTATGTAGGAGATTATGTGGTTATAGACGAGACGTGAGACAGGGAGTGATGGAGAGGAGGTAATACAATAAGGAAATAGAGTCAGAGTTAGAAGTAAAGTTGTCTTACAAGTTTAGAAAATAGAGAAGAATCAAAAAAAACTTTTTATGAAGGCGACGGATTAAGCAGCAAAGAGGACCCAGTTGGTGCTGCAAACACTACTATCCACCTGAGCATTGAGTTTCCCGGAGCTACAGCGGTAATGAACTGACAAACAAAATATCCTTCAAAGCCGTCACTTATAATTTCACAATGGTCTTCGCCAATAATATTTGTTTTAAAATATAATGACCAAAGTATGCGAGCCAACCATTCCCTTAGAAAATGAGTAATTAGCTAAATTCATTGTATATTCTCATGTCTGAGCAGGAAATAAAAGTTTTTTGTTGTTCATTAAATTATAAAAAGATAACATACTTAGTGTTTAATTATACCGTGTTCTGTTCTGTAAACGAAAATAAGTATTATCAAATTTAAAAACAATACAATCCCTTGCCTCTACTGTATGTGGTTTGCTAAATTCCCTTCGAAGTCCCTGACCAGTTTTGTTCCATTCGTGTTCTAACCATCTACCCAAGATCTTGGCTTACTTCGTTTCCGACTCGGTTTATTATGAGAGTTGCTCTGTCCTTCCTCCAATTTAGATAAGTTTCAGATCAATATCTAATGTCGGTTAAGAAAAGTTATTTTCAGCGGTTCGGCTGGTATTTTTCTTTATGCTTTTGCTGTTCTTCTCAGTAGGGAGACAGGAGCACGAACCAACAAAACATACATTTATAAGTTTGATTCAAAATAAAGCTCTACTATTTATACTATAATTACATATGAATAAAACATAGCCTTTCATCTATAAAAATGAACGTTGAAAAAATAATTACAAAGTATACGTACACAAAAGAATATGGAACAAGCTGTGTTCTCCACAAGAGGAGTTAGTTGCAACAATAATTTCAATACCTTCATTCCATATATTAACAAATATATATATATATATATATGCGTAATCCACGTAAATAAATTAATTTAGGGTTTTGTCTATGCAGTTACGTTTGAGATGGAGCAAGCTCGACAGTATTGGAGTTACAATGGCCAGTTGCAAAGTTCCCCGTATTTCGACGGTATGGACCGTGGCGTTATATGGGTGCGAAACGTGGACGATTGGAATTGGGAAAAGGAAAAGAATAGAAGCCTTTGAAATGTGGTGCTATAGGCGAATGCTGAAAATCAGGTGCGTGGATAGAATCACAAACGAGGAAGCTATTAACAGAATAGGAGAAAAGTGAACAATATGGAGGACATTGACTAAGAGAAGGGATAGATTAATAGGCCACGGTTTAAGACACGAGGGTCTTGTAAAATTAGCATTAGAGGGAAGTGTGTTGGGTAAGAACAGAAGAGGGAGCTCAGGATGGAATACGCTAACAGATTAGGGTGAATGTGGGTTGTGCTAATTATAAGGTAATGTAAGGCTTGCGCAATATATGTTAGCATGCATTATGAATATTACAACAATGTTGATAATACTCATTGATCCGTGATATGCAGTATTTATAATTTTTTTTCTAAATAACCTGTAAAAGGAACCAATATGTTAAAATTGTAAAAATATAAAATGAAAGTGGCGCAAATTTCTAACACGAAATCGTTTTTACTCATATATATTTATAATAAAAAAAGTTAATTTTAGGAAGAAGCCACATGTAATACTAATTTTATATGCAGGATCGTGCGGTAGTTTTCTGAGGATTATGAAAATCTTCGAAATGCCGCCCGTTAAATGTTTCTTTCTTGATTAAATCAAATAAGCCACAATAAGTAAAAAAAACATTTCAAATTATATCCTGATGAATCCGCCTGTGTCCGCACGCAAGGTTCTGCGCTGTGATATTTGTATCTCATACAATTGTTACGTCTTGGATGAGTAGAGCCTGAAATGGAAACACTGCGCATGCGCATTTCTCATTCTTGACATAATTTTCGTGCTATAAAGTTTTAGAAATCGAAGCAGGAATTCACACTCTTAAAATAATATTATTTTTAAGTGTTTTAAAATTACGAAACAAATTATTACTACTAAATTAATTAATGTGCTGTTACACATGAACACATATGCACCAGCCGCCACTGCTACTGTCATGTAACAATATCAGCAAGTAACCTGCATATACTATTCAATCAACGACTCCTGGGAAGTGATATTAAATTAGACTAACTACCTGCTGAACTGACTACAAACTTTTGCAAAATGTTACTTCTATTTATGTATGCCGTAGTATATATGATAATCGTACCACGTTTTTGTCGCGGAAAATTCACTGACCTTCTCTTCCTAGTCGCGATAGCAGAAACAGCGACAATAGGTTCGATTAATTACAAGCACTTGGTTCTATTATTTTTAAAAAATATATTTATGTATTTCTGTTTCTAAAATCTCGTGTAATCGAATTGGTCATTAATACTTTTAATGTTACTCTAGAGAATTACAATTTCATGATCTGATTTTGGACATTTTGACTCTTTTGACGTAAAGAATTAGTACAACTAAATTATTGACACACCAAGTATTGTTTATATTTATGTAACAAGGTTGGAATACACGCAAAAGGTATTCGGCATTGTACTCTAATGAAGCCAAATTTCCACAACTGCTGAAGGTCTCACGTAGTGGAGGGAAAGGAAAAGTAGCAACACACGCAACGGATATTAGATTACGGATTCGTGTCTCGTTCCATTACGTGTCCAACTTGTTTGTATTCCAGTCGTACTGTAGTTCTCCTGAAATCACGACAAGGAGTAAACGCGGGCTCTTCATAGGTTTTCCACCAGTGAATACTAGTAGATTATTAAAAATTATCATTCTCGACTATAAAAGACAATAAGACGTACTTTAAAACCGTTTGAGAAATTATTCTGGTAAATTCTGCTAAAAGATTCTTAATAATAATTATATGCTATTATTTGACTAAAGTAAAATATTTCATCGTGTAAACAGGAATACTGATCTTTGGTGGCAGATCCTGCTGAAATGGAGAAGAACATAGTGCGTGGTCCAACGGATAACTGGCCTCGACTGGAATGTCCCTTAGGAGAACGTTTCCTAAACCGTCTTCGCAGTTTGGGGGAAAAAATCATACAGGTACATTATAATGGTAACGACGCCGTTTGAGAATTTTTGATTATGATGACTTTATGTTTCGTACAGGTGTATCCGGATCTGAATAAAGAGATCTCGGCTCGATGGATTCTGGATCGCGCCGCCGCCGAGGCTGAAAGTCTGGAGGTGTCCTCGGGCGAAGTTGTAGCTGTAGTGTGCAGCTGTAATCCTCACTTTGCGCCTGCCTTGTTGGCAACGCTCTGTAAAGGCGCTGTCTGCGCTCCCCTTAATCCCAAACTGGATACAGGTCTGTAATCATTCTCATACGTTCGCTACAAACGGCATATATATATATTGTAATGTAAAATCGCAGGTGCCTGCTGATTTAGTTATATATTTTAATTATTAAGGTGCAAATAGGATATAACTTTAATTTAATGTTGTAATGTGAAGGGGAATCGGGAACAATTCTCAGGAGTTGTAACGTGCAGTTGGGCCTACAATAAAGAAAGTTTTGTTCGACGATAATAAATGCCAATAAGAATGGAAGACTCAAATTATCTAAAAGTGTGTGAAGTCCCGCGGGGAAGTCCAGTGGCGTGTGTGAAGTCCCGCAGAGGAGAGCCAGTGGCGTGTGTGAAGTCCCGCACGGGAAGGCCAGTGGCGTATGAATTTGCAAGAAAATTTTCCATTGGAGCGATGTTCTGATTGGCCAGTTTTGGGTTCGGGTGACCGGAGGCTCAAAAGAAGGCAAGGGCGAGAATTTAAAAAGAAGAGCAGATGGACCTGGGGCAGACGAGTTGTACCTGGGTGAGGAGACGGGACGGTGATGTGAGAGAAGGCAGCTGAGCCTTATATGTTCCACAACTGAGTGGCACGTCGAGGCCAAAAAATTAGTGTTATATTCAGGAGGAGTGGTCTTAAGGAAAGGTGCGAGTCTAGTATCACGTGACCAGTAAATACATCGAGACGAGGATCTCCTAGCTGTGGGAGAGGATTACACGACATTCCTGGATGGAAAGCAGCAGCAAGGCTACCTGCTGAGAATGAGAAACGTGGATGCATACGTGGTTTTCAATGTTTGTAGGCCCAATAATTTTGGTAACTGTGTACTTCATTTCTCGAGAGACCCAAAACCCCCTGAGATATTGTTTTATGTAAATATTGTACAGATGAAATTCATAAATATAAAGTTGTCAAACCTTTTAAATTTGTAATTCAAATAATATTGAACTTATCCATTGAAAAGGATATTACAATATACTATAAATGAGCCATTTAACTATAATTATGACTGCTGTGATCGTAATAATCCAATTTTTTAAACTTTCACCAAAAAATATGTAAAATTTACATATGGCGGTTAAGTAGATACGTGCTATAAAGAAAATTGATGTTCTTGTGATAATTTAATTATATGATGTAGCATAAAATTACATAGAAAAAATTTCTAGTGCAAAACTCAATTATTTTACACTTAATTAACCACTAGACAAAGTGGTGAAATGTGGTTGCATCCGCGGATCAATGGCGTTTCATGTTCATTGTTTCGATAGATTTTTTCGGCCTTCTGTTGAAGAACAGACAGTAGCGGTCGCCAGAATTGTGTGAAATTTCTGCGGAATTTTACTATGAAACAACTGGGTGCTCAAGGCCCAGCTTTCCTATAAAAAAACATCACGCGACTTAGTGCCTGCGGCTTCATTCCCTTTCGAACGCAACAACAGCCAACTGAAACTTTTCAATTTTTTTCATGCTCCAACTGACTAAAGTTATGTAAGGAGAACCCTTTTCCTATTGCCAGTGATGGTTTCCCGTTGTCTTCCACCTGGTGATGACGGAAGCGATGGTCCCTCTTGAGTCTCTACCGCGTGAATGCGGCAACGGAAGCTTCGAAATGGATTTGGTGATTATCCTGAAAATGAATGACACAAACATCCATGCGAACAGCGTTTTACTCGAGATGATTCGCATGTGTTCGCTCTAGTGTGATCTCAACCGTTCAAAAGTACAGAAATAATAAAGCAACTTATAATGTAAAGAACAAGGGGCATAGGAAAGTACATAAATAATAAAGCTACGTATAATATAAAGAACAAGGAGTATATAAAGTACAGAAATAATAAAGCTACTTATAATGTAAAGAACAAGGACTATAGGACAGAAATAATAAAGCTACTTATAAAGTAAAGAACAAGGTGTATACGAAAGTACAGTGTTGGATAATATTGGGATTACACTAAAAAAACAATTGTATATATAGTTTCTAATATTTTATTAATGATTACTTAAAACATATATTAACATTGAATATAAGTTATATACAGTATGTGATTATAACAATAGTAGTGATTTGATGCTTCTCTGCTTAGCAATGTTGCCATACAACAGCACCTGGACCGTCCAATCAATCTTTAAATACTTACCTAATATATGTGGAATCCATTCCTGCTCGTACATTGTTCTCAGTAAATTTTCGAAAATTTTTCCATTGTGTGAAATGAACATTGTTTTTGTTGTTGTATTTAGTCCCAAGACTGCTAATCAATCTTCATTTCTATCGATCATTTTCATTTACGAATAACTAGCACACCCCACATCCTCCCTAATCTGCTTTGCGTATTCCATCCTCCGTACACCTCACACACTTCCTTCTAATTCTAATTCTACAAGACCCTCATGTCTTAAAACGTGACGTATTAATTTATCCCTTCTCTTGATCAACGTCCTCCATATTGTCCGCTCTTCCCCTATTCTGTTTAGTGCTTCCTCGTTCCTTACTCTATCCATCCATCTGATTTTCAGCAAACTCCTATAGCACCACATTTCAAACGCATCTAGTCTTTTCCTTATCATTACATCTTATTTGAAATTAAAGAGATTTTCCTTCATTCCAAATATATTTTCAAGTTAATTTAAAAATATTATAATTATAAAAATTGCCTTAATTCTTTGAAAAAGGATGCTATTATTTGAGACCAAAAGAATATTATTCCATTGTTTGTATTTTTATTGCGTAATTGTTGTTTTTACAATTTCGTTAGCCTTTTTTAGGAATTTTCAGAAGACGATGATAATTATGGGGTGCAAGGGCGAAGTTAATAGTTGAGTAATGTCATATTTGAATAATAATGACAGATGTATTCCTTTTGTTATCCACTCGGAATATTTTTAAAAAGCTTTCTACTGTCCTACGTAAATGCGGTAAGGACGTGAGGTATTCGAATAAGAATTTTTTTATGAGATGATTTATGGTGACATGTTCCAAGACAAGTGAACCTGCGCAATATTTCCGGAAATATAAGTAAATTTCATCATTTCACTTTTCTTTGTGTACGTGGTCATTTTAAATTGATTATATATATATATGTATGTATATGTATATATATAATGTTCTAGCATTCTCTGACTTCACTAGTTGTGCACCAGCCTTAAAGTTCAATGACATATACGTGAGGAATATTTTGCACTCGTTTAGTTTTTATATTCTATTAAGATACTGTGGTTATTTATTGTAAGAGGACAATTCTTCCCGCGGTTAAAGTACCGCCATTCTGATTAATTCTCAGCTAACCCCCCTCCCGTATCGGTCGGTGTGTGCCTATCCAGGATTGATTCCTCTAGGAGTTTAAGGAATACTGTTTCCATTGTTCTCAATTTCTTTTCCATCGGCTTTGCTCAGGTTCATGTTCAACACTGATCCCTCTTTCAAAATCAACTCCCCAACTCCTTCGTCTTCGTAAGGTATCCCGATTTGTTTCCTCAAATCAATTAATTGAGGTACCGATTCATTACTGAAGAAATACGTGTCCAGCTTTCTGGAATTTTCTGTCATGGTCGGCGAACTTTGTTAACAAAAATCCCGCGTACGATATTTGGCGTCTTATTATAAGTGATTAACTCGTATTATGTAATATAAGATAATTGGTTTTGTACATACATTTATTGTATAGCATATATAAGGTTTTTCTGTTAGGTCGGGTCAATGTTGGCAGCCTGTGGTGAATATGTTGTTTTGGTGGTGTCTGGCTAATTTATTATTCAGTCAATGATGCCATGGCAAGTTACACGATTCATCAGTAAGTCCAAATGGCAAAGCTTTATTATCAAAATGAGTGTTGGTTAGTACAAACATTGCGCGCGTTGTGCTCGTTTTATTAATTAAAACGAATACCGCGCTTCATCATATCGATCGTAACCGTCGCGAGAGTTGGTCTCTCTTCAATAAATTACCTGAAGAAGTACACAAAGTTGAACTAAACGCTGTATTAATTAAATAGTAATAAAATTAATTTTTTACTTATTGGCCATCTTTTTATTTATTTCAAACTTTGTCAGAAAATTATGTTTAAAATTGAGTATGATGAAGACGTTATTATTGCTACTGTCGCCACAGTAATTTTCTTGTCTTGTTGAAAATTATTATTGACGATTTGTTATCCATTCTACAGTAATGTCACGTATTGCAACGTATAAAACAATAAAAAACTAAACAATGTTAAAATGTTGATTATAACCGCCGGAAAATAAAAGCTTGTGTAAGGGAGATTAAAATATAGAAAACTGATACCAAAAATCTTAATATTAACTAATTCCATTATTATAAATAAATATATTATATTATCTGACTTAATATTGTAAATATTACAAAAGCGTGGCCAAAGGCAGCAATGTAAAAATTTAATTAGAATATGATCTTTCCCCTAATTTTAGGAACCTCCTCAGTTGTTTAAATAATATAATACCATAATTTTTTGTTTCTACTGTAACGTCCAAGGCCTAAATAATATTTTTACTCATTTCGGCCACGGAAATTTTTATTATTTTATTTAAATAACTAAGGAGGTCCCTATATTTGAAGGACAAAACGTATTCTAATTTATTTATTGTATATGATCTTTTCCCCTATTTAAGTGCGTGATTTAATCAAAACAGCAATTTTTATATGAAAAAATATTAATAAAACTCATTATTTGATAAACTTCTAGTGCAAATAAAATACTATTTCTTTAATAAATATTATTCAAAATATATAAATTATTAACATATACGTAATGAAAACATGATTGTCAAAACACAAATCACCGATACGAAGATATTAAGAAAACTTGGTTGAACTGGTTTCACTGTGCTGGAGGAATCGTGTGTCCAATTGCTTCCAAGTGTGTCGCCGAGTGAAGAGAAAAGCCCTTTGACTCGGGTCCAAAGACCGACAACAGGTCGAACGTGTTCCGACGCCAACGTTGGACGCTCGTCACTCGACACTCGTATTTGCGTCCAACCATCAAGCGTCTAAAGATGGACGGAGTTCATAGCATGGTGTGGCTAAAGCCGGCTTTACGACACACGCAGTGGCCCTTCAAAATCAGATCTCCTACGTTTGGTGGCGAAATTGATAACAGTTTCATAAAAAGTGTCTCCGGCTGGTAGCATGGCTGTGGGCGTTGGTAGAATCACGCAAATTTAACTATGAAAATAAGACAGGATAATGTCGGGCCGTTAATTTTAAAACCCCATTAAAGTAAATAAATAGTCATGTAATTGACCCTGAATTGACAAGTATTTCAAGGCCGCCCAAAATACCGTCTCAACGTGAGAACATTGGGCATATTGGATTGTTGGTTTCTTACTGCGTGATAAGTTGGCTGCTCTGGTGGTGGAAGGCGATGAAGCCACGAACCTGGTGTTGCAGTTCTCTGGTGACGACTGCTCTGACGCGTTGTCGTCCCAGCAGATGCAGCCTCTCTTCCCTGATTCTCTACGCAAACTGTTCACTGTCATTTCCTTTCCTTTTCCCTAACACATACTACTTCTTCGTTCTGGAGTGCCAATTACCGTCTATAATTTTCACGGAAACACGCCCCCAATTGGCCGCAAATTTAATAATTTTCCACCATTCTGTCCCTTTTCGGGAATAAATAATAGATGGGAGCATGCACCTCCAGGTCTACGAATCTTATCGCAGCTCTTTGACACCTACGATTTCGCTAGTCGAGCGTTAAAAGCGCAGCGAATTTGTAACAAAAACCAAACCGCCATACAATAAAAGAAATCTAAAACTATTCATGAATTATATAAACTTAATCTCCTTAATATCTGGCGAATGATACATGTGATTTACCACAGATTATTATATATTAAGTATATAATATTAATTATTAAATATTTTAATAAAATTATTATATATTGTATAATATTATATATAAATCGATGTTTCATGTGGTAATCAGTCGTAAGACAGGACTCTTGCAACCCTCCATGCTAGCTTATGCTACGCAAACCTTTTCGTTTTTACATAGCTACCACAACATACACCCTCCATAATCTAATTAGTGTATTCCATCCTTTACCTCCCTCTTCTGTTCTTACCCCACACACTTCCCTCTAATGATAATTTTACAAGACCCAAATATCTCAAAACGTGGCCTATTAATCTATCCCTTCTCTTGGTCAACGTCCTCCATATTGTTCGCTCTTCCCCTATTCTGCTTAGAACTTCCTCGTTAGTTATTCTATCCACCCATATGATTTTCAGCATTCTCCTATAACGCCACATTTCAACGGCTTCTATTCTTTTCCTTTCCACAACTCCTATCGTCCACGTTTCGCACCCATATAACGACACACTCCTAACGGACATTTTTGGCAATGATTTCCTAATATTCACACTTATATTACCCTAAGTAAAATTACGAAAATCTTCCTTTCCTGTGCTATCATACTCTTTATGTCTACCATCCCTAATTATTATGCTGCCCAAGTAGCAGGATTCATTAACCTCCTTCAAAATATCCCTACCCAACCTAACACCCTGTGCTATTCCACTGTTTTGCGTACTAAACTCCATTACCTTGGTTTTCCCTCTATTAATCCTCATATTGTATTCATCCTCCAGGAGCACGGTCATGTAATTTATTATGGTTTCTAAGTTTTCTCCTAATTCCCCTAATACTACAATACCATCTCGACAAAGCGTAAAACTTGCAGTTTGCAAGTTGTTTCATCACCTTCTCTATATATAAATTAAGGAGTATGGGCGACAGACTGTATCCTTGTCTTACTCCTTTATTGATTTCTGCTTTCTTTTCTTGATTTTCAATTCTACTTTCTGCTGACTGTCTTCTGTAGAGGTTATCTATAAGTTCCTGTGCTCTTCAAAATCCTTAATAGTGTGTTCCTGTTCACATTGAAAAGGCTTTTTCTAATCTATAAATGCCAAGAACGTAGGCCAGTATTGTCGTATACATAATCTCTGTGTACATATAATTATTCATTATGTAGTTTGAATTTGATATTTATTTTATATTTAAATATTTATTTAATCTAAATGGAATATCTTTAAATTTGTTGTCGCCACATACTGGGACATAATGGCGCCGGTTCCCTAGTTTCTCCATTTTTTAATTTATGTATAAATTAGGAATGATATTCAGTAATAGTGCAACATATAATGACTTCATAGTTGTCTCAGTGTTTAGTTGTTTTGGAGTAGGAAACATGCAAAGGTGCTTCAATGTTTTTGTTTGTGGTCAGAGGAGCTGTCGCGGCTGCTGCAGACGCTGTCCCCGGCGGTGGTGCTGAGCAGCCCCGAGCATCTGGAGGCGGTGGCCGAGGCGTGGGGCGGGCGCAGGCCCAGGGTCTTGGGGGCGGCGCCGCTCACGTCCTCGCAGCTGCAGCAGCGGCCCCTGGGAGAGCTGAAGAGGAGACCGGCGCTACTCATGTGCAGCAGCGGAACCACGGGCCGCTCCAAGAGCGTCATCCTCTCCCACCAAAATATCAACAGCTTGCTCCAGTACATGTTGTAAGACTTTGTTTTCATTTATTCTTCCAGGTTTGAATCAAGTATACAATTATTTTATATAACGGTGTTTTATCACATACTTACTTTGAATTTTCATTCATCCGTGACCACCTTTTCGCACTATTTACTTTGTTGGACAACTTGCCAGAATATTTCTTCCACCCGTTCCGGTCATAGGTATTTCGATTTACCCATAACAATGTTTTCAAATTTTTTCATCTTACCGCTGAAATAACACAAAATACAGTTTCACTGCCATGTATTATATATATATATATATATGATTTTGGTGTAAGGATACTGATCCATCTGCCCTTCTCATCAGGTACTCAGCGGCTGTTCCTCCACTAATTATTGTCCATCCCCTTTCTTCAGTACGTTAATTATCGTTCTTCTTTCTCAACCATCCCTTCCAGCACGTCCCTAACCAAACAATTTCCCCTCAAACCATGTCCAATCCAGTTTTTATTTTTATTTAATACCTTCTCTAATAATTTACAATCTCCTTCTACACCCACTCTCAACCCATTCATTCCTCATCTAATCAGCCACTCGATGTTGAGAACCATTTGCCACGGCCACATATCAAAAGCTTCACTCATTTCTTGATCTCTTATAACAGGGTTTCATAAGCAACCGCATTAAGCGACACACTAATCGGAACATATCTCTAATATTTTTATTTATTTTATGTCCATTTTAGTTGCTTGTACTTTGACTTTTCTGTTAAAATCAGCCTTTTCCGTCCCTAGATTAGTATTTATCTCTTTTACACCTCACTACTTTTTTTTTCATTTCTGTACCCAAATATTTATATAAGAACATTTAAATTCTGTATAAAACATAAATAAATAACGATCGGTATGACAGACGATTACACCAAAAGTTTTTACAAGAATTTAGAAATTAATAATAAAGTGTATCGACCAACGTTTATGACTCTTGTCAGTACTTCAACCAGACTGAAACAATATTAACAAAGGTAGTACGAAAAAAAATAACACAAAGATGTCACTAACAATGTCTACAAACATTATACAATGAATTTTATTGAGAAGTATCTTATTTATTATTAACAGAAATTTTATTGGATTTAAAATGTAGTATTCCATAAATTAGGCTCTCCTTAAAATTTATTTCCTTATCTAAAATAACAGTATTATTGAAATTAAACGAGCGTTTTAGTTCTTAGTAATAGTAATTTCATAATAACATTCTTAATACTATTTCAGTCTGTCTCAAGAACTAACCAGAAGTGTTGGTCAAAACGTCTATTATTAAACTCTAAATTATTATTAAAAATTTTAGTCTCCTTTCTGTGTTTAACATTTTCATAAATAATTTCCAACATTCCATGTTGTATGCTTTCAGCATATCAACAAAATATTGACATTTTTACCTTTTTCCATGTATCTTTATCATATAATTCTCATAACACATATAGCGTCAGTTGTACTCCGCTCCACCTCTTACCCCATAAACTATACTGACCCTCGGGTATATTCTCTTCCATAATTTCGCCTTCTATTTATTACTCTCAGCTAGAATTGGCAATATTCGTAACGAGACTATGTAGTGTATCTTCTTGACACTTCCTGGTTCCTTGATTCTAAGGAATCGCTACCATTTCATATCAGAGAAACTCATTGGATCATTCATAATGTCCATTTTTCAGATTATAAATAACCGATTAAATTAATCTGACTTAATATTGTGTATAAGATACATAGAATTGCCAAAAATCATAAATGGAATAATTCCATTTGAATGCGTTTCGTCCCCTAACTGTCAGGACCTCCTCAGTTCATTAATTAAAATACTACAAAAGTTCATGATTCCGGGGCTGAAAATAATGTTTCAGCAGAACATGAAATTTTGTAGTGTTTTAATTAATGAACTGAAGAAGTCCCGAAAGTTGGGAGACGAAACGTATTCAAATAGAATTATTCCATTTCTGACTTGTAGCCATTCATTGTATTTCATGTCATTTTCTTATAATTTATCAACATTATTTCCATTAAATCAATAAATATAGACACAGTCAAAATGGGCTGAGAGGCATGGAAGCCTGGTCATCTATTTCCATATATTTTCTTTCACATTGCATTAAATAATTTTTAATTTAATCTTGGAAATGTACTGAGCATTCAACATAATTTAAGAAATTTTAAATCATAGTGTTGAGGTCTTGTCTTCTGTTTCATTTTTTGAACTATTCTTTGCCTGAAACTGGGACGAAACGTAGTATTAATTGCAATCTTATTTTTATTCGTTATTAGTCTCTTTAAGCTTTAATCTGTATTTATTTCCTTTGTCCGTGTAATTTTTACTTACATAAATGTCCTCGCTCAAAACGGTTACATCAGGATTGGCATAAGACTGATACGATTAATTAGGCAGGAATAATGTGAAAGAAAGAAAAATCAATTCGGAAATGCATGGTAAAGTATGTCATTATTCATTTCATGCTACAAAATTCCGCTTATAATCGGTTATTTTGATATGTTGAGATTTTGAACATAAGCTAAGAAAGTCTTCTTATTGTAAGGGTCCTTCAGTATAGAGAGAGGCGATAAAACCATAAACCCGGACAACATCCTGTGTAGTAGTTAAAAGCTCACTTCCTGTAATAACTTTTCCAGGAGCGGTACAAAAAGATGTTTTACTGCCTCCGTAATATTATTAGTCAATGTGTTCAATTGAAATTTCAAGAATTGGCCTCTCCGAACGAAAGAGAGAAACTGATTACGATTGGTTTTTGCTTTTAAGGTTAATCTGAGGCATATTCTAATTTTTAGACGACATGTATCATTATACTTATTTTTCAGGAGGAAGGACGAACTCTGGAAGAAGGCTAACATAATTCTGGCCCATTCGCCATCGTACTGGATATCAGGAATCCTCTTCCAGATAACAACGTTTGAAATAGGAGCTAAACTGATTTACCCTGAGATATATTCCGAGGAAAGATTTATACTTTACCTTGAACAATATCAGGTAAGTTAAGTTGGTAACATACATGTGAAATATAGATAGGTACAATTATGGTTACCGAAATTAAATTACTATATATCAGCTATATGTCCATATATTGTGATAAATGATAAAGTAGGGTGTGTTAAATGATTAAACGTCTTATAAATAATAAAACTGACTGTAATAATTTAGAGAAATACAGATGGCCCTTTCCTATAGTAGCCCAGAAAAGGATGGAAAGGGGGTGATGTGGAGGGTAGAGCAAGGTAGCCAAGGTTTGACTAAGACCCCCGGGCTGCACTATAAGGACTATACCCGGGAAAACCATAAAGAAACATTTGATACTTCACCTACGCCCTTTCGATAACGGGAGGCAGGGTTTGTTGTGGGGACGCAACTAACCTGACTCTATGCCTCGACTAGATTAGAAATCAGCTACTCGAATGGGATCAGCAAGCAAGTGTTACCCTATACGGCGCCGAAGCAAACGCCCTCTAAGCCGAGTCATATCGTCTGTGCTTGTGGCTGACCTAACGGGGGGGAGGAGGGGGTAGGAATGGGTGTGATGAACCACTAGGAGGAATTAGCCCTAACGGAATTTCTTGTATCACTCAAGGTTTCCTCTTCAAGACTTCACTGACTGTAAGCAGCTTCGCTCACATGTGTCGTGGTAACTTCGCAGGATACTCAATGTACATCGTTTATAATCTAGTTATCTTCTTATTTCACTATGTATGTAGATTTTCACATTTTTACTATCCGTAAGCATATATCTCTTTTTTTCGAAAGCCTTCCTACTCTTTATGTCTACTATACTTCTCCCATCCCTAGTTATTATGCTTCTCAAGTAACACAATTCCTTAACTTGCGTCAAAATACCCCAACCAATATAACACCCTTTGTTATTCAACTGTTTCCCATTACCTTGGTTTTCGCTTTATTAATCTCCTTATTGAACTCATCCTTCAGTATCATGTTCGTTCCATTTGTTATGTTTTCCAAGTCTTCTTCTGACTCCCCTTATATTACAATATCATCGGCAAACCGTAGGGTTTTTATTTCTTCTTCTTCAAGTATGATTCCTTTTCCATATTCCGCTTTAACTTTCATCTTCAGATCTATATATAAGGTAAACAGCATGAGCGATATTCGAATTGAATAACTTTGAATTGCTTGTTGGATAATTAGCGGAGGTTATTTCTTTCACAGTCAATATTGGTCGAATATGCTATTTTCTTGTGTTATAAGTGTTCGTGATGTAACTGACACTTATGACCTCACAACTTCTGTTGATTGAAATGTTTCTCTCTTCCACTGTTAATTATAGGAGGGGAAGAGAGAAATATTGAAATGAACAATAATAATAATAAATTCTTTCTTCTTGTAATCTATAAATGTTGATAGAACTCTATCGATGTATTTCGGTCCAATTACAATTTTATAGTGGGGTATTTCCAATTCTGAAAGTCACGCATATCTTGGAGAATCGAATTCCGCTAATCTTGAGTTGTGTTGTAACAGCCCAACATGGTGTTTCTGGCGCCGAACCAGTTCGTTCTGCAGGAGAAGTACCCGGGCACGACCCGAGAGAAGCTGAGCTGCATCAAGTACGCGCTGACCGGAGGCTGCGCCTTGGAGCCAAGCACTCAGAGGTACCTGGAGGAGCGTTTGGGATTGTCCCTGTGGCAGTTCTACGGGATGACGGAAATTCTGTTGGCTTGCGGCCGCAACGAGACGTGCGCGCCTCCTGCGGGCTCCGTGGGCTGGGTCTCGCCCTACACCGAGGCTAAGGTACACCAAAACAATATGCGACTATCAGTATTGTCGAGAGGCTCAGGGAGTGATTCGCTAATCACCTCAACCGATTAAAACACTTCTGAAAAGGAAAACAATTCGCTATATTTTAAAATGGAATCAAAATCAGTCAAAATTTTGCGTACCGTTGGATCTTGTAGCACAATTTAGGTCCAAAAACTCCGTAATACTTTCTAAACTTCTGATGCCCTTCGAATTCTACATAAAAGTTATTTTACATTTTAGAATTTAATTGTCCCTAAATGATGCCTAATTACAACTTGTTCAGGAAATGAAGTCTTACTACAATGAAGTGGGGGTTTGGAATTAAAATGAAAATAAATTATTGGGTTGGATTCAATAAAACAAATTAAATTTATTTACAGAAAAAAACAATAATTACTAAACTTTAGGGACCAATTTAAAAATTTACCACGGCTATCAGTAAGACTCTATCTACTTAAGGGTAATTTTTTTGTGGGCTTATCGTGCAGCAACAAAATAGTCATCACGCACTTTTCTATATTGGCACTAACACACCTGAGATTTATTGTGGGTCGTAAACAGCTTTGTCCTTTGCCCACGCCGGTATCTTGAGGTCCGTCTTCCACGAATTCCGGTCGCCTCTGGAGCTCGTTCCTGGGCTCCGGAACATTACTTGGACAGAACTCCGCATGCTTGCAGTTCGCTTCGTTGTAGGGGCTTCCTTACTTCTCTTACGCCAGCAAGATTCCTCGTTTTCTCTTTGCCTGATTACTTCTAATCTCGTTCTTGACTCACTAATTTCTCTAGTGTCGTCACTCAAAATACCACGCACTCTCCTGACATCCTACTTGTTCAATTCTCCATGCCCAACTGCCCAAATGTTTCCAATCCATCTTCGCATGTCATCTCGTTCATTCACCTCACCACGAGATGCATTATGGATCACCTGACCCTCAGCCTCCAATCAAAATTCAGCTTGGCCAGCGGTCTCACTCCCTAATTTCTGGCAAGGGTCGCGCCTTCCACATAATTCCCGGAGTAAAAGAACTGGACTCAGACACCAAAATATCGATCTTTCACGTTCTGAAAACCGATGTCTCGCTTATCTGGCGCCTTGGTGTTTACATGCGCTGAGTGTCTCCAATATGGGGGATTCTTCACCCAGTGACGAAATAAAATGGCTTTTGTCACATACACCCATTACATTTCGTTTTAGGAAGAAATCGTTGAAGGCTAATAAATTTTCAAAACAACTAGAATTCAAATCAGTTATATGGAATATTTTTTTATAATATATTAATATTTTGTAGTTATTATTTGTTTATTAAGTTAAATATTCATTGTGAAGTAAGTTCTGAATTAGTGAGCCCCTTGTCCTTGAGGCTTGTTGCAGAAAAAATTTGGTTGGATTTCATCATGAGCACTGTTACGACTCATTATAAACTCTAAAAATGTATAATACCGAGATAGACACTATCAGTGTCACTATCCTTGAAAAATATTTAATCGTATGTAAATATGTGTGTCTAAATTTCCATACCTTCCATCATCCACCCCCAGGGGTAGTGGTAGTGTCTTACTCGTACAGGCCTTGCTTGTTTATGTTTCATAAGGAACACAAGTACCACATTTGTTCGAAATTGGACCACGAGTATATATTTATATGGGGCTCATACAGACAGAAAAATACACAGAAACAGTCAATTATATTTATAAGAAGAAGATACTTACCACCTATTTGGTCTGATTACCGTGAAATAATCTAAGAGTGTGTCCGGTCCTGATCTTTATATAATAATTCTGCACTGTGACTTATAAAGCATTTTTCATATTTATAAAGTAAGAAAAAAGTTCATTACTTGTAAAATAATATTTCATTTAAATAACGCTACACTTTGTTTTTCGAGAATGTTGTATCGGGAAAAAAACGACGTTCAGTTACAGAAAAATTCCACTCTGGCCCAGAGGCCCAAACGAGAATAATTTCCATTACAACTTGTGTTTAATTATTACTAGCTAATTAAGAAAGTATAATTACTTAAATGTAATGCTAATTACATTTAAGCATTATTTCACGTTTAACCTTAATTTAATCATCTCGTTAGACAGGCTACGTGAGGTCATAATCTCTTGGCCTGAAAGGGTGAAGGAAGAACGCAAATCTTAAAAAGGTTGACAGAAACGTTTGCGGTGATCATCGCTAAACACAAAAATTTCATGGCTATAGAATTGATATATATAGGCAAAATCTTATAGAGAGTTCTAACGTTGACTTTTATTTATTCTGATAAATTTTAACTGTCTCATCAGTTTGCATTTGTGAGAGTTTTTCTTATTACGGACTTGAAACATCAGACCAATCCGCTAAGATTGGCTGCGTCATACAGGTTAGAGAATTAATTTGACATCAGAAAACGTTTCTTTTAATCGGTGGCGATTGTTTTCAAATAATTGACAATAAACGCGTTTCAGTCACTTTATCGGTTCAACGTTATATTACTGTAAGGGTAAATCGAAACAGTTTAATGACATTTTGGAGATCGACTACACAAAACATCCGGCCGGAAACCTGTCGGTTAGTAATAATGAAATAAGCAACGATTTCGACTACGTTAAAAAATCTAAAATATCAAATAAAGCAATTCAATATGGCTATTCCGCCATCTAATAAAATACAAGAACCGATGTTTTACTCGATTCCACTAAATTTATCGTTTTTTCGTCCATTATGAATTTTATAATTCAATAAATCCACCTGCGTTTCCCGCACTTTGTGAATTCCAAAAATACCCCGTTTTCGGGGGATTTTGATAATATCCGCAAAACTATTACAGCTACGTCTTGCGAACCATTGTCCCTTGGTTCACTTCCTTTATGGGGTTAAACCTCTAAATGCAGGACACCTTATTGACCTGTGACGGACTTACCGATATTACGGAATACAGTCAATAAACCAACTTTCAGTTTCAATTTACAGTTACCGTTGCAATGACAGTTGTGCTAACAGCTACATACTAAAATATTTTTAAGTTACATTATCTCGTATTACACTTGAGATATCGTTGCCGTAGAATCCGTCGTGGAGACTCCAAGGATCTGATAGATGGCACTGAAACAGAACAACCACAAGAACCTCAAAGAATATACTTATTTACCCCCTTATTTCAGACACTAGGATGATATTTTTCTAAAAAGAAATAGCGGACTAAATGACGGATTGACTAAGGTTCATCAGTGTGTTCCTTGCCACCCGCGAAAGTTGAAAAGTGAATGCTCGACGCGTGACGTTAGTGATTAAAGAAAGATTTTCAGGTTGTGGACACGATGACTGGAGAAGCTTTGGGACCTAACTGCGAAGGAGAGTTGTGCTTCCGCGGCCTGTTCACTTGCCTGGGCTACGTCGGTATGGAGCCTGTCCCCGACAACGCTTGGTTCCACACCGGCGACGTAGGCTACTACGACAACGATGGCGTCTTCTTCATCATCGACCGCATCAAAGAACTCATCAAATTCCGCGGAAATCACGTGAGTCGTTGCTCATAATAGAGTATCAATAAAAATTAATATAATTCAAACTGAGTGAGTTTTGATCACCCACCATCGTCACCTTGTGACGTTGCGTAACATACAGTGAGTGACAAAATCATTATGACCAACCTTTCAATACAATGTCGGGCCACCTTTTGCTCTTAATAATGCTTGAATTCTTTTGGGCATGGATTCTATGAGACTTTTGTAGACGGTAGGAGTAATTTGAGACCATATGTCATGAATTACATTTTTATATTCAGATTTGATGGTACCAGATCCAGCTAACTGCTGGCTCGTTCGATCTCATCCCACATATTCTCATCGGATTGAAATCGGATTATTGTGCTGGCGAACGAAGCAAGGTAAAATATCCGTCATGCTCTTTGAACCGTCTGAGGACAAGGAGCATTGTCCTGCTAGAAGTATCCATCCCTGACAGAGTACGCCATTAAAGTAACAAGATGTACTTGAACTGCGCTAATACTTAAATACCATTGGACAAGTTTCAAGAAGTAAGAGTCACAATATACCAATGGACATTCAGACGTTGTTTCAGAGGAATCAAAGGACCTTTACCATGCCAAGAGGACATCTTCCAAACCATAATATTGCCACCAGTTTCAAGCGTTGTAACAATGGAGTTAGGGTCCATGCTTTCGTGTTGCTTTCTCCATATTCGAACCCTACCATCTGCATGGTACATTTGAAATCGTGTTCCATCAGACCACTTGACCCTTTTCTTGTCATCTACTGTCCAATCCATGTGCTTTTCAACGCAAACAGCAGAAGCTTTCAAAGAGGTCGTCGGCTTCCATAGCCCATATGGTATAATGTGCGTCGAACAGTTCGTTCACAAACTTTCAAAGTTAGTCCTTTATTACGATTCTCCTTTACTTGACGCACTATTGCTCAGCTGTTGCACTAGACCGCTCTGGCAAGTCTCTTTTTAATATTGAATAGCCTGTGACGACCACAAGCCTGCCGTTGAGACCCTGGGGGTTTTGCTTTGTATTCAACTCTTTGTAAACAACGACTGCTGCTCTCGTACACTTCACAAGTACAGCCGTTTTGCTGCTACTTGTTTCGACACTTCGAACGCATGTCTTTTACACATATAAACGACACAGCGCAACTGATGATTCACTTATCCAGTATTTCTACTTTATACGTATCTCGCCCTCATGCAGTAAGACATTTCACGCTGTCAGGTGGTCAAGATAAATTGGACAATCAGCGTATATCCCACTGTGCTAAAAGCAATATCTTCCCCCGAAAAGACTACTTTATTTAATGCCTCCACAATATTTTATCTCTTTAAGCCTTAACTAACCTATATTTAGAATATTTCCCTGCCGCTCTATTACATAAACATTATTATTATTATTGTGTTTACTATAATTGCCATTTCAGTCGTTTATTTTTTACCAACTGCTTTTACTTATCGTATTATATGCTCTTTTCTCAGAAGCTTCAAATTTACATTTTACAGGATTAGTATAGAACTTCTCTAATTCAATTTTCGTATTTGCATTGCTCCAATCAACAGCTCGCCAAGTCCACAAAATCCTGCATTACTTCGTTAACAAAATTTGATGTTTCATCGTTGTCTCCAATGCCCAAAAAAGAGTGATAGTAAGTTCGGAACGAACTGTGGCTTCACAATTCCTCTTAATTAACTGCTCATGAAAATTAATAAAAATGTAATTTATATAAGCTTTTTCAACATAATCTTACTGTTATAATAACACTTTCTTGTGTTTTAAGTTCATTATAAGCAATGTAATTAGACTGTTTATACGGCTAACTTATAAATAACAGTAGGGTTATGTTGAAAACGCGTATATAAATATGTGGACTCACTAGACGTGAGTCTGAAAACGTTTCATAGGCTTAGTAATAAACGAAAGTTAAGGTGGGGGGGGGGGTGAATATAATTAATTTCCAACACAGTTGGCCCCATAATGTAATAAGCTACTTGAAATGAAGGTATAAAGAAAAAGACAAAATGAGATTTAAAATAAAAAACAAAAATTCCAATCCTGCTCTTGACAAATTTTGTCTGGCCACTATGAATAACTGAGTATTTTCTGTGACGTTTTGGTGACTGCGGACTGGGAGACATATATTAAATCTTCAATCCTTCAGAACTAAAAATAAAATTAGGTTCTATTTTCATTGTCTATTGTGCTTATTAATGAATGCAAAGCTCGTGCCCTTCGATATATTTTAGATTTTGTCTTCCAGTGGAAAACCTTTCTTTAATGAGGACACATTCGATGGAAACAACAATGTTCTAACGAATGTAATAAAAATATGAAGGGTATTATTGGGTAATCTGAAATCTATTGATGAAATGACAACTGAGAGTGCAATGAAAGTAAGGGTTTTCTCTGAAAGCTATCGTTGGGTAATAAATGAATTCCTTGGGATGAAAAGACTCGCCATTATAAATAATAATAAAAAACTGGACAATTTTAATTAATAAGTGAATAAGAAAGTGTGAACATTTGTTGGCGTGATGTGTGCAGGTGTCACCAAGCGAAATCGAGGCGGTGTTGCTGAGCCACGACGAGGTTCTGGAGGCTGTGGTTGTAGGGATGCCTCACCCGGAGGACCAAGAACACCCGACCGGATTCGTTGTGCTGCGGAAAGGATCCACCCTCACTAGCGACCATCTACTCAAATACGTTACCGGTGAGTTTATAGTTGACCTGAAAAACTAGACACTACCAGAATATAAGAAAAAACGACCTCATCTTTTCCTCATAAATGACAACGGTCACAGCGTGTATTAACTTGAAGTTTCACTATTGCGAGTATTTTCTAAAATCATACAGAAAACATGGTTATAGAACAAATCAAGAAAGGAGTAAGACAAGGATGCAGTCTGTCGCTAATGCTGTTTAACTTATACATAGAACAGGCGATGAAGAAAGTGAAAACAGAATCATACTACACGGAGAAGAAATAAAAACCTTACGGTTTGTCGACTATATTGTAGTATTAGAAGAATCAGAAGAAGACTTGGAAACCATAATAAATGGCATGAACGTAGTCCTGGAGAAAGAGTTCAATATGAGGATTAATAAAGGGAAACCAATGAAATGGAGTGTTGTATGGGAAACAAAGGAATAACAAAAGGTGTTAGATTGGGAAGGGATATTTTGACGGAAGTTAAGGAATTCTGCTACTTAATAATAACTAAGGATGGTAGAAGTATAGTAGACATAAAGAGTAGGATAACACAGGTGCTATCCATTCCTGAGACTGGTCTGATACAAACCTCCATGCTACCATATCCTTCGCAAGCCTTTTCATTTCTACATAGCTACCACATCCTCCCTAATCTGCTTAGCTATTCAATCCTAGGCATCCATTTTCTGTTCATAACCCATGCAATTCCCTCTAATACTAATTTTTCCATACCCTCGTGTCTCAAAACGTGGTCTATGAATATATCCCTTCCGTTGGTCCATATTGTTCTCCCTCCTCTTATTCTGCTTAAAACTTCCTATTTATTTACCCTATGCACCTATCGGATTTTCTCCGTTTTTCTATAACTCCGCATTTCGAAAGCTCCTATTCTTTTCTTGTCTGCAACTCCTATCGTCCGCTTTTAGTACCTGTATAACGCCACACTCCGATTTAATAATTTTCGCCATAGTAAATTCCACTATTTTGCGAAAGCCTTCCTTGCCTGTGCTATCCTACTCTTTATGTCTACTATACTTCTACCATTCCTAGTTATTATGCTGCCCAAGTAGTAGAATTCCTTAACTTCCTTCAAAATATGCTACATCCTTCTCTAACTCCTTTTTTTATTTCTGATTTTTTTCTTGCCCTTTAATTAACATTATAGAGGTAATACAAGTCTACTCCCCCAGGTGCCGAGGATAGAGGGAATGGAAATTTTGAGATGTGAATAAACTGCACACATTTGTGTCGAATAAATGCTTTCGGATTCAATGGAATTATAAATACTTCGCCTGATGTTGGTATGTTAGTTAAACCCTTTCCGGCATGGGAGCGGAACACCATTTACGGGTGGAGGTTGAGGGGCATTTTATAGAGAAGATGTGAAAACACCCGTGATTGATGTCTATTTTGGGTTTATTGAAGCCGCTGTGGTTAATTCTAACATACGATATAATCTGTACCTCGAGCCCGGTTTGCAGGGTAGGGATAGAAAAAGCATAAAATCGATAAGACGAAAATTAACAGAGGTCGGTGTCTAACCCGGGGAATTCTATGCGATTATTTATTACATTTAATATGCAACTTAAGTTGAACTTTAGCCCTGTCTGGGGTCTGAGGGTGGAGTAATATTGTACGAAACTTTGTACACATGTCACGACCCAGCACAGACGATGGATGTGTAAAACATCCATGAAACCTATAATAATTTTCACTATCTTACGGCATAGGAGCTATTTTTTACTCCTTTAAGAGTAATTTCGTCCCTCTCTTTTACTTTTTTAAGCAAGTGGGAGTATGTATGACTCTTTTACGTTACGAAGAACATTTTTCACTCTCTCAAGTTGCTGGGACTTTCTTTGATTATCGACAGTGATACTGCAAAATAAAATGTTCCGGCTTATAGACTATTTAAAATTTACTGTACTTATTTCAGGTACCAGTAGCTTTCTAGACTAAATTAAAATACTGTGAATCCTCACGTTGGTTATGATGAAAGTAACATTACATCATGCAAGGGGGCATGAAAAGGTAAAGGTCTAGAGGCCTATATAATCTCGTGTTGACTTAGACTATTTTAGAATTCAATACTCATAATATAAACTAATACTCAGAAAACGCCTGCCAGCCAGGTAGTATTTACATTAATTTGAAAAGTAGCAAACTCAGATGACTATGTAATTAAATGAGAATATAGTTTTATAAAATTACTTAACAAAAAATTGTGGGAAGAAACATTTTCTACAATTTCAAACAAACAACGGGACACTAAATTCAATAGATTTAGTAATAAAATGCTCAAATTTGAAGTTGAAAAATCAAAATTACTTGAATTTTAAGTGATCCATGAAATTAAATAGAAAATTACAACATAGTTTTCTGACATCAATTTACAGTAAATAAAAAATTAAATAAATAAAAATTCATAGTCCTGCAATTGTAAAGAAATTAACGTCAGCTACCTTTTACGTTATAAATATCAGAAAATTGCACACTTTCACTAATTATAATAATAAAATTTGTACTGTTGCAGACAAGTTCTCTAATCCAGACAAACACCTTCGAGGAGGATTGCATTTCATTTCTGAGATCCCGAAATCTGCAACAGGAAAACCAAGAAGATCGGAAGTTCGAAACAACTGTTTATCAATGAAGATGAAAAATACTTCTTGAAATTAAAAAAAGATTTTTTTGTAATCACAGATTTCATTTCATTATCGTCTATATTTCAACACACAAAACTAAAACAAAATCAACTGTAAACCAATATTTATTACATAGTGAGTGAGAAAAGGATTTTATTACGGATATACCGATGATAACTAGATCTTCATTTGAGACTGTGACTGTTATGTTCGAGATTTTCTTAATTTGTTAAGCTAAATAATGTTACGAAGTTCTCGTTACGATATCGGTATGTGAGGTTGAATAGCCCTAAGATATTGGGAGAATACCATATTAAACTAAAAATACTTAATTATTTTACCTGTAAATAGCAATAATCGAAAAATAACCACTAAACAGTTAATATTCTAGGAATATGCGTTTGGTGAAACTGTTTGCACTGAAAAAAAATTGTTTTATGAATTCTGGGGTCTAAATAAGACAGGACATTCCCAGTAGTTCACTGAATTTAGAATGAATTTCCATATACACAATTTTATCAATATATCTCTATAATAAAATTATCTGCATGTTTGCATGAGTTTATATGTATGTTCCGCTAGCAAATAAAGACTCGTGGAATTGTAATCAAGTATTTTTCATGTGTTCTTTGTAATCGGAAATAAACACTGTCGGGGTAAGACAGTGTTTTTCCTGACACTATTTGTGTATAATCTCAACCCCTTTCAACATGGGAGGGCATAATTAATAACGGTGTATGTGGCTAGGTGGCACAAGAAATCAGTTGAGTTTGGTGTGGAAACCGTCGTAATGTGACTCGCTGAGTTTAATTCGCTATGCGATTTACGTTGCAGTTAATCCCCTAACAGCGAATTAGCAGAAGGTGAATCAAAATTACCTTTATTATATTATATTTAAAGGTAGTTCAATATCGGTAAAATTTTGATCGCGACACTGCGGCGGGGTGGAGGAGGCAAATATTTATAAATAAGCAGAGATATCTTATATTTGTGTCGAATAAATATTTTTAGTGTTAATTACTGTGTTAGTGTTTCCCAAACACTTTTTGTGTATAATGTTGACACCTTTCTGCTGGCTGGTGGGAGTCAAATAAAAATAACAAAAAACATCAATCGATATTGGCGTCTTGGCCTGCTATGTAGGAGTCGCTGAGTTCAATTCTGATATTCAGCGTGCAACTAAAATCGTACATCAGCCCTAAGGTGCGGTGGAAGAGGCTACTTTGGTGTGTGTCCTGGCGATGTTGGAGCCGCTGAGCTTAGTTGTATCTTTCAACATGTAACTTTAATCAAGCTTTACCCCGATCAAGGAGAAAGATTGAAGGGGGTGAGAGTCAATAGGACGAAATCAACCGAGATTCCTCTCTATTTCGGGTTATTGAAGTTGTTGAATGTAATTCTGACATTCAGCTTTAAATATATATCGTTCTAAACTCAAAGCAGGGGGGGGAGAGAGAGTGGACGTTCTACGAACGAGGTTCAATAAGACGAAATCAACTAGGATTCAAACATATTTCGTGGTAATAACGTCTCTAATTCAATTCTGCATTTCAACATTTAAATCGTTCTACATTCCCAGAGGTGAATTGGGTGAACGATATTTGTGTCTATTTCGGAGTTATGGGAGACGCTGAGTTCAATTGTGCCGTTTAACATGCAACATAAATCATACTTAAGCCGTGGGTGGGGATAGGGTTGGAATGGGGTGCAAGCAACAAAACTAAATGGATGTAGAATGATGTACTTTCCGGCGTTATAGAAATAGTTTAGTTCCATTCTGATATTTAAAATTCGGATTAAGTTGAAACTAAATTCTCTTTACAATTGCAGCAATTTCAACTTTTTTCATAGGTCACGGTCCGATTTGAATTCGGATGGGTAAAACAGCCCCTAGCATCTAAAGGGCGTAGGTTGAGCTCATCGCTCATCTTTTACGGTCTTAGGGTTCAGGAGCTAAATATTACCCTTTCAAAAAAACGATGTAATTTTGCCTTTCTACGTTTTATACCATATATTTAACTGTATTAAAATAGTGGTACGCTTTTTAATAGTACGTGGACCAATTTTTCCCTTATTAAATGTTATACTCAATTAGCAGACCGAGAGTAATTTTCTCCGTTAATGTTCCGGGAGAACTTCTGACGCTCTCAACGTTCCGGGAGTAAATTTGACTCGCAAAAGATATCGGGAATACTTTCGCCTCTATTAAAGTTCTAGGAAATTAAATGAACTGACTTAATAGACTACTTTACTGCGCTTTATAATGTTACAAATAGTTTGCATGACTCTGCTACGGTACTGTGACATAACGTGGGCTGTGATGAGATTAACACTTCATTGTCATGGTAGCGGACTTAAAATAGTAAAGGTTCCTATATTGATCCTATGATGCCGGTTTACTCACTAATTGATCAAGAATTAAATGCTATATGGCCTAATAAAAATAAATACCAGGGCAACGCCGAATACCCAGACAATATATAATAAGATATTTGGAATAAATTACAATATATAGCACCTGAGGAGATTCCAAATATAGGGAAGAAACGATTTGTTTTTATTTTTATTTTAAATAAAAACAAATATGTTTTGGCAGGTAACAGACATTTATATTTAAACCAATTTAAACACCAACGACGTTTTAGGACAGTTTTGTACCATTGTCGGACTATGACTTTTTCGTCTCTTTTTTCTTCAGAAAATTGAAAAAATGATACATACTCTATAATTATTACAAAAGATTAAGTATTTCAGTCTCAATGGACAACAAAATTTGTCTAAATTGTGTACGAAATATACAGGGTGTGCATAAAAGAATCCCCAAGTTTTAATGGTACATTATATCAGTTTAATTTAGACAATTTACAACAAATTTACATCGAATTGAAGGTAAACTAACCTAGTTTGTTGTTACAGATGTTCAATATGTGCACATTTGTTGTACGGTTACATACAACCTAAAATCTAATTCTTCGCACACTTGGGGAAACAAGATTTCTCCAGTGCGGATGGGCTCCATATATATAAATGATTACAGTATGTACATTAAAATTTTCAAACTAATACTATATAAAAAATACTAACTTTTCTTATAAAGTTTTACCTATTGATTACAACTCTGTCCTTTATTAATTACCTACATAGTTAATGCTTTAGCTGAGCGACATCAATCATTAGTGACAACTAGCTCAATTGCTCGTTTGATGAGGACAGCCGCCTTTAGTCTTCCCACCTCCTATGTAATTAATTAAAATTAACAATCTATGGTAACGCGGGACAGGAACAAATACCAAAACCATTAGCGAAAATTGGAAGGCCTCTTGGAAAACAATACAATTAACTAATTATAATGAAGGTCACCTGTCGTTGATCAGAGTTGGTAACAGAATAAATATGAATGCGAAGGGGAAGGACGTAAACATATACATGCTACACCAAATAAATTGGTAATTGAATTAAAAAACTGTTTTATAATGGAAGACGGAGGAAAGGTGTACCTTAACTTAATTATTATATTCAAATTTACATTTAGTCATACAAAATACTAAAATGTAGGTTTTCCTTGTTCCAGAAGAGTTTTTGCGAAGAACATATTGTTAGCCAAATCATATAAGTTTGTTACATCTCTTAAAAGCTTTACACTAACACTAAGAATATTTCTTAGATTCATTCAATACAATTTAATTGCATACGTCTTAGAAAACACAAATAAGAGTAAATGGTAAAAACATATTTATCTTTTGATCTCAATTGACAAAGTCAATACGTTTCTCCGAATTTTTAAAAATAATGTGTGATGGTAACCCATCAGAATCCTTGAAAATTGTAGCAGCAAATTGTCCACAGTTGATGCTGAACATTTATAACTGTTGTCTTCGAACCGGAGTGTTCAACAAAAGATGGAAGACTGCGCGCGTAGGAAAAGGCGGAAACGAACCGTAGCCTATACCTACGATGCCGCTGCGCTAGTAGTTGCACGAAAACTAGAAGAAACCTAGATGATCGTTAATCAGGTCATAAGATGAATTATGCCTTGGATGAATGAGTACTCATCGACAGCGACAAAACATGCTCACGAGGAAACAATTGTGCCAGTGAGAATAGATGACGCTGTGGTTCAGATAGCCTGGCAGCGAAATTACAAGTCACATAGAGAGAGTGGCTGACAAGGCAACCAAAGTGACAACTGCACTGAGCAGGCCGATAACGAGCCTGAGGGGGCCACTACCAAGGAAGCAACGCATTCTGTTATACGAAGCAGACATGCCTTGAGGAAAGAATGCTATTGTAACACGAATAAAGAAACGAGGAGCACGTGCACATATCGGACAGTCTCCGAAACAATAATTATGGGGATTAACTTATTGGCCCTTGAGCTACAGGAAGGCCAGAGAAAAAAGGTAGAGAAGCAGAAAAACAGGCAGTCATAACCATCGGATGGATAAATGGCAGACGTAGTGAACGGAAACAAGAAACGGAGCTTGGACAAAGCGGCTGATCCCGAAAATAGCTGAGTGGGTGAATTGACGACATGGAGAATTGTTGTATCATCCCTCAAGACATAGGAACTTCCGAGTATACCTGAAGAAGATAAATAAAATGGACTGCGCAGCGTGCATATACAGAGGATAATATGATGATGCATATCACACCTTCACATGAAAAAGATAGGCCGTGGAGGAACTGGACCAGGATTTAAAGTTGGTCACAATCACACTAGAGAATGTTGTGCCCAAGATGATTCACAGAAAAGAAAGCTGAAAAAGTTTATCCATATACGTTGAACGAATCCTCAGAAAAAGCGAAAGGATATGGATACCACAGCAGAGGAAACAAATTACGTGAACGACTAAATCACAGCACCCTACAAAATGGATAGAAAAGACGGAAAATGCAATAATTAAACCAGTGGATTAGGCCGAGAAACGACAAACAAATGGCACCATCTCTAACGCATTCCAGGGATGGAATTATGCCACAGAAGAAAAGGGCTCGCTATTTTAGTGGGCAGAAGTCCACACTACCGTGGGAGTGCGGACCATCCCCGGTGTCTGGCAGAGACTTCTGCCCTCCATCCTCGGAAAGAAATGTCATTGCAACTGCAATTCACGTGGCACTATTTACGTCCTGTAATAGTAAAAATATTGAAAAAGGAAAGTTGGGGAGACAGTGCTACAGAGGTAAAGAAACCGATATAAAAAGGGGAAAAGTCTTAGTTATTGACGAGACGGAGAGACGAGTGCTGATAGCGTAGCACATCAGAAGAAGGGGTATGCCTTCCAATACTTCCTTCAAAGCGCACCACCGTCTATTCAGGCGTCGTGGAAACATTCGCCTTTTCTGCGTCAACAAACTTTACCTGGTCAGTGAAATGACACGAAAAGTTCCTGAGCGACGGTGGGAAACTACCAACTTACTGTACATCCATCAAAGCCGTCTGTTATACCGCCAGCAATCCTTATTTATAAACGATATGATCAAGGAGTTTGAGCCCACCATTCCCTTGTAAAAAAGTTAATTTGCTTTTCTGTATTATAAATTCATTATATATACTTTTGCAAGAGCAGGAAGATAATACTTTTTTATTGTTCTTTATAAAAAATTTAAAAGGCTTGTTATTTAATTCTAACCTACTCTATGTTTTTGCGTAAATTAAAATATTCCCCGACTTATTACAATAACCTAGAAATATTAATTACGACTCTATTATGCATTCACAAGTAACCAACACAAACGATTTAATCAGACATTGCTCAGAAATTTAGTTATGGATGTCATCTTTTATTTATTATTTAGGGTAGGAAATAACGATGAAATTATTTGATGAATTCTTCATGTAAATTACGCAGCGTGTTCAACCGTAACAACTTCGTCAGTGAGCAAAAAACCTTGTTATAATCCGGCATACATCCTGGTATGTAGATATCATTTATTTGTTCCGCTTCTCATCAATGGCTTCTTGAAGTGAAGGCCAGGCTGTACTAAAAGGTGAACAGCAGAACCGTGTATGTGGTGAGCGTGGTGACGAATCCCGCAATCAGCCTGAGGTCCACGGACAAGACGCCATAGATGCGAAACTCAATTCTGCGCAGAACTAGTTGCTGAGCGAAAAGCTGCAGCTCTTCGTGAAGTTCGGAATGTATTGGTGCCTCCATCAACAGCTTGCTCACTAGAACCATGGTCGAGTTCGCTTCTCGGCTCACGAGGTGAGCGGGAACCGTCAGAACCATCAGGTCAGCGAAGTTGAACAGGATCCCGAGCACGAACTGTCCGGCGCTGATGTCTCCGAAGAAATGACTGGCGACGCCCGAAAGCGAGACGTAGACCATGCTCATGACTCCCAGAAGCATGAGCAGAAGCATGAAAACGACACAGGGCGCGTGCAGGGACAGCACCAGGTCCGTCACGTCGCAGAGGACGTCGTAGGTCCGACGCCAAGCTCTTATGGACGCTGCGTTGTCGTCAGTGCAGCTGTTCAGGCGTCGTAGATGGTAGCGAACTATCAGAACCAAGTTGCAGTACTGAAAGTTGACGGCTAGTAGCAAACAGCTCTGGAAAGCGGCATTCAGACCGAGTATGAAAAGAAGTTTATCGTGGCAGCGGGTGAAGTAAGACGCCATCGATACAACTACCCCAATTGAACATATTATAATTTCAATTCGAACGATCTTCTTCATTTTCAATGCTACACTTTTACGGCCTTCATACTGCAGTGCATCTAGAAAAGAGATCAGTTTCATAAGTTCCCTATACTTTCCAAAATTGATGAAGCTATCTTGAACCAGAATAAGAACTAATACTAAACATAGAATAATTGATGACGCTTGAATCAAGATGACAAACATTATATTCTCTTTGGAAAAATGTTGACTGTTGAAGAGTAAACTGAATACCAAACTTATTAGATTTAAGGAGATCAAAGTGAACCCGTGGGCTAGGTGGCACCAATTTCGTTTCCATTCGTCACTCTCAGCCGCCATTGCGAAACTACGCAGACCAAACACTTTGCAAGTAATCAGAAAGGGTTGCAAGGCATCCACGATACCACTGACAGTATCTTCGCAATTTTCCAAGTCCATGACAAAATCCTGCAAACGCAAAAATCAAATTATTCCCTTCGACGAGGGACGAACAGATTATAATTAAAATATCAATTAATCTTTATATGTATATTAAAAGAGATGTATGTTTGTATATTTATATGTTTGAAAGTATTTATACAAATTTAAATGCACGGACAGATAGTGACAAAACTATCTTTACATATTCATAAAAATTCGAGGAAAAATACTGGGGTGGAAAAAACCCATATCATAAACATGGAAGGAATTATTTTAATGTATATATATACTTGTGTCTGTATGCATATAGAAGTTTATGACGTCACCAATACTTAGTCAGGGAAATCCATCGTAACTTATATAAAAAAGCAATATGGAGTGTGTATAAGTCACATTTTATTAATTATATTTAGCAAAATATGAGCACATGGAAGGATGAAGATAAACAAAACGAACGATTTCTTTAATACGTTAGATGGATACATATTTCAAAAACCACGTCAGATTTCAAAGCTTACGTAATCTTCCAATACTATGATTGCCATTACCTGAAGACGTGGAAACGTCATCTATATAATAAAATTTTATGTAAAAAATTATTATAAATTGTAATTTATATTTCTGTCATATATTGCCAAATATATTGATTTTGTATTTTAAGAATGTTAGATCATTTACAGTTTATATTATAATGCTAATATTTAACTTTCCATGCTGTTTAACTTACATATATAACAGGCGCTGAAGAAAGTTAAAAATGAAAATGGAAAAGGAATCAAATAGTAAGATTTTCTGATTATATTGTGGTATTATGGGAGTCAAAAGAAGATTCAGGAAACAATAAATGGCATGAACGTGACCTTGGAGGAAGAGTACAACATGAGCAATAGAGGTAATAAAAAGGTATTAGATTGGGAAGTGATATGTTGACAGAAGTTAAGGAATTATGCTACTTAGGAAGAATAATAACTAGGAATATTAGAATTATAGTAGACATAAAGAATAGGCTTCCATAGCAAGGAAGGCATTTGCGAAAAAGAGGAATTTACTTACGGGTAATATAAGTGTGAATATTAGGAAATAATAGCTGAAATGTTCATTATATGGATGCTTTTGAAATGTGGTGCTTTAGATGAATGCTGAAAATCAGATGGGTGGATAGAATCACTAACGAGGAGGTTTTAAACAGAATAGAGGATGAGCGAACAATATGATTGACGTTGAGCAAGAGAAGGGAAAGATTAATAGACCACGTTTTAAGACATGAAGGTCCGTTAAATTAGTATTAGAGGGATGTGGAGGAGGGGGTAAGAACAGAAGATGGATTCCTAGGATTTAATATGCTAAGCAGATTAGGGAGCATGTGGGATATGGTAGTTATGCGGAAATGAAAAGGCTTTCGCAGGTTAGGTTATCATGGACGGTTGCATCAGACCAGCCTTAGGACAGAATACCACAACATATCCAGTTTTTAACATTTGATAAGGTCGGCAAACTGGTGGAGAAAACGTCGTGAGTTTATTAATATTTTGTATTTCGTTGGTCATCAATTATTGTTTGATTAAAATTCATGCAGTAATGTAATTACAATTAAGTATATGTTCATGTTATGTCCCATACAATATTGTTAATTCTTTTTCAATGTTGTATGTTAGTTTATTTTATCGACAACTGTTTCGAGGTCCAATAATACTAACCTAGTTAAGATTTTGTGAAATACCCCGTGCAAGAATAAAATAAATTTTGTAAAATTTAATTTCTTGCTTAGTAATTTTATAATTTTTATTTTATTATTAATTATTGTTAATTTCTACATTAATTATTGTCATTTATTAATATCCTGACATTAGCTAATAGGGTTTAATAAAATTAATTTTTAAAATTTGCCAATTTAAGAGAGAGTTGCAAATTTAATTTCAATATTTGATATAATTTAAAATCAGTTAAAATTTAAATTAAATAATTTAAAGTTTAATTCTCGCCTACATAAATATCCAAAGTACTTACCACCTCAGCAACATTTTTCCCAAACATGGTGAGTTGAGATTCCACGAGAGTTAATCAGTGATTTTGTAACAGTTCATTTATTGAAACGACCGCACCACTGCACAACGTATATAGTTGCATTCCGAAGTCGAAGTTTGTGTGTATGTCCCCGCCAGATGGCCAACCTCTGATAAACTCATAAATCTCTACATGGGGCTTTTATGTTACGCAGATAATGTCACCACTCACGATTCAAAGTCAATATTTCCTGACTCACATTCTCGTGGCAATTGGCGAAGAATCTATTTTTAAAGAAGAATTAATATGTACACAGATAGTTCAATCTGTAAAAAAACCTTTATCGTAAAGATTATCAGTTTGTACAATAAATGATTCAGTATATACAATATTAAAATAATGAATAACAAAATTAAAATATAGTATATAATTTACATGTTGAAATGGAGGTAGGTTAATCCATTTAATTAACCTCCTTAGGAGATGGGTTAGGTTTTTTTCTGAGTATGCACCTGAAAGGTATACGATTATTGGTGGACATGTTAGGATGTGGTGTGCGTGCCTGATGGTAAGGTAGACCTTACCAATTCAACAGGACATAATTGCAATGTCAGGACCATTCAGTGCAACGGTCCGTAGGATAATTTTAGTGGACATTTCATTCCAGATTATTTAAAATTTTGTCCGATAACATGGCCAGTGAACACAAAACACTTTAATTACACACTGAATTAAGATGGCTGTCCAGAAGGAAAGCACTGTAAAGATTTTTTGAGATCTAAAATGAGTTGTTGGTCTTCCGAACAACATTTTCTTGAAGTTATACGAAATCCTTCATGGTTGATTAAACTCGCATATCTGGTAGGTAGTGCAGTGGACCTATCGTTACAAGGAGAAAGTATTATAATTTTTAATACAAGAGATAAAATTTGATTTATGATAAAAAAATACAATTTTGGATTTCATGAATAGAATATAACGATCTCAATTAATTTTCTGTCATACATGAATGTTTGAATGAATTAAATTATAAAGTAGATAAAGAAGTCTCCAGAATGTTATTAGAAAATCTACATAATTTGAAATCAACTCTTTTGTAAGAACGATTCCTGGGTTCAGAATCCATTTTATGTGACAACTAAACCTGACTATTTAGATGCAAGTGACAATGAAACTCTAATTGATTTAATCAGTGGAAGAAAAATACAATGGTCAGTTGTTATGTGATTTCTGGGCGAGTTTTCCAGAAAAAGCGCCCCAATATTTCAAAACAAGCTATTATTAAAACCTTCTGTTTTCTATATTCTATTTATGCGAAGCTGGTTTTTCTTATTATGCTGGAATGAAGTTGAAGTGCGGAAACAGGCCACACCTGATATTAGAATTCAATTTACAAATATTGTGCCTGATATCAACAAAAAATGCAATTCAAGGACTCAAAATCATCAAAGTACTTTATTTATTTATATAATTATATTATACTACAGGTGTATATTTAAAAATAACTAATAAATTAAATCTTGTTTTCTATTTTTACGACTAAGAATCACCCATCCTAAAAAATAAGCCAAGTGTTCCGTTAGAATATCCGAGTTTACCAAGTGTTCCCTTGAAAAAAAAGTTTGGGAAACCCTGGTATAATTGTAATAGGATATGAGCAAAATAAGTACGAAGCAACGGAAAGACTCTTAATTAAATGACTAATTATATTTCTTGGACGTCATTATATCTATTTAGAAGTTAACCCAATTCGTACAAGCCACTGCTCCAGATAATCAACGTTATGAATGGATATTAAACAACAATGCAATTAAAACTAATTGGAGGCGAAGACCTCATAACGGAATCGAATGAAAGTTAATTATCTAACGAACATGAAGGTTACTTGTGGAGAAATTTCCCTCCGTGACAATACGTGATCTGTCGAAAGGTATGTAGCTGCTTCAATTATACTCACAGCACTTGTTTTACATTAGGATACCAAACAAAGCGAGACAGTAAAAAACATTTACATTTTAACGGAGAAATATCTTGACTGTGTGATCATATAAAATCTCTAATTCAGGAATATTTATAATCTGAAGATAAAGTTTTGGATGTCAACTTTTATCAGTGTCTCACAGGAAACTGATATAAAACTACTTCCTTATGAAATTGTAAATATAATTAGTTCTATTCCCACGTGATCTAGAAAAATATACTCCATGCGCAAGTAAAATTTCAATGACTGGAAACTTGAATGGGTAAAGCAAGAAGATGTTATATAATTATTCTTTTCCATGACGTCTTCTTCAAAAGTGTCTAACGGGAAATAGCATATAGTCTAGGTGAATCGTAACGTTAAAATTTCTTCTCCCACAATCTAAGTTAATTGTGGGAGTTACAGCGTTTCTCTGCGTTTGTACGTATGATTAACAGACTATATCAGTCGGATAAGACCAGGAAAGGTCAGTAACTAATCCACTTATTATTATCCCATAACTGGATCTAGTAATCCGACGTATTACTTTTACATTGATGAAGCAATTGAGGTATTGATAACTTTGTAAATGATTAGGGGTAGTAATATTTAAATTATTTAATAATGAAACTTTAAGGGTATGGTATAATAATTTTATTGATATAAAAAACCACAATCATTTTAAAGGGGATCTTGCGCGTCGATTTTTAAATCTCAGGGTTAATTATTCATTGGGGTGGCCACGTTCAGCAGAGATTTCGTTCACTTGACAAATCTGTTTTGTTTTCATTTACGTCTTGATGCTGGTTACTGGGCGACGGAAACTAGTTCTGTTGTAGACATTCCATCTTGCGGTGGGAAGTGGGATGAACTCGTACTGCCGGTGATTGAGATTTGCCTCCTCATTCTCTCTACCCTTGCTTGTTGTTAACACTTTCTCACTAAAGATCAACAATTCTAGCTTTTTCCTGCCTTCCACGTCCTGATGAACTCTACATGTCTACCTCTTCACCTTCTCAACGTCTTGCACTACACTTATTCTGCCTCCTCGCCTTATCAACGTCTTAAACCATAAACAATATTTTTCGACTCTTCGCCTCACAGTTCAAATCCGTATATCCCTACTCCAAAGGAAAACGCTATCCCTCATGACGTTTGTTCCGCCAATCCTCGTGAGTCCTCCGTCCGGTAAGGGAAATTTTCCATGACACAGGGAACAGTCTTTTTCTTCTCTTACACAACAGCCCGATTCAGGCCAAAACTGTCTTCACTGTTCTCTTACACATGGATCTATCCAATTTTTGACATCCGGTCCTTGGAAGTCCCTGAATACATCATTTATCCATCTTAAAGCAGGCCTTCCTCTCTTCCTCGTACCAATCATCTTGTAGAAAGTTATTCGTTTGTATATATTTCCCTCCTCCAATCTGTATATGTGGCCCATCCATCTCATCCTTTCAGCTTTAATTATTTTTATGTCAGGTTCTGTATACTGATTATATAATTCTGAGTTTTATTTAACTTTTCAAATTCCTCCATCCTGAGTTGGTCCATATATTTTTCTTAGGACCTTCCTTTCAAAAATCTGTAGTTTGTTTTCAGTTGCCTTAGATAATGCCTAGATTTCGGCTCCATATAACAGAACAGGTCTGATTAGGGTTTCGTAAAGCTTCATTTTGGTCTTAATGCTTAGGAGGTGGGATTTCAGTTGCAACTTCACCCCATGATAACACTTATTTGCCATTCAACTATTAATTTCTGCTGATATATCATTATTTTGCGTTATCATGCTTCCCAGATCTTTAAATTTAGTTACCCTTTCAAATCCGTGATAATTAATTTTCAAGTACCTGTCCTGTGTTGGTCGGTCCTTTACTTCCATGTATTTAATTTTTTCCTCATTAACAGTTAATCCAATTTCTTTGACAGCCTCTTCCAAATTTTGTAATAACTTTATTAGTTCTCTGGTATTTATACCTATAATAATTACATCATCTGCATAAGTCATTATTTGTATAGATTTATTAACATATATATTGGATTTTTTTATAGTCCATTCTAGGGCAATATTAAAGAGTAGGCATGCTAACGCATCACCTTTTCTTAGTCGTTTCCTAATATTCAGCCTTTCCGTAAGTTGATTTCCAACTTTGATTTTACTTTTAACTTTTCTTAGTGTAGCTTTTACCAGTCTTACCCATTTATTTGGGATCTGCATTTCATTTTGGCCATGTACAGGGAACAGCGTCCTTCGGAAATTTTGAAGGTGAACGCTCTTTCAGCCAAAAACAAGCTTAACGTCACAAATACGCAGACAAGCATGCGACCGCCAGCCTGGCGCCGGGTAAAACCCTTCTTACCTGGCTGTCGTCAGCCAACATGTACTTGCTGAAATTTTATACCATTCAAAATTTCATAAATTCGAAATAAACTCAGGGAGGGTCCTACTACGCTACAAGTTATGAAATTAAAAATACCAGATTAAACCTTTACTTGGGAGCATTGTGACTTTACGACTGATGAACTCAATGTTTGTATAATTGATTGTGCAGTTATGCATGTGTAATTTTGATGTCAGGATGGAGCTCGAAGGTTTATCGCAGCACGTGAAGCACATGCTGACGGCAGCTGCGCCCTTCCTGCGGCTGTGCAAGGTTTTGGGTCTGTCGCCCATGACTGCGGACGAAGAGGGTCGCCTCCGGAGGACTGTGAAGGACAGCGCGTACTCGTGGCTGCTGGTCCTGCTGCAGCTGCTGTTCTTGCTGTTCTGCTTGTACTTCACCCACGAAGCCACCCACTGCAGCTCTCTGGTCCACTTCTACCTGGTCCTCGTGTCCAACGCCCTGCTGTCCTCCCTCGCTCTCCTCGTCACCGTCCACAGCCTGGCCACCAGCTGCGACGTCTACGACCAAATCCTGAGATCTCTCGCACTGTGTGACAGCGTACTCTTCCCCGACGCCAGCCCGCTCTATCGTCGAATGAGAAGATTTCTCATTATCGAAATGACTTTGTACTTTTCATTCCTGACAATAGCCTATTGTTATTGGATAATATCAATATACCAGAATATTTTACTCACAATGTTCTCAATAGTACAGTTTTTTCAAGTGATAACGTTATTTGTTGCCGAGTTAAAATTCTTGAATCTTGTTATGTGTGTAAGGGAACGCCTAATTCGTTTCAATGAACTTTTGATCAGTAATAACTTTACCGATAGTTCATGTCTGTTCCAAACGATTCCTTTGGTCTTGGGAGCGGAACCGACGCAGAAAGTTAATAAGAAATGCAAATTGATGAGCATCTTTGCGCCGCATGCAAACGAAGTATCGGTACGAAGTTTTCGGAATACGTACAACACCCTGTGTGACGTGGCTGATCTTATCATGATCACTTTTAGATTCATGGTCATGGCTCTGCTCCTGTTGCTACTGATGGTGGTTATCTGCGTGATCAACACACTCAGCGGCGTGGAAATCCAGGAGGATGCCAGGATGGGCCGTGGCCCCGCCACTGGCGCCATCTGCATCCTGATGGACCTCCTCTCTCTGGTGATCTTGAATGTGCCGCCGCAGATGGTGGTGCTGGAAGCAGCCAAACTCCCCAAAACGATAGCGACGCTGTTGTTGAGTGAAGACCTCTGCGCCGCTACCAGACTAGAATTACAGGAGTTTCTCCAGCAGCTGACGGCAAGGAAGGTCGAATTTTCCGTTTATGGCATCTTCCATATCGATATGAAGATGTGCGCTAGTTTTCTGGCAACTTTAACTACTTACACTGTGGTGGTTTTAACTTTTAAGTAATGAAACTCTCTGCATATTAATGTTATAATTATAAAAAGAGTAAATATATGTCTCTGTTAAATGTATAATAATTAGATAAAGAAGTAGCAATTAAGAGATAATTAAGGATTTGTATATGGCTAAAAAATGATCATTATCTTGCTGTATTAATAGTAAACATACTCCTAATGTCTGTAAATTGGTTACTTCTTCATCTAATTTTAAAAAGGTTCTACAAATTAACGCGTTCCGAAGGATTTATAATTTTGTCTGGGCGATATTTACTTCATGCAATTTATCCTTACAGTTTCGGGTGGACGGTATTAATTACCATTTATCAACTAGTTTTGAATAAAACTTTATGAAAGAGGAAAATGTTTAATTTCGACCAGTATCCCTTACAACTCATCAAAATCTCTTCACTAGTCAGACGTATGTCATTAAAGACACTTGGTACATTCCGTCAATAATGCAGCGCCTAATACGAATTTTCTTGCAATATTTTCCTTTACTTATTATAACATACTATGGGCTCCGAATGACTTTTTTCTTCATTACAACATTAATTATTATAGGCAACGCTTTGTTATGGTAAAATACTGATCCGTAACATTCGTAGTGGCTTACACAATTTCTCCCTAAGACGTTGTTAAACTTGTGGCCTTAATTCATGTAAAATAAATTAATTACAGAAAACATTATTAATTATTAAAGATCTATCAGTTAAAAGTACGTGAATATTTAGCATCTATTTCTAAGATAAGAATGGAAAAATGTCGACCGGACCCGACAATCGAACCTGGGACCTCCCTCTTACTGGGTGGCTGCTCGAATCAACTGAGCTATTCCAGATGGACTGCCATATCCGATGTCACATTCCTCCACCCGTGTAAACTTAAGGTCGGCTCACCTACAATTTACTAATCACATTCTCCTACAGCCTGGAAATAGTCATCAATCTCGACAGTTCCTCCCATGCTGCTCTCCAATGACGAATGGCATTGACTTTATTACATAAAATATAGGGAAAAACGCTATCAATCTCATGAACCCCTAAAATTCTTATTCGGCTAAAACATCAGCAGTTTTTCCATTTTTTAATTTGAGCGTCCTTCATTCGCTTCTTTCGGTGTGGTAGAAGTGTCTTTTCTCCACAGTATACGTTTCCGTTCCCAAGACCAAAGAAATTGTTCCACTCGTCTAAGATTGTACAGAGAACTTTGTTTTACCCCGTCCCATCCCTCCTCTTAGGGACTGAACTGGAACCTAATCGGCATATTTAATGCCGAAATTAAAATGTACGACTACCATAGCACTGGTTTAGACTCCGAATTGTATTCTTTTCATCTTGTTTTTAAGAAAAGCTCTTTCACACCACCCTTATGGGTGCTAGCCTCACATACCAAATAAGTTCAAATTATATAAAAACAACGTCGGGAGAAACACTATCAATCTAACTAACCGCGAAGAATCTGTTTTCAATGCAAATATGGGTCCTCGTAGCTTACTTAAAAATTTCTTCATCCGTCACCCCAGGTCTTAGGGATAGTAGTCGTCTCTTAATCTGACACTATTGGTTTCCGGGTCGGAAACAACACGTGTATAAAATTAAGTTAATTAACGAGGCATTAAAAATTGAGGTTAGTTACAAATGTAAAAATTAAATACAAATATATTTTTTAAATATAGAAGACGGTTATGAATAGTAAAATAAAGAATTGGAAGTAATATATTTGAAAATAAATTAAATGTGATTATTGAAAAAGGTTTTCTAATATGAATAATACTTGGTGTGTTCATAGAAGAGGATGTTTTACTGTTTTAGAGGAGAAACACTGAAAATTATTTGTAGCTTAGTATAAACTTCACTTCACAAATAGCTCTAAATTTCGCGAGTCCACTGCACTGCACCGTGAGCGATACCAGATGATATTCAAAATCAAAATGTCTCAGCGACTGGAAATCTCGTGAAATTCACATGAAATAAGTAATTGCTTAGTATCAGTTGGATTTATAAACAGAAGAGATATTTAAGTACTATTGGTTGAAAGATTTTATTGGACAGTAAGTAATATCTCTGGAATTGGAATGAAACAAATCTAACTGAGGTGGTAACTGATTGCAGTCATTCGGTGCATTGGAGACTTTGAGGCTGTTACCGATTTAATATTTGTGTTATAAAGTAAGTACTGATGTCTGTTAGTAAACGATGGTACACGAAAAATTACGTAGGATAACAAAATGTTGTCATCGATTTTGCCATTACATAATTTGAACAGAACAAGTATTGACGCTCGTTCTCGTCTACTTGACAGTTTATCTATCTTATATATTTATGGTTTGACTAAGCTGTAACGCGCAGAGTCGACGTAATAGAGAAATCTTTTAAAAAATTCTGAAGTTTCTCTACTTCGTGAGTTTGTTACTTATATACGGAGTCCCAAATTAGTGATGCGTACATTGCATTATTACAACGCCAAGAGAACAAGACTCTCTGTGTTAATAGTTTCACTTTGCTAAGTATAATTTGCGTTCAAATTCTGTTGTGAAATTAAGCAGAAGTAAATCATAATATGCTATTGCCAGTAATAATATTTTTATTCTATTTTACTGTTTGAGAACGGTAACTTTTACATTTATAATTTTTTTGTTGATACTCTTATTTAACTCGATGTTTCGAATATCAGGTAGTATTTTCTATTTTAAAAATAATAACATAGTAAAGTCACATTATCCTCTAAAAACCGTTTAAAATATCCTTTATTAAACAATACTATGTAGCCGTAGGTCGAAATTTATATGTAAAACTAAAAAACAAGATTTTTTTATAATTTACAAGTCAAGGCAGATAATCAAGTGGCAGTCGGTCACCTGCTATTTTTAGACATTTGAAACACCTATAACCAAAAAGACCTAATATATGCCGTGATTCACCAAAGTTAAATTAATTAAATTAAATTAAAAAACTGGAAAGTAAGGGAAACTTACATTATTATTTCCATCGTGAAAGATACAAGTAACGCAGGTCTCCAACAATTTTTTCCCTGTATATTGAAGGGTGTTTCTCTGTACTTTCGGATGCTGAGTACGGAGATAATGCTAAAAATGTCCACCGCTTAAGATTTCGCCGAAAAATCGGGTTGTCTGGATTGAAATAATCATAGACAACTTGCTTAGAAATTTTAAATCCTCAATAAGCTTAAAAGAAGGCTTCTTGAATTCGCTTCTAGACTATCTTCCCGAAAATATTGGTGCAGTGAGTGAAGAGCAAGGAGATAAGATACAAAGGACGGTTGAATGTAAATATGACCGACTACTGTTGGATGCGGAGCACAAACGGAGATGCTGGAAACGAAATTTGAACGAAAAAAAAAGTAGATATAATAAAGAATTTTAAAACTATTTATATATTTTATACCATTAAAATAAATAAGAAAATATGAGGTGAAATATATATTTATTTAAAGAAATACATAGATTTTCACTTCCATTTTGGAGATTAATTAAGCACATCAAAAACTACAGGTAATACCCAAAAGAGTACAAAAATGCAGACCTGTGTAATGGATAAGGTTCTGGAAGGAGACAACGAAAACAAAGTTTCTGGCGAATGAATCAATCAAACTAGTAAGAAAAGTATTTGAGCAATCTCCAACCAAATTGATTCACACCGCGAGTTTCCACATGTACTTGTAATAAATTCTTATCTAAAGGGTTTTATGGACACCCTGCATTTAAGCATGCATTCCTGTCATTCCAGTTTGTAATCCAGTTGTTGGTAGTTCCGCTGAAAATGCTGTATAGTATGTTTGTTTACGATCAATTTTTATGGATCCCAGTGTCACGCACTGGGATGAATTTTCCTGAATTCTTATTCTCATTTCTTTAATAGTAATATTATGATTTTATTCTATCCATGCTTCAACTTGTTGTAGTTGACTCTGATTCCGTCTACGGCGTTGGAGAGGAGCAAATAGTTTTAAGTGCTTCATCCATGAAGTTACTGCGTTCCTTGAAATGCAACATATTTTTGCTACAGCTGTTACACTGTGCTTTTTTGTTGCAATTACAGCATTCAGTTTTTTTGGAACATATGCAGTATTTGAGCATTTTTCTTGGCGATTCCCCTACCTTTTCATCCAACAATTGAGAACTGAAGTCTATTTGAGGGTGAAGAAGAGCACCATGTAGGTGGTGAGCGTGCCAACGAAGGCGGCAAGGAGGCTGAGGTCCAGCCTGATGACTCCTGCTGCACAGAAAACTACGCTCCTGGCTGCGACGCTCTGCAGGAAGAGCTGCATCTCCCTTTCGGCGTCGCCGCGTGAGCTCTGGTCCAGCAGGCTCCGAGACACGCTCACTGTCACGGCCGCTGCGTGCGACTGAGTCACGTGCACGGGCAGCACGAGCGCCAGCAGGAACACGCAGTTGAGCAGCTGCACGCCCGAGAACAGCAGCATCGCCTCGTCGGTCGCGGAGATGGCATACGCCGTGTGGATCACCGTCACCAAGAAGTAGCCCAGGCCGCACGTGATGGCAGGGTCGTGACAGGATACCACGTGAAGGGAGACCTGGCTCAGGAGCTCGTACACAGTCCGCAGCTCTCGTACTCGCCGGCCCGAGAACAGTTCTTGACTTACAAACTGGATGTCTTCGTCGGACTTGGCGAAACATTTATTGAGTTCCTTGAAGTGATTCCCGATAACCGTAACGATATTAACGAACCTCAGACAGATTATCACCATTATAATAACCATTAACTGGCCGACTGATAATACCAGGCGGTCAAAGAAATTATTTTGTACGAGAAACCCGTAAATGAACAACGAAGTCAACAACGACGACGAAGACACTAATTGAAATTTAATGAAACTGCTCATTTTATCGTGATCTGTATCGTCCTTATGCATCATTAAGTGTGCGTGTTCCAGGTTATTGAAAATGAACTCGAATTTCTTGCTGTTGCCAAAAATGTCTTTATAAATCGCAGTGACGATTGTCAAAAGGGAGACGCAGTCTTTAAGGACGAGGATCGCGGTCTGCTTGGGAGACCTGGCGTGCACGACTTGAGACAGTCGTAGCCAGATCTTGATCACTGTCACCGACACCAGAAACGTGACGACTGCAATGCTGAAGACGAGGGCGCTTCTGTGTCGCCGTAGAACCAGGAGACATCTGGGACTCCAAGAACACTTGTAAGGGACCAAACCGAAGACCTTGCCGGCGAGGAACAGCGGTCGTAGAACCAAGAAGGAGTGGCATGGCGGAGCTGGACAAGATACAACAAATTAAATTCATTGCTAATAATGGTAGCAGTTCTTAATAATATATAAATCATTTATTAAATAAACTCGTCTTCATACATCAATTACAACAGATGGGTAGAATTGGTCAATACATTTGAAAATATGGATAATTAAAGCATGAGCCAGGTGAAGTGTAAGTGTGCAGTACCTCTTCCATTTCCCTTTTTTGTTTTTTGGTTAACAGGCTACATGAGGGTGATCCTGAAACAGGAAACTCCCCTTTAATAGCATAGGAAGGGAATTGAAAAGGGGGAATGCGGAAGGTAGAACAAGGTAGCCAAGGGTTAACTAAGACCCACGGTGTTTAACCTAGAGAGATGCAGGGAAAACCCTAGAAAACCTGCATCAGGTAGTTCGGGCATTAGGTACTATTCTCACGTCCTTCCGAATGACGGGAGACGGGTTTACTGTGGGGTCGCAGCATTCCCATCTCCATGTCTCCACCAGTTTCAGGAGGCAATTGGCTGACTGATCCAATGGTATGAGCGGACAACTCTTGCCACATGCCAAAGGTCTTCGACCCCAGTACATATACCTCCTGTGAGAACTTTGATAAAAAAACAGAGAGTGCGAGGCATTTCTCTGATTGGTTTCTAAAACCTACTTATTCAGGTAGAATTTTTCATTTCTATTTCCATCACCTCCAGAGCTAACCGTAAGGAATAATAGTAAACAATCTATCGACTGCAATCGTTTTATCATATTTGGAAAACATTCAATGTAAATGAAGTGTTAGGGTAATAATAAATGGGTTTTCAATAAGGAGGCGGTTAAGATTTTCTTAAATTAAAATAAATTTAATGTGTTAATTTTAATTACAAAACATCCTATTCCGTTCTGTATTAAGATAAATTCATATCAGATTAATAAAATGAACTAATATTTTATACATTTATGATGTGACTTTTCTTTTTCCATAATTCTACCAAAATTGTTAAACAATTAGTGCCCCGTTCCATCCCGACTTCACCTATATTTGATTAATCACAGAAATGATTGGAGTAATGTAAAAATTTTAGATGTACACAGCAACTATTAAACTCGACTGATGAGCTTAATTCTTCATATTTCTAATATAAATTCAATAAATGTAAAAAAATAAGCAAAATTAAAATCCATAAGCAAGAAAAGAAAACTGAAATCAAGAAAAGAGTAAGCCAAGGATGCAGTCTGTCGCCCATGGTGTTTAATTTGTATGTAGAACAGGCAATGAAGAAAGTTAAAACGGAATGTGGAAAAGGAATCATACTGCAAGGAGAAGAAATAAAAACCTTACGCTTCGCCGACGATATTGTAGCATTAGTAGAATCAGAAGAAGACTTTTAAACCATAATAAATGGCATGAACGTAGTCCAAGAGAAAGAGTTCAATATGAGAATTAATAGAGGGAAAACCAAGGTAATGGAGTGTAGTATGGGAAGAAATTGAAAAACAAAGGGTGTTAGATTGGGAAGTAATATTTTGACAGAATTCTGCTAATTGGGAAGTGTAATAACTGGGGATGGTAGTAGTATAGTAGACATAAAGAGTAGGATAGCACAGGCATGGAAGGCTTTCGCGAATATATATTAGAAGTGTGAATATTAGAAAATCGTTGCTAAAAATGTTCGTGTGGAGCGTGGCGTTATGGGTAATGGGTACGAAACGTGGAAGATAGGAATTCCATAAAGAAAAATAATAGAAGCCTTTGAAGTGTGGTGCTATAGGAGAATGCTGAAAATCAGAAGGGTGGATAAGTTAACTAACCAGGAAGTTCTAGGGGAATAGGAAATAATATGAAGGACGTTGACTAAGAGAATATTCTTCATCCCCTGCTCTATATATAAGTTAAAGAGCAAGGGCGACAGACTACATCCTTGTTTCACTCCTTCCTTGTTTTAATTATATTATACATTTTTCGCATGGAGCGTGGCGTTATATGGGCGCGAAACGTGGACGATAGGAGTTGCAGATAGAAAAATAATAGAAGTTTTCGAAATCTGGTGCTTTAGGAGAATGCTGAGAATCAGATGGGTGGATAGAGTTACTAACAAGGAACAGTTTGGAAGACTTGGGCCAAGAGGAGGGATAGATTAATAGGCCACGTTTTAAGACATGAGGGTCTTGTAAAATTAGCATCTGAGGGAAGTGTGTAGGGTAAGAACAGAAGGAGGAGGCGAAGGATTGAATACGCTAAGTAGATTACGGAGGATGTTGGGGGTGCTAGTCATAACGAAATGAAAAGGCTTGCGCAAGATAGGTTAGCATGGAGGGTTGCACAAATAAGTCTTAGGACTGAGTACCACGACAACACACAACTAAGTAATATTATGATTTTAACTTGCTTAGTTGAAACTTTGAAGCCTGTTACATGAGTTTTATGATACTATTGATTGACTTTGTTTTCCCGGAGTTGTATAAACAGTACAAATTTTTCTGTAAAGCTTTTTATTTGCGCTTTATGTAATTAACCATGTCATACATAATTTATTTGTCATAATAAATCAAGGGAGGAAATTTGTCAATCGTACCCCTGCATGAACTCACCTGTAACTTTGTAAGCTAAAAGAAAGGAGTAATGTATGTTATGCTTGTGGCTCATAAATAGATTAGATGGTTCAAGCTGAAGCACATTTATTGGAGGTTCCTGGTTCGATTACCTGCCCGATGGACATTTTTCTTTCAATTATTCATTACGTCAATTTCTATTATGTGAGCTATGTTTCTATTCCTTAAAATTAATACTTTATTAGAATATCAATTGTCTATGTATTTATATTTCATTATTTAATTTTACTTCTAGAAACAACGCAAGAGGTTAAGACGAATCATTTTGAAATGATTTTAAGTGAAATTTCTCTTCTAAGTTTTGAATAGTGAAATATATTTTGTATATTACGAACGAATACTAACAGACATTAAATTGAAATGAGCGTCAACAAGCGTCACGAAAACGATTAAAAATCTTTTTTTTGGCTGTAATATAAAGACCCTGTGATGTAGAACGGGAGTTTAGTAGTTCAAGAAGGGAGCTCTAGGGTATTATATAATTGTTAAGCATTAGCTATATAGGGAATTTAGTACTGTTAATATAATGTTATATTTGATAACTTCGTTGAATATGATTTTTTAGGAATCTGGAAACGAAAGGCCAAATTGGAAGACGATTATACAAATTGTGTACAGAAATATGTATCTTAAAAACCATAACTGCGATTGGCAGAATGTGGAAGTTTTAATATATCAGGCGAAACCAAAATGCGTCTATTGACAAAAGTGATGCAAATTATTTTCATAAAATATGCTACACTCCCTTGCTGCAATAATTTAATTTTTGTATACTGCCATTCTTCAAATTTAAAGACCTACAGTTCTGTCTCATTGTTATAAATCATTTCAGCAGCATATGTCGCTGGGCGATGCCCACCACATAAAATTATCCATATTGTGAAAAAGATTATTCCAATTAAAACTGTATATCTCTTATTTCTTTCTTTTATTTAATTGAAAATTATTCATTATATTTTAACTAAATATTATGTAACCAAAATTAATATTGGCTTTTTAAATTTTGTTTGTCTAGTTACCTGATGAAGTCTTCAAAAATGGACGAAACGTCGTAATTGTAATTACACAAACTAAATTGTAATTAATGGTTTGCTGACTAATTACGCTGTGTTTAAATTATCATTCTTTATAAATTTTGATTTAATTTACAATAGGTCACAATTACATATTATTTTTAATTACTCGTTAAATCAGGGTCCTCTATTTTACTAAAAGGACCATTACGTTACTCAGGGGAAGTAAACATAAGACTCAGGGGAAATAATTTTTATCAAAGATTCCTACTAGTGAGCGTAATTTCTTAGAAAATCTGTTATATTCGTCACAGTGCGTCCTGTTCTGCGTGTGGAAATATCGTGTGCAGGTAGATTTCTCTGGAGCTGGCTTCCAGGAAAACTGGTAAAAATGTCGTAAGCCTGCTGGCCCCGGCAAAATCGCAAGGATCCTTCCTACTCTCTCGGAAGGAGAAGCTTGTTATATTTCCCCTGGGTTGGCATTGAGCAATATGCAATTCTCCTCATCGACTAAATTCCTCGGAGATCTGAACATCTAATATCATAGGTCTAATTTCTTATAGAGTAGAGCATATGATGTTACTTGATGATGTGGCTGAATACTGCTCTTGGAGATACCATCTCTCCAATACTTCCTTCTCGCTAAAGTTCTTCCCTTTCCAAGACTTTCTCCTTCTTGAGGTTCTACTTGGTGTCTTATCAAGAACTACTCTCTTCAGGGTCTGAAGAACTAACTTTTCAGGGACTCGTCCTCCTCCTACCTCGACAGGTTTATTCCCCATCACAAGGGTAGAAATCGAATCATATGACTGGGTCCACTAATCCCAGCTGATTTTACATTTTCGCGAATATTTTGCCTTTGTTGGGGAGGGAGTAGACCTTTGGGGAAGCTTTTGACTTTGTCGTTGCCACGATTCCACATCGACCTCCCTTATTCTCCTGCTATTGTGTGGTAGCACTTCCGTGGCGTGACACTGTCGCCTTCTCTATGTTATGGTTTTTTCACAAGCCCTGACTTGGTTTTAACTGTGTATTTTTCAATTTAATATTCCATAAAAAGCAATTCATTTAATAGATAGTGTGCTCTATAGCCTCCAATACATTGTAAGTGAACTTTACAAGAAGGATGTATTTGTATAACTTTGTGAAAATTATTGTCATCACAGGACACAGCCTTGTTTCAAACATATTTTTAACTCCAAAGGGTGAACAAGACGAACAACACACCCAGCTTATTGTTTCACAACCTGTCAGCCGTTCAATCGTGCCATATAACTTAAGTTTCAATTTCGCATGATTTTTTGTTGTTAAAAATCTTAGAAATGGTTTTAGTTTAACTATTAAAATAAGTTGCTCTTTTGATGTGTAATTAAAAGAAAATAAAATCATTTTTTCTGGATCGTACATACGTTGCTACATTCAGCTGGCGAAGTAGAGCTCACAGGCTTTAGTGACGAACGCTGCGAGAAGTACAATTTATTTTACTTGCACTGTAAATGACTGATAAAATTATTTATAAACAGAGTCCTATCATTATTTTGTAGTACAACATTTTTGTTCAGAAATGAAACTGGAATAAGTGCTTCCTTAGCTTCGTAACAATTTATAATTTTCTCTTCCCATCACAAGCTACCTACTATTAGGATTTGAAAACACTCTAAATGTTATTTTAAGTTTTATGCCCTGCCTAATTATAATTTAAAGCTAATTAAATATTTTTGGGAACTTATATTCAAACGACTCCCTCAGTCATATAATGTTTCGTGTTTGATCGCCAAAATTTAAGTACATATACGACTCCCCTGACTCAAACCATCTTCTGTCGTTACACTCTAAACCACTTTTAATTTAATTCCTGGTTCCCTGATTGCGAGATAAACAATAATACATCGACACTGAAAAACTTCCCATGATATCTATGGCCCTAACTAAATACATATGATCACTTTCTGCGTCTTCAGTCAATACAAATACATGCATATAACTATTGCAAAAATATAAAAACAATTATTCAGTTTGAATTATCTTACGTTTCAGAGAAACAGCCGCCGGCTTGAACTTTGTAGGTACAACGATGTTAGCGTTCATGACACTATAGAAACTTACAAAGCACTTCGTTAAAAAATAATGATAATTAAAAATCAATAAACTAATTTATTACGCCTGTTGCTGAACGTCAAACGAGCAAAAATGAGTTTCAGGACAGAAAAGCTATTAAGCAATGTCAACGCTTTAGCTTTATATCCGTTGCATTTTTACTTCTCCATTAGTATAGAAATTATGTAAGGGGAGACAAAATAATTGAATTACTCTCCACGCGCAACTTAAATTAATACACTAACATCCTTGTGTGCGCGAAGTGTTTTAATAAAGTGAAGGGTGAAGGGTGATTTAAGTGCGTAACCTTATGAGCACAAACTAAACGGTTAATTCAGTCCCCCAGAAAATGAAACTGATGAAAAGACAACTTATACGAACAATTAGCATCTGTATAAAACGTAAAATAAAACAATAATTTAAGACTCGGATAAGGGGCAGTTACCAAAAGATTTGAATCATCCAAACATTTGGAATATAGTAGACGTTTCGATCATCACTTGTCAATACTAAGGCTTGACTGAAATATTACGAACAAAGATAGTAACATAACAAAGAGTATGAGACTAACAAAGACTAGTTAATAAACAATCAAACATTAAATTCATCAGTGAAATGTCTTGTTTTCCAACTAAATAAAACTTATTTGATTTAATATAAAGCTTTTCAGAGATAAAATTCTTTTATTATTACTTCCTTATCGAAAATAACAATAACAAAATGAAAAGACTGATTAAGTTCCAAACAATGCTTAGAAATAAAAGAATATTTATAAGACGTAAATTTTAAATTTGCTTTATGTTCCTCAAACCCAGTTGACAGAGATAGTTAGATCTGACCAATATAACAATATGAGAAATTATTACAAGAAATTTTATAAACAACATTATGACAATCAAAATAATTGAGAGAATCTTTTATTTTTAACAATCTAAGACAATGAATTAAACGTTTGGCAAATTATAGAGATATTATCTTTTCTTAAATAACATTATAATTTTTAGCATGTTTGATGGCAAAGATTTTTGTATTATTGATGTAACATAAATGAATTTGACAACAAAAATCAATAGGATAATAATGTACACAAAGGGTTTTGATTACTAAATTTAAATTATCATAATGATGTTAACTATCAGACAAAAAATAAAGTTTTGTCAAACTAACTTAAAACAATTGTCTTTTTTTATTAATTGGATGGTAAGATAATAAATTTAAATCTCTGCCTGAATAAGTTAATTTATGAAACCAATTATAAGAAAATTTATGTCTGACATGGTGATAGGCACATATAGAAAATTAAGATGACAATCTTCTACTAATTAAAAATATGTCGTCTACGTACTAATAATAAGCTATTGGTTTAAAATTAAGTTTCCAATGCAATAAATTTTTAAGTCCATCATAACAATTTGTGTATGAAACGGAGACGAGCAGGAACCCATAAGACGATCGAAAATTTATTGATAAACTGTATTAAAAGAAAGGAAGTAGAATGGAGTAGTAAATTAAAAGCCATTTCGAATTCGCACCAATCAAGAGTATTGAAATCTTTAATGAATGACCGTCTATATTTTTTAATTACTGGTTACAAGAGAAGGAATACTTGTAAATAAAGTTAAATTTAAAAAGGATGTGTTGGCTAAGTAATGAAGAATTCTTAGGTTTTTACTAATTAATCTGTATGAATAGAAATGAATTATGACGTAGGTCTGTGGGAGTGTTGCTTAACATGACATAATGGAATGATATCTGACGACCCGTTTTATCGTACGGCGTGCTTCAGGAGCAAAACACGTAGAATAAAGTAATAAATCCTTTCTCTTATCAGGGCTGGTACAAAGGCCGTCAGAATTCTCTTATTATTTACCACAAGAGCTGAGCTGTGAGAGCTGATTCCAGATTTACTAGATTTTCGACGAATTTCAGCGGAGAAGACACAAACACAGGTGATTCTATTTAACAAGAAGTTATTTTATGTACACTGTAAGTCGCTAAAATAATGAGAATGCTTGGAAATTTTTATTTTGTTTAAGAATAATTTAGTAGTCAGTGAATAAAAAAACAAAACAGGGGCGTCATTCTAAGCTCAATCATAATTCTTTAAATTATCCAACGAGTTATCTTCCCTCATACTAAGGGATATACTCGGCTTGAATTTTACTAGTATTTAACCGATCTCCAGTGCTCTAAAATTTTAAAACCTAACAGACAGTACGCGAGCAACAGAACATTTTAATATGGGATTGGGTCAGTAGTTATATCCATGTCCCGACTTATATTTACACTTAAACTTATTATTGTTATTAAATGTAACATGAAGGAATTATTTTGTATTATTTAAAGATAGGTTTCTGGTAATACAATTGTTTAGCATAAAAGTATGCTGGTCCGTATTAACAACGAGGCAATTTATTAATAAACATTTTTTTAATGGCAATAGGAAGATTCCAATGGATGAGCACATTCTGAGTGGACCTACAGATGATTGGCCAGTCTTCCGTGAATCTCTTGGGGAGAAATTTTTATCAAATCTCCGTCGTTTTGGAACTAAAGTGCTTCAGGTAAAAATTTTCATGTGTCGTATTTACTACTAGGTAACCCCCGCGACTTCGTTCGCGCCGAAATAGTTGCTTTTATTTTGCCCTAAAAACGAAACAACAGGTACAGAATTTTGATAACGTTGAATTCATTAAATATATAAAAAGTACGGTGTCATCTATTTGTGATCGCTTCAGGGCAAACCTTATAACTCGCAGTTGGTTTAGAACAAGTCCCGCTATCATACGGTTCGGATCCCTCCTTTTCAAGCCCCTTCCTATGCTATTAAAGGGGAGTTGCCTGCTTCAGGATCACCCTCATGTAGCCTGTTAACCTAAAAAAAAGAGGATTGAGGGCCTGTGGGAGTTTTCTCTCGCAGGTATTTCTTCCCCGGATTGAATACAGGACTAACCTGATGTGTCGAGAATGCCTGGTACTCTCTCTGGTTTTTCCCAAATTTCTCACATGCCGAGGCACCTTCGCCTAATTTAGGACGTGTATGTACTGGGGTCGAAGACCTTTGGCATACGGTTAGAGTTGTCCGTATTGGATCAGTCGGCCAACTGCCTCTTAAAAATTGGTGGAATGGAGAAGGGAATGCTGCGACCCCACAGTAGACTCATCTTCCGTCATTCGGAAGGGTGTGAAAATAGTACCCTATGCCCGACCTACCTGAAGCAAGTTTTCTATGGTTTTTCTGCATGTCTTTAGGTGAAACACCCTCATGTAGTCTGTTAACCAAAAATAAAATTTGTAAATATTCATATAAATATCTTCCGAAGCCTTCAAGATATCAAAATGAAACATACACAAAAATTTAAACCAAAATTCTTGTTTCAATCCCTGAAATTTTCATTGAAATCCGTTTAGGCTTTTCAGAGCATAAACAGATCAAGAGTATAGGCAGCGTTCATTTACATTTTGGAAATTAGAATACACGTATGGTAAGAAACCTTCCCGCAAAATTAATTTTTTATTTGAATTATATTATTTCAATATCTTCTGTAATATATGAAATGAAATATGCACGAAAATTTAAGTTAAATCTCGTTTTTAAACCCTCAAATTTTCATTGAAATCCGTTAAGCCGCTTCGGAGCCTATTCGAGACAAACAGACAGACAGACACTTTATTTTATTTATTGATATAGATTAAAGTGTTACTACTTTCATAAATCTGCGTTTGAGACAACAGTGTTGGTTTGATTTTACAATAATCTTTCATGCAAGAATATAGGAGTTATACTAATTATTTAAATTGGATATATATATATACTATTAATAAGATATTGTAATAAAAATAAGAATACAATTTACTTGATCAATAAACTTATTTACATTAATAATTACAATTTTGATATTTCGATCTTTTATGCCGGCTATTCTTTCCTTAATTCAAAATACTGCATACATATTTACAAAAATGATACAAATAAATTTCTTAAAATTAAACAATTCTTTCTGTAACCTCATAGTCGCATATTATTGGCCTTCTCATAGAAAAAAAACAATTTACACAAATCTACTTGGACCTGGCAGTACAGAAAATCAGCAAAGAGTCACAGGGGTAATTACCGTGTCGGCTTAGTGCATATTCCAGCTCCTTCCTCCTAATTGGGTTGTCCTCTCGCGTTACAGCCGCCGCTTCATGAAGAATTAAGAAATCTCCCTTGCCACAATTCCAACCAACGGTCTAGCAACCTCTCCACTCTAAAAAAATCTGTCCAATAATGACTACCATAAAATCGATCTGCACGCCATTTTAAAATCTATTCCCCACTTCGTTACAAGTTGTTAGCCAAAATATTAAATGAAATGATACATTTTAATTAGTTATCACCAATAAACGCTAAACTGGCTTTTAGTCACAGATAATTGCGTCTCAGGCTCTAGAACCGTAATTCAGAATCATGCGCATTGCGACTTATAAAATATTTGTATAATTATAAACTAATTAAAATGTATCAAATGTTAGTTAAAATTCAGCAATTTAATAATCTCGTTTGGCAGGCTACATAATGGCATAATCTATCATGTTGCAAGTTCTATATGTTGTGGCGTAGTTTTTATTATTTATAAATATATTAAATATTAGTTATGTTTAGATGGGGGGACGCCAATAAATATCTACTTTGAAATGTTAACAGTTTTTATTCTTAATAAAACTAAAAAAACAAAATTACAATATTTAAATTTAATCAATTTAATTTTCCTAGCTGAGCCTTAAATTAGAAATTATATTGCAAGAGACTTAGTAAATTGAATCTACTTTCCCTCAGGGTTGTATCACGTGCTTATACACATAGCAGAGCGAGATTATTGCCTTGGTTCCTTACTGTACACGCGTCTTTCCAAGTTTCTTTGTTGGCCGGCAGTCCTGGGTTTTACACAAAGGCAGCTTCCGGGTCAGCATAGAGGCAGGCAGCAAGCCTCAAATTTTGGTGTAGTTTCCTTGTTGTCTTTGCAGGCAGGCCGCTTCTCCTCTTAGCTCTGAATCGAAGCCTGTCAGTCGTGCCGTCCTCTCACCTCCGACTCTACTTTTTGAATCTCTCTACGAGGTCCTCTCTACCTCAAAACTAACCTCTCCTCAAACGTGGTTCGTCTCCCTGCTCTTTATATTTTTCCCAGATCCTCCAATGGGGTTGGCGTTCCTACCCTTCCTCTCCAAAAATTCAAATTTTGGGAGGGGCCACCCTAGCAATCCTGGGGGAACTGGTTTTTTTCGGTGAGACGCAAATACCTTTGAGACAAAGACTGTACCCGTCAGGCTACAAGTTATTGTTTTGTTTGTCTTGTCTGGTTTTCCACGGAATGGTGCCTGCCCTGCGAATACCTCAGGACTGTTCTCTACAGAGTTTTACACAAAATGTTAACTTAATTTATCTGAATAAACAGAACATAATCTGATATTTTATACGCGTTACAATGTCTTTAGGATAGGAACTTTCTTGATCTGAAAAGGGGGAGTGGGGGATAGAAGAAACCTATATATTCAAAATATAGGCAGAAACCTACTTTGGGTTGATCAGCAACAAAATAAAAATTAAAAATATCGGATAATGATATAGGATCGTACAAGGACCAACCCCATAACTCGCATTGTATTCGAAGAAACCAAATGTATTAGCTCAGGAGTGAGCTGTTATCATTGCCGTTTATTTATATAGATTAAATTTTATGTTGTTTACGGAACTTAGAATGAATCCTGTCTCATTTATTTTTTTTAGAACTTGGTTGCTCACCGTAAATTGATCTGAAGTGCTGTTTGCAAAAAAAAAGAATGGTGGCCAAATTCGCTTCACTACCCCTGAAATAATTCCGTATTTCAAAATAAAAGTTATCCAACAATTTTAGAAAGAAAAAGATTCATGGCTATAGAAGTCAAAATATCTGAATTAGGAATAATATAGGATTTTTTTGATAAAAATGAAGGACCCATTGTTACGTCGCAACATTTGGGACATCATCAGGTGTAAGTTTTTCAAACTTTTCTCATTTTTTTCATATCACTAAACTTTATAGTTTTCCAACATATTAATATCCTTTTCTCTCAACTGTCTGGGCAAAACTTTATTATTTGAATGTAGCTAATTAAATGTAAAATGCAAATTTTTTAACGAACTTAGATTTTTATTTTCTCGTAACACTTTGGCCCACTGACTCCTCAAGACTTAAAGCGCAAGTCCCAAAACAAAAATGCATTGTCCTTGTTCAGAAATGGTATCGATGAATCCTAAATTGGGAAGGACTCATTTTGAGACATATTGCCCCAAATTTTAGCTATTTTTCCTTGTAATTTTTTGGGGCTACATTCATGTGAAATACCTCAGGACGTGTGGGTTTCAGCCACCCGGGGCGTACACCAAATTTGAGGACCCCCTTTTTAGGCTTTTAAATGGAAATGCCTTCAAAAAAATACATGAATTCTAAAAATCTTTTCGGTAAGAATTAATTTGATATCGTGTATAATACAGGGCTCAAATTTAATGTTCAGATTACAAGTGATTATTATTTATTGTAAAATTTTGCCCACCCCCGACACATTACGCCACTGAGCGCAGTAAAGTTTCTATTTCACCATTGATAAATATGGTGCAAGTTTTGTACTGTTGCAAGACATTGATCTTTGAGTGCTGAGTAATTAGCGTCCAAACTCGGTTCCAAATTTGCGGTGACAATATTTTGTGCTAACTTTGGCATATGTGCTTAGGTGCTACAGCACGTGAATTAATTTAGGAAGAATTATTTGTTTAGTAATTTAAAGAAACTGTACAGTAATATTATTTTAAGATTGTTAATTTTTGCATCGAATTCGAAGACTTGAATCAATCAATGGTTATTTAAGAGAGAAAATGTTTAAGGGATGACATTTCAAAGACTTTCATAGCTCTGAAATATTACAATAAGATCCTGCAGCCAATATTGCCATAACTTTCTTCAGAAGAAAGACAAGAATGGAAAATTGTCGGTCGGGCCAGGGACTCAAACCCCGGACCTCTCGATTTCCGACGAACTGATCTAATCCGGGTCGATGTCCAAGGATCATTCAACATCCCTCCATTCCCGTAAACCTAAGCCAGGCTCATCTACAATCCACTCATCACATTCTTCACACCCTAGGAAATACTTGAAGTATGGACAATGCGTAAATTGATCAAAAGTGCATTGAATTCAAGTCAAAGGAAGCAGAGCGTATAGATATTTTAGAAGACAAGAATGGAAAAATGTCGATCGGGCCAGGGAATGGAGGGATGTTGAATCGGTCCTTGGACGTTGACTCGGATTAGCTCAGTTGGTAGAGCGCCCGGCCGGAAATCGGGAGGTCCGGGTTCGAGTCCTTGGTCCGGCCTACATTAAAATGAAATGGTGGGTTAGAGTTTAATTTAAATAAAAATAAATTATTTGGTTAGAGTAAATAAAAAACAAATTAAATTTATTAACAGAATACAAAAGGAAACAACAATTACAAAACTTCGGGTCCAATTTAAAGATTTGCCACGACTATCTCAGCTTACAATTAATCTCATAAGGGTCATTTTGTGGGGATTTTTGAAGCAGAACGACAGTCCTGACACATCTCAGACAGTGGCACAGACACGCACCTGTTTTTCCTTTATGAAACGGCGGATTCCTCCTCCCTTTTCGTAATTCAGGCTACTTCCGCGTTTGTCTTGCGACTTCTTCCAGTGGTGAATTCTTGGATTATTCATAAAGCAGTTTTAATTGATAAGTGGATATTGAGATAAATATAATATGTCTTTGAATCTTTTTAAAAATAGTTCTTTCTCATGAGTGAAGATACAAATGAATAAATCCAGAAAGAGTGTTCGGAAGGTGAGCTTTGCTTTTGGGCTGTTTTGAGGTGTTCCCGGAGGATCAGCAGCAGCACGATCACGATCACGAGAGCACAGCGCACTGGATCCTGCAGGAGGCGGCTGTGGAGGCGGCGAGGCTGCAGGCGGCGCCGGGGGACGTGGTGGCGGCGTGCTGTGTGACCAGCCCCCACGTGGCGCCGCTCATGCTGGCCACGCTCTGTGCAGGGGCCGTCTTCGCCCCCGTCAATGTCAAGCTCTCTCAAGGTTCACCTACAATTTATCCTTAAACCACTACAAAATAAGCATGCTTTCATATATAAGTATACCTACATTTACGATTATTATTATGTTGAGTACCAAGGCTGGCGAACATTGAAACTCTTACTGCAGCATAGTTACATGTGACAACGTCCCGTGAATTTGGGAAGAGCTTCAAGGTCAAATAGGCTCCCATTCGAAAAGAGCCATAGAAAGCAGCAACCGGTGTGTCGGACCCTACATTCTATTTCATTATAAAACTCCTACTGTCCTTTTTAAAATAAAATGATAACGTTATTGTTAGTTTAAAAAGTGGAGATACTGGTACTTAGAGAAGGCCTAGCTGAATCAATCGGGTCTATAATTCAATTTTTTTCATAGACTTTACTAGTCGTGGTAAACGTGTTCATACATTTAAATTTAAACAAAGAGAGAAAGGTACGGACGTGGAAAAATACAACGATTAGGGACTGGAACGATTTGCATGGAAAAGTACCAGCTACCCTACCAAAGAATAGTAAAGGTCTTAAATACGAACTAGTTAATTGTAAATAAAATAAACAGCCGATTTGTGACCTAACAATATTAGGCCAGATTTGTGGTTTCCTTGCGATAATTTTAAATGCGTAAACCTACATATGCAAAGACAAAACGTTGTAAATATTTTATATAAATGTAATACTGTTTGCTGACAAATTGGCTGGATTATTTATTTGTAATTTATGATAATGTCAGCTACTTGATTTAAATTTTAATTGAAAGAAATTAAATCTTTTCCCAGGGTGCAATCTCGTGAGGAGAAACAGGAAAATATTTTAGTGGCAATCTGCGTAAAAGTTTCTGTGAAAATTAATGCTTATCGTTTGTCCAGCAATTTTTCAAAATTTCCCATTTCTCTTCTATATTGTTTATTTCTCCTTTCTCTATTAACCGAATCTTGATATCTTCTTTGAAACTTTGAAGCAACTCCTGTTTTATATTTCCCATCTTTTTGTTTTAATTCCTTTCTTGAGTTTCTTTATTTTCGGCCTGCATTTTATAATGAACATAATATGATCGGAGGTTTACATCTGCTCCTGGATACGCTTCGCAGTCTAGCAACTGATTTCTATACCTCTGAATATTGTTTATAATTCTGCTACGACGACTTCGTGTTACTAGTGTGGCGATTCATGACCCTTACAGTCGGGTAAAGCAAAAATAATTTAGTTTTTGTTATTTACGTATACAGAACGGAAGACGAGAATGGCTTGGTGGGGCCGAGTAGGCGGGAAAACGTCACCGTCTGCAACATTGTTGATGGCCTGGAGTAGATTGTAGATTGGACAGTTGTTGCAGAGAGGCTGCCGGAGAGAGACGCTAGGGAGAGACGAAGCAGTGGCAGAACAAGGCGACATCTATAAAATTTAGTTTCTGCACATTTAAGAAAGGAGATTCATTTTGTGGGAGTACAGAAAATAAAAAGACAACATTTGATCTGAAGGAGAGGCGCTAGAGAATCTTAATATGAAGAAGACGTGACCCAGGAAAGGAACAACCGGCATACGAACAAAAACGAAGAACGACGTCATCAGGCGTTAACATCCGGTAACGGCAATTTACCTCGGTTTTTCCACACAAACCATTCTCGTCTGATTCGCGAATTTAATTTTCAACTATATCGTTCGTCACCCGCGTTCCCGGGAGCAGCCATTTAAGAAGCTGCGTAGATTATTATTTTTGCTTTTACCGACTGAGCTAATGATTAAATTGGTATCGAAAATTTATATGTTTTTCACTATAACTTAATTTGAGTTATAGTTCTATTCAAATTAAATACATTATTATTATTATTGTTCGTTTGATTGTACAACAATATTTTTGATGGTGTAAACAAACGAACACCACACTAGCTCTATTTTTTTACTCATTTAAGGTAACTGGATGTAAGAAAATTTATTTGGGTGTTTCGGTGGACACGTTATGTAAGGTACAGTAGTAAACATTCGGCTATGTGGCCTATTGTTTGTGAATATTTACAATAATAATAATCATCATATTCCGTAGATCCTGTAAAGAAGCTAAGCTTCAAGGATGTGGAATGGGTCAGGGTGTACATTTATTACATTATTTTATTGTATAAAAGAAAAATATACTTATAACAAATTTTTGTATTATAATCTATTATAAATTACTCCTCTCCGATTCTTCTATAAATTCCTTTATTGAATAGAAGGAGTGGCTAAGCAAAAATGAGCGTAATTCAGTGTTAAATTTACCTTGATTATCGGACAACTGTTTAATTCTGTGCGGCAGTCTGTTGAAGATGGATATCCCTGAATAATGCACACCTTTCTGTGCAATTGACAATGTTTTACATTTTTTATACAGATTATTTTTGTTCCTTGTATTGAAGGGATGAATATCAGAATTATTCAAAAATAAGTGCCTATTTGTGATTAAAAATAACATCAATGAATAAATGTATTGGCACGTCAAAGTGAAAATACCCAACTTTTTGAACAGAGTTCTGCAAGAAGTTCGTGAGGAAACCTGACATATTGCTCTAATAACACGTTTTTGACTAATAAAAATCTTATCTATGTCTACTGAGTTGCCCCAAAATATAATACCATATGATAAAATAGAATGAAAATATGCAAAGTATACTAATTTTCTTGTTTTTAAATCACTGAAGGTGGACATTGTTCTGACAGCATATGTAGCTGAGCTGAGTTTCTTAAGTAATTGATTATTCTGATCAGTCCAATTTAATTTATTATTTACTAAGAGACCTAAGAATTTAACAGAGGAAGTTTCATTTACATTTTTGCTGTCGTATTTAAATGTTATAGATTGTAAAGTTGTGTTGAGTGTGTGAAATTGCATGAAATGTGTTTTGTCACAGTTATTTGTTAGTCCGTTCGCATTAAACCATGTTAGCAGGTTAGTTAAATTATTGTTGCTTGCCTCTTGTAGTGTGTCTTTGTTACTTTTTACTATTACACTAGTATCATCTGCAAAGAGGATAGCTTTAGAAGTTGAATCTATGGTATTAGGAAGATCATTTATATATATATATATATATATATATATATATATATAAGGAATAATAATGGCCCTAATACTGATCCCTGTGGGACCCCAGTTTTAATAATTCCCCAATCTGATTTATGTATTTCACCTGTGCATGAGTCTTTTAATACTACTCTTTGCATTCTATTTTGTAAGTATGAATTAAACCAATAAAATGAAGTTCCTGTTATTCCATAGTACCTCAGTTTTTCTAGCAATATGCTATGGTCTACACAATCAAAAGCTTTACTTAAGTCACAGAATATACCTAATGGGCGATTTTTTTTATTTAATTCTTCTATTATGTCGTCTAAAAGAGTAAAGATCGCTTTCTCGGTTGAATATCCTTTTCTAAACCCAAACTGTGAATCGGTGAGTAAATTATGTTTGTTCAGATGTTTTATAACTCTGTTGTATACTACTCTTTCAAAATTTTTTGATAATACTGGCAACAGTGATATGGGGCGATAATTTGATATATCTTCTTTATTCCCCTGTTTGTACAGTGGAGTGACTAAAGCTCATTTGAGCTTATCTGGGAAGACTCCAGAAAGAAGTGAATGATTACAAATGTAACTAATTGCTGAACTAATGCTACCTGTTATTTGTTTGAGTATAATGCTTGAGATACCATCATGCCCTGATGAATGTTTATTTTTTAGAGTGTTTATTATTTTTTTAATTTCGGTTGGAGTTGTCAAAGAAAAGTTCAAATTACTTTCCTGGACTGGATAGTTTTCTTTCAAAAGTTGTAAGGCATTTTCCATTGATTTATTTGTATTCATCCCGATTTTCTTTACAATGGTTAAAAAGTGATCATTAAATTTATTTGTACATTCATCTGTTTTGAATTTACCTAACCGTGGCTGTGTCAGTTCTTTATTTTCTTTATTTGTTTCTTTTTTAATTATTTTCCAAATAGTTTTAATCTTATTAACAGAATTGTCTACTGATTTCTTAATATGCACACATTTTGCAGCTTTTATGACCTTTTACAGTATTTCTTATAATGGTCACTCATATGATGATTAGGATTATCCCTTATTATCAAGTACAGTTCCCTTTTGTGTTTACATGAAACTTTAATCCCATTAGTTAACCACCCTGCTACTTTATTAGTATTACTAGACTTTGTTACACGAGTTTTTGGAAAGTAAAATTCAAAATATAATGTTAATGTTCTTAGAAATTAATCAAATTTCTCATTTACAATGTTTGTGGAGTACATGCCACAAAATGACAATTGGACTATTATTATGAAAGCCTATTATGCATCATTTAATTCTGCATTGTCAGATTGTGCTTTTTTTTGGCGAGGGGGGGAAACTCGCCTTACAGTCCACACATATTTAACATACAGAAAAGGGCGTTATGAATAATAGACGAATTAAAACAAAAAAATATAAAACCATATTGGCGCAAATTCCCTTTTTACATATTTTAAATAAAGAAAGTTAATTTTAGGAAAAAGTCACATATAATGGAAATATTGTATGCAGGATCGTATGGTAATTTTCTCGTAATTTTGAAAGTCTTCTTAATGCCACCCGTTAAATGTTTTTTATTTTTAATAAACTTTGATTATACCACAACAAAAAAGTGCATAAACAGCAATCTTTTTATTAATTCGGCAAAAACAATTAAAACTGTATCCTGATTAGGCACCTTACAGCTACTGTACGTCAGCACGCTCGCACTGACGGCGCTGTGAGCTTGGCAGCTCATATTATAGCTGAATCTGAGACGAGCAGTGGTGTGAAACGGTAATACAGCGCATGCGCATTTCTCATTCCAGACAAGATTCTCGTGTTACAAAGAATGTAGCCAAGATATATGCTGGAAGGCGGACAGTTTAAAGAAACCGAAGGAGAAATTCACACTCTTAAAATACTAGTATTTTAGAGTTTTTTAAAATTACATAACAAATAATTCCTCCTAAATTAATTCATGTGCTATAGGACATGAGCACATATGCACCAACCCACACTGGTGCTTAGTGAACATCTCAAGATCTGTTCTCTATGGAAACTTCGTTCAGACTTAATATTGTAAATTAATTTAGATAAATAAAATATACAACGAAAATTTATACGATATTTATATATCGGTTTTAGAGGATTTATCCGCGACGCTGGAAAGTTTAGGAGCCAAGTTTGTGTACACGGACAAGTTAAACGTGGAGGCGGTGCAGAGCGCGTGGCCTCACGGTGAGCCCTTGGTGTTGGGGGCGGCGCCCAGAACTTCATCAAAGCTGGCGGTAGCCTCCCTGGGTTCCATGGAGCACAAAACCGCCATCCTCTTAGGAAGCAGCGGAACCACAGGTCGTCCCAAGTTCGCCATCCTAACACATGGCAACATCACCAGCATGTTGCATGCTGTTGGGTGAGATAAACATTTCACTTTTACTGTTTTCTATTCTTTTTAAGAGTATTGTTAACCGTCTGAGTTTGAAAGAGGAATCTGACAGAAACTATAATGGAAAATTAGAAAGTATTGCATTTCCACCACTCCCGAAACCTCATAGACTTCAGGCATTACGACCGAAAGTACAAGACCGCATCGTCAATATGGCGTTGCGTCAGCCAATCGTAAAATTCCGTTTCTGCAGAATATTTGCATATGTAGTTTTTACAGATTTATTTGTTTATTGTGAATTTAATAAACATTAAATATACATAACTACAATATTTAAAATTATGATAAATTTTTCGAATCAAACACAAAATCTATTTTTTGAGAGTATGGAATGACATATTAAGCAACAGAAATTTAATTGTTAAAATTATCCTACAATCATCTTTAAAAAGTATGTCCAAAAATTAAAACTGGTCTGGTAATATATTTTTATTTAAAAATTTTACAAACTAATTATACATAGAAATTAATAATATTTACATTTCCAAGTTCTCTTCTATTTAGTGGATTGTTAGGATGAAGGAAATCATTTTTCATTTGACCAAAATTGTATAGGAGTCTATACATGCATCCAAGTTTTTGTTTACAATGGCCATTTCCAAATTCCTCATCATCAATCAATTCTTTACCTTCCAAAACATCTAATGTCACATTAAGAATTACTTCTCTTCGGACATATTTCCAGACTTAACCCTCAGTTAAATGGTATCATGGGATTTTTGAAAGCAAGTAGTATAGCTTTGTATTCTTAGTAGATTGGCCAAATGCTTTTAGTTCTTTCTTTCTTCTGCCCTGGAATCTAGTTCTATTTCCATTTCTTATCGAGCTTCTTTCTCAGATTTTTCTTAAGGCTTCTTAACATTAGGCCACTTCTACACTTTTTTAAGGGTTTCCACCTGTCCTAATGAAAGGACAAGTAGTGAGTTCCTAGACTTCTCTATCTTGTCATCTATCCAGAGTTGTTTCCCATATTTCCTTTCTGCTATTTCTTCAGTTACAGTTTAGTTCTTATTCATTCAGTAGATTTTTACCAACTGAATAGAAACTATGAACTGCTTAGTAATATTATTATGCTTATATTATTATTACAAATAATATGCACTTTTCTGTAATCTATTTTATTTTCATTTATATAGTCAGTCTGACTCTTTAATTACGGGAGAAGATACTTTAATATTTGCCAGTCCAGCTTTTTGGGTGTCTGGTCATACTGCCTTGATGTGGTCATTGGGAATTGGTACCAAGTACATAGTTCTTCCTGAATTTGAAGAGGAATCATTCCTAGTAAATGCAGACAAATATAAGGTATATATTATTTATATATATTTTAATTAACATAAAATAAATAAATGGGACTTTTGGCATAAAAGAAACTTTTTTAAAACATATTACGGAGTACAGAAAATTTATTGACTTTAAAAAATACAATATATTGCAGTGTTCAATTCATTCAGGAAATGAGTTTTGATTTTGACAAATATAGAAAGCAGGACAGAGTCTGCAATTAATCTTGTAAATGATGTGGTAGAAGTGGCAATAATGTTGTCTTTGATTTTTTAACGGCAAATTGTGGAGGAGTGTAGTAGGTTGGATGATATGGAGTTGGATTATCTGTTTCTACTGCAATGTAGGCATAATGTGGGAGTGTGTTGGGTTGGCTCTACAAGATTGGTGGGTACAAAGCATTGTGGGAAGGATGATTGAAGACTGTACTGTGGAAAGTGTATAGAGAAATGTTGAAAACAAATAACTCAAAAATTTATGTCAGTGTGTAAAAGTAATAACCTACACAGTAATGATAGCAGGTGTATAATTGGAATATATGAATCTTAAAAATTCCACAAGTAAAAATTTCTTCTAAAACATTGTAATGAAGGAATCAATATTAACTGTGACAATAAGTTTGTTATAATGTCATCTCTCAAAAGAAAACCAGACTAAAATATTAATTCAGTTGCTAGTTCTTCCTCCTTTTTATAATTGTTACTGTCAGTTATTTACACTTTTTTTTTCTTAGTGGTAAAGAATGTTTATATTTCATTTTGATTTAAGTATCTGCTATATTATGGTAGTTTATGAAATAATTCAGTGATCACATATGTACACTTATTGAAAACTTTGGATGTCTTGTTACAATTAACTGTAGAGCCATGTAGAACAATTTTAAAATGGATTAATGGGTTCCAGGCAACTATTGGGTTTGTGTCACCAAACCGGATGGTGTCTCTAGCTAAATATAAGAACCCTGATGTAAAGAACAAGCTGCAGTCCTTACGTTTGTTTTTCTCGGGTGGAACTTCAATGGATGGCTGCACACAACAGTTTGTCTCACAACACCTCAACACCTCTGTACTTCAATGGTATGGTATGACTGAAGGCTTTCCACTTTTGGGTTCCAGAAGTTCTGAAATGCTGCCACCTATGGGTTCAGTTGGCATCCTCACACCTTTTCTACAAGTAAAGGTACTATATAGCATAGTTTTACATGTCCACACTTTGCACCCTCACCAATAGGGATACTCCCCTTCCTTGAATTAGGGGATTTAAACTAGACATCTGGATTCATATGGAAATGAAAGAGACAATTGTTGTGGCTTACTGAAACTGAAGTTTGGAATCACAATTAAAAGCAACAGGAAGTTCCTCCAATTTTCAAAGGAACAAGGCAAACATCTCTGATAATTTGAAGAACTACCTCTCATCATAAAAGGTGATAATAAACTATCTCTCTGTCCTTTCCCCATTAATTGTTTTAATAAACATGACAATGTCATTTCCTGACTCATATATATATAAATATGAGATAGGAAATGACATTGTCATGTTTAAAACAATTAATGGGGATAGGACAGAGAGATAGAAAGAAGATGACTTACCTGAGGTTCTTAGATGGTAGACACCTTGTGAGGTTTGGAGAACTTGAATTTTATATATATATATATATATATATACAGGAAATGACATTGTCATGTTAATTAAAACAATAAGGAAAAGAAAGAGAGATAGAAAGTAGGTGACTTACCTGAGGTTCATAGATGGTAGACACCAGCCTATCATCACTGGAAATGTCTTCATAACTTTCTGATGAAGGGGGCAGTGCCTCCAAAAATTTAAATAACTCCAAACCTTTCAAGGTGCCTAGCATCTATGAACCTCAGGTAAGTCGCCTACTTTCTATCTCTCCTTCCTTTCCTTATTAATTGTTTTAATTAATGTCATTTGCTGACACACACTTATATTGGATATATGGTTAATTTGGTGATAAACATGAATTAAAAACTATGGACATATAGTTTTTAATTCATGTTTACCGCCAAATTAACATTATATTCAATACTTTTCTGTTAATGATGCAGTTATAAAACTTATACTCACTTGGTATCAAAGTATACAACTCTCTGCCTATGCCTATTAGGAAACTTCCAATCAACATAATGCTAATAAAATTAAAATCATTGGACTGATGATCGGAATATATTATGTGTATTTATGTATGTATATGTGTAATATGTAACCCAATTAGTTAGTAATTTTCTAATTCTGTATTGATGCTTATTTGACAATTTTGTCTTTCGCAATTAAAATTATTATTCTTAATCAAAAATTGTGCCAATGCTGGAGTTAATTATTTTTTCAAATGATCTAATATGTCAAAAATCTATTATGAAATGTTTCATAATATGAAATTGTCATATGTAAAAATTTTCAGTGCGTTTTGATGCCCCATATCATTCATTATATGTGTTTGAAATAATTTAATGTAACAGGTGGTAGACCTGGAATCTGGAGTCACCTTACCTGCAGGACATGATGGTGAGTTATTCTTCAGAGGTCCTCTAATATCTCCAGGTTATTTACATGGTCCCAAATACCAAGGGCAGTGGTTTGCCACTGGAGATGTAGGCCGTTATGACCAGCATGGATTTTTCTACATAGTGGACCGAATCAAGCAGCTTATCAAATGCCAAAATGAACATGTGAGTACCGACAAGACCAGTTACCCTGAAATCAGTAGAATCCTATTTTATAATTTCGATATTGGTTATCATAAACAATTTGTTTGCAAAGAATATATTTCAATCTGGATAAGTGAAATATATAAAAACAGAACCAGCACATGGACTGTTTCATCCCTGAGAAAAAGTTAAAGACTTTCCTCCTGTCCTGAATGGTAACACCAACCATCAATGATATACAGTATACACAAGGTGTCCCATCTGAAACAGTACTGCCAAATTTCTCTGCAGAAGGGCAGGTAACGAAAAGTTTCAGTACATAAGTAGTAGGGTTTCAAGGGGGATATTTGATGCATGCATTATTTTGAGCTTTTAAGCTTATGCTTGCAAGTTGCAAGCACATAGTTGTTTTTGTTTTTAAATGGCAACCACATTTTTCACATCCATGAAACTTTTTCATCTTGATGAGTTGTTTTGAGATACCTTTTCAATCATGTCATTTCCACTAATTTTACTAAAAAATGCCACAAAAACTAGTTCTGTGGTCAAATTGAAGATTCAGACTTATTAGCATGACCCAGGATGCACAGCATGGAAGTAAATTCTGCTTCACATAAGAAAAAAACATGCGGGCATGTGTGGAAGTTGATCAGGAGATGTTCAACGCTCCCACTTTTGGCTTGCAGGAACAACTCATTTTGATGGTGGAAATTTTAAACGACTTTTTGAAGAACTTGTGTGGTAATGCGGAATATGTCTCTGTAAAACCACTGGAGTTGTTGGTCAATTTGTGTAACCAACATCTTTGATGAAACCCCACAGTCGAGTGGTGTGAGATAAATAAGGTCATAATATGTAACAACCTCAATCAGTCCAATGATTTGGAAAGGAACTGTTTAGGTAATCTCTTACAATTTGAGTAAAATGAGGTGGAGCACCATCCTGCTGAAACTACATTCTCTGTCATGCCTGCAAGTTCACAATCTCAATCAGAATTGGCAGTTGATTACACAATAATTCCAAGTAAGTCTTGTGAATGGTTTTATTGCAATTGGCAAATGAAAACACTGATTAATTAATCTGAATATATAAAAGTTAACAGAAACGAATGAGCCAACATGTTACACTACAATACGGACTACAAACCTGTTGTTCCAGCAGCTGGGAGCTCATATAAGGATTTGTTAAGATGGCAAACTTGACCTGACCCATCATTGAAGTCTTGTAGTTGGGTCACATCTAATACAATATTATCTCACTTTTTACCACCAACTAACCAAGACCAAAAAAAAGTGCAATTCAGTTCTATATATGATGATGGAAATTTTCAATTTATAGGAAGTCAGCCACTCTCTTCCTCTTTAATAAATTTGAAAATGTCATTCTTTGTTACCTATATATTTCATTGTGGATTTTACCCCAACTGAAATCATTTAATCTTCTAAATCATTTTACTAGGTTGCTCCTGCAGAGATTGAGGCAGTATTGCTGCAACACCCTGATATAGCTGAAGTCGTTGTCCTTGGAAAGCCACATCCCACAGACCAGGAACACCCAACAGCCTTTGTAGTTCTGCAGCCTGGAGCTACTGTTACAGAAGTGTTCCTACAGAGCCTGGTTACTGGTAAATGTCACTGATATCATGCTACAGATGGCTAGATGTATCACTAAAAATTTCATCTTTGTTATAGATAAGATTACAAACCCTTTAAAACATCTCAAAGGTGGTGTTCACTTCATCAACTCACTGCCAAAATCTGCCACTGGGAAAGTGAAGCGTGGTGAGCTTCGCATTCAACTAGAACAAATGGCTCGGTAACTTATCCACATTATAAGAAATGTTTTAGTCACACACACTGCTAATGGTCTTTGCTGACTTTCTGCCATTAGTGGTAGTTATATCTATGCTGGGGTATCACAGTAGGGAAGCTCAAACAACACAACATCCAAGTCCTAGTCAGGATTCAAACCCAGAACCTCGGTGGTGTGAGGCAGCAATGCTGTCCACGTGAGGTTGGAAATATATAAATATGAGCCAGGAAATGACATTGTCATATTAATTAAAACAATTAATGGGGAAAGGACAGAGAGATAGAAAGAAGGTGACTTACCTGAGGTTCATAGATGGTAGACACCTTGTGAGGTTTAGAGTACTTGAATTTTCGGAGGCACCGCCCCCTTCATCAGAAAGTTAGGAAGACATTTCCAGTGATCGGCTAGCCGATTCAAGTATTGTAACTCAAATTGAATTTTTTTTATGTCAGAATTAAATTCAGCGGCTCAAATTACGCCGGTTTAGAGTCCAATCTCGATTGTTTTCTGTTTATTTGTATGTTTTGCCCCTCCACCCCCATTCCTAATACACCCTTCGATTGGGGTTGAAATTATACACTAGCCGTATTGGAGGACTCACTATCAAATGAATTGATCCAAGAATGCATTTATAAGACAAAAATATTGGTCGTTTGTGTTTTTTTTTAAATTTCCGCCGTTTCCACCCCTGCCACTAGGGATGGCAGCCGAGTCTCAACTCGACAGTGCTGAATTCGTGGCGCAAAGAACACATGTACCAAATTTGGTCGGAATTTGTCCACTCGTTTACATTTGTATGCGAAACATGCATACATACCCACACACAGGCAATTTTATTATAGAGATTAATTGCATTCATTTTTACTTTAATTTATGATAAGGTAGGTTTCATAAGTAGTTTTTATTCAGTCCACCGGGAAAGCCTACATTCTCTAGTTTTTATTAACTAGCATACAAATAGTGTTAGGAAAACATATTTTGTGTCACCGTGCCAAAGAACAGTCGTGTTGAACAGGCTAGGAAAAGGCGTGAGCGGATACCAGGGTGGTTATCTCGTCTTGGAGAAAGGGTTTTTGTGGTTTCAGTGGGTGTGAGCCACACACTACCCAGAAGTGCGGATCCTTTTGGGTGTTCGTTAGGATTGCCACAGTTGTCCCTCGGGGAAAAAAAAGTCACAGTAGTCTCCAACACCTCACAACAATCCAAAATGATCGCCCAACACCGGTCATCGCAACACAACAATTTCGGTCTGACAAAATTAATTTACTATATTAAAACCTCTGTTACTGTTAAAAATTTATTATTATTCTCAAATCTCAAAATTTACTTGCATTATAAATATTCCGAACATTCGACATCACCTACGTTATGCATAGAATTCTTACATTTACTTTTGAGCACTGTAAGACAACTGTTATATTATATTTTACTAACGTATGTGATACTGCTGCCTCTAACATCAAATAAAGCTGCTACTTTTTCTAATAAAACCAACAATAATCCAAAATGATTTCCAACCACAGATCTTATCGTCGTAACAATACTCCTTTGTGTTAACCACCCTATAATCTGTTTATTTATTACGGCCTATAAAAGTTATAGTTATTTTATTTAAAACCACATTTAAAAGATTAGAATTGATATCATACTTAAATTTCCAATCATTATAGTTCGTTTGTTACCAATCACGTCCGTTATGAATACGCGTGGCTCGTAGTAGAAAGGAATTTAAAATTGCTCTTAATGAATTGTAAGTATATTTGCACTACCCGTGACACCGAAGATATCAACATTCAACATCACTGCAACCACTCGTCTGCATCCGATATCACAAATTACATATAATCAAAAGTTTCACACCTAAGATCACCTGTACTTCCTACCTTTAATTAATACAAGCCTTAAAATAATCAAAGTCCCTATTTACCGCACTTCACACACGAAAAATTTTTTAACGACTTCACTCGTCTTTCAAAACGGATTCACAAATTACAGTTGGCTTTCAGTTGCATTTGTCGCAGGTAAACAACCACAGTCAGTTAGCACGGCGGATATCCACTCAACAAATACAGGACACTTGAGAGTCTTCTTAATGAGCACCCATTCACTTATTGATCAACATCATAAACATTTCGTCAGATTAAATATTTTTGTCTCACAATTAAATATATTGTAGTGGATTCCGCGTTCCTCTGTATTCGAGGATTTCTAATTCCTTTAGGGCGCCAGGTATTTTTCATAAAAAACAGCAAAAAGAGATTTTAATAGTTTTAATTCCAACCAGAGCATGAGAAAAAATTATATCTGCAGGGCGTGGTCATTCCCTCGTCGTCCCGCCGACACAACCCGCTCCTTCCACTACCCTATGACGACTCGCGCCGCTCGCCAGACTACATTGTTGGCCCGAGTTGCGATACTTCCTCAACAATTACAACTCGCAAGCTGGCCTGCATTGTTAAGTGTAACTTTTCATGTTACAATATATTTAATGTTTTAATCAGCCTGTTTGTCAGTATTTTTATAATTTAAATATTACGACGTTTCGTCTCTCATTTGAGACTTCTTCAGGTAAAAATTTAGTTGTACATGGAACTTCACTCCATGACTCCTTCGGCTGATTATAAAAAATACTGAAAAGGCTGATTAAAACAACTATTTCTTCAGATTGTTTACGTCCTGACTGGGAATTTATATCTTTATATATAAAATTCCGGTGTGCTAGTGTTCGTAAAACCAAAGGGTATCTTAAATAGATAGAGAGGCAATAGCAGTGCTGGGAGCGCGACGGCCATCCCCATTTCTGTAGGTATAACTCGCTCGTAGGCTCATAAAAGCCCATGTAAAAACAGCTTTTTTAGTTCGCTAAAATCCTTCTTAAGGCAGCAAAAGAAAATTTAAGTAGATTATTTATTTACACCATATATTAGTATTTTCAAATATATAAGGTACAAATAATAATTGAAATGGGAATATTAAAAATATTGAGCATGTTTTGAAATCAGTATTGCGAGTTGGATGATAAGTTATATTAGCTTATTTGACTCAGACGAACCTCAGGCTTCCACATTAAAGTCCGTATCTGGGGCAAAAATGCATATTTAGGACTGAAATTTTACATGTGTCTTTATTATATAAACTTTCAAAATAGGAAATGCTCAAAGTAGCCCACATGTGCAATTCATTGTATTGTTGTAGTCAGTCCTTAGATTGGTGTGATGAAACCCTCCATGCTAACCTATTACATAAGTCTTTTCATTTCCTTGGCCTCCCCCTTGTGTTCTTACCCCACACACTAAATGCTAATTTTACAAGACCGTGATGGCTCAAAAAGTGGCCTATCATAGCTTGGCATTGTTTTGACATTTATATTTCCGATTGCTAAGGTCTGATATATTCCATGTATTGTAATTGCAAGCAAACTGAGCATATTTATTTATCGATTAATTCAACATGAATGAATGAAGTGTATTTGAAATAATATTTTTCTAAATGTGAAAGGTGCATTGTTTTATACACATGTTCATTCGGCAGCATTCCATCTAATATATTTTATTTTCAGCATGAATATGTGCAATTTCAATGACTGTGGCGTGAAAAGGTAAAATTTTCAATATGATCTATTTGATGGTTTAAACACGTGTTGGTAAAGATATTAAATTACGTACATCAATACTGGTAAACACTGGGCACCCAGCTAGGATATATGAAAGTATCAAGGTTAATAACTTTTCACCACAACATATTTGAACGCAAGCATTCTTGAAAGTGGTAAATCATTTTGCCAAGAACTCTTGAATGAATTAAAGATCTGAAATGCAATACAGAACATAGATAAATGTCAATGTTAAGTTGGGAATATCAAACAACACTGAAGTAATGATTGCAAAACACCTCCTATAACAAGATAGATGCATGTGTATCTGAATGTTTGTAATTTTATTTCAACAAACTTATTCTTAATTAACTTGAAATAATATACAACCCTTTCTTTTATATAAGTAGAACCAACATTTATGGCTCTATTTTATGAAATTTGACAAACATCTGTCACATACTTAACACTTTGTACAAATTCTGTTTGTATGGTTCAAGTTCCTATAACATGTACCAACATTTCATCCCAATGATAAAAAGCCTTTAATAAGAACAGGAAAGCTCATTTGTGTGACCACCATAAATCATTTAGAAAATTTAACTAATTTTAATCTCAATTTATCAAGATTAAAATTAATACAACATTTATCAGTATTCTATTGTCTATAAAAGATAAAAATATAAGATAAAGTATAATTGAATCTACAATACCAAATATTGTTCATAGTTTGGAATGAAAGTAATCAAAGCTACAGCACTAGTCTGCACATAAAGCGAGTGTTGCTTAATTTACATCATCCAAGATTGCATTGTACCCATCTTTTTACAATAAAAGTTAACTAAAAACTCTAATATTAAATAAATACATATTATCAATCTTATTAATTTCAGATGGAAAACTAAAGATATTTAGGACTACAAAAATATAGTGTCGGCATAAGATATCCGCTTTATAAAGGTATGTTTAGCTTGTGAAATGTAACATTCTGCCAGAATTAATCCATGAAAATATGTGTACATGTAGTTCAGCAAAATATTAATTTAAAAAACTCAGAGGAGAATTAAAAACATTATGCTTTCCTTCAGCTACCAACGTTTTTCACATTTGCAAAGTAATTATAAAAAAATCTAAGTTATCAACGAAAAGATAAATTTTAAATTAAGAGGCTTCATACACAAAGGAAATAATTAAAACTCTTTTCAATTTCAGAAATAAATTTCAATTCTGCAAAACTATACATAGGAACATTAAATGTGTCCAAAACATATAAAACAGTGGGTAAAAATATTTGAAAGATTAATAGGAATAACATTGTATCAATTTTACCATGAACAAAAAGTGTATGCCCTTAACTATTAGAAACATTGCATATACATAGAAAATAATTTCCACCATAACAAAAGACAGTAAGACCGGATTATATTCTACTATGGTACCAGTGCTAATTATTTTTTCATACGAATATATACACTTTTATGCTATTTACAGCAATTTTAATTTTTAAAGCAAGAAGCTAACATTTTTTTTAAAAAAACAACAACAATATTAATGACTTTCAGATTTTATTTACCCCCTTCATTTTAGGTTGAGAATAAAGTTGTAAAATATTGCATTAAGTTTATTTATTTTTCATTCACTATGGATAAAACTATTTCTCTGTATTTGAGGATATTGTTTAATTGTGTAACTTAGAAGAAATGGAAAAATAATGTATTTATAAAATTAAGTTGGTTTATTGTAATCATTTCCATGATTCTCTTTGATAGAACACTACACAAACAAGCACATTCATTGATTGTCAATGTTGAAATAAATGTATGTAGCAGTAAACCAATTATAGTTGATACCCAACTTTCCTTTCCTGCTGTCATTTTATGCATCAAGAGTTGGGATTACTTTGGCAATAGGGAGAAAATTGGAGTGGATGATTATTCTCTTTGGGATGACAAAGGCTAACCACCTCTTGGCAACAAAATAATGTAACCCTCTTTTTTTTTCAATAACGTGCAGCAACTTACTAGGTGCAAGAATGAGATTCCAACCCTGAATTACATTGCTCTGAAGGTTATAAAAATAATATGAACAAATGATAAATTATAGACATTCAACACAAAAACATTTATCGAGAACTAGGTGAACAAGTTGTCTCTAACATGCCATTCAATTCACAGTTTCAGCAATATAAATTAAATATAATTTTTAGAAATTCCTGAAGATATGCAAAAATAATAGAAAGAAAAAGTTTCACAAATGTTTATAGAAAATTACATAAGGCAAAATGATTTTATAACTGAGATGCATTGGCTGGACCACATAACAAATACTGTAGTGCCATTGCACAGAATAGTGAACACACATCGAATAAAACTTCAGTTTGATTAGTTAAAATTTCTGTGTAAAGTATCATTACTTAATAGTTCAGATTCACAGAAAATTGAGAACGACATTGTGGAAGAAAGTTATTATTATTGATGTTACAGTGTTCAAATGCTCTTCTTTCTGCCACTAACATTTCATAACAGAGACACAAGAAAATCTCTCTTAGGAACAATGTAAATTGTAGTTTTACTTAAATGACAGAAATTAAGAATATTGAGCAGTAATGCTACATGGCATGTTATTTGACACAAGAAACATTCATTTATATATATAAACAATAATAGTTACACGCTAAAATAAATAAATGCAATTATTTATTTTTGTATTTTTAACATAGTACAGAGCCTCCAATATTCAAGAATTTGTACAAAATAGATCACATCAGCACATCTCAATATCAGATATCCTCTTGAAAGTGGAGCTATCCATCTGAATCAGAGGCTTAGATGTTTTGTTTTCAGAACACAGCTTGCAAATGTCATGGGGCAGAGTGGGATGCCAGGGTTTATAAAAGGATTGTAATAAGGATATCCGTTTGATCTAAAACATCAAATTTTGCAGTTTAAAGTATATAATAAAAACAAAAGTTTAACCTCCCAAATGTAAGGACTGTTGTATTTTAAAAATATGCTCTTTTTATGTTCAAATTCTTTCTTGCAACCTTCTCCACTCATAATACTGATTTATACAAATTTAAGATTATATTATGAATGTCACAGTGAACAATTCCTTTACATTTCTTTGGACGATTTTGAAGTTAAATACAAGATATATCTTTACTTTAACAATGTGCATATTCTTTTTCCTCCTGTGAACTATACAAAAAGAGCAACAAATGAATCATTATTACATTAATATATATTTCTAATTATTTCCAAAACAGACACGGATGATGCATCCATAAAAATCTTTTCAATATTTCAAATTGTGAACTATGTACATGACTGTGTATCTACATACTCCTGTCCAATAAATACTAGAAAAAGAATTGCACATTAATTATTCTTCCTATGTAAAGCAACTTAGTTCAAGTAAAAATAAGTTCAACTTCCAGACATCCCAGTAATTTCTTAAATACTTTAAAGCAAGACTTTCTAACCTGTACCAAGTTAGATTGGAGTAAAAAAACAATAGTGCTTTGTTTACAACACTGCTAATAGTAGCAAGAGAGACAAAACACAGTTATATACAATTCTCTTTTAAAGTTTTTAAAAGCCATTTTTTATAAATTATATATCATAAAAATTGTCCAGTCTTCACACTAATTTTACGCCTATATATAATATGTATATATTTTAAAGTTCGTTTAAAAGTTTGCGCAGCACTTGTAAAAAGTGTTCATTCATTTGTACATTTATATAACAATTCACAGATACCACACACACTTGTCCAATAAAAGAATCACTAAAAATGAGAAATAAATATACATTAGTAACACTAGCAGCACCCTAATCAAGTTCCGGCCTAGCACACTTGTGATTGTTGCCCCAATGCTCCAGAGATTCTACTTGACTGAGAGGCTAGGCCTAGATGGGTCACCTTTGTCCTGTTTGTTGGTTCATATCATACAATACTTGTGCGATTGTTCGAGATGATTCAACATTGCTTAGAGCAATTCCTGCAAGATGTGGTTCATAGCTGCGCAGAAATCTGAAAGAGAGTGTTCCAATAATTACATAATAGCTGAAGAAGTATATTCAATAAATATTTTTATACGTTTTGATTAAAACATTTACAAGAAAAATAGATTTGTAAGTCTCAAAGACAATAGTATTATCTTATAAAAAAATAAATTGTGTAAATATAGAGGCTGAGGACTGAACATACTTATAACTGAAACCAGCAATTTGATATAGAGCATTCAGGGCCCATAAAATTGGACCACTAGTTTCCATGTCACATCCGCTCTGCACTACTTGTCCCTGTGATGGATCCATACCAGATGTATGAGTATGAATAATTAAGGGATAACATTTTCTCCATGCTGTCTATGGTGTGAGTGGTTGAAACTTCAATCAAAGTTTCATCAATCTTCATTATTTTTATCATCATTTGTATTACTTTAAGGCTTCTGTTGTTTTCATTTATTATTGTGCATGTAATGTAAATTGTACATTTGGGCCATTTATTAATTTAGGAAGTGAATGATGTAATTGTTACTGGTACTGTAATTCCTATTTTTAAAAGCTTTCCAATTTCCCTGCGATTTTTATAATAAAGAACAATTAATACAAACTTGTCCCAAAAAAATGCAAACTAAACAACTGTCGTTTGCTATTTCATTTTGAAGAAAACAGAGAAGGCTTAAAGGAACGTAAACAAAATAAATACAAACATTATAACCTTTAATGTCCACACAATTTTTAACAGTTACCATCATCACCCTTTATATTAGTTCAAATTCCATAAAAGAACTAACTAAATAAGACAAAAAGTAGTGCGTTAGGTTTATATTAATGTTTGATTAATTTTTTTCACTGTGATAACATTTAGATTCAGAAAAATACAAAAATTAATCTGGAATGTATTTTCTTCCTTTTTCTAAAACTCATTCAAACTCTTCCAGATATGTTTAGTTGACAAACTAGTTAATTTTTTTTTCAAGATAGTTCTCTTGAATATTATTAGAAAGAGAATAGAAATCCACAGGATTGGGAGAATAGAGGGGGAGCGTGTGGTTTAGAATCACCCATCAAAAAATCCTGGACCTCTGTTTTGGTCACATATTGAGTTCCTGTAGCAGTTTTGAACAATGTATTTTCTCAAATACTACAAATTGTTCAGATTTTATGGTAATACATGACAGCAATCCTCATTTGACTTCTGGAATGAAATTTGTAGTACAAAGCCCCTTTCTTCATCTCACCAAGCATATAATTTCATCTGTGAATGTGCAGAACATTTTGCATAAAGTTACTTTTTGTACACAGTATTGTGATTATGGCATAAAGGCAGTTTCTTATCTGCAGTAAAAGTCTGATCTGAATGATCATGGTCAATGTTGACAACTGGCAAGCATGCACACTGAAAGTAGTAACCAAATGCTGGATTGTTGCACTTTCCCAATAGGGAATCTTTGGGTTGATATGCAAGGATCAGCATGAATTGAAGTGTCCAGAAGGACTTCCTCGAAGCCAAATGGCCTTCCTGCAAGTGGCAAAAAGTATTTCACAGTTTCAGTCTTTGAAATCACTTTATTATTTAGCTTTCTGCCATTTCTCATTGCCCTGCTGGTCTTTTAAATTAAAATAGAACAAATTGTCATAAATAATTATGTTATATCCACTTCTTTAGCTCAAAACTGGAGGAGAAATCATGGAAATTCAAATCATATTTGCAAGCATAAAGTTTAAATAACTGCAATCACAGAACAAACTAATGTGATACAAAAACACTATGAATATAAGCATCAACCTTATTATAAATACAATAGTAAATCTGAGTGTGTACAGTTTTTCATTGTGTTGAACAATCAGCAAAGATGGCAGCTTATACTAAATGAATGAAATTGTCTGTAAGTGAGCTTAGTGACTTAATTAACATATCCGAAAGCAAAGACTATATTTTTTACGGGCGAATTATAGCAAATAAAACAAACAGATCAACAACAGGGAAATTGCCATTTAGAACACTTCAGAAGAATATTATTTGGAATACATGGGAAACAGTTTAATTTACTGAAACAAAAGCTTATCATATGATATAAAATATGGCGCTAAATCCAAAATCTCTAATAAGGTTCACTTTCCTATAGAATGGATCGATTACATGCCCTTTTTGCTGATATATTTACACAGACTCGATTTCACTGAATACATTGTATATTACACGTCAGTCCCCCTTCAGAAAGCAAAATACATGTAACATAAAAAAGACAAAGCAAAGAAGGTATATAGTTCATCGTTTAAAAAAACTACAGGAGGGTGAATGAAAAGACATTTTTCTGCAAAGACATATATGCGAAATGTGGAACTGCACCTGGTTAACTGTTTTGAAAAAATCATTCTGTATTAAATAATAAGATTTAAATATTTGATTCTCAAAACACTCATATTTTGAAACAATTTTTTTTTGTAATAATTTTTTTAATATTTTTTGATTTTCCTCAAGTTGAATTGTAACACAAAGAAAGTTGCAGAAACAGCAAGGTAAAATTGACTGCAAACCGCAATGATATGGCAGGTAGAGACAAGACTGGACTCCTTACAGGAAAAAATTTTGTCCCCGCCATGCAGGACATAGGATCGCAAAGGGTTAAATGTTGCAGAGAAATTTCTAATTATTTAACCTAGTGAAATAAATAACCTTTAACAACATTTTAGCAAAACAAGTAATTTCTATCACAAAGAAAGAAACTGACTTATCTCAACAGACCTATGACTGCTAAATGATCTGTATGTTTCCAAAAAGTATCTATTCACTTTCTCTTATAACATTAATTGGCTGCCGCCACATTATACAGATATTATTTACCTACATGTGCAATTCTTAATATATACCAGTGATTAAAATATGCAATTCAACATTTTTATTTATGCAATTTATGGAATACTTTATGATAACAAGTTACAGCTGCACATCAATTAATAAATACCTTCTTCCATTTGTTGAATATATGACTAGGTTTCTTAGTATAAGTGAAGCAGTCAATCGAATGCTTTTTGTGACAGGGCCTTCATTGTCATCCTGAAAACAGTGATGTAAAATTAGTCATATTAAATAATTTTGAGGCTATACTAGATATGAAGCAAACATGCCAACCAACATTCAACAATAACTAAAATGTGAACTCATTAATACCACAATGTTATAATTTCATCTAGCATCTTTAATAAGTTACTGAATTTTTATGATATATATGTAACTAATCAAGTGTACAGTAAAAAGAAAATCTGTTCTATATGACAGGCTAATATACATTAAACAAAAGCATTTACACTATTTTATCAACAATACAGAAAGACAGTACTCAACTATAGCAACAAAACAATAGAAACAAAAAGTAGGCAATAGTTGAAAGAAGGAATGTTTCAAAACAATTTTTTTTAAATAGAAATATAAGATTATAAAAAAATAACTATATAATGCTGAAAACATTTTTTCCAGCTGCATCAGTCAATACTACAGATTGGAAATACCTTTTTTACAAGTTGTTTATGAAAATCAAAAGAGCACATTTCAATCAACTTTTCTCTTCAAAACTGGTCACTACAGCCACACAGGAATGTATTCACACTGCAATCCTATGTGAAAACAATATTAGAAACCTGTAACTACAGTTGTGTGTGTACAACACTCTGGAGTTTACCAACTTGGTTTGTTGATACTCAAAACTTCAGCATTAAAATAAGCTCATGTGACCAGGAGTTCTGCAGATTTTCTAGTTACATGTTTTCAGTGAGAACCACTGTGTGAACACACTCCCGTAAGACCATAGACTATGAGGTAAATAAAATTAAATTAAAAGCTAGGCTACAAATGCACAAAAGCAGTCTTTTTAAGAGGTTCAAATAGTATATCTAAAACCTGATGACCAATGACTAACACCCTAAAAAGTTTCTCCAAGGTTAGTGTAATTCAGCCACCCTGGCACAATTACCTTCATATTTTCTATCTTTACTTTCAAAATTTGCAAAAGTTTGTAATTCAACCTGGACTTCAACAATTTTACCAAATTTGAAGGGAGGTATCCCACAGAGAAAACAAATACTTTCAACCAGGTTATTGCAAAACAAGAAACACTAAAATAAAATATAAAAATCATCAAGGCCTGATCAGACTGGTGAAGCAGAGCCATTTTGTGACTGTACATTTCCATAGCCCAATAAACCTTTTCCATCTTCCACCTCAGGATGTACACCAGCCAATCATGTTACAAACATTCAAATTTGTATTATTTGAGATTATTTAAAGCACTTCAGCGATTGTTGGTTGTCTCTACAGATTACTTTTAAATACTTTAAACTTTCACACATTTTTGCTTGGCTTGAAGCATAATCACAAAGCCCACTTTATTCTTATTTCCTAACCCAATGAATGTTAGAGAGTAGCTGACTTTGCTTAAATCAACAGGTGTCTTAAGGTTTGAAGCTGATTGCAACATGTCAAAGGGTCTGAGCCCGCTGCTTCAGGACAGAATGTTTGAACAACCTTATGCTCAGCTGCTCAATGTTAGATTATTTGGGAAGGGAGTTTAGAAAGGTTGGTGTTGTGACCTAAATGGTGATGCCAAGCTTCAATAATTTCATGTAAACCACCATATTTCTCCCTTTTCTTCCCCATAACAATATAATAATCTCTTCTATCCCACTTCTCTGTATCCATCCCAACTAAATACATCATATATATATATGAAAGAAAGATAGAAATATTTGGGAGAAAGGCAGGAAATTCGCTCTTTGAAACATATGTACGGCATGGAAACATGCACAAAGAAATACATATATCGAGCGTAGAAGGGAATGGAAGAAGGAAGAAAGACTGAAAAAATTCGATGTGGCATGTTTCAAAGAGCGAATTTCCTGCCTTTCTCCCAAATATTTCTATCTTTCTTTCTATCCAATTATATATATATATATATAATCTCCAAGACTGACTATCTTCGATGCACCGGCGACGTAGCCTAATGGTCAGGTGCTCTGCGGCCACAGCGGAGGCTCTGTGATGATCTGGGTTCGAGTCCCAGCGGCGCCGAATATTTTCAGTCTTTCTTCCTTCTTCCTTTTTTCTCTACGCTTGACATATGTCTTTCCCTGAGCATAATTCTGTGCCAAACATATGTTTCAAAGGGTATTTCCTATCTTTCTCCCTCATTTACTATCCTTACTTACTATCCTAATATCCAAAAACCTGTGACTTCGTCACATTACAAATGTTTCATTAATTTATATATATAAAAGGAAGATCGAACAATATGGAGGACTTTGACTAAGAGAAGGAATAGATTAATAAGCCACATTTTGAGAGAAGAGGGTCTTGTAAAATTAACATTAGAGGGAAGTGTGTGGGGGTAAGAACAGAAAAGAAGAGGGCGGTCAAGGATGGAATACGCTAAGCAGATTAGGGAGGATCTGGAGTTTGAGAAAGATAGGTTAGCATGGAAGGTTGCATCAGACCAGTCTAAGGACCGATTACTAAACACACACACATCAAAAATTATATGGTGATAAGAAGAAAGCTAAGTACTTAAAGTATCAATTGCCTGAATGTGAAGATTTACACATGCACACACTAGATGTATGCAAGTAATTCACGATGTGACCTTGTACAACAGAGAGAAGTTTAATATGCAACTTAGTAGACAAATTGATGATAAGATTATTTATACACAGTGGACCCCTGGGTTACAAAGAACTGTTGGAAACAAATTTTTCATTGGGTTATAAACACAAATTTACAAAAGCACACTAATAACTCTGTTCTTAAATTCAATCCTAGTTACAGCCGTTTCTTGCTCTCCCTCATAAGCAAAGCGCTAATAAGATATTGGTTAAATTGTTTCCATTGACAACAGTAATGAGCTCACCACTTAAGCACGTATTGATTTGCAAAATGTGATGATAAAGACTCTATCATCAATCAGGAGATAACAAGATTTAAAAGAAGGGTCCTAGCACTCATATTAAAGGCAATAGCCTGTGAATAAATAAATGTGGGTGCTCAACTATGTTAATAATTACTATCCAAACAAGAACAAATATGGTTCATAATCAGAGGATCAACTGTATTATAAAAATTAAGTAGTTCAATTTGATGAATGCATTTAACTATATTTAACTGCATCTTCTGTACAATAATCTGCCTCAAATGAGTTCAATTATCTTTGTTACTAAGCATTATTTGGTTAAATTAATTAATGTATATAACCTTATATTAAGAATTTCACACAATACAATTATTGTGTATAATATATGTAATTAAGTAAATTTTGTAAGTCAAAATCTTCAAAAATGTCGTCTTGCAAACATCTACACAAGCAGAATTTACACACACAAAAAACAATTTCAAGGCCTACACTAATGTGCTGCTCTACAACAATAATCAGCTACCATTAAAATGGGTGCAAGATACTTGTAAACAGTAAGTAAATTAACTCTCAGAAAATTGTTTAAGCAAATTTTGCTTGTTCGCTAGAAACAACTCATACAATTATGCTACAAAGCATGATCATGCAACAATGTGAGATGACAAATCTGGGTCCCACGATATCTTACCTGCTCGGGCGGGCTTGGGCCTGCTCGAGCCGGCACTGGGAGAACCGGCCCTGGCTTTGTGGGCCTCTGCGGGGAAAGAGAACAAGAAATGAAAATTAAAGAGCCTACTCCATAAAATCTCTTAAATTCAGAACTGAGCCGGGCTGCAATACAATTTGTGCCAGTTTCAGAATTTTGAATAAGCTTACAGATCAAAAATTCATTACAGAACCAATCATTGGCAGTATTGAAAACAAGTCAAAATCAATGTTGCAAAGACAACCAGCATTTAGTAGATAGGAAACCTCTTCTGTCAGCAGCAAATCCTTAGTGAAATTGGCAAATAAAAATGTTAATAAAGAGTTTAAATGTATATAAAGTTTAATCAGTTTACCATCATCTCCTTGGGATTAACAAATTCTAGAGCATGCCTCTTAATTGCATGGAAGGCAGCATTTGGTGCATATCCCGGATGAGGAGGAGGAGGTTGAGGTGGTGGGATCTCACTGCGACCACTTTGTGACAACTGCCGACGCCGTACAGCCATCATTCGCAGTACCTATAAAGTAAAAATTCCTCTCACATCACCATTTTTCAAAGTCCAACTCTTACAGTAAAAAGGATCTTCAAAAAGGGAATACAAAAATTCACATACAATTATTTGTTTTGTGGTATTTTAGTGAAGCAGAAGTCCAACAACTTGCAAGTCAAAATATAAAAATGTTAGTCAGAAAATGGTTTTGAGCCTGCAGTAAGTGGTTATATAAATGAAGCTGGGACATAAGTGAAACAGTAGGATAAAGATATTGCACCAAATTAAAAACCTCTAAATAATAATATAAATAGGATTGCTCAGACAATGTAATGGAAACATTCATATTCACAAGCACCTATTATGGTTAGTTCTATTATTATAAATCTCAATATTGCTTAAAATAAAAATGTAATTGAGAAATATTTGTTACAACAATTTCAGTGTAAGCTGTTTACATCTTAGAATTCTATATTTTAAAAGAGAAGTTATTGCACTGATAAAATGCACAGTAACAATGTTAACAACAACAATGCATCACTCATAAAACAAAAAGAGACACTTATGCATATTTAAACTTCATGTAAAATAAATCAGGAGTTAAAGAACAAAAATGAAAATATATACACTCACATCAGCATTACAATGTCGATCATATAGGTGAGTCATAAGGGAGAACCTCTTTCTTTTCATAGCATCACATCGTTCCCACAGGCACTGGATTTCTTCACTGCCCATTGGGCAATGTGATTCACAAGCATGCATATAAACTTCATTTGCAGATTTAAAACTCCTGAGATAAAAGGAAAAAGAATTAACTACAGATCTTACATTATATGGAATGTTATGTTCACAAATACAACAAACTTAGTAAATATAAACCACAAAGCAAAGCTTAAAATGTTTTACACAGAAAAATTTCTAAGTAGTCAGTTTAAAGTTCTCATAAAAACCAAATTCCATGTGGTTGTACTCCTGAATAGGATCAGCAGATCACATTTAGCAAATATTATAAATAAAAAGATAAGAAATTATATACTATTTAACATATCTATCAAAATATCATACATTGAAGACATGAAATATGTTTATTGGTTGCTAAGCATTGCTGGAATATTTAATATGACTTTTTTTTGTTTTATGAACTTACCTCATACAACCTCTCCATTCACACAAAAATTGTGAATTTTCAACTCCTGTGACACCCTGTATCTTTGGCTGCTGTGATTGAGAAGTACTGGAAATGGTACTCGCAGTGGAACCCGTAGATGTAGCAGCTACAGTGGAAGTGGCAGTAGTCATTGCTACTGTGGTTGTTACTTGTTTTCCATTCTGTAATCCTCCATTTGGAGATAAAGGAGTAACTTTCATTGCTTCCGTAGCAACAACAACACTTGGCTGACCATACATGGGATTTGGTGGTCTCACGTCTGCCATTTTTATTGAAGTAATTGTTTGTGGTCTAGGAGATACTGACAAAGGTGGTGGCTGCTTGGTAATGATAGGTACTGGGGATGCGGCGTTAGATCGTGGCTGTGGTGAAGATAGAGAAGGGCTGGCACAAGGAGGGGGAGGAACAACAGCTGAGCTTGTAGGAACCAGCGTTGGAGGTGATAGAACATTGCTGATAGTAGAACTCTGCAGGACTGGCCGAGGCACCTGAGTAACCACAACTTGTTGACCTTGAGGAGTGACTACTACTTTTTGATGAGTGGAAGTTGTTGAAGCTGTTTGAGGCTGTAAAATAATTATTGTTTTAGAAGGAGTTCCTTGTTGTGCTGTTTGTGTGACAAGTAATGTCTGGCCTTGGCCTAACGCCGACTGTGGTTGTGCTACAACATATGCTTGACCTGTTGAAAGATATTGACCTTGAGGAGATAAAATAAATTGGCTGCCTGCACTGGCCTGCTGTAACACAACTTGTGCTCTGCCTGCTATCTGACCTCCTGCAGTTGTTATCAACACTTGTCCACCTTGCTGCCCAGAAAGCTGAGCTTGTGAAACTATTACATGCCTGGGGCTAGCAACAATCAGCTGTTGCTGGTTTGATGTTGAAGTAGCAGTTTCTTGACCAAGATACACTTGGCGGATGTTGTTGCTTCCAACTAACTGGATGCTTGGAGCTGCAGGTGGTACCTGGGGTTGCTCTTCCAAATCTGGTTCATCTTCTAATGCAGAGGCAGCCAAGGCAGCGTACAAATTTGCAGCAGAAGGATAATTACCCGTGGAACTACCACTTTCAGAAGAATTAGCTATGTTTCCATCAGAAGTGCAGGCATCTGTAGATGGCATGTCTATGGTTTGTGGAGTAGGTGACAAATTCCCATTTACAACTGCTTCTTCAAGCCTAACTTGCTTGGCTCCCTCAAAATCTGCATCCAGATGAAGTCTCTTAGCATCTATAGGGATACCTTCTTCCAATTCTCCCTCAGCTGGCCTTTTAGTAGCTTGTTGAGCATGTGAGTCCATTTTATGATTGTCTGCATTTTCTGTCACAGTACCTACATTTTTAAAAGCCAAATTTTCTTTTTCTGAAGAACTATCTAGTTGTTCTGCTGTCCGTATCACATCAATTAAATCACTACCTATACCTACTTCTTTCACTTCCAAAATATTAGTTTGTGTATTACAAGTCACATTATCTTTTAACACCTTATCTAGATGGTTTTCTACCAATTCTAAACCCTTTTCACCTATGCGTAACTCTTTACCCAAAACACCATTAAGGACAGGAGGTTCTTTCTTTTCTACTTTCTTCTCCAATAAATCTGCTAACATAAGACTTTTTGTATTCTGTGCCTTAAGAACAGAACCACTACGTGCAGAGTCTTTAGAACTACTGTCATTAGAGGCTGCATCAATGTCCAAAGATGGTGGTATTCCATTAAGAAGGATTCCTTCAAAGCTAGTTAATGAATTTTCACCATCATCTGTAGAGGATATATTTTCAGTTCCTACCCCAATACAGTCACGGCTGCCCCCTAATCCACTACTTGATGCAACTGAATTATTGCCAGTTGAGTCAGAGTCCTCTATGTCAAGACGAGGCAATCTTCCACCACTTAATGGTGCTAATGGGGGTGGCGGAGGTTGGGGTGGTTCACGTCTACCTCGAAGTACACCAACTGATGACATAAGATTGTTGGAAGCAGGTATGTCTGCACTGCCATCAGTTTCTTTCAAAACATCAACCTAAAACAAGAATAACAAATCATTGCCATTTATGATTAACCTAAACAAGTATTTGAGTATGTATAAATATTTCTGCAGAAATTAACAGTCTCTTAAAAAAATTAATTCAAGTTATATGTGTGGCTTACGGAAATTCACTAATATCTAAGAATGCCAGAACTACATCACTGCAATTTGTTATAGGACAGATGTATTACAAATCTTGTATGGAAAAAAGTTTAACTATAAGAAATGGCTATTTTGTAACTGTTTTAAATGAAATATTATGTTGCATTCATACAAAATAATTAATCTTTAACATAAGCTAATGTACAATCTGCTATCAATTGTCAAATAAATGTCTCTTCCATTTTTGCATTAACCCTTCAAGTGCCAGGGATCACATTGGTGCTCTTGTTTTATTTTGTCAAAAGTGCCAAGAGCACTATCATGCTTTACCTGTGATGTGACTATCATGATCCCTCTACACAATGGCCCAAGATGAGACAATGCAGACCATGGCAGTTTGTAGTTCACTTTTTCACAGGTACTATAATTTTATATAATCTAAGAAAGTAGCAATGCTTTCACCCGAAGCTCAAGCAGGAGTATGTAGATATTTGACAAGAATGGAAGAATATCGACTGGACCAGGGACTCAATGCACCTGGGATCAATTTATGCAATGTCCATTCTTCATGTATTTCCTAGAATTAGGGTGTGAATAATGTGATTAGTGAAATGGTAGGTGAGCCTAGCTTAGGTTTCCAGGAATGGAGAGATGCTGAATCTGTCCTTCGACATAGACTTGGATTAGCTCAGTGGTTAGAGAACCACCCGGAAAACGGACAGTCCGGGGTTCAAGTCCCTGGCCCAGTCGGCATTTTTCCATTCTTGTCTTTCTTCCGATTTTATATAGTTTCCATACATCGGCTAGCTGATCACTGGAAATGTCTTCCTAACTTTCTGATGAAGGTGGCCCTCCGAATATTCAAGTACTCTAGACCTCATACAACACACACACACACACACACACCTGTCCTTTCACTGATAGACCTCCATAATCCATACCCTATCCGCTTGCCAAATACCCAAACCTATCCTTAACCAAAACCCTCTTGCCTGAACTACAAAATCTATACTCCTTTCTTCACCTGGCCAACACTGCAACCCAACCTTGATATTAAAAACATCATACAGAATAGTTACCATCAAACGCCCTCTCAACATTTGAAACATATTACCTCTGTAGGCTTGATACTCACACTCCACAACCGAAGCTGGGCTGCATATTAATATTATTTGGCAGATCAATTGTAAACTCTATTCAGCCAAACTAAACAACCTTTTCCTGAATGCAATGCTAACCACTGCAGCACTGTCAGATTTGTGCAAAACCGTAACACCAAAAATTTTGACTAGCACTTCATGCCAACTATTAAAGACACCCTTTAACCCAGCTTCACCAGATGCTTAACTCCATCTTTGGGAACATTCTCTCCAACACATCCAACAGTTCAGATAAAGCCCAGTACTGAACATCTAGTTTCTTTCTTTCCATTTTACACTCGCTTCTTTTTACCTTCCTCCTCTTCTGTGGTCAGTATTTTGTTTTAATGTTTTTTGTTTTTCTTTCATTGTTTTGACCTATCCCTGAGAGAATGTTGGTGGCTTTGTTGGGTGTAGATTATTCTTAATTTGAATTAATCTCTGTAAAACTCCGGTGTCAGTCATGCCTACTATTAATTTTTGAAATTTATTATCATATATACTTTTGTCACCTTATTTTGCCTTATGATTAAAATATGAGAAAAGTAATATCTAAAAAATTATCAAAGCACAGTACCTGAGACTGCATTTGCACAGATGTTCTAACACCATTTATTCTAGATGCTCTCATCCGTGGGTCTACATTTTTTCCAGTGGCAGGCGATCCTGATGGTGAAAGAGGAGAGGCCTTTTTTGCAGCTGCTGGGTCTGCTTGCAACTGTTGCTGAAGAAGACGCTGCTGTTGTTGCCGCTGTGTAACCTTTTGAACATATTATCTTTCTAAATTATGAAGTACTACAAAAAATTTTAATTGTGTAAGTTTGTATCTGGAAATAGAATCTTAAATTATTCTTGCTGACTTATTACAAATTAGAATGCCACATTACTGGATTATATACAGTATGTGTCATAATTCATTAGAAGATTTAAAGTGAGAACATAGGGATATATTACAAATATACATGATCTATAAATAATCTTATACATTTGTTGTGAGAAATGAATGCTGTGCAAACCACTGATACAAATAATCTATAACCTACTGGCGCATGACTGAAGGCTGCCAAGAGGCAGAGAGAGAAAGTATTTCCAGGAACATTTATTAGAAAATATGTAGCTTTTTATTTGCCAAATGTGTAAAAGAAATGTTTGTGGTTCACAAAAGTAAAGAACAGAATAAATATACTGGGAAGACAAAAATGAGATTTAATGAGGAAAATATAACAAGATTATGTTCATAGTAGACCAATACAAACTTTGAAAATTTAGATGACAAGAATGAAAAATGGTCAACTGGGCCCAGGACCTCATGCTATTTGAGCTTCAATTGAAGTCTCTCTCTTTAACTTTGAAAAAGTAGAGAGTAGGAAAATTTGAATGGGACCAAGAAAAGAGGCATGTGATTAGTGTGATAGGAATGTTAATTTAACAGGAATAACATATTGTGCTTTAGAATGCATGAATACACCAAATTATACACATAGACCATAATTCATCATATGGAGAAAATGCTTATGGACAACAATATACTTTATATATTAGATATATAAGAATGCACTAAACCAAGACTTGATTTCATAATTTAAATATTTTCCTTAACTAATTCAATGATCATTGTTGTTAGTAGTTCATATTCATTTATTAATTGGAGGAGTATACATTATTTTAAGAAATTGTTTCAATTACAGAAGGAAAAAAGAAATTCAGAAACAAGCTAAAAACATAATTTGCAAATTGTATTGTATTGTAAAAACATAATTTGCAAATTGTATTTTTATAACAAAATTAATTACAGTGACCTATAAATAATTTTTTCTTTAAATAAGATATTTAATGTTAGCAGGGACAAAATATCAGGTATATTTTACAGGTAATGAATATGTATAAATACATTAAACTAATTTTGTGATAAGATCAGCATGTATTTCTCTTAATGAGTGGTGTCATTCCTAAAGAAAATGTTATTGCAACAATAATAAGTTTATTACTGATCATCACATTCTTTTATATTAACGTAATGTTAAGTACAGTTTTTATATTTTATTTTAATCAAAATAAAATGTACAGTTATTTAGCAGAATGTTTGAAAATTATACGAAAACTTTTTTGGCAATTAATATTTAATATGCTAATATTAAAGTTTAGAAATTAACTGGTACATGATGCATCAGTTACCACACAGTGCATGCTGTTATGTTGCTGGAGTAAACAGTATGTTGAAATGGTTTTATATTATAAATAATACAAAATTTTGAATAGTAATAATTTATAAAAAGATGAAAAAGGGTTCAACATATTCTTTGACTTAATTAAGTTTTACCTTTTATCCTAATTTCAATACATATATAATTTATGGTTTAGTGATGATATATGATGAACCTTATTTTCACTACATTAAAATAAATTACTTTCAAAATCATCCATATAATGCTCAACACATTTGGCTTTGTTATTAATTGTACTACCATTGTTAGCTAATGCAGCTACTTCCTAAAATACATTAGTAAACAAAAATCATTAAATGTTATTTCATATAAAGGCAAAATGCTTAAAATTTAATATTCTTAAAGATTTGTTAGAGAGACACTACCACCACAGAACCATTGGCAAGTTCAAAGCACTGGTTATAGAAATATTCAATATTACTAGAATAATATGATTGATTTAGACTTACCCAGGGACTTTCAATAGGGAGATGCCATTATTTTATGAATAACCTCTAATATTTCATGGTACCAAAACCAAACATTAACTATTACAAAACAGCATGCAAAAAATTTCCACCACCTCAGTTTTAGATTTTATTAGACACAGATATACAAAAAATAGATTTACCAAATCTAAATTAATGTGAAAGATTTACTTCAAACAATTTTTATAATCAACTGTTAAATTCATTCAGTATTAGAATTGAGAAATTTGAGAGAGAAAAAAACTCAAGCTGCCCGATTTCACTGCACCAAGTTTCTCACACAACTGCGTAGTTTTTAAAAGAGATTTCCTTTAAAATTCTTTAGAGAAATTTTTATACCAAAGTGAGCTAAATTTTGACTATGGGCCAATAAAATGATTAATGTCCTACTTAACTTTCAGAAGAACAGACATACACAAAGTATTACAATAAGAAGCAATTTACACATCCTTTAATAAGAATTACTGTATGTTATTTAATATGGCTTTGTTGAGTGTAGATTGTTGATGTCTAATGACTAGTACCCTCTGAAGTTACATTCAACACTGTACACTCTGCTAGCATGAGGAGCACATCAGCTTTCCAACAAATTAAAATAACACACAAAAAATTTAGAACTATATCTGCTGTCCATCACAGATATTTCTAGTAATTGACAAACTCATTTTTCTTTCTATTGTGACAAATAACAAAAAAAAAAACATCAAATTATGATTTTTAATGAGAGGAACAAAATTGAAAAGATGAGTTATCAGACTTAAACACTTCCTTCTAAAGAGCACAGTATGAGAATCATTTGGTGTATTATCCTTGTTTTTCATAAACAAACAACCACATTGAATTCTGATGAAATATGATATTATTATACATAACCAAAATGTTTGCATATCATATATTTTTGGGATATATATCCAATAGACCTCTTCCAGAAACAAATATCCCATGCCCTATCCACTAACTATCTACCAAAACTCAGCCTTGACCAATATAATGAACATATCCATTATATGTATGTCTGCTTACTGCTACGAACCCAACGATTTCATAGGATTAAATACTTCAGTGGACAAGCACAGAAAATAATCCCTGGCAAATATAGAAAAAGCAAGTATGAAATGGAACTTAGAAACTGTATTTAAGGAATTTATCAGATATGCATTGAACTAAAAAGACAATCTACTTCAACAAAAAACTGAGTGTAACTTAGAAGTTTGTTTTTTCCATTTTTTTTAAAAAAAAGAACTTAATTCTTGGTAAACATCACATCAACCTGTTTGAGAACACAAAAATTTTAATATTACCAATTACTATCCCAAGAGTTTTGCGTAGTAAAGAAAATTGTCATGTTCATTATATTATGATAAATGTGAGTAAACCACAGACTTCTAAATGGTGAACTATATGTGGCATGTATATAATCATGATTGTGAAAGACTCGCAAGTAAGCAAATATCTGATAAAAATCGAGTTATACTTTGCTCGTTGTACAAATAGAATAAAAATAATAGTAGCACAAAATTGATAGCAATGAAAGAACTTCAGAAGTGCTATTAATATAGGATTTATCATCAGAAAATGAGCTTTTAAATAAAATAGCTAGAATAACAAAATGAGCAGAAGCTGCAACAATAGTTAATTCTATATTTTATAGTAACAATCAATTTTCTGCTTAATCAATACTGTATTGATTCAGAAGACTAATTTTGCAATATTAAGTGGCAAAAGAAGTATGAGAAGACTTTTCAAGATGTAAAACAAATTAGGTAATTACCCAAATTAAGAATGGAAAATTCAAGTGATTATATTATAATCTGGGTCTATTTCAACAATGTATAACTGCAGCCACTAAAGCAAGAAGTCCAAGGTGCATTTTATCAGAGCTTACCCCAAAGACAGTGAACCACTAATGTTCTCACAACCTATTATTATTTTAGCCTCCAATAAACTACTATGTTTGGAGACTATTTACCTGTGGTGGTGGCAGCTGGGAATCAGAAGCACACATGGCAGGCGACATGCCCATGCACTCTGCCACACCGGGCGTTACCTTAGTGGCCAGCAGGCTCTTGATGAGTGAAGTGCTGCTGGGATTTGCAGCTTCCTTGGTGCTTGTACCACTGGCCCCCAACAGGGCTTGGCTCAAGTGAGGATGGGCCTGCACCTTTGCCCACAACCATACAGTGACACAAATCTTTGGGATTGGATGACACAAACCTAGTGACTTTCTTAAAGGTAAGCATTATAACTATAAAGCACATTATGTTGAAAATTGACACTTTTCAGCAGATCAGAATAATGATTGTAAATATAATTTCAAAATTTTTGTTAAGAAAAAGCAAATTTTGTATTTATCAAAGATAATATTAATCAGAAGAATGTTAATACAAAAAAATTGATGTTTCATAACAACAAGGCAAAATTAGGTATACATCTTCACCTTTAACACCTATGAATCCCAGATTCTCTGTCCCTCATGACTATCCAATTAACACAAACCACTAGGGAAAATTTAGAACAATTTAATTGAATTCTACCACATCATACTTAACATACATTGTCTTTAGAATTTTTTGTCTGGCAAGTTTCTGTGGTTTGAAACAGTTTATTTATCATATGTTGGAGGGTTTCAGCCTAAAAATTGCACTAAGAAACCATTCACCAGATGTGCGCAGCAATTTGCTGAACTGATTTTTCTTAAATTCATATTTGAATATTTATGCTATCCTGTAAGAAAGTCACTATTTCATAGCACTTGAAAAGTGAGATCATGCATAACTTGTAGACAGAATGAAAACTATGATACACAAGTATAATTTTAAATAAATTGTGTAGTTCCAAAGAAAGTAGCATAAAATGGAAAAATAAAAGATAGTGAATTGAAATACAATGCACCGAGGAATAACTTTAAAATAATATGTACAAATATGAAAAAAGTGATAATACGTCTAAATAAAAAGGTACTGGCCAAGAAAAGACAGTAACGACTACTCTACATAAACTTGGTTCTGTAATGAACATTTCAACTTTTTGAACATATCTTTAAGTTGTCTATTTACTAATCCTCTCCTTGGTCTAGAAATTTGTCATCCATACTGTACCACAGACGATCAGTAGTATGCTCATGGGTTATTAAACAAGAACTATAAATTAACTCCTTTTTCAGTGTGTATAATAAGGCAATTAGATGCACTACTTCCCCTAAAAAGCAATAGTTTCATAAATAATTAATACTCCTTTAATCAAAAGACCATAAATAAAGTAAGATAATTATGAATATGGTATAGTCCAAGACTTTTGTCAATGATTGTTTAAGAATAATGTAAATGAAGTGTTAAATCTGAAAGAAGCTGAAGCACTTTAAAAGCAGTTGCACTAGTACATACTCGATTCCCAAAGATATTTCAGTAACAAATTAAATAAGTGATAAAAATTTAATAAGATACTTTTATTTTCAATCATATTTTTTAATGACATCTACCTAGACAGCTGAAAATAATTATTTTAAGAAAAGTTATAATAGAAATAAAGTCCATCCCATCATAAAATCTAAAATTCAGTTCTTTGAAAATACATTAACCAGCAGTAGGTTTTAAAAAATCTTCTGAGCAGAAGATGGCATTAACATGCACACTGCAAAACATGGCTATTATTTACATATAAATTATTCCAGGGTTTTAATCCAGGTTATGAGGATATTTGTCAAGTTTTGATGGCTGCCACCACTTTATCCTTATAACCAGAATCCCCCCCCCCCCCTTACCCAATCTCTCCCTGAAGAATAGTTATACATATTCACCACCTTATACCTTCTTGAATAGTATAGCTTTCTGAGGATACTATAAAAATTGCAGTTGTTCATAACTTCAATATGGTATGGTTATTGACAATCACCAATGAATTAATTAGTTTACACAATTAAAGAATATTAGATGTACAATGAATTCTGCAACATTAAGTTGAACTAGTCCAATTCCACTGCAGATTTAATGAAATATCAAAACAAAGTATAGATTCTTTCTCAGTAAATAACTTGTTCTTTTATTAACCTAGCCAACATAGGTATGTATACACAAAGGGTTCAAACAATTTGCAAAGTAATGTAAGGAGTAATTATTTTTATAGTATCAAAATTGGCAAAGAACTAATAAATATTTAATAAAAGTAGAAAAATAATTTGGAACACTTAAAAAATATAATATTCCTTTAATTATAGTTTAAAATTGATCTCCCAGAATCTTAAGTTGAAATGTTCAGCAAGAACCTATAAATGAAAACAACTTCAGATACACGAGTACACCTACCTGATTTTTGGCATCTCCCTTAGGATTTTCCCTGGGCTTGGGTGGAGCGCTAAGTTGTGCTTTAAGAATTGGAGATGAAGGAGATGGGGCATCTACTGCCAGTGTATCAAGAGCTGCAGGAGATTGTGAGGGAGGAGGTGGTGTGGAGGGTGGTGGAGTGACAGTTTTGGCAATAGAATGGGGTGGTGGCTGTGGCTTACTGCGAGGGACTTGAGGATTAGCTCGCACCTTAATGCCCTCGTAGAATGCTGGAGTATTAGATGTATTATCCGTTGTTCCAGTTGTAGTAGGGGGTTTCATAACATTGGGTCCAACTGTTCCACCAAAGACAGACCTGCAAATAATATATATATAACTATATACATGCAATATAACCAAAATAAAAGGGAAGGGAAGTGGTGGGAGAGGAAAAATATCAATTAATGATTTAAAGTTTGTATAAAAGATTTGAAACGCCCTATCCAAAATTTTTACAATAAAATGGCTGTAATACATGTGACACATGAGAGACTAATTGAGCTTTAAAAACTCGAATTGAAGTGCAACTTTCCAAATTGAAACATATGTTGAGAAGCATTCAGTTTAAACCAAGCATATATACACCAAGTATATTTGCATTCATTAGGTTACCGTCCAAATTTTAGATAACAAGATCTAATCAGATCTAATAATGAGGCAATAAATATGAAAATGACACTTAAAATCCAACATCATTTATGATTCTACAATTTTGTAATAGTATTATACTTTTAGTTTTATCAAATAGATCTTTTTGATACCCACAAGTGTCTATATAAAATAAATTTAACAATATAGTTGTCTTTAACTTTATATTATTCCCACTGGCTATATCATTTTCACAGATTCATGTTTGTTCCCAGTAAAAAAAAAATCACATCACATTTACTATCTAAGTTTTGTTAATATTTATAAATACTGGAACACTATTCCAATTGCATATATCAATAGTTATATCCATCTGGCTTCAGTGAATTATATATGAATACACCAACCAAATTTACCTCATGTATATTTTAAGAATACTACAAATATTATATTGTATGTAATTAAGTCTGTGCCTAATTTTAGAAGACAGGGTAAGAAAAAACAAATCTGCAATCAAGGCATTTGTAGATTTAGAAAAACCCTTTGGTAATGTAAACTGGAATACACTACTAAGGATTTTGAAGAGGATAGGAATAAAATATTGAGAAATAAGATTGATCCATAACCTCTATAGAAGGCAGTAAGAAAATCAAGAAAGGAGTAAGACAAGAAAGCAATCTACCACCCAGGATTCAGTCTGTCGCTCATGCTCTACATAGAACAGGAGATGAAAAAATTTAAAAAGGAATATAGGAAAGGAACCATACTAAAAGGAGAAGAAATAAAAACCCTTAGGATTGTAGATATTAGGAAAGGCAGAATGATATTTCTTTGTGCAATAAATGGGGGCTGCTGGGTGCAGGACTTACGATCCAATTAATAATTGATTTAATCATTACAAGAAGACATAAAGCAGTATACATTGTAAATGGAGTTACATTTGGTATTATTATGTGTACAAGGATTGCAGAAAGTTATTTCGAATACTTCTAAAAATGTATACAATAATATTGACATACAGATTGTACTAGCTGAGTCCCCTCACAAAATATTATTATAGATTCTGACAAAAAAATTGTTCCAGACTATTTCGTGGTTGTTCATCAATATTTTATTATAATGATTAGAAATTCTGTAAATTTCTGCAGTTTATTGACATATTTCTTCAACTAATTATATTTTATTAGTTTCATTACCTCAGAAATATTAATATGGTATATCAAACAATATTCAGTTTGATAAACCAACTACATAGTTTCATAAACTAGTAAATAAGGTATGATATTGTAAAAAAGAATATAGTTTATAATTCTAACTGAACTTACCTTACACAACGAGGGAAATGTAAAGGAGCAATTACTCCCCTCCTGCCTACCCTAGCACAAGCTGTCAGATATTGCTTATAAAGCTCTGCCTGTTCTATTCTATTGCCAGATGGTGCCGGCTCATAAGTATTTCTTAACCAAGCAAGGGCAAATTGCTCATTCTCTTGCGCAGCTTGCTGGCTTGCATGCTGCTGCTGCTGTTGAGTTTGTTGTTGCTGCTGCTGCACAGAAGTTTGCTGAGGAAGCATTTGTTGTTGTAACTGTATCTGTTGTGATGTGACCAAAACAGGAGTAGCTACTGCAGCAGCCGGTTGAGGAACTCCAACCAACAGCCCTGCAGACAGAACCAAACACATAAATTAATAATAGACAATGCTAATCAAATTAAATACCCATGTGAAAAAAATTTAATTTATTTCAAATGAGCTGATTTGATCTTGACAGTATTCCTTGAGTCAACAAATAAAATTGTTGCAATATTGTCACATTTTCTCCAACAGCAGTGCTTACAGTATTTGTTATTGGAAGTGAGACAATATGGCAGCATTAATCTATTTCTCTGCTCTTGTTTGCTGAAAGCCAGAGTGACTCCCATGAAAACCATTATAGGCTACTATTCATGTTGGCACTGTACAATAATTCTCAGGTTTTAGACTAGGTAGGATTGCACTTTTATCACTTCACTTCATAACAATGCCAGTCACTAATAATATGGCCAAGATCATGAACTTGTTGGAAATTACTCCAGGGAAACTTACACTCTCTGATTAAGATGGTTGCTTTTCAAATGTATAACTATTGTTCCATACAAATTTTGGCAGACTTCTCTATTTTAAAGTTGACACACAAATAAATAATAATTTACTTTCTGACATTAAATTTGAATACTACAGCAACAATTCATTAACTTACTCTGAGGTGTAGCCTGTCTCTGTGCCAGTATAGTCATTGAAGCAGCATTGTTTGATGTTACCATTACAGGAGTTGAACTGGTCATGACAGGGGCAGGAGTTAAAGTTGTTATAGTTGGAACAGCAGTCTGTGAACCAGCTCCACCAGATACAGTTTCCACCAAACGCATTAGAATACAAGCCTTTGGACCATAGCTTTGAGCCTAGATCAAAAATAAACATGCACATAAAAAACCCAGCCAACATGTCAGCTTTTATTTAACACAATTTCTTAAATATTTATACTAAATTTTATCCAGATTTTGGACTTGTTCAAGTACAGAATTAATAAATTTACAAACAATAGCTACAGACAAAATTTTTAAACAATTAATAATTTTAATATACAAAATTATTAAAATATAAATTTTCAGAATTTGAATAAAATTATCAAAATAATATAGACTTTCATTTCTGAATTGATAAAAATACATATACATGAGAATTTTGCTTCGTGGGCTGTGTCCAGACAGTTACAGCGGAAATAATATTTAACAATGTGTTGGTACAATAGATCATATAAAATTTCTACAAAGAAAACTGAGATAAGCAATAAAATGAGACCAAAAATGCAATTACTGCAAAAGAAGGGTATCATAAATTTTGTTCAAATAATTAGTACAATTTTATACATTAAAATTACTCCATACGTGTAGCATTTCACTCATCATTCTTGAGAAATACATTTCCTCACCCAAGACCTTAACACTTTGCCAATCAAAATTATATTTTTCTTAAAGTAAATGTACTAGACATGACGGTGTACTTTTATCAGATTTGAGGTTGTTTTTGTATTATTTCATCCATGTTTCAATGTCTTTCTTGGTTTTATTGAAAAATAAACATGATTCAATATTTTTCTTTCAATTACTATTTTTAATAACCATAAAATAATTGAAAAATTTCTTGCCAATACTATTACATTTGAATCTTATGTAAAAATTCTTCAAAAAATCTGTGTTCTTTTACTGTACATTGAGCATTCTTTCTTGGTTTATATACTCTGTCTATATATATATATATATATATATGGGATAAGTGACGAAGTCACGCATTTGATAATTGGATAGAAAGAAAGATAGAAATATTTGGGAGAAAGGCAGGAAATTCGCTTATTAAATCATATGTACGGCATGGAATCATGCACAAGGAAATACATATGTCAAGCGTAGAAGAGAATGGAAGAAGGAAATGCTCGGTTGGTCGTACTCGATGTGGTGGCGGAGTGGATAGACGCACGCCCCGGCTCTAGGGGTGATGCACTGTTGTTTCGTGCACCCAGGTTCGAGTCCTGGCCACATCGAATTTTTTCAGTCTTTCTTCCTTCTTCCATTCTCTTCTACGCTTGACATATGTATTTCCTTGTGCATGATTCCATGCCGTACATATGATTTAATAAGCGAATTTCCTGCCTTTCTCCCAAATATTTCTATCTTTCTTTCTATCCAATTATATATATATATATATATATATATATAATGGGGAAAGGACAGAGAGATAGAAAGAAGATGACTTACCTGAGGTTCATAGATGGTAGACACCTTGTGAGGTTTAGAGAACTTGAACTGGAAATGTCTTCCTAACTTTCTGATGAAGGGGACGGTGCCTCCGAAAATTCAAGTTCTCTAAACCTCACAAGGTGTCTACCATCTATGAACCGCAGGTAAGTCATCTTCTTTCTATCTCTCTGTCCTTCCCCATTAATTGTTTTAATAAGCATGACAATGTCATTTCCTGTGTGTGTGTGTGTATATATATATATATATATATATATATATATATATATATATATGTATGTATTTTCGGATCCCATTACCAATATTTACAACCTGGCATTAAGTTCCTTTATTTATTAAAATATTTTTAGGCCAGAATAATAGAACAAATAATTTTTTTACCTCTACAGTGATTAGAGATACTAGTGTATCTATTGCTCCATGTACTCTTACAATGCAATTACATGCCTTCTCTCCAAGGGACGATAAAGAGTATAAACATTCCAAAGTATAAATTAACAACATAATATCTTGAAGTGTTAAGAAAGAACAAACTTGATCATAAACCTGCAAAAATATCACAACAAAAAATTATTTTTCCTATAAAAGACTAAATTTGTTTACAGGTAAAAATGTTGTTGTAAATTGTATAGTGAAAAGAAATTTAAAACAGTAAGTGATAAATGCAGATACATAAATAAACCAAAGTAATATTAAATGTATAAGCATCTAAAAATTTTAGCTACACCCATTAATTTATCATGAGATTATTTCAAAAGGTTTTTAACTGTTTAAATTGTATTATTTAATAGTGAACTATAATTAAAGTTTGCTTGCCTTTTGGTCAAGAGATTTCAGCATTATGTCTTCATTTTCATCTCTCTGGCTAAGTTTGTTCAGAACTTCTAAACTAGCCAATACAATAGCTCTATCAGATGAGCACAAACCATTGGACAACGTTGTTAAAATTCCAACAGTTAGTTTATCCGAAGGAGGGTCATCCAGCATAATTTCTGTTGCAACATTGCCCAACATATCTAGTCCAAGCATGTGCAAACCAGACCACCTCGAACCAGCACACAACATCGCAAAACGGATGAAAGCATTATTGCGCGCTAACACAGGAATGTTGTCATCGTCAAAACTTAAATTACGAAGAATGCTCGCAACCTGCAGCACACGCTGTCCGAAATAGTCTTGCGTTCCATAAGACCGGCCCAGACAAAACAAATCTCTATCCGTCGTCAAGATCTCCAGTCTTGGAGGAGGAGTGACATCCCCGCAATTATTCGACGAGTCAACTATCACGTCTACATCCATCGACATAGATTTTTCCACGGCATCACATGGTTTAACTTCAATTTCCAAGTCTACTCCACCAACACATATTTTTTCCGTTACTACTTCACACTCCTTTTCATCGTCTTCTTCGTCTTTTACCTTCGACTTAGATTTCACAAATTTTGATTCATCGATAAAATCATGAAGTTTCGGGTCCATTAGCGTATCTAACCAAAACTGCCGCAAATTATTTTTTCTGATGAGGCCGTAAACTTCATCAAACACCGGACGTAGAGAAGCTAAAAAAAAACATTTTAAATTGAGAAAATCATTTGAAACACGTAAAACAATTCTTTTGTAAACATGTATCTATTGTTATAAAGGTAGTAAGTTTGTGTATTAAATGCATAATTAACTTTATAACTGCCATATCACATATATACCAACCTCAGGTGCAAACATGACAACTAGATCTACTTCAATATAGGACATTTCAACAGTTAGTGTATCCGAAGGAGGATCATCCAACAAGTGCATAACAAGACATACTCTAACTTAGGAATTATTTTTCGTGTAGTGCTGCGCACTGGAAACAACTCAATTGATCGTGATGAGCGCGTTAACACCAGGTTCCAAAAGTCAGTCTTGGCTCATGGTATTGGTAGTCTAGGGCGTCGGGTATATATCCTATTCTACAAAATCAAAAAGACTCTAACGTATACCGTTTTAAAACCGCAGAGCAGTGCAACCAAAAAACGGCAGAACTCATGACAAGTATGGAAATGTTTCAGATAAGTGACCACTGCTCATCTGACGAGGCAAGTGACTTTGACAAAGAGCAAATTGTTATGGCCATCTGCGGCCATCTTCTGCCGCCGTCTTCAGGCTATATAGAAACGTTGTGTTCTTTTAAATACCTGACCCGGTTAGTTAACCGTGAAGATTTCATTCAACTGATCACTTCTTTCAGAATCCATTCATTGAGATTTAAAACGTAAAGATTCGTCAATGTCATTGCACTTGTTAAGTTTATCACAGCCACGCATTAGGGCTTCTATGCGTATATAAGATTACCTAACTAAGGGGCAGTAATTATGCATAGGATTTTGGTGACAACCTTGAGTACCGAAAACTCACTCGAGAATATCCATAATTGGTCCTGAAAATACCTAACTAAATATGAAATATTTAACTTTAAACGTTATATACTCACGATGATTGAAGACACCCGCGTGAGCCAACAGAAAGTTGATAATACGAGGACACTTGTCCAGCCTGAGTGTGTGTTTTCCTTCATTAGATAACAACGTACACACATTTATGGCAAAATCTTGTTCGTTGGGAAGAGGCGAAAGTAGGGACAGTGACAAACGTTCGTAATCCGACGCCTTGTAAAGTTCCGTTGACAAGCCGTTGTAGTATCTTAAGTTTTCTGTAACAAAAGTAAACAGAATTATATCTAAAAATAAAACCCTGAAAAATATATAGTTAATAACAGTAAATTTATTTGGTTATAGAAACAATGACTTTACCCACGTACAAAGTAACATGAATAAATATATGTTACTAAATTCCAACCTAGAGTGCTTGAGCGCCGAGGTTCCCGCCAGATGTGTTACTTCACTGTATTACGTAATCCAGGAGGTCAAGGAGCTCAACAGTAGCTCATCCAGGAAATGATTCCAGACTAACGCTACAAAACTTAAGTAATAAATCAAATACAAATCACCGACTGGTGAACTTGACGTTAACAAATCGTGAAGCATCTATTTACTACCTGATGCACTTTATGAAACACTCCAAACTCATGGAACATCAGCGGAAACAATTTTGTGTTATTCTATTTGTCGTGTTAAGAAGGTCAGATAAATATTGCTAAGATTTAAATACCCGTAATTTAATATGCTGATTCGACTTCGTTTCCGGCGTCACAAAATCATTCATTCTTTCTAACAACACAATAGACGTCTTAGAAGATTCATAAAAAGAAAACTATTATCTATTTATGAAAATGAAATGATTTATTTATATCACGAAGTTTTTATCGTTGTGACATACGATTATCGATTTAACTTATTACTTTTAATCTCTAATGTACAACTTAATAGTTTATTAATGAAATCAATGTTTGTTATATATTCAATTATATGTATATATATTATTTACCATTTGAATTTTCGAGAATCTAGCTTCTTTATTCACTCACTCTATCAAAAGAAATGAGCTTAGGTTCTAGAAAATTCACATTTTCGTATTTCCCTGCAAGTCGACGCTTACAATCAAAGACAAGTCAATAACACTTCTCTCTGTCGAATCCAATTTAGTGATACATATAAAACAATTCCCTTCCTGTGCTATTAAAGGGGAGTTGCCTGTTTCGAAATCACTCTCGTGTAGCCTGTTACATACCTCCCCACCCCCAAAAATACTAATACCAGCCTTTAAACATCAGACTACAAAATGATACAATCAATTATTTCCCGTATGAAATCATTGGTTTGAGAGGATTCCTTTTCTATTAGAATGTAAAGCCTACCGTGGTTTCAAACTTGCAAACGTTGTTATATAGTTTAATACGGAAGACTACTATCCGATCTAATATTGCAAGAGGGAATGTGTCGTAATAAAAAATCAGAATAGGCTGGAATCATAAACACCTACTTCGCATCATACTAATATTAAAAATAAGCTTTTTGAACAAAAGTTTCATATTCATAATTTATGACCTCTTCGCACAGGCCGGAAATTTGTTAATATTTTACTAAATGATCAGAACGGTAAAATTTCGACCAGACCGTGCAACGTACCCAGAACCACAATACTGATCCTTTAATTCAATTTCATGAACTATATGGCCGAGCCTCTTTGAATGCATTTAATCTGTTCTTGAATCTTATAAATCTTTCTTATATCCACTGTGTTTCAAAGCTCTTTTATAGAAATGTAAAGTACAAAAAAATTAAAATTTGTACAGTTGAAGATAAATATTTTCTGGAGTTTCTCTTTTCACATTTTGTTCTTAATTATAATAAAAAAAACATTACATATCGCCGAATAGCAATTTACCAACATATTCTGTGCTTGAAATCCGATACACAAATGACGAAATGTGGGAAGGCGAAGAGGGAAGATTGAAGTAGACGTCCGTTTCCACGTATTACTTTTTCATATTACGGAATGTTATTTGTAATTAGGTCTGATAGCGGAGTTTGTATCTACGATAATTAGAAAATTTTAAACGAATACAGCGTGTTGACAATTTTACGAGACCATGAGAAGTTTGTATCCAGTTGTCAAGTCCATTCAATTACTTACTAGTTTGTCAACCAAATGCACCCAAAAAAAGATTAGCGAGATGTGATTTGAGCAGAGCAGAGCAGAGCAGAGACGGGTTGTTGCGAGTTTTTGGAGGATGACCGGCGTGGGCGTTCGGCAGCGCCCCGTGAGATGACAGCACTGACCTGGTAGGTATAGGAGGAGTGGGGTAGGTTCGGGACTTCGCGCAGCCTCACAATCCACGAGATCTGTCACGGATTACGTGTTCGAGCTCAAGTTATGCCCGTAATCGAATCTTTTGCGAGAAAAAAAAAGTAATCAGCTTATCAAAAAACATCCTAGTATGCAAGAACGTAACGGCAACAAAGCTTTTGTTTGTTTCACAAAGTCAATTGGAAGAAACATAGTGCACGTATTACAGAAACCCAAGCGATAGTGTAAAATATAGTTTACCATTTAGATTCCAATATTAAACATAAAGGAGTTTTACAAATAATCACATCAACCAATATGTCGGTAAAAATATATATATTTAAGAACTTTGGTGCTTTTACAGCGTGTCGTCGACTTTGAGGAGATGTCACACTACAGGGAATTTTGTATATTCATATGTATTTTATCCATTCAAAATTTAACTTCAGTTGAAATTGGATTCTTATCTGTACCTGAAGAAGTCCAAATATCTGAACGAAACATTGTATAAGGACTTGACTGAATGGTGTTTTTCTGACCATTGTCTGAATTATTTATTTGAAAATTTATGAATTTCAGACAATTATTGAAGAAACAGTTTTTATGTTATTTATTCGGATATTCATGTCTGACAGGTAAGCATAAGGGAAATGGCAAAGAAACATAAAAATAGAAGTAGGAGAGATTGTGAAAATCTTTAAGGATTAAGATGATCCAAGTAGTCTACACAGATGTGGGTGTGGAGGAGTATGCTTATTCTTTAAAAGATAAATAAAAATTTTCCTTTTCCTATTCGAAATGTAGAGGTTTGTCTTTTTCTCTTTTTGGGATACTATTTTTAGCCAAAACATTTTCATTTTTTCAGATATTTTTTCGGCATCCTTCAGAAATTTAAATCCATGTTTGTCAGGAAAAATGAATTTCTCGTTTTTGCCATCTCTATTTATAAACGAAAAGACACCATTTAAATAAGTATAGAACATCTGTGTTGCGAATACGTAATATGTTCTTTCTTATACTTTTACATAAACAAGATGCGGCCATCAGGAATATACATTTCATTAAATAAGAAATTCTTTAATCAAACTAGAATTTTTTCCGAACTTTTTATTAAAATTTAAAGGCCTAAACAAAAATATTGCAGTTCTCCCTGACGACGAAAAATATAACTTTTATCTGGAACATATTTTCTGATTAATTTGAACTTTTTGTGCATTTACATTTGCTGATGCCATAATAGTAGCTACGACTAACTTATTTTAAACTTTCGAATCCTGAAATAATAGCAGAAAACCACAGTAAGGTAAGGAAATAAACATGTATCATGTCATATGCGTAATGAATTACAGCAACAATCCAATGTTATCCTTAAACAAACAGGAATACTGCATATTTCACAAAACTGCTACTTCCAAAGGGATTCAGACAAGGAAGGTAACGTTTACGTCAATGTAATAAGTCTGGCGTGGCTGAGGCACCTGAACCTGCAGTGCCGCCAACTGCAAGCGGGCAACACCGCAGTAGTAAAAATAGCAACAACGTTGCGGCATAAGAGCCGCCTCACTGACAGGCAAAACACGCACACATCACTGAGAATGTGAGCAATGAGTAAGTCAGAAACCTTAACACTGCCTTCGTTTGGATCTGAGGCGGCAAAGGAAACAAGGTTGGCAACAGCGACTGGAGAATTGTTTGAAGAGCACCAAGCAAGCACCAGTCAGTAGAGTTCGTTACGGTAGTGTCACGCCCAAGGAACTATCACGTTCTTTCAATTTTCAGAACGAAATGCGTGGGAACAGACTTTATACTATTTAGAAACGACCACGAACACCTAGGCATAGACACAAGAAAGAAAAAAAACTAACTTCAGCATTTGACGAACAGCTAAAGTATATAATGATTTCACTCGCTCAAAGCAGATACAATACAAACGCAACTATAAAAATAAAATTCAAAACTTTTAATAAAACAGTGTCACTGTTGTAACGAACGCGTAATTAGTAGAATAATGAATGATCTAAAAGTCCTACAATACTTTGAATTTGAGAATATTATTTTAAGAACAGACGAATTTCAAATTGAAACTCTGCCAGTCTTTTATTATTTCTTAATCTCACCATCTTCATCCCCCTCCCAAACAAATAAAAAAACAATCGCCATTGACTTTCCTCTCCATAAAGTACAACTAGCATTAAATTGACCACTCGTGAAGCAGACTGCGAATAAATCAAACAGTTTCAAGAGTGTGTTGACAAATATTTGAACACTGGTGTAGCAGCCTGTGATAAGCTAAACGCCTCCGACTTCATAATATAAAAACGAAATACAAGCTTAATACAGCACTGGTAAATGGTTCCACTGCTTCATGTTTCGAGACTGGGATTTTCTGTATTTAATAGTAAGACGTTTAACGTTTCCGATGGGTCCACTGAACGTGGCTTCTGCTGGGAATAATCTATCAACACACAAAAATAATCGACGGAAAACGTTAGATTCTACACCACGATAAACAATTATCTACACGTCGTAAATATTGATTAATATCTCGAAAAATTCAATGTTACTATGTTTTTTATCTCCTAACGGTGTATGTTAAGTGCTACGTGGCTATTTTCTTTGTGGAAAGTATTTTTCATGGTAATGAACACTTGTGAAGACTACCAAGTTGATAAAAGGCTTGCAGAAACAGCGGGACACGTATAATGGAGGCAACTGTGAACAGGAAGAGTAAAGAATCAATAAAGGTATACAGTTAACAACGATGACAAATTCTTTACTGAACGACCCTCTAGTTCAGTAGAGTATTGGTATTTTACTTGTATACAGTCTCCATCAGAAACCGGATTAACGCAATGTCCAGTGTACTGTTTTCGAAAGCAAGTCCCCAGTGAATCGACAGATCGCCGCTATAAATACAAATCTCATTACTCGACTCTGATTCTGATGGACGACCGTCCCGGTTTGATCGATCGTTACCGAGTTCATTACAGCCACTCGGAGGGGAAAAGAACCTCCCCCGCCTATCACCACATCCATGGCTTCGCAGCTTACGGCTCTTGTAATACAAGCATAGGTCGAGTTGCCCAGGAGCGACACTTGCAAATTTGCCAGACATTTACTTTCTATAAAGAAACTTCAAATAATCAACTGAAAATAGAAATTAACTGCAATTATTCACATTTAACATCCAAAGCAATATATGTTGCGCATTGTTAATATTTAAACGAAAAGAAATAAATATCGCAAATGCTAAAGAAAACAATAAAACTATGAACGTCGTTGGTTACGGGTCTTCACCAGGTGACAATTTTCCGTTCTTCTCACGTTAGGTCACAAGTTAATACAGTATTAATCATACCACACCACATGTAATGATTATTTGTTCTGGAAAATTAATCTGAAAGTTATTCACTTTGCATGCATGTATGACACAGAAATAGAGTTAAATACACAACAGAAGAATTGCTTGATAAGGAAAATAACTAACGAATGTGAATTTGTAAATAAGTTAGTGTAAATAATTTTATTCAATTTAAAATAATGTGATTGGAAAGATCTAAATGAACGTGCAACTAAAAATCAAGTAGCAATACAGTTAGTAGATATCAGCACCGTAAGCGAAAGGGGCTGAGTAAACCGGCAAGTACGGAGGGTTACCTACAGAAAAGGAGGACCGTTATAAAATTAGCTCCAAGTTCTTTGAAGAATATTGTTCCCTCAGACGTAAAAAATAATACGTCAGAGTTTTCCATTAAAAAATTCAGGTAGGTTCTAGTTCTTCATACTTTACAAAGTTTGTATTTGTATTTTAAACACAGCGTAGACTGTGTGTACATATGTGGGATGTGCTAGTTATGCGAAAATGAAAAGGCTTGCACAAGACAGGTTTGCATGGAGGGTTGCATCGGACCAGTCTAAGGACTGAATACCACAACAGCAGCATACTGCTACTACGTGGCTTCTCAAGCTCTATGTTTTGCAGGTCAGGCGGCAGACCAATAAATGGCGTTACCTGGGAGAGTCGCGACTAACTTCCATTCCCTCAAGTTAACGTACATTAGGAACCAAAATTATGACGCCTGACAAAAATAAATAATATATACCTATTGTGTAACTGGATTACGTAAAACACGTACAATGAGGAAAACGATTATGTTCTAACGACAAACCAAGTATTTTGACAATTGAACAAAAAATGGAATTTATTACGCATTTTCACCAGTATAATTTATTTAAACGTTCGGAAAGCAAAGGTATTTATTACACTAATAAAGATTTCCCACAATAAAACTTGTGCTTCAAAAAATCGCTAACGTGAAAATTATTTTACGTGCGCCACTTCACACAAAACAAATATAACGTAACGTAAAAAATGCGTTGCCATAATTCTAGATGTAGTATCGGCTAAGTAATTAAATAGAAATATATATTACAAATAAAGCAGAACATATAGTAATGGATTGCAACAGAAACGAATGTACTGACGAACTTTGTATAAAAATTGGACCATGAATAGAGCCAATCTGTGAGTATGTATGTTTTATGTATGAAGAACACATTCTTCTAAGAAAACCGTTCCCTGTATTATACGAGAAAGATTTTTCAGCCAATACGAACGGAATAAATGACTTATGGAAGTGAAATTAGATGGAGAAGAAATGGACAAGGAGAACCAGGTGAATAAGCAGAAATTGTTACATTCTGAATAGTTGGAATTGGAGGCTTTGAATGTCACAGTTGGAGTAAAATTCTGAACCCTTACAACTCTCCGAGTATTAAAGCGGAATCAGGAAATAAACGAATGTTTCATGGAAACTGAGGATGAATAGCTCAGAAACATTGGAAATTAATTCTGTACCTGAATGGTTAAATTTATCTAGATTGAAGAAATAAGAATTTTTTTTAAATTATTGACAATGAAAAGAATGTACTTTCTTAGACAAAAACGAGAGCTTTGAAGTCTTTTGACACTGATTTTAAATAACATTAATTAATTTATTACGGTATTACATTATGACGCTGTAGTGCGTGGTGTGTAGTACGCGATTTGAAGGAGGTGCCCGGGCTAGGCAGGCAGGCAGAGGGGCGCACGGAGCACGCACGCGCCGTGGCCGCGTCGATAACTCAGGGCAGGGCATGGCAAGGCAGCGGCAGCGGCGGCACAGGCAGCAGCACACAGGCAGGCAGGCTAACCTAGCACAGCCAGATGTATTGATTGCGGGGCGGACAGAGCCACGTCAAAGCTGCCCGTGACAGCGCCGTCATGACGCCGTTCCGTTCCGCAGGCGCCTAAAATACGCGTATGCCCACAAACACTGAGGTAACACATCACACGTTCAAGTCGGCAACTTACGCTTCTCTTTCGATACGCGTACCTTCCGTTACTGTAGTTATCGCTAACTGCTTCGAACACAAATTTTATTCAAAACAACACACATACAAAGTCACTTATTTTCTCTTAATTCAAGATTTATCAACAAATTTTCAAGATGCCAATTGATTGCTTCCAAGTATAGTCGGCGCTATTTGCATTCATTTCTGCAATTAGTGGCTTCCGTAACACCGCCTATCAATTTTTATAAATTCCACTACAAACATGATACTGTTCTACGTAAGAAATAACCGCCAAACTATTTTATGATCACTAATCATTCTCGAACATATTCCTCGTGCTATCTGCTGTCTTCCTAAAATGACAAGTTCCACAGTTCATTCCGAAATGACGGCACATTACTCACTGTACAAATACTTCTAGTGTATAATTGAATTCCTTCAAATGTGCTTCATCAGATTTTATTTATAGTTATTTGTGACATACATTAAAATTTTCCTTCATTAAAATACCTTGTTTCCCACGGGGTTTCAGCTCTTTTAGTGCTCATCTGAACAAATTGGATGATTCTATTCTTCAGTTCGTCTGTCTCAAACGTCACTGAATGTTTTACTACAATAGCGACTTTCTTGCACTGCTCCCATTTCTTACTACATAAAAATTATATATATAATGAAAGTCGTGATAACCTGCAAACTTACATTTTCTCTTTGGTTCGTGCTAGTTACCTTTAAACTATTTCAACCTTCATTTCTTACTTTACTGTTTTCACATAAATGCTAACGTAGCTTCCTCACAGCCGTAAGTGGAGTTCAAGCCATTTGTTCCCGCAAGAGTTCTCTCACAACAATAAGCCCCGTAATTACAGTTTCAAATTTATATGACGTTGTCTTTACATTGGTTGACGAATTTTATGGCAATATTACTATCATGCTTGCTTTACAAATTATCCAAACACGTAGAAACGCGCACAAGCAAGCGAATCATCTGCATTATTCCTATCAGCTATATATTAGTGTCTCCGCCGATAGGGGATCGGAGTTACTGGACGAAAGAACACTTTTCCGTCGCACCGTAACACTAGTCGAATCGTTGTCCAATAACCACATTCACATTTTATTTCATTTGTACAGCTTTTGATCACATATTGCCATTGACGATTTAAATATTGTGTTCTTATTGTATGGCTTCGTAAATTATTCGCTGAAGTCGTGTGCCCTTCATCTCATTTTGATGATTCAATTCCGCTTAGCATCTTTACAAGACTTACAACATTTGCAGCAACGTCCTTTAAATGACTTTATGTGGAGTCTTTTTCTCTAGCTTCTCCTAGAACTTCGCAGACAAGTTTCATAACTTTCAGTTCGGCAGTTTCAGCCCCAAACCAGAAATAAGTATTTAAGGGAATTGTATTACATTAGAGTATAGTGCCATTGGTGGCAGTCACTGGTGTTTCCTTGAACTCGCGAACCTAGAGGCTACGCACTCTAATACCCACTGCACTAAGTTGCCGATAACTGTGTCACATTCGTTTATGAGCCAGTCACTATCCAGTAACAAAGATTTGTTTCTCACGGAAAACAAAAGCACATACATTTTTACTTCATATACTCTTATTTCAATTCCTGCCCGATTACGGTGGAAATATTAGTCTGATTTGAACTAAGACAGGCGGAAACAAGACGGATTGGCATCTAATATTAGGACAAATCTTTAATAGTAAATTAAATTCAGTCCCGAGCATCGTATCCTCGAAAGCAGTATCCTCATTATCAAGTTTTATTGTTTACGTTATTATTACTTTCAAAGGTTGTGATTGACGGACGCAGACAATGATAAACGATCGAATACATTTATCTGATAGCGAGCGAACGCATCTTATAATAATAATAATAATAATAATAATAAAAACATTGTTTTCTCAATTAGTACTTTTTTACTAAACGTGTTTTTTTTCCAAAAATTAAAGACTATTAGCAGACTTTATAATTAGTATATACAGTTTTATATATTGTTTTTTAATATCACAGATTATCAAATAAAAACGAATTCACTGCATTATTTGGTATTCATCGTTTCATCGGTATAAATCGAGGAATATTAAAATCATATTTAAAAAAATCAAATAATAATGGCCGACCTGCTGAGGTGGCCTCGCGCTAGAGGTCCCTGGTTCCAATCCCGCATTACTCATGGACGTTTGTGCTCGTCACAGTCAGAAAGCTGGAGGTAAGAGTGGAAGAGAATTACTACGCTGATTGAAAAATTAGGAATTTTGTCATGGAAGATAACTGTTTGGCAGTCGTCCCGGTATGTCAATGTCCTAAATGAGTTGAAGCACCGACAAGAATGAATGAATGAATAAATAAATAATGATTTAAAATGTCCTTGGCAATAGATGGAAGATTTCTGAGCATTGTTTGGTGAAGTTCTAAAGCGAATCTGTCGTAATTCAAGCGTACAATTACAAAACTATGATGAGATAACTCCATAAAGGGGCTATTTCTATTTTGCTTTTCGTCATATACTTAACAGAACCAGCGCCGCCGTGTGTAGTTCAACACATATAGATCAAAGAAACGTTTCCAATAAGTACTAAAATTATTTTTAGTGATTAACCAAGTTGAAAAACAAACTCAAAATTCAATAAATACTGAAGCTTTCAAAAATGAATTTAATGTCTGTAAGTAATAAGATTGAAAAAAAAGACAATGCAAATACGGATTACAGTTTTTTGTATTCAATACTACTATCACTGAAACAAACAGTGAATGAGGCGGCACGCCCTGCAATTGTTTAACATAGAATTACATTGCGCGTGCTCTTAACAGTAAATACAGGACCGAACACCGATTTTTTCAAAACAAGCTGATAGTTTGTCACGCGGGTATTCCCGATAGAAGCAATATCCTTGACGGGAAACGCAGTTTCTCAGCAATAGTTTTAAGCCTGATTTCATGACAAACACCAGGGTGATTACATTGATTATTCACAGGAGAGGAATCAAACCGTATTTCATTAGTAACAACATTAGCAAGAATTTATACTATCATGGTATTTGTGGTTCGGTATAGCCTGATGAACACTTACAAATACCCATCAAACGTTAATGAACGCCATTCACGGTCCAACACGTAGTCCGGTACTGCAAGCAGGCAAACATGGGAGTTTGTTGGAAGTCCGGGGCATCCAACACACCCAACTATTGTTGCCATCCAATACTGACTGCGTGTGCAGCTAACAAAATCTGATATTTAATTTAAATTCGTCGGAGTTCATGAAAGTGTAGAGAGCAAGAATTTGTCAGGTGGCCATCTATTGGAATATGTATGCCAGGAAAGCTGCACACAAGGAATTGCTCAAGATTCTGAAAATTTTCAATCTGGTGTGCAGAAGTCTGCGAAGAAAGAGACAATTTTAACCAGTTCCTAGCAGTTGAGGTAATATTTTGCAGCTGAATTTTAAATTTTATATGACCGTCCAGTAGCCCAAAAATGTAAAGTTGCAATAAGACATTACTCCACTGCTATAGATTCACTTTATGTAAATGACGGGCCATTTTTTTTAACAAGTACTCAAAATATTTCTTAATTTTTTTGAAATATTCATCTATATAATTTAATAATAAAGTCAACATATAATTTATTGATACTTGTTTTTATTTCCGTATTACATTGAAGCTGCTAATCAAAGACAACTGAAAACTTTCGCTTTATTGGACCCTGCGGTAGGGAACACATTCAGGTAAAGCCCAACACCACAGAGGTTGGCTCGCGTGTTGGACAGTGTCGGGTAAGGGCTGGAGAAAGGATCCAACCGTGTCTGTCGGCACTTGGTCCTTGGATGGCTAGCAAAAATAAACTTCAAAAACTTATGTCAACACTATCAGTTTAAATGTTATATTAAATGAAGTAATTTAAATACTATTAAACGCTCTCCAGTAATCAAATCTTGAAATCTGGTTGAGTAATGCGCTGGCAATTTTTGAGATAGAAATGATTGAATTAATAAATCTGGGGAGAAGAAAATAAAATTTGTGGAATTCAGAAAACCTCTTGATAGATACTGATGGGAACAATACGTTGACGTCTTCAATTTATGAAAATTTCTCAGGGGTACTATATCGTGGATCTAAAATATAACCATGTGGATGATTACCCGCACTCGCCCGGCAATGTAAAAGCAACTGAATTTTAAATTAGCTGCTGGTAGCAGCTGATATGTCATGCCTAGCAACTGTATATGTATCAATTACTTGCTTGTGCATCTTTATAATTACGTTTAACGTAAATTCAGAAATAATATCAGGGCTACGATTTAAAATGAATAATTAAATTCAACTGAACCAAGTGAAAACAAACAATTATGCCAAATTCAAGTAATTTTAAGGAGTCAGAAGGCCTATATGTTAAAACAGTTTTTCTCTGAAACCGTTATAGATATAGTATTACAATTTTTACAATTATTTTTAGCCTTCTGGTATGTGTTTATTATTGATTATAAATGTAATTTTAATTATTGATTTATCAAGATGTTTTGTATTGAAAGTTTTAGATGTTTTTTTTACATGATATATCACCAAGTATTACTAACAAAGTTGTGAGTTTTATAACAAGAGGAGTTCTAGTATCAATTCTTGGACTTTACTTCTAAGTATAAATATACATACATACACATAAATTATCTTCCAAATTACGTTAATACCCTAAAATCTACGCAGATGAAAATTTCGATAATCTCGTTAATAAAGTGGACAGTCTAAATGTCCGGTTTCAGGTTAATAACTTATCCCTTAACCTAGATAAGACTATTAAAGTACGAGGCCTTTCCCGGTTAACAGCATGTATAAATTGCTCTGGAGTTTCCAACCGGTAGAACCTCTATGGGGAGGATGTGTTTGTTTACAGATGTGCAGTTCTTATAGATAAGCCTAAGCTACAGTTTAGTGCTGATGCTCGTGGGACAATGCGCCTTTCTTAGGCCTTACGATTGATGATAAATTAAAGCGGGATGACCATATAGACCCGCTTGCTAGGAAACTAAGTTCAGCTTGTCATTCTTTCAGAACATTAAAGCAACATCTTGACACAAGCTACGCAAAAATAGCATAAATCACGTATTTTCATTCGATTATGTGATATGGCATCGTTAATTGGGGAAATTACTCCAGCAACAATGAAATATTTAGTTACAAAACGTGCCATTAGGATACTTCCTAGTGCGGATTTTAGATCGAGTTGCAAGACATTCTTCAAAAGCATACAAATACTCTCTTTACCGAAGTATACATTCATGAAATCTTGAAGTTGGTAAAACGTAATATGATTTGTTTGAAACGAATGGCGAATTTCACGAATACGCTACTAGAAATCACTTATCTCTAAGTCCGGACAAGCATCGACTTGCCAGAAAAGTATTCACCATACCGTGATAATTTTATATAACAGCCTTCCTTCAGAGTTGAGAACAATAAGTACAAAAGTTTCGGGAATCAGAGTAAAAATAAATCTATTGAAATGCGCGTTTTACTTGATCGTTCCCCTAATAGTTGAAATTAATGTTCCTGCAAAAGTATTCGATGTGTTTTGGTTAGGAAAGTTTCCTATTCCGTAACTATAAAACGTTCCGTTAAGTTTTTTCAGATATTTTGTTCCTTGTTTCGTGTATTGCCTGGAGCTATTACGGAAGGTCAGATTCCTCGTCAGCTCCAAAAAGTGAAATTTCCGTTGTTTTTGCGTGTTTGTGCACCTGAGTGAATGTACTTTTTAGTGTGCGTGTCGCATATCCCTTTATTTCATACTGTATCTTGTTTATTCTAGTTACGTATTTAGGACTTTTTGTAATTATATATTATTTTGTCTTATAATTATTTCTTACTTGATGTAAATTATGAAGTATCCTATTTCCTCGGCCGAAGACTAATGGAAATAACAATAAAACTAAACTAGCGTAAAGTTCAAAATAAGCTGTGAAAATTTCAGAGATGTAACTGCAACTGTTTCCGAGAAAAAGGTACCCATTTTAACTTTGGCAAGATAGTGCCTTCCGACAGTTCTTAAGCTGAAATTAAAGTTCAGGATAACGGTAAAGTAGTTATTAACCTCTTCTTATGGATGTTGATTGAGCTATTTATACACAGTATTCGGCATTAGAAAAACTAACGGAATAAATAAATGGTTAATTCCACTAAATATCTTAATAACAATGAGAAATAATTATAGCGAATATAGTTCATCCCGGTAAATCTTGTGAAATAAGTTCTCGGTTTTCAACCGTGCTACGCCATCTGGCGAAGATTTGTATGTAATGGTATTAGCCTATTTATAGAGTATAAATAGCAATGATGGAAATGGCGCTTACCGGCGACGTTGTGCTGGCTGTGGTTGTAGGAGAGCGGCACCGAGTGCAGCGCCCTCGCGGACCAGCGACGATGACGGCTCTCTTCGTCGTCCGTGCCGTCGCGGTCCACATCCTCGCCCAGGTAGTGGCGCTTCTCGTACCGGTCCAAGAACCTGAACAGTACACACCACACAATATATCTTTGGATATAAAATCAAAGTATTGGAAAGTCAATTTTTACATACATTTATCAAATACGTTGTGTTCCTAAAGTTCATAGTACATAGAATCTAGATATCTACTAATAATCGTGTCAAATGTAATGCACGTTAGTGAAAAATATTTCATTTATTATATCCTTAATGGCAATATTTAGAAGTAACACCGTGCCATCTTCTGGTTTTTATTTATTAAATGGACTAGAGACCAATGTCTGGTTTCTTTGGTCGATTTTCCAATATTCTGTTAAAGGACACGTTCGTTCTTAGCTTCCTCTCTTAAGACGTACGAAATAAAATAAAAACACACACAAGTAAAACTTCCGATGGAGACCAACGACCTGAACGTCATTCCATAGAATAACCCTTACGGGAAATTCTTCATATAACGCTGATACACACACACATGCTGTCACCTGCCACCGCATGTTTGAAGAAAATATTGCTTACGTCAACATTTGCCATCTGTGCTTACAATAATCGGTTATTTGATATCTATTTCCAGTAGCTGCTGAATCGTAATTTTGACAAACGCTAAATCCTAGACACACAGCCGTTACGTGTTTTCGCGTGAAGTCTCAAAAGTGTTCGATGCTACTTGTCCAAAACTAGAATCAAGCTAATTAAAGACCCATATAGAGGAACTACTAAACAACGTGCAACGTTATATTATATTATGAAAACACCACGGCCTTTTTTGTTTCTGTAATACGGCTTTCGTAGTTGTACAAACCAGCCTGTGTTCAATTAATTTCAAAATCCAGAAGAGCACAATCTTCTTTTTAATATTTCTTAAAGCACCGTTGTAACAGTAACATTGCTATCAAGGTACATCACGTCCCTACGAAGTCACTGGTTGTCACTTCTGTATTCTTAGGACAGATTTCTGCTTTCAAGTCATGTCGTGTTTCTACATTCTGGAAGGTATAACCACTAATATCTCCAAATGGTCGCTGGTGCACTAATTTGTCATAGAAGGAATTCATTAACCTTTTAACACGCCATATGGTTTACAAAATCATCAACTATTTCAGAATATATTCCTAAATTATAATGAAGGAAATATAAAAAGACATTACCAGTTTTTGATTGAAATTTATAATCCTTTTCTAAAATTAATAAACCTTACTTATTCTTATTAATTAAACACGCTAAATAAGTCGTGAGCTTAAATCTTCCTCACATTAAGTATCATATTTATGATTACACACAATCCAGTAAATAGATAAGGTTGTAATACTGTATAAGACCATTTTCAATAGTACAGTATAATATCGTATTATTCTTAAAAATTAAACAGACTCTAGTAAAATAATTTATATTATACGTTACGTTTATTCTTATTTATTAATTCGTTTTGCGATCAGGTAACAAAGGCATGTTATACTATAAAGTAATACACCGTCTATAAGTACTTCTTTTTATATCATTTTTTTAAACTTGATATGAAATTTTTTCAATTTAATTTATCAACTTTTATATTGACAATAAAAAAAATTATTACTAAAACAAGGATTATATGTTCACGTTCCACAAGACCCTCGCCGACTGAATTATCTCATTGTAGATCATGCTGAATAAGCAACAGCTAATAGCTGGCCGCCGTTTTAGTTGGATGAGAATTGGGTTGATTTATTGTTGTTCTTGTGGTATTCAGTCTTAAGACTGGTCTGATGCAACACTCCATGCTAACCTATCCTGCGCAAGCCTTGTCATTTCTACATAACTACCACATCTTCCCTAATCTGCTTACCGCTTTCCATCTTTGGCCTCCCCTCTTCTATTTATACTGCACAGACTTCCCTCTAATGGAAATTTCACAAGATCCTAATGTACCAAAACGTGGCCTATTAATCTATTCCTCTCTTGGTCAACGTCCTCCAAATTTTTCTCTCTTCCACTATTCGGCTTAGAACTTCCTCGTTAGTGTTTCTATCAACCGATCCGATTCTCTGGCATTCTCCTATAGCACCACATTTCAAAAGTTTCTATTCTTTTCCTTTCTGCAACTCCTACCGTCCACGTTTCGCACCCATGTAACCCCACATTCCATACGAACATTGGGTTGGTATCCAACTAAAATTTGATAGTCTATTGGCCCGCTGGAATCGCTCAAGTGTACTCACTCCCATTAAGTGCCCATACTAAGTATCCAACTAAACTATTGGCCGATAAAAAGATGGTAGTGTACAGCAGTGTACAGAAGTGCCATGTGGATACCAAACGCAATTACTGAAGGGTAGAAATTATTTTTTATTAAATTGAGAAATTAATACCTGAAAACAGTAGTTTATATAAAATGTTAAGCTTCATTAAACCTCAGTAAAATAAAATGTTAAGTTATTGACAGACACAGTTTCTAATTCGTCTTCTCATTCCGGAGACTAGTTGAACTAGGACATTCCTATAGAAACTTGAAATGCTGTACATACCTACCAAATGTTGCTTATGCCACGTATGTCAACCACGGTCACAAACAATTCTGATATTAGGCAATGTCACGTTTTTTTAATTTATTTAACGCGTGATATCTCAAAAATGGTCGCTCATACAATAAAATTTGTAGAGAATTTACTTCTCTTTTAACGCTTAATCTGGTTCCAGAAAATCATCAATAAATTCCAAAAATCGGCCGAAATTATTTGATATCTCACTCCGGTATTTTTAATATTTAATAACGCCATATAAGCCGCGTACTTCATCATATTAAGTAACGTATTTGGGACCAAAAAAAGTATATATATATATATATATATATAAAATAAAACCACCTTCAATTGTACAGAACATCATTATTCTTATTAACCAAACAGAATCTGTAAAATATTTTGTATGATAGTATCTAGTTTTATATTGAAGGACTGCTCCAAACATTACTTGGCATTTCCGTAACAGTATTAAGTTTACTTTTCCTTGAAGAGTGGCCATACGTCCTGTATTTTTTAAGCGGGAAATAGTGGATAACAAAGGGTGTTAGATTCTGAAGGGATATTTTGAAGGAAGTTAAGGAATTCTTCTATTTGGGTAGCATAATAACTACGGATGCTAGAAGAATAATAGACATAAGGAATAGGAGAGTACAGACGAAAGGGGCTTTCACAAAAAAAATTCTTACGTCTAATATGAATAGGAATTTTAGGAATGTTGAAAATCAGAGGGGTGGATAGAGTAACTAACCAGGAAGTTCTGAGCAGAATAGGGGAAGAGAGAACAATTCGGAAGACTTAGAGAAAGAGAAGGGATAAGATTAATAGGCCACGTTTTGAGACAAAGGGGTCTTGTAAAATTAGCATTAGGGAATGTGGGGGATAAGAAAACAAGAGAAACTATGGATGGAATACACTAAGCAGATAAGGTAGGATGTGGCATGTGATAGCTATGTAGAAATGAAAAGGATTGCTCAGAATAGGTTAGCATATAGGGTTGCAACAGACCAATGTAAAGACGTCATCAGTCAACTCATGGGCAGAAGGAGCGATTCCTCTACCAAATTGCTACTGGCGACGAAAAACTGACTGTACTTCAATATCAAGCAGCGCAAGAAACTGGCTTAGCCCCGACAAAAAGCGACACCGCCAGTCTTCAATCGCGCAAAACGATGTTGTGCGTATAGTCGGCCTGGTTAGACATTATCCACTACGTATTGCTAGGTCAAAATCAAACCAGTGAAAGCGGAGTTTTACACCCAACAAGCATCGCCATGCTCTCTTCCATTCAAGGATAGTTTTGTGTTAATAGTCGTAATACAGAGGTAAGGCACATTCATAACATCAACAGTTTGCGAATCGTAAGAATATTTTACTAAAAGGCGCATTTTACTCAGAACAGGAGTTTCTTGATAGTTCACCTTAGAATTAAAATTTCCATACCGCAATGCGTTGAATTGGTGACACACACGAGCAGATATCGTCGGCAGATCTCATCGGCCGCCAATCGCCGGATTGAGCCTTCGGATTTCGCGGCAGAGTTGGCTGCCGATAATATCTGCTGGTGTGTGGTCACACATTGTGTTGTTCTTCGAACTCTATTTTAAAACGCCCTTGCTAACAGTTTGGTTTTCTGCGCTTTTCTTTGTATTTCATGTAGTGAATTTTTGTATTCAATTGTCTAAATATTTTACCAAACTCGCGTTTAATTTATATACGTACTATAAATATTATATCAAACCTTTAGTATCGTTAAATACTTTTATTATTATATTGGCTTTGTCCGATTTTTAGTTATGTACTCTTAAACTTATAATTGTTATTAATTGTAACATGTAAGAATTTTGTTTTCTTCGTGTAAGAACGTATTCAATTTTCCTCGCTCGAATACTAATTAAGTCATTTTAAGTAGATTCAGTTGGAAACATCGATGAATCTTGAAAGGGGAATAAATGTAATTATTATTATTTACTGAGACGTTTGGTGCTCAAGTCTGTTAATATGCACATATTCATAACCAATCCCGTCATGAAATTGTCACCACCAAATGCGTCCTGTTACATACCTTCCCAATCGTGAAAAAAAAAATTACAAATGGCATATCTACATGCATACAAGATTGTCGGACGCAAGTAACGACGACAAGAGAAACTAACGAGTTAAATCTACAGTCTTCGATGTTTTAAACTATTCTGCAACAAATCATTCTCTCAGCTTCGTAATAATTAAATCATATAACACTTTCTGTAAGAATATGGTATCGTAGAAGCATGCATGACTTTGCTAAACAGAATTACGGGATCATAAAAAGAAGTAAATGTTAAGGATTAAGAATTGGATAGGAACTGATGACCAAAATGTCACAGTAGTCTTAGAAACAGCATGCAACATGAGAAGAGCATGAAATGCCCATGTCTACATGAATAATCTACGCTGCTGCTGATATCAAACATTATACAAATTGAAGGAAGTGGAATGCTTCAATTGAAGCTTATTGATAGCTTACAGATAATTACAGATGTTTTTCTTTCGGGATACCATCCGGGTTGGACTAAAGTCTGAAGAAGATTACGGTGTTAGTCGTCGAAACGTGACTGACTATATTAGATCCTGAGAGAAATTCATTCACGCAATTACCGGAAAAGACCTGCAACCTTAAAGATCCCTGAACGATTGGATCACGTATAACGGTAGTATCATCCACTCAAGTCATTTGAAACATTTATGTGCAATAAAAGTTTCCGTTTGAGTCTTGTGTCAATATATTACACTACCTCGGCTAGCGCTTTCTCGTGACGATTCAGGTCAAGGGTTCCCATGCAATATAAATCCCTTTGATGTATCTTAAACAATAGTGCCAGCATATTCGCATATATAGACTTGCCGGCATAGCACCACATTTAAAAGCCATACATCTAAAAAATTTCTAACGGAATATAGTCTACCAAACGAACTACCAACGTTTCTTTATCGCGAATACAAATATAGCGATTAAGCTCGCGTGTATTAAGAGAGCAGTCCGATTACGTATCCTTAGATAGTATCTAAGACAAGCTAATTATGAATCCTTTATCCCAGATCACAACCACTTCCTAATGTTGTTATGCAAGAGTCTTGTAATGTCACTGGCAACAGTGCAATGTATTTATAAATTCAAATTAGAAAAGTCTTTAAAATGTAGGATCGATAATTTCACCATCCAAGAATTTAACAGCAGTAAATGATATTAACACGTTTCCTGGAATCCAATATTAATATTAAATTTTTTCCTTGGTGGGATATTACGAGAGAAACGGAATGGATATCGAAAAATTCAGCAAGTTTAGGAAAATGAGTTGTAATTACTAATACGTAATGACTACGGGAAGAGAGATAAATTTTGACAACTTGATTGAAGACGTATCGTCGATTGCATGAGACGATCAGTTATATATTCTAGCCTTAAACCCAGAGGTAGAGGGGGAGGAGTAATACCTCGTCCCGTGTCGTAGTATCGTATCACTATCAACATTAAATATTGTAATTATCTGTTTCGCACATTGTAACGAGTTCCTAATTCGTTACAGAGCTAAGCAGATCTAAACAGAACACAGCTCATAACGAGACCGAAATTACCGCCAACCGTGACGTGTAATGGGGCGCGTCGGAATCAATCAGCTAACTAATGATCAAAGTCAAACACACATAAAAAGAAATCACAAGGTCTTAAATTTTCGATACGTGACAGCATAAGAATGATATTTCTCTAGACAGTAAATTTCCAGATTGTCATTCACTTTTCATTAAAATACGTGATGCAATGAAATGACGTTTACTTATAACATGACATATTTAAGCAGAAATCTTGTTTAGATTCCTTTCTATTCCATTGAGAATGACAATATCAGATATAAATAAATTTAAATTCTTATCCTACAGTTTGTTAAAAAAATATAACGTAAATAGTATTCGTTTTACACATCGCAGACGAATGCTGAAAATCAGATGGGTAGAAAGAATCACTAAAGAGGAAATTCTAAATAGAAAAGGGGAAGAGCGAACAATATGGAGGACGTTGACCAAGAGAAGAGATAGATTAATAGGACACGTTTTAACAAATGGGGGGCGTATAATATTAACATTAGAGGGAAGTGTGTGGGGTAAGAACAGAAGAGGAATGCCAAGGATGCAACACGCTAAGCAGATTAGGGAGGATGTGGAATGTGCTAAATATGAGGAAATGAAAAGGCTTGAGCAAATATGGTTGCATCAGACCAGTAAATACCACAATAACACATCATTTTATATGACCGAGTAAGAATCATAGTAAAACAATCACTAAATAAATTGAAGTATCAGAATGTGAAAATATCGACTTAATCGGGGATCGAACCCGGGACCACCCCAACTACGATATTGTCTTTCCCTCTATGAAAGTCCTGTTGAAAGAATTTCTTCTAATCTTGAATTACTGAATTATTGAATTACATACAATTTTCCATACTTTTTAATGTTTTTTGAAAGAAAAAGCAGTGTTTAATCAGTTTGGTTTTATCATTTAAATATTTTTTATGCTCAAGCAATTGTAAAAAATAATTTTCTCTGTTTGTCATTTTAATGTTGTGTGAAGTTCATAAATATGTATTTAAGTAAATTTTACATTTTTGTGATCAAATTTGTTAAATTATGTAATTTTTCTGTAGTCATAAACTTTAAAAGGTACAAGAATATATCGAAACATATAGGGGTTCGTATGTGTGTAGGGGTTTTTTGAGTCTGAAGCGAGACGATGTGGCAAGGTTTGTCTATTTCTATGATCTCATTAGCTGAACGCTAGAACGGGTCCCATTTAAAGAAGTGAGAGCATTAGCGTTTAATTTTTCCAAAAATTATTTAACGAAATAGACAAAATTAAAATTTATAAACAACGAGCACCACGTGGAATTATTGAAAGTAGTGGACATTAAAATAAAGGGTATGGTGGAAGGAAGAAACGAGTGGTCGGCTGAAGGAGCAAAGTCGCAGGCAGCAGCACCCTCCGTGGTCCGAGGCGAGCCCGCGACTGCCGCCTCTCGCCTTCCCTGCTGGGAGGGGCGGCAAGGAGTGGGAGAGGCAGAGGCAGTGGCAGAGGCGCGCATTTCATTCAGTTCCTCCTCCTACCAGCCACCACGCAACTAGGTCAATGTTAGAGTCGTCGGTCAACAGGTGGGCGTGTCCGCGATCCGTCAGGCACCTGATCCCACCCTCGCTAACTTACATGCATTCGTGTCTGCAAAGTCAGAACACCACCCTCTTCGACAAACTCAATTAACTGGGTTCAGACTTGTGCGACTGATGATGCAGGTGTACGGTATCCTCTAGAATATTGGCTTTAACGTTACTAACTAGAGATATCACCTTATTTAGCAGACAAACCTTACTAAATCGAGTGAACTAATTTGATAGGCGGACGATCTAATGTTATTAGTTCCACAGAAGTTAACTTTTACATTATTCAAGGTTTTTCTTTCGTTGATATTAACATTCGAGCTATGACGCGTTTAAAGGTAGTCATTTCATACCTTCCAATGCGTCTCATACAATTAACTCAGTTATATTCTGAGCAAATAACACAGTACTTCACACATGTAATGTCTTGTATCGAAATTTAATACTACGATTGCTGTATTTGCCCGCGAGCATGACTAATCGCAGGGTTCAGTTACACTAATGCTTGTTTACAGTTCACTGGTTATCTTTTGTAACTACTATTTAAAAATTTTATTCCGAAATTTCCTGTATTCCTTTCCACGTTGTCGAACTATTTCTAAATATAAACTTAGGTCTATTCATACAGTTTTCAGCATGTTCTTACTGACGTCTTATTTTCTCCTTATCAGAAGTAAAATTTCAATTCTTGCTTCAGGTTGGATTCACGGCTAGTTTAGGAGGTTGCTGCCAAAGAACGTAGTGGAGAATGAATCAAATATGATTACTTTTCTCTGGTTTGCAAAGTTGTGACGAGTTTCGATGCCTGTAGTCATACAATGACTCCAGAGGGATACTAGCATTACTCATCAACCTTTTCCAGAAGGAAAGGCTTGAAGCTTTATTATAAATATTTATTGACGAATTAGAACCCGTTAGAATGCACTTAAATAGTTGAGAGATGCAAGAGAATCTAACTGTAATAATGCGCGGCATGTTTCCCAGTTTAGCGAGACGCCGTGACGTCAATTCACGAAAGCGTTTCGTCACGGATGCAGTCAATGCCCTGGATTACGTCACAGCAACGGAGTTACACCCGCATTCACGTGGCTACCAAAGTACGTCTTTCGGATCATGAGATCGCTTTCAGATTACTGGCCAATCGCTTTGCTCTTGTGTTTGTATGTTTTGAAGACGCCCTATCGTTCTATGACATTCTTATTGCTTATTAAATCCTGCACGCGTCACGTAAAAGCTTTCTTTACTGATGCGCTTCAAAGGGTAGCCATATAATGCAAGTGAAGTTGTACTACAACAAGAGATAACCAAGGGAAAGTGAGCCGCTTTCTCTACGTCATACCCATTCAAGACTTTAGGCAAGACAGCGTTGCTGTTACGATATGCATTCTCCACACATCGAATGAATGTAACTCTTGCTAAATTTTTGCCCCCTAATGACACAGGGCTACCGACAAAGTAGTTATGTCTTCAGATTCAGAAACTTCTGTTTCTCGATACTATTATTTTCCTTGACAAACTGTTCACCTACTTACTGTATTACCATCGAAAGCTCAAGAATTTTAATTTTGCCTATACGCAATGTGACCGATAGAAATCTTTAAAGATGAAGTCCCAACGCTATTTTCCCGACGTGTAGGTGGCCTCTTGGCGGCATCACTAACGTTCTCTTTCATCAGAGTAATGTACGCACTTGTGGCGTGTTCGATTCTTCGCGGCGACACGACCTCCCTCAACAACAGGCACGTTGGACCTTTGCAGGCCGCGGGTCCGCCTACTCACACGAACACTGCAGATTCTACGCAACAATATTCATTACTGCACATTTCATTTCCGTTGGCATATGCAATTAGCTCTCAGAGGAATCGGGGTCCGAGTTTTGGAAGGTTGTTTGTGATCGTGTTTCTTCCATTCACCACGAAATATAGCCTCCGCTTCGAAGCTCGAAATGTTAATAAGAACAACTGTCCATATTTGACGACCCAATCTTGATACTTTTGTAGACTAAATCATTACAAACTAAGTTAGCATGATTTATAACATTACACATCCACGTACAAAACAAACACACTGTAAAATTGTCTTTCCCGCGGTGCTACACTATTGATTAAGCGTATCGGAAGCATAAGGGACCAGAAAGAGATGAGGAAATACTTTAACAACATTTCAATTCGACTCCCGAAAACACGTCAGGTTTTATTTGAAAAACTAGTCACATACTAAATAAAATACCTTTTTAAGCACATATGCGCTGCGCATATATTTGTAACATTTTCTATTACTAGACGAAAACCCTCTTACTTTTCGATAGCTCTGAATTTCCGTGTCTTAGATTTACCCAGGAAGGGATTAAATATATCTATAATACTTTAGATAAGGCTAAAAAGACAAAAAATTAGTGAAACATAAACAATAATTTAAAAACTACATGTTTCGGTCCTGATCTGGACTCTCTTAAAGATATTACACAAACCTTCTATCATCCTGCAGCCGACGGTTGAGGGTTCCTGGTTATTCTGGTTGTATGTAGCGACTGCAGTAGTTTATGCCTACTAGTATGAGATTGAGACTACTGTAGCTTTTAATCACCAAGTGGTTATGCTCGCGAAAGACAATGGGAACCATAAGTCAGGGGAAATTCGATGTAGATAGAGATAAAATAATCCGGCTCTTATAAAATGCTGGATAGCCTTGTAGGTCGCAAACAGTAAAATTTCCAGTTATAGGACATGGAATTTTTGGGATGACTTCCGGAAACTCTCAGTCGATGAAGATTCGAGAGAGACTACGGCTAAAAGCAAGAGAAATTGTCGCGAAGAACAAGCACATGAATTCACAGCCAGTTACGGGTAGGTAGTCCGTTTCATTTGAACGAGGAACTAGCAATCCGAAATCAAACCAGAGCCATAAAAACCGAAGGATTCCATGGAGAAGTGGTGCAATTCCAATAATGTACGATATTACAGCAGGTGACGCAAAATTATTTGCTCTAGATAAACCATTTTTTTCATCCACGGGTGTGAAGACGGGAGATCAAAGACCACCCTCGACGCCTACACGGTTATCGTGTTGTTTACTATCAAAATACCCTTAGAACAATTTGTACGGAAGAATTCATGAACGTACAATATGAGTAAACGCCCATGATAATTACGCCGAACTCCGACAAAAAGATTGTAGGGCTGAAGAATTCTCACTCACCTGAGGTATATTTGCTTGAGAGCCACTCCGCTGTTGACGCAGTTCTTCGGAATAGAGAACTGATCCAGTAGAGATTCCCATTCCGATCTGCTGTTAACCTGCACAGACAAAGGACTGCAATAAAACCTACTAGACCTATGGTTCATTTCATTCCAAAAGTAGTAGTAAGCCAAACAAATCAGATGTTAACTTTTTTCAAGCGCAACATGCTTAACTCTATAAGATCTATTCAGCATATAATGTACACTTTCCTTAAGCATTATGGATACTAAATAGTAACTCTTGCATTTAAAAAAATATTAAAGTAAATCGGAGCAATTACAAATAATAGTGTTATGGAAAGACACATATATGCAGTCAAAACACACTAGAGAATCGTTTAAAACGCTGATAAGAAAAGTAGAAACAAAATATTAAAAATTATGCACTATGGCACCCATTGCCTCAATGATAATTTAATCTTAATCAAATGTTAACACCAGTACACTTCAATGATTCATAGCATTATTATAGTCTGATAGAAAGATTAGAAATCCAGCTCAATAAATACTTGGTTTCATTATCTATGAAGGTTGGAATCGACACAAAAAATGATGGAAATTGCTTCACATACAGTGATAGCAAAGCAAGTATTTGAGGACAGATATGTAAAATGTCTTCATATAAATTCTTGACGTCCATAACAGAAGTAATCTGGTTCAATATTTATGAAAGAAGACTCTGCACATGGAAGAAACCGGGAAACAAGGGTAAGTACTAATGAGACTACATAATGGTAAGACAGAGATATAGGAATCAGGTGCTGGACTGCAAAACCTAGGCGGGAGCTAGGTTATGAAATGCAGACTGAAAATTAAGAAAATAAAGGGAATTAAAACAGAAAAGGGGGAATTAGAAAAACTGAAACCACAGGAAGTAACTTAGAGTTTTCAAAAAGTAATGAAGAGCAGAATAATGTAAAAGGAGAAAGAAACAATATAGAAGAGAAATGGGAACTCTTGAAGGAAGAAATGACTAGAGCAGCCGACATAAAAATATTGAGACTGGATCAGACCAATAGGAAAGCATGAATAACACAAGAAATAATAACAAATGATTGATGAAACGCGTCAATATGAAAACGCAAGAGACGAAAATGGTAAAGAGCAGTGCAAATAAGTGAAAGAGGTAAAATTCAAAGCAGGTGAAGATTTCATGGTGAAACGGAAATTAGACGCAGCTTATATGAAAATCAAATAAACATTTGGAGCGGAAAAATAAGAGCAAGAACAACAGGACAATTAGTTTAGTATTTTTTTCATGCAAAATAATAAGGAAAATAGTATATAGGAGGACAGATCAGCAAATAGAATGCGAGTTAGCACAAGATAAGATTGGTTTTAGGAAGAATGTAGGGACAACAGAAGTAATATTGACACTGCGTCTAATATTAATGACAGATTGAGAAAAAATAGGCCTACGTAAATGTCGACCAAGAGTTACAAGAGGGTTTTGAGAAAATTAGCATTAGAGCAAGTGTGTGGCGTAAGAACGGAAGAGAGAGGCCGAGGGTGGAATTCGCTAAGCAGAATAGGGAGAATGCGGGACGTGGTAGTTATGTACAAAAGTAAAGGCTTGCGCAGATTATTAGATTAATATGGGGAGTTGCATCAGGCTAGTCTAAGGGCTGAACACAACTTATTTTACCTATATTCACATCCAGTCATAGTTTTCTCGCCTGTTCTTTTAACTTTCTGGTTAAATATCGTCACTCCTGGATTTATTGACATTTGCCGAATTACATAGTAGTGTTAAGATCACATTGCTGCAATCCCCTCCCTACATGTAATTTCTCAGACAACCCCTGTTCTACTCTGACCACACAAACCGTTGTCTCCATAGTAATTAACATCAAATTGTCTATAAAAAAACAAAGTAAGGAAATCAAATGTTATTGAAAGGAAAGAGAGGAAGGTGGCGGCAACATAAAATTGAAACTCTCCATCAAGACCGAGGGCTGAAGGAATTTATTCGAATTTAAGGAGACATTAACCACCTCCTTCAAGAAAAAATGCAGCCAACCAATTCAACGGTTGAAGAATTTTATAATTTCTTCAGTTATTTTACTTCGAAAGCAATAACTACATCAAAAGAATTTACGAAAGCAGCTTTCGTTTGCGACATTAATTCACTAGTAACCATCAATTGTGGTAAGAACGACGCTAATTATGGCTGAGGAACGTGACATTTGGTAAGAAAAGTAAATTATCGATTACTAGTAACGTAATTGTTTATGCAAGAATGCCATTTTATTAGATGGACTTCAACATTGTTCATTAAATTCTACAATTCACCAAAGCATATACGTTTAAAATGCGTTTCGTGTGTGAAACGTTTCTTGCATTGGGAAACTACGGTCAGTCGTTGATGAAAATATTGCGGGCAGAACTTTAAAACTAGATGCCATGAACGTATTAAAAACAAGTCGCCGTTTCCTTCGAAAGAACTGCAGCAGGGGGTTTCGAAACAAATAGGGAACCAGGTATACTGTCGCATTCTGAACAAATAAGTTACAAAACGAGACTTGAAGGATTATGTATTCATGCAGGTACTACCAGTTTGAAAGATTCGACGGTTGCAACCACTTCCGAATCTGCTGGCTTACAATGACGTGGATTACCCGTTCTGGAAAGCTAACTGGACAAACACAGACGCTATATGAACACCAGATGTGAATATTACTTGTGAACAGATGAATCGATTGGGTACAAGGTTTAAGACGCAGCGCATTTCAGAAAAATCAAAAACCGCTACCTCAGCAGGAGCATCAGGGAATATTTAATTTTGAAGTGGGAGGGGTTAACAAGATCTGTCGTTGATAAAGAAAGTAGCAAGTTCCAGAAAGCAAAGCAGATAGTTAGTTAGTATGAAACGCTTAGTCGCGTCGTGTTTTTGGGCGAGAGCGGTGAATAGAAAGCTGGTGCTGGCGCAGGCGCACGGTGACGGGAATGAAGGTTTCCCGCCAGCGTGTGGCTGGCTTCCTGCGAACCGCAGCGCCGTTGCCACGTTTCCTGCGCGCAACCAGCAACGTGTGCGTGTGTGCGTGCGTGCACTAGTATCTCAATTCTACAAACCAAAATGCCTAAGCAACTACACAAACAATTCGTTGCACGTCTCCCGACTACTACTTCAAATTCTTTCTATATCATCTTCCTCGTATATGATATCAATGTTACAAAAACTTCGTATCAAATCAATTTTTAAAAAATAAATTATTGTTTGAAATCAGGGGGCAGCCAGCGTGAACCGTGCAAATTCTAGAGCCATTTCTTAATACCAAAAATGCTCGGGAACTTATATTCAGTAATGCAAATTGGACTCGTGAAGCACGAACTATGAATCGGCCAAAAAATTATATCGTTAAATGAAAACATTGTATAAGCATTCAAGTTTTTAGAAATATTTTGCAAATATGGACGTATTCCTAAACGCTTATTAATACAAAGGCGCAAGGAAGTAGCTCTGCTTTACCTCTGGATCCCGAATCTTGTATAAATTTCATCAATTTAGTCGGGTTCCGTAAAAAAACAATGAATCGAGATTAGGTGCAGCAAGTTAATCTGCTCAAATTAATTAAACCATAAATAACTTTACATTAATAAAAGTACATGGAGGATACCACATAAAATATAAAGGATAATACAAGATTTAACGGGAGAGTAGGGATCAAATAATTCGAGAATTCTTAAGAAATATAATGTACAATAACACACGTAACAACGCAGATGAAAGGAAAGGCTGAAAAGGTAGACAAGCCAAGTACATTAAGTACAGCAGTGTAAGACTATAAAAAAAGTTATGTAGCCAGACAGGCATGCAGACATAATAAGAAATTATTCGAAATCACTTGGCTACCACGTATTTCTTAGAAACAATTCAACATAAAATCCATTCTAATTCACTGAACAGCGAGTTGTACTAAGAATATATTTAAACCTGTATCCTAATATGATGATAGCTACTTGAGCTATATCTATCTATGTTCTCCAACCGTCGCAGGAGATTGTCCACGACACCAAATTTTTCACGTTGTGAATACTTCAATACATTTAATAATCTTTTCGGCTGAGGGAGTCAAGACACGAATTACTAAATCTATGCCTGAGGAAGTCCCAAAAGGGAGACGAAATGTATTTGTTAACTAAATAGTAATAAATTTATATGTGGACTTATTGGCAGACTTTTTATTCAGTTTTCGATTTGCTAAATTCAAACTGATTTTTCCGTAACAAGAATCCTGGTACATTAAGGACCTGATTTAATGTCTTAGATTTATGCTAATTCTCAACCTATTAAAGAGTTTTAGTTCTCTGATTCATTTCTTAGTCTTGTAAAGAAACATATTCCCGGTTGTTGTTTAACAAATAAGTCATAAAAACATTCTTTCAATATGTAAATTTGAAGTAATCGTGACATGTGTGAGAGTTTTACTCATCCAAATGAAGCAGTACTGCTTGCTACACTACTGTTCCCAGTGGTTACCTGACGTCTGCGAATTCGATTACTAGAGCCTTGAAGGGCCCAAAATCTAAGGCAGGTGGCACTCAGTCGACCGACTTATTTTGTGGGTCAACAACCCCGCCAACGGAAAACTACCTGGCCGTGAATTTTCTCATGTAAGCAAGTCATTATAGATTGATAGCACTACCTTCCGAATTGAATCATCGTAAAGACCAACTACAGGTATATTTCTATTACAAAAATAATTGGCAATGAATATCAAGAGCCGACACCCGCATTCAACGCAGACAATGCAGGAAGTGCGTCAGCACAAGCTACGCACAGAAACGTGCATCAATAAGACTCTATGAAAGTAAACTTCACCCAAAAAATATTGACACAAGCTTTCGGTCAAACTGAAATGAATAACATTCTGAAGGGTTGATGCTCAGATATTCCAAAATGAAGGAAGAGAAAAGAAGTCCTCTTAATTTAACTGTGCAAGTATTCGTTAAACTAATTTGTATGCAAAACAACGAACCATCTGAAAATATGTGAATAAGATACGCATCTTCTAGAACTTTTCAGATTGTATTACAGGAATCAGCGTACACTGTGCTGATAATAAATATCGCTTCGATAGGCGTCCTTTGTTAGTACATGTATCACAATTTTGCCGCAACGCTCCAAATCGAAACACTGATCTATTGAATGCACTTTCATTGTAGTGCAGCTATTTTACTTTAAATTTTTAATAATAAATGAAACAGCTATATTAATTGAACGAGGCGCAGTTAATGGAATGGATGAGCTTGTTCTCTACACAACTTCCAAATCTCATTTCCTATCAATTTTTGCACGGTACTTAGTTTCTAAACAACGACTGACGAAATCTCGGCTTTGCGTAGATAGGATGTTGTAAATGGAATTAATGTTCTTTAAGCTTTACCACTGAACTGCAGATATTCCCATCAACAGTGATACAATGTACTAACGTTTTAAACTCCATTCAAGAACAATTTCACATACTTCTTCCCATAAATATCTCAATATTTTTAAAACTTTTTCTATAAAACCTTTTCAATTTCATTTATCTACCTTCCTATTGACGTGTTACTAATTACTGTCATTTTCAAAAAATGATTACGGCTATGTTTACGCTCTACAAATGCCTCGCCGACTAAATTATCGGCGCATTCCCGTTGAGTACCCATACTAATAAGCATCCAACTAAGTTATCGTTGGTAGTGTGCTCCTTGCTTAATGGTTCCATGTGCAAATATCTAGCCTAAATTCACGTTAGCCTGAAGAATATCTATTAAAGAAGCTTAAATAGAAATTGCTTATATTCCATAGTCAAAGATTTTCCAAATAAATGACGCTTTAGGAATTTACTTGCCCTTGTACGAATTATCGTCGACTCATTTCTTAAGTTGTTCTCCGTTACGGATTATTGAAAGGAAGTATTATTCACGTAATATTTATAATATTAGACGTCTTATGATAATGTGTCTGAGCAGTCACATTATTATAAGACGTCTGTTCAGACACAAAATTGAGGAGTGAAGTGTGCGGTTTCTCCCAATCGGTGTTTGGTAACGTGGGTTCCACGCAATACGAATATGAGCTCGCCTAGAATTTTATAACTAACCATCTATTATAATTACAATTGCACAAAACGAAAATCTCAATTTTAAATAATAGTTCATCAAAGATTGTTCTTTCCATAGAACCAAACTTGAACGTGTGCATAATATAAACTGAAGAAAAATTTAATCTCATAGGTACTGAGATACCATACAGTGTAAATAGCTGTATGAGATTGCTTTTCATGCCACAATTAGAAACTTCAGGGCGCATAGTCCTGCAACGCTATGAAATATTAAAATATTTTCTAATATTTCTGATGTTTGCGAAAGTCAATTGGTACACATTGTCTATTACTAAGATAACAGACACACAAAAGCTAAAGAAATTTTGCGCAAGGTAATTGCAAAACTATAATTTGAATTCATGAAGTAAGAAAGAAAAATACCTTGAAATAACCGGGAATCGATGCAGTGACTAAGTTTAAGTATCTTTCCGACGAACTTTAGTATCCGCATTTCCATTTATACCATAATTTTACTGTTAAAATTCTAACGAGTGTTTCTAATATATTAGCAAGGAAGCTCTCACACAGTTAACGGAAAGAACAATGACGCATTCAGGACAAGTGCACACTAAACTAAGGCAACGAAGAATAAGAATACATTCAAGTAATTAATGTCGTTAAACGAGATGTGAAATGGTTAGAAGAAAATACAGAATGAAAGTCTCAATACCAGTTTTAACTACAGACATCATTATACGAAACTTTGGAATTAAAACAACATTCTCAAGAGTTATTAAACGCCTAAATTATCATCAGTTATTTTTATATTTTCCCTGTACTAGTCAAAATCTGCTACTTATGCCTGTTTTTTTCTCCCTAGTTTCCAACATACAATTCAGACACTTAACGTAACAGGTATTTTGTAGCTTTCGTCTCCGTCGTCCTGAGTTTTATGTAAATTATTTAACATAAAATGGCATCTATATTTTCCAAGACGTACCTTGCTCCCCTTGTTTTTTCGCGATAAAGTTCTTTCTATTTAATATATATTTTCCAACTTCGCCAGATAACATTTTGTACCAACGTAATAGTTACATACGTATTTTTCTTACTCTCAAGTCCCATTTAACGTCGGTAGCTCGCTCCTTGAATGACAGAAATTAATAACTGCAAGTTGGATTAAAAAGGGTTAGGTTCACATGTGTTTAAGTCTTGCCGAAGACTTACCATAAAAACGCTTGCAGCATTTATATAATAATAACCCAAAAAGCATCTGACATTCGACGATTGTCACTAAAACTTCGAAGAGAATTTACGAAAGTATATTCAAATAAATAAGATGAAATAGCTTGTAGTGGTTTCTTAAACATGGGGGGATTATGCCCGCCTCGTTTAATTTGCACGTGATCTGAGAGACGTCGATGATGAGCGCAAGTCGAGAAAGACCTGTTGCATAGGAAAAGTAGCGGCGGCGGCGGCTGCGACTGATGCGCATGCGCCTGCACGGCTCGATACGCGCACTTCGCCCGGCCATGGCAGATCAATAGCGGCCAGAGCCGTGTTTACTACGGTCCGACACCTACACGCCTGCCAACGTTGCTCAGATACGAGCGACGCCTATTACTCCAATCCACGTTTCATCTTCCATGCGTTGCAGTCATTCAAACTCGAAAGGGTTACTTATAATTTCTGTGCCAAATGATACCACCAGAATCACAATTGGAATTGCAGCATTATGAATAAATTATACTAATATTAGTAGAATGTACCACCCGGTTGTTTTTAACGACCTTACAAAATGTTGTGTTTATAATAGAAGAAATTATTTTTAGCCAATTTATACCAACACTAAACAAGTAATAATGGTTAGTCACAAAATATTGTATTAACAAATGTTTCTAACGAAACTACAGTACTTTTGAAATTCAACTATTAACACGATATCAGTTTTACAAATCATGTAAGTTGAACCATATTAAGAGATAAAGGTATCATATGATTCGCCGAGCGAACATAAGAGGGTATAACCAAGTAAAGTACGTATTTAGCTTTTAAAATGATCGACACGGGTGTGGAAACATTAATTGGAAATCCTATCGTATAAATGAGAATGTCAAACAAAGAATCGATAAAGGACACTGCAGTGAAAACTACAGCGAAAGCCAATAAAAATGACAAGAACAGAGAATAAAGCTTAGAAAGTGAAACGCGCGAATCAGGATATACCACAAAATTTAAAAACAACAAACGGCAAGAAGAAAAGTACTGAAATAGATGGTAAAAACTTACACATTACAAAATAAGCCTACTTCGTTTCGTTTTGATAGGTTTAAGGCTCGTGCACACCTAGCGCCCAAATATACCCCAAACGTTTGAACTCTGTACATTTGTCCACATCACTCATGCATTTGTTTCACGAACAATTCAAGCATTTGTGAATATTCGCGACACACTTGGTGAGGGTTGTCTTCCAATTTGCCGACAAGATAGCAGGTAGCCACTTCAATTTATTGTATTTGACATTTTAAAATATTAAATAAAACATCTATATTTGATGCACATTGACAAACGTTATAAAATGAATTTTTGATTAAATTATTTTACGAGCGCAGTCCCCAAATGATGATAAAGGAGTTTTCAACATGTCGAAATGTAATAAAACAAGTTGTTTGTGAGTTATTAACATATTTCTTCTTTATTTGAAAGGTCCATGTGTGCCATTATGTATGATTTATAACATCGTTCAAATGTTCGCCGCGGCTTCTCATAGGAGCACGGATCGTTCAAATGTTCGCCGCGGATTCTCATAGGAGCACGGATCCAAGTGGTCCAAGTTTCAATGACTGTTGCAAAGATACGGTCTGATGGTCTGGGTTATGTTGTCTTTAAGGGCATTAGTCCATTGCGGCTTATTGCCATAGACCGGTCTTCAGAAAACACTACAGGGTCAAATCGCACGATCTTTGCAGCCAATTCACGTCAACTCTGTGAGATAACATTTGACCTTTTTAACACAAATGAAGTTAAACATACATGAAAATATTGAAACATTCTCGCAATCGACTTATTTTTTAGTGTCCGTGAAAAATTCCTTGCATCTCCCCTTTTTCAATTCCCTTCCTATGCTATTCAAGGGGAGTTGCCTGTTGCAGGATCACCCTCATGTAGCCTGTTTACTCAAAAAAAAAGGTAAATCACCGGGCAGGATCCTTTAACTATAGCCCTAGCCAACCCTCGACTACCTTGCTCTTCATTCAACACACCCCTATTCAATTCCCTTCCTATGTCTTTGCCAGATTTTGCTATCATTATTATTTTTGCAATCCGCAAGTGTTTGGGCCTTAGTATTGACCTAAACAAGTACATAAGTAACCTTCATCTAGAAATTCTTAAAACATCTTAGCTGTTATGAAATAAAGTCCTGGCGATTTTCTTGGATTGAGTCTCTATTTCTTATATGACTTCATTTATACAGATTATTTTAATACGTTGTTGCACGTTAATTTCTTCTGATAACTCTTGTTATACAAAACAAATCCATTGAAAACTATGTTCTAATCATAGCAGTCAAGACCATACCATTCGGAAGCCGATCAAGAAAACAAAAAAAGTCAACAAAACAAACACCAACCCCAATTTAACACTATTCTAACCTAAAACACATTTTTAATCCTCTAACTACGTGGATGAATAACTAGAAAAAGAAAAAATATACCTAGGTCAGTTTTTAAGCGAAGTTTGAAGGCTTTTCGTAATTTTTTTGGGGGGGGATATTTCCGGTGAAGAATACGAAATAATGATCATTGTAAAATCTAACATGTAGAACAAATTAAAGTTATCTGAAATAATTCATGAAAAAAGAAGTCAACTTAATAAAACTTGGCACGAAGCTTATCATGAATTTGGACACAAAAATATGTCGAGTAAACGAAATGGCGATTTCTTAACTAGAAGTTGAATTCAGTAATGTAATAGCATTTGAAGATTTTGTAAATTGAGTTTTATTAAGTGTTTATTAATATAATTGTTTTGGTGTTTATTTGTCCGATAACAATCGTCAAGTGTTAAAACGCGCCTTTTTTTCTGTAATGTTGTTATTTATATCATATTCAACTGACGTGAGAGTAGTGTGCAGTAAATTCTATTGAACGTTTGAGAAGAAAGCTTTTGAGCAGTTTCCGGTTGATAGGGCTATCGCATCTCCTCTCTTCGCCTAGCCGTGATAGAGCTGGAAGCAGCTGAACCGAACCGCACCGCACCGTGAACGTCCCACACTCGCCCCAGCAGCGCCGCGCCGCCGTCTGAGAACCGGTTCTGACGCCCTTGGGGGACCAATGCTTCGTGTCTTATTTCGCGGCTTCTTGTGACGTGAGTCGATAATCAGAAAAATAAAACGGCCACGACACATATGAAGCCATTTTTACACTTTTTTACGTTAGCAAACGTAGATCTTTAAGGGCACGGTTGGGACACCGAAAAAAACTCCCGTCTCCATTCTCCGTTCCTTCACGCCAATATACAACTTATAACGCATGTACGTTTGTTAATATTGCCATAATAGCAAAATTGTAAATTCAACGATAAAGCTATATATAAATATAAATTAATTTTTAACATTTCGTGGTACCGAAATGGCAGAAAAAAAATTATATTGTTCTTAGAGGAATTAAGCCTAACTATACGCAAAATCATAGTAACTGAAATAAAGAAAGATTGTGTAAAGCTGCCGCTTTCTCCGACTTCCGGGCGTGTTGACACGAACAGGAAACGGCTGGAGCTGTTGTATTTCGTAATGCTCTGAAGAATTCAGTACCAATGATAGCCGATTACCGCCAAAAAAAATTAAAATAAGTACACTATCACAATAAATTTTAGAAAATGGAACAGAATAACTAGACGCATTCCACTAAATCGTTAATGAATAAAATATATCCTTTGTGTAAAGGAAAACCGACATGAAACGAACAATGTTAAACACTTTCACTCCTGCCGATTAGATTCTTCAGAAATCGGCGGTTCATTCTAACAACACGAACTTCATTGTTTGTTTTTTCGGAAACTAATAATTCCAGCAGCTTTGAACCTAATTATCTTCCTTAAAAATACAAAAATTAAAGAATCCTTAATCTTTAAAACTACAATATGAATTTTGTTACAAGGATTAGTAATTTTATAAAGGATTTTTATTATTATTATTCGGTCATGGAAATGAGACGACGTTTTAGTTATTCTCGTAAATAGCCGTACGTCAATGTCGTCTTTAAGAGCCATTTGAGAAAGTTTGCATCGAAACGTCGGCCTGTATAAATTTTTTAAATTTAGTCAATTGTTTTTGTAAGGTTTGTCTACTAAATAAAGTCGTATCTCTTGTTATAATGTGACGTAGACTTAAACGTACATTACTTATTAATATATCATGTTGTAAAGCTATCACTGAATGATAAAACACAACTATCGACTTTAAGTATCTTATTTTAGCACTCGTAAACCATGACTTCATGTTTAGAAGTGGATGAAGCAATAAATTCAATAAAGATGAATAAAATTGTGAAGTATAGTAATGTTTAAAATCAGATATAGAGATAGCCAATAAACTGACAGAAACAGTTGATAAAATGATTACCATACAAAGTTTCTGTCAACTTTCGAAAGGTATTGAAAATAGTAAGGGCTTTCCGATCGTTGTCGGGACAAGCCAGCCGATATTACGAGTATTGTTGTTCTGGTTTTGCACTGTCAAAATTGGTGTTTCCCAGGGGAGAAAATTGATTGCTCAGGGCGCAATTCGAAAATGAGCTCGTCCAGAATTTTAAAACCAACCACCTTTCTCAATAAGGGCTCGTCAATGTTAAAACGTTGACATCGATTAAAAGCTGTGTGAAGTATTACCGAAATTATTCTTGATTTGAAAAACCCATGTACGTCCTTTGAAATACAAAAGAATTCTGTTTCATTCCATTTCAACACCGAGCCGCCCTTATACTTTCAATAGAACGCACTTGAAAGTTTGGAGTAGTACAAACTAATATTTATTTATAATTTACTATGCCTAATGACTATGGCTATCTAACTTTTATGAATAGGAGACTTGAGCAGAAGCTGCTTAATATATTATATCTCTGCAGTAAGCACAAGATCTCAAAAATCAAGATTGTATGTTCAACTTATTTAATTAGATATTTTTTGATGAAAATAATATAGACAAATCTTTTACATAAATTATTTTTCAGTAGAAAGACAAGAATGGAAAAATGTCAACCGGACCTGGGAATCGAACCCAGGACCTTGCGATATCCAGCCGCATGCTCTACCAGTCCCAGGACCGACTAAACACCTCTGCATTCCGTAAACCTAAGCTAGGTCCTGAGACGTCGACTCGGATTAGCTCAGTTGGTAGAACATGCGGCTGAATATCGCAAGGTCCTGGGTTCGGTTCCCTGGTCCGGTTGACATTTTTCCATTCTTTTCTTTCTTCTAAAATATCAACTATATGCTTTACTGGGCTGAAATTTAGCATTACCACTAACTTAGTTTATTTTTCAGTTGAATATTAGTTGCCTTTTTAAGTTTTGAAAATTTACTGCATTTCTCTTAACAATCTCCTTGTGATTGATTCCTAAAACCGAAGTTATATTCTGAATAACTTACCATTCGTTTTCATTTAGAGAACAATTCAATTTCTGAATATAAAAATATGTTACATAGGGGGCATCGTAAGAAAAATGTTGGGAAGCATAAGTCTGAGTAGAAAGTCGTGTTTTTCAACAGTAAAATACTATTCGTGTTGAAAAAGAACAACAATAATAATTAAACAGTGTCAGATGTGAACACATCGACTGGTCTGAAATAGACTGATTTTCGTAAGTTTATGGACTTATCGGATTAGTGTCGTATCATTTGAAAACGATGTTTCTTCCGTGAAGACTATTTTCCGGTCGAAACGCCTTACTATCTTCTCCTGAGACAATGGACAACACGATCAACAATACTCTTAATATTGATTCACCAACGTTAAAATATAAATCCATAAATCGATTCAACTTCCGGCTAAACACTTTGATTTAACCTTTAACGGGCAGACTCCCTAATTTTCTCACCTAATTCTGTCTGCTTATTGGCTACTTAAGGAACCGTTTGTTAATTATAAATTCTTTCTACTGTAAGTGTAATTTTTCTCAAATAGGGTGGGATTAGTTTGAATTCCCAATAGAAGTGGATATTAAAAACATACAATACAATTGTAAACAACTTTGAAATGCAGCACAGAAAAGCAGTTTCATTCAGGCTAGGAAACATTTGTCTCTCTATATGAATTCCAATAACGGCCCTGTAAATAAACTGTATACAGGAAGCAGCCCTCCTCACTAGAACATCGTAATGACACTGCCGCAGGCAATTCTGCTAACGTTAAACGCTAGCGCCCCTACTCCTCCCAGTGTAAGTAACTTTTTAAATGAACACTAATTTATAGCAGCAGGTAAAAGCGTTTGAACCACGTCACTTGGTCGTTTGTCCAGATTCCCTGGAGGTTGGCGGGCGCCTCTGGTATTGATCTAAAGCTCGTTCTTGACTGACAGTGAAGGTGTCGCTACCACTCGCGATACCTGCGTCCCACAAATATTCACACATAACGTAAAATTTAAAGTACGTTTCATTCCTGCATATTAACATAAGAAAAATGACTGATAAAAGGATGCTTGGGTTTCCGTTGACGCAACTAATGTTGTAAACAATCGAAAAGTATACATTTGGAATCATCCTGAGACCATCTGGAAGAGCACGTTGAATAGAACTGTTTGTATGCAATGAACACGAGCTCTGAGCATAGTAATGACCGTGAACTCATCCTTTTATATGACTCCGCAATTAATATTAGGACGTTATCATGAAATTATTGAATGATTATCGGATTATAGAGCGTAAAATTGTTGCGACTATAGATATATGCAAATAATGTGCAACGTCCAATGAAAATAATATAGCTTTTTGCCCTTATAGGGCCAGTTGTTTTAATAACAAAAAATAATTTGATTTTCAATTTATATGGCAGAAGACGAAAACTTATTCCTAATATATACTTTGTCAAACTAGAGGGTGAACGAAAAGTACCGCAAATTTACATTTTTCTGCAACTGATTCGGTTTTACAGAAACTGTCGATTCTTCTGGTTATCGTCCATTTGTTATGCACTATTACAGCGGTATATTTTACACGAAATCGGTCTAAAACAAATGCATATGAACGACTGTCAAAATATTATAAAACAATGAAAAGTCGTTGCTCATGGGAAAACAACAAGTTTACGAAGCTGAGAACGCCACAAAACTACAAACGTCATGTGACCAGTACATATTTCAATGGCCCCTACAATGCTGTCGGTAATACCGGTAGTGCTTCCATGAGGAAGTTAATAGAAATAATTTTTAAAAGCCTTTATTTTGATGCTCGCGACTTCTCTCTCTCTCTCCCTCTGCATACCTATGAGTCAGAAATCGCATGGTTGAAAAAACCTTCTACCTTACCAAATATGGCACTTATTAAAAGTAAAAAGAACATCCCTTTCCGGAACATTCATCTATCTAGATCTAAATTATCTTTGTTTGAAGAATAATCTTCCCGGTTGTCAGTAAAAAAAAATCGTTTTATCGAAACGAGTCCTAAAACTTTGATTACATATCCAAATATCGCTGCATCAAAATGTTGATTCTGTAGCATCATACGTAAATGATAAGAAATAGTCTTTCCTAAGGAAGCTGCGTGCAGTGGCGACGCACGTGGTGGGCGAGGGCGTGGCCAGGGGAAGAAAAGGGAAGGGGCACGACACGTGCTCACCACGACGCGACGTCGAGAGCACACGGCACGGGACGACCCTGCCGAAAACGGTAGAGAATCCCATGTGCATGTCAAATAATTCATATGGCTTTGCGAACTGCTTGAAATGAACATTTACTTTTTTGGGCTAGAACATGTATTACATGTTTTTTTCAATAGCCCTACGACATGCGGTGACATCTGATATTTATTTACCAGCTCGATTTTGGAGATTGGGAAACTCCGTGAAAAAAATTAAAGTTAGAGTTCACAATACTTACGAGGAATGAAAAATCTATACTGGAATGCAACAAACTCATGTTATTCAAGAAGTTAGTATCTATACATATGAAATTCAAAATGTGAAACATAAGCGACAAAGTTATCATAATGTGATAGTTCAGAAATTTTTCGGTTCTGTTTATCGTAAGTACGCACTGCATCCAGTATAAGCAGATTCTCTGCTTAATATTTTATTCGATGGATCAGATTCTTAGCAGGGTACTTCCTTCCAAGCAAAATGAAGGGTGAAGTTTCAAGAACTCAGAAGTGTCCCATGCCTTCTACCTCATTTTTCTCTTAATTTTCTTCAGATTCTTCTTACAATATGATCTATCCGAAGAGATGACACGACCGATAAAAGCCATCATACCATTAAATCTATGATTTAGTTGGGGTGTGTTATACACACTGCGGTATCGAAAATGTTGTGCCTACCTAAAAATTGTTACCAGTAAGAGCACGTCAAGACAAACTGGTAAGTAAAATTTTAATTAGTTTCCAAAACGCTCAGAAAATTAGAGAACAATTTGACTACCACCAAAAGCATGCTACTGTTATTACTGTAATTCAGACGTAAATCGGATGTATGGTTAAATTAATATAAAATCTTTAAGTGAACACTGCAATGCAAATGTCATTTAGTATGTCAATAAATGCATTCAATGAAGAATTATCTGCAAGTAACTAATTCCATTAAATTGGCAGTTTTGTACGTCAGCAACCAACTGTGACATCGAAAATTAAACTGTGAACGCACTTTGGTACGAATCTAATCGCTAATTTTCTTCGTCCTTCGGTCCGAGGCGTCATTTTGCCGCCGTATTCCGAAAGCGTACAGCATTACATTAGTGTTGTTGTGGTATTCATTCCAAATACTGGTCTGATTCAACCCTCCATGCTATTCTGCACAAGGCTTTTCATTTCAGCATAACTGCCACATCCTCACTAATCTGCCTAGCGTTTCCATCTTTTTCCTCACTCTTCTTACACCACAACCACACACACTTCCCCCTACTGCTATTTTTACAAGGCTCTCATGTCTTAAAGCGTGGCCTATTAATCTATCCCTTCTCTTGGTCAACGTCCTCCATATTATCGACGAGACAAATAACCGAGGATAGTCGAAACTGTCCTCAAGCAGTAAAATATTTCACTCCGAATGGCACACGGGAGCACGAGAAGGCGAAACTCTGGGCAATTTCGGCCGTCTGTGGCGCGTGGACGAGCAGAGCAGAGCAGAGCTGAACCAGGTGCGAAGATGTGTGGCGTGGGACTTACCGCTGAGGTCAGTGGATGAGTCACGCGACCGGTTCTGGCGCACGACGCGACGCTCTACACGCGGCAAAATTCAACGGTGACGATCCCATGTCCAAGTCTGGTCTCATCTCAATAAATGGATCATACGCTCAAAATTCATTTATTAGTGCGCTAATCTCATATCATTATGTAGAATATTTTCCGGTCTCAGCTCAACACATTTCAATTTTAGGACAAGTACAGTGACATGCTTTTTGTGTGCTATTAAAATATATGTAAATGTATAAATGACCCATACATATCTTCAAATATATATTCCGCTCTTTCCGTTTGTGGGGAAATAAATATAATATTCAATGAATAAACAATTCTTGGCTTTCCACCCAGATTAAATGAAGTTTAAGCCACGAAGTTTCGTTCTCAAGTTCTTGTAAACTAGGTGTAGGCAGAGAATTTAATCGAGACTTCTGTCTGTGCCTGATTAGTAGATATGAATACACAATCGTTAAACCGCAACAGGGAACAAGATCATGTGCTAGAATATCCTGAAATGTCCCATAAGAAACGTTATACACCCTGTTTTGTGAAGGCAGTTATAATTGAATCAGTTTACTCGTGTGAATATCCCTCATTTCCACAAGCCTTCTACGACACCCGTTGCAGAAGTCTGGCCTAAGGTCCCGTTGTTTGTGACGTCGGAAGCCGAAGGAGCTGAACCGAGAAGCGTCGTGTCACCACACAAAGGGCTCAGAGTCAAGTTGCAAGCTGCTTCGCCGGTGTTACAGACCCTTCGTAAGAACTGTTCAAATACATACAACTTTCTCTGCACATTTCAACAACGGCCTTCGGTCGGACAAAAGGGCGTGGCTGGTAAAATGTCAACTGAATAGTTTTTGTCACTGGTGAAGCCGTTCTTTGCTACTGCAATGTCAAAACGATTGACAAGTGTCGGTTACTACAGCAAAACTTCAGTCATGCTTAGTCGAAAAGGCAAACCAAACTTAAAGAAACAAAGAAATATAACATTGATTGAAAAAATACGCTTTTCTTATAACGATTTATGTTCAGAAGTTCCTGTAATCCATATTGGATCTACTACTGCAATTAATTAGTTTACAAGTTTGGAAATTCTCTCTTTCGGCTTCTGAAATAAGTTCCCCCAAAACAAAATTGTAGGATTTGCCTTGGTAACTTATTTCTATGGCAGAGAGTACTTTGTTGCTACTTGCCATGGCAATCGTCGCTTCCTTTGCATATCATAGTAAAGTGAACTTAAGCGACGCCGACGCGTTATGGCTTGTATAGCTGATCGGATCGGAGCACTCATATTTCCGATCAATACGACGCGACCTCCGCGGCCCTCGGGCCTCAGATTTCATTTCCAATGGCGCACGGCAGCTGTCACTAAGCCACCTAAGGAATTGCTTCTCGTTACTCGATATTCACACCGCTACCAATGAAAGTTGTCGGCTGCGTCTTATTTCTTTCATAGACTCATTCCAGTTTTCACTCTATACCGTAACGGTACGTGGTAAAGTAAATAACACGTTAAGCTCAAACTTACGAGATAGTATTGCAAATTACAGAAGAAAAGTATCCACTTCCACAATCAACCGCACAATTACGAGTTAAATTCACGGGTTGCTTCATAGAGACGGCTCAGGTAGCAGACTTTATATCTGAATATTCAGATTATCGTACCGCATCTCACATTCTTTCTTTCAACCCATTACAAAGTTTACATAAAATCTGCAGTTTTAGTGAAATTTGAAAACTATCAAATGCCAACCAATGTATAGAGAGCAATTAAAATACAATATAGCGAGATGACAATGAACGAGCAGAGCAGAGCAGGGTAGGGCATGGCATGGATGATAATTTACGATAAGATGGATGGAGGACAGAGGACCGGCCAGCAGCCAGCCTGAAGGAGCAATGCCATGCCAGACCCGGCGTCTCGGCGCTGCCCCCTCCACGTCACTGTCCTTCCCCCTCCCCTCCCCCTCACACTCGCACTAGCACCCGGCGTGGGGAACAACAGGTGACGAGGTGTGCTGCGGCAAATCGTCTATCGATTACTAGTACATTTTTAATAACTCAACAAATTAAACTATCCCTGTTTTTATAACCGAAGTGGCGCCAATTAATGGCAATTAGCGAAAAACCGATTTCTGGAAACCCTACAAATGAACCATACTATAACGTAGAGCGGGTTACAAATGCAAAGATAGATGGTACAATAACATTTTTATAAAGGTCGCAATTTTGGATAACTTCAAATTAGAACACAGAAATGAGAAAGGGAACACGGCGGTCCGAGCGATAAGCGTGATGCCGACTACGGGCGGGAGAAATATGCGGACGCGAATGCGAAGGAAGCCCTGGCGCCGGGAGCCAGAGTGGGTTCACCCACGGCCCCACGCATGTTCATAGCGAAATAAGAGTTAATAAAGCATTCGCAGAACATATAGCCGTGCAGGCCCGTTTCAAAATGTCGTCCGTCCTTGAGGCTGGTATTTAGCCTGATCCCTGTGCGGCTCGCAGGCGAGGCTCCCTGCTCCTGCTCGTGCTCGGCCGCCGTTCCGCGAGAGAGTGTCTGTGCGCTGTGCACGGCGCGGCGCTGGCAAAGCGATCGACGGTCGGGTTCGTCGACCGAAATCACTTCGCCGTCTCGCGATGCAACGGGAAGTGATCCCTTTCGTCGGGGCGAACCCGCGACCCTTGGAATGGAGAACGGCGTCCTACGTGAATAAAGGCAAAATGGCGGACGTAGTTGCCGCTGACACGTTTAACAAAAGAGTTGAAATATATCACACCCGAATTTTCTAAATATCATAATAAATACGTCATTTCTTCGCCACATTGAAATTCGGTTCACATAAACTTTAATAGTGTGAAATTCTGTCATGACGTTTCTTAGAATAACACCAAATAATTATTAGAAAACTTCGGTCGAGGACACGGAAAGCGGAGAAAGCCAATAACGCGTCAAAGGCAACATTTAAACAAACAAAATATGAAAATAAATTAATATACTTCTGACAAGAAGCAGTAATTTGATTTGCTTGTAAAGCCACGATGTCAGGATATAAAATGATTGCGTTTCTACTGTAAAATATGACGTCTACCGTTAGTAAATACATATGCTCGATAGTTGGTCGAAAACCAGTATTTAAATATTAACAATTTCCAATAATTTCTCCCAGTAAATATGGTCCTCTGAATAACTCGGTGAAAACTAGAATCGTACCGATTCTCAACTATAATTCTATATCTTTTTCGGGGTAATTAAGGATGATTTCCGATCACATTTAAATGGGTTATCTGACTCTGTTGGATAAAATAACACACTTGGTTTAATAATTACTATTAATGAAAATTATTCCTCCAAAGTAATATGCAACGAACAGCATTCCAGTATTGTACCGTTTTAAAATGAAATTTGTCTCCTTAAACCCTTAAATATTGTTGCATATTTTCCATTCACAGCAAGTTCGCCTAGGAGCAGCAGTGTAGCAGCACTCATTAAATTTAATAAGAAATCGTCAAATCTCGAGATTCAACAACGATATTAATTTATTCATTTTAGTAAACTTTCAAAATGCATATTGCTCTTACAGTGACAGTTTCTGTAATCTAAAAATCCGTGCTGTGAATATCTAAGAATAATAATTATTTCTCAAAATTAAAGAAACAAAGTTATCATGTTGGAGCCAATATATTTGTATTGACCGAGTTAGTCATCTAAGCAGAATTTCGTATTTCCCGAAGCAATGAGACGGTATATGAACTTTTCAAAAACCTTAAACCATGTAATTAGTTACCATAAAGCGTAAATTAATTTAGTGCGTGATACTTTAATGATTTTAAAGCTAATGAAAGAAAGACATTTCGTCAACTATAATAAAATATGAATGATGAGACTTGAGTATTAATTATCCAGATGGGTGATTAATTTTACAATTGAAAGATTCTTAATACAGGTACATCCAGACTTTGAATTACGCACATCGTGGTTCCTCAAATCAGTTTTTAGTTTCATTCTACGTCTGTAATGGGTACGATAAACTTTGCTCGTATAATAAAGTGAACGATTTCCTTCTTTGTCAAGAAATCTTACTTCAACGCCGAAAACATAAGAATTTCCGCGGACACAGGAAACTGCAACGATACTATAATCATGTAAAAAAAAAAGGTATTTGACGTGTCAGATTCAGATCCTCTCGTGACATATCACATATTTTCAGTTTCTAAAAAGAACCTAAATGCTAATATTTTGATTAAGAGACTGGGGCAAAAATCTTCAAAAGTTGAATTGCGTCTCTTTTTTGCGAGGCATAGAATTTTATCATACACGAAGATGAAAATGAGATTTGTTATCTGCTAACTAAAAAAGAAAGCATGTGTGAGAAGTTATAAAATGATAGATAGTGATAGACAATGTAAACAGGCACGATACTATTAAATCTAACTTGAGTGAGAGTGTAAGGAAATCGTATCCGTTGCAAATTCTTAAGCACGAACGCGTTTTTCTGTCTGTAAGTAAAAGTGTCGAGAAGAGAAGAGGAACCTCGGAAAGTTAAACGACCTACGAGTGATAAGCTTGGTGCCGAGCAAATGTTCCTTCAACTGGTAGTAGCGTGGATATGGGTGGCGAAGTTACGATTCAACATTTGAAAAGGCGCTGCGCGATGTGCGAAAACAAAGCATATTGGGCCTGCCGGCCTCCGTATCTCTGGTTAATTTGCAGATACAGTATCTCGGGAGATTACGTGGCTATTGACATAGCGAGCGATAAACGGTGCGCCGAGTGTAGAAAAGGCGCGATCCTTTTTGAAAGTGTTCTGGCAAGCCGGGGTCGATAAGGCGCACATGTCGACTCCCCCGTCTCGTCGGCTCACAGATAAGCGACTCTGTTTACGGTTCCTCACAAATAAAACAACACCCGGTGCTCCTTTATGGACAGTCATTATCTAATGCAACATTTGATCGTCGTATTTTACTTGTTCTCTTTCTTTACGAACAAATTATGCTGCGCATAAATGAAGAGAAATCCACAAACGAATGGACTTCTGAACCGTAGAAGGATGATTAATAGGGTTTTCATTATTTCGATTCTTTTAAAGCACTGGGTTACTCGACACTATTGCATTTTTTGCTACATTACACATTATTTCCATATTCAACTAAATAAATTTAAAAGGCAGGAACCGTAACTTTACAGAAGATTAAAAATGTAAAAGACTCGGTACAAATCGTTCCGCTTTGGAAAATATTGAAAAACTCTCAGATGAATGATACACTAAAGTATCCAATTACGAATAATTAACTACTACAAATTCAACACTGACTCATAGTAACCGAATGTCAAAACTGAATGCATAAACATTATGAATCTAACTCTCACATTAAGCAACTTACTGAATTCGCCCTACATTAGACAAGTTTATTAATAATCCTAAAACTCGAAAACCCCACCTTCATGCTATACTTCATGACAGGAATACAAAATATACAAGTCTGGCCGTTTATGAGGCTTTAAAATTTTGAACAATTGGCAGCTGAATATGAGCCATTCCACAACAGTATCAAACTGCAGACAATAGTTGACGTTCGACGTACGTTAGAAAAAATTGCTTATGTCTAGAAAACCATTTCTAAATTTCCCCTATCAATAAGTTCTCGTTCTTCCCTTACGGATCACAAACATCTTTAAAAACATGTCGGAAAAACAAGAATACTTTTATTAAAACTAGTCAGGATAAAATTAAAATTGCCGAGAGGAATAAGTATGACAATAGCACGACGTGTCATTCTTTTCAATAGAACCTCTTCAGGTGCAATAATAAATTATTTTAAACAATTTATTTCAAGAGATATAAACTTACGGCCGAAGAGCAAAGGAATTTAATTTTATTCCTGAGTAATGAAATTGCTGAAATTTAATTTCAATGTTGTCTAATTAGTGTAACTTCTTTTATTTACTCTGTTCTCGAGAAGCCTCTTAATACCCATAGGTATAGTTATATAATGAAAATTGGCCTAATATTCAATTTGCACAATAGCTAACTATCTCCACACCAGCATTATATTTAATAAAAAAAATACTGCAAAGCAAAGGGTAAATACAGGCCGGAATCAATTTGCTGGGAAATTAAAGTTAAGAACTGAAATTACAATTAAAAATCATTATATGAATTGGAAATTTAAGTCGATCTGCATGTGGCAATTAACGTAATGAACAAGAGTACCAGACATGGAACCAAAGAAAATGGGAGAATTCGTCATATGATGTCCCATGAAAAGAAACGAATCGTTAAGTATGATAGTATAAACAGTCTTCTCTGCAGATTTCAAACGTTAAAATAAAGACAATAACGTGGACAGTTTGTAACCCAGGAGGGGATGAAGCATGCAAGTAATAATATCTCAAAAATCGGCTCAATTCTTTCACGTTTATATCTGTAATTTCACACAACATGTTTGCTGTACAAATTCATGCAACAGTAGCCGAAAGTCTGCACAACTGGCAGGCGGCTTTGTTGACATAACGTACGGAGGTTACAAAGAGATCCGGTTGATGACAATCTCAAACTATACACAAAAATGATCACAACAGTTCCAAAATTATGCGAAGGGGAGTGGGGAGAGTAAACCATGACCTTCCGCCACTTCACCTTCGGCAGTAGTTTACAGGGTGTGGGAGTTAGTGGAGGAGGGGATGAAGTCCACGTGGTTACGCGGGACCGCGGGATACTCGCACCTCAAACTTCACGCCACACTCGCGTTTACTATGATCAACATATGATGAGCGAAGTCAACCCTTTACGGCAAAGCACAATAAAACCGTAATAGCTGAAAAAACTGTAATTCATCATCTCAGACAAGTTGCACGAGTATTCAAGATGTATCAAATGAAAATCAATAGTTCATTAACCGGATAAATGTATTCATGTATAAAAAAATGCTCACTAATTTCTTTTCAACTTCTCAGTCCCGACAATATCAATCAAACGTATGGTCCCGCCAATAATCAAAGTATCAAACACGGTATCATAATATTTTTATCTAGTAAAATAAACCCGCAAATAGCAATTCGAGTCACAAATAACGCCAATAAAATCAAATAAATAGTCGGGAAAGGGCAAATACGACTTTTATAGTAAAAAAACGTCTTTATCGCACTAGTGACAAAATTTCAGCGGGAGCAAAATAAATCCGGAACGGATAGTTCGTTGACACTTATAATCGTTTACATACAAAAACGTATACGTAAGTATTAAGTTTTTCAAAACAAACATATACAGGGTACAAGTCTGACTTGAATTAATAAAGATTCTATGTTAATAGGTAATAATTTACCACTAAACATGTAAGGGTAATTTAAGATTTGATAAATTCGATGACTTACCTTAACCCATCCTCCGTGAGCAGTGACGAGAACATACAGAAGATACAAATCTACTTCATGGCCATTTATCTTAGGTGTTTTACGAAATGGAGTCCTGAAAGGCATAACGAACCATTACACCGATTATTACATACCATATTTCGTAATAATAGGGACGCAAAACACTGCTGTCAATTAAATTAATATCAAAACAAATCGCTAACTTACCCCCGACTATCGTGGAATTGCCGTAGGTCTCGTATAAAACCATCACGTTCCCGTTGGTATGTGACTGGATCCTTGTTGAGAATTTTGGCCATATTAGCATTGAAACACTGTTGCTCAGAGCACTACACGTGTTACAGCGGTATATTTATCCATCTAGGGCTCCGATACGCGTGACGCGGGCGTAGGGAAGTATAGATACACCACAGAAAGATAGCAGTTGGGGCCCAACCGACCAAGGGTATTGTTCGACTCCCGCACAAGTAGGGTTGACTAGATTTCCAACTCCCTGTGCTCTCTACGTTGCAACTCACTTCTGTCTCCAATAATACGCAGCACATGCAGATTCTTGCGCGTCCGCACAATCAGTACCGAACAAACAGCACCACATTTTCTTAACGGAAAGAAGCATTCGTTAAGGTAAAAACAAAGATGCTGTAACCAGTTTAAACCTATGTAACTGCACGTTTCTTGCCAATAGTAGTGTCACTGCAAGCCAATATGGCGTCGGACATTACACCCAGAGAAGGCGGATAGATACTTAAAATTGGAGAAATTCGTTATGAAAGAATTATATGTTCTGTCTGCGAAATTCTTTCCATGCAAACATTTTGTTTCGAATTATCACATTATGCACACGAAATACTGATCACTTCAACTCGTTCACGTATGTAAAACGCTACAAACCCTTCTTTCCCACTGGGAAACTATAGTTCTTTATGTGAACACAGATGTCAGTAGTATGTACAACAGCAAGAAGTCGACTTATTCTTATTCGCGAAACACGTGCCCGATAATCGTGGTTTGTTAATTTATACTCGATGACATATAAACGGAAGAAATATCATTACGGGGATACTCATTTGAAGAAAAAGTGGCGAACAAAACGGAGAACCAAAGATTTGGATGAGGTAATGTTTTGCTATAAATGTAAAGGTTAGAAATATAAGGTCAAATTCTTAAATAAAGTCATTTTGTCTTATAGATAGATAATGATCTGAAAGAAGAAAATGCAAAACAGCTATTAAATCAAGCTGTTGATTTTGACAAACCTGGAAACGCTCAATTCTACTGTTTACATTGTGCGTAAGTATTGTGCCGCACGTGCATCAAAATTTTTTTATTTGGTTAACAGGCTACAGGAGAATGATCCTGAAACAGGCAATTCCCGACAGTTTCACATTATATATTTTAATTCGTGGTGCACATCAGTATTGTTATGTTTACATGTTGACAGTAATGCTGTGTTCATTTCAGAAACCTTTAATATCCCATTTATTAAGCTCTTGCACTGGTGTTAATGACAAATTTGTTTTGAACTATGTAGAGTATTCCTCTTACGTAGCAACGTTCTTAAAAGATTGATGTTAATGGGCATATACACTGAACAACCGTAATGAAGAACATATAATTTAGCACTACTAAATTGCTGGTTTTGATACTAATGTAGGTTTACCATAGTTTTCCTGTGTGTGTGAAGGATTGTTAGCATTCTACATGCATGAAAATTAAATTAATACAGATAAAAAATTTTAATGTTATCAATGTTCGGCTTTGGTGTCAGGACTAACAAGCAGTATGGCCATGTATGACATTTTCTGTAAATGAAGAAATTTTTTAAATTACATTTATGTAATTATTATTGTCCTATTAAAATTTCCTTTATTTTGTGTCTGAATGACCATAATATCAGCATTATCATACACACATGCCCTGCTTGGTTTTCCATTATACAACCTGCCATCAAAATCCCTAATACATTTTCAGACAGTTTTTTAGTTACTAGTTAAGATAGAGCTACAAAGCCACACAAATGTTCTTCCTTGCTCGTATTCATTTACATTGAATATGTTGTTATTGTAGTACCTGTCTGAGGCTGTTCTGATTCAACCCTCCATACTAACCTACTCTGTGCAAGCCTTTACATTTCTACACAAGTACCACATCCTCCTTAATCTACTTTGCATAAGCAATCCTTTCCCTCCCTCTTCTGTTCTTAACATTGAATGTTTTCCTTCATTATTTCATAGGATTTTCGTTTTTTATGTGAAAAAGTATTAATAAGAGAGAAAATTAAAGAAGTTATGATGTCATTGTTTATCTGAACTTGTATTTATTGTTTGTCTACAATTGGGCATTATTCCAGTCGTTGATGTCTAGTTCCCAATTCATTAACATGGTAGATACTGATTTTCCAGATGTTAACCAACAGAATCCAGTTTGGTCACTCAAGCCCCTCGATGACCCTGTTCTTGGAGATTTGGTGTCACTTCTATATGTGAAATATTACCATTCGAGTATTTGACTATAATTTGGAAAACTTTTCTCCAGACAATTTTCTGTATACATAGCATTAAATATGACTTACTATTTTCCAACTTTGCAATGTAAAGTAGCTATTGATATTGATCAATTCATTAATAATCATTTTTGAACTGTACAGTCTCTTCAGGTTTATATATTAGTGAAATCAAATAAGGAAGTTCTTGTATCAAAATTTCACAAACCTGTTCTGTTAACAAAATGATGAACAAATATTTGTAACTTGTTAAAATTTGTTTTTATGTTACGTAAGCTTCCCCTTCTTTTTCAATGAAGTTAACTAGTATTTAGTCTTGTGTGATTTCACATAAATGTCTTATTCCCCTTGCAACTGGCTAAATCAAAATGTCAAACAGTATATACATATATATATATATATGTTCGGTTGGTCGTACTCGATGTGGTGGCGGAGTGGATAGACGCACGCCCCGGCTCTAGGGGTGATGCACTGTTGTTTCGTGCACCCAGGTTCGAGTCCTGGCCACATCGAATTTTTTCAGTCTTTCTTCCTTCTTCCATTCTCTTCTACGCTTGACATATGTATTTCCTTGTGCATGATTCCATGCCGTACATATGATTTAAAGAGCGAATTTCCTGCCTTTCTCCCAAATATTTCTATCTTTCTTTCTATCCAATTATCAAATGCGTGACTTCGTCACTTATCCCATATACATATATATATATATATGTCAGGAAAGAACATTGTCATGTTAATTAAAACAATTAATAGGGAAAGTACAGAGAGATAGAAAGTAGGTGACTAACCTGAGGTTTAGAGTACTTGAATTTTCGGAGGCACCACCACCTTCATCAGAAAGTTAGGAAGACATTTCCAGTGATTTGGCTAGTGAGTCGTCAGCTTGCTGATCACTGGAAATGTCTTCCTAGCTTTCTGATGACTGAGGCGGTGCCTCCAAAATTTCAAGTACTCTAAACCTCACAAGGTGTCTACCATCTATGAACCTCAGGTAAGTCACCTACTTTTTCCTATTAATTGTTTTATTTATAGATATATATTTAATTTCTTCCTTTTCAATCTTAATTTCAATGGCTTCTGTGTTGTCTTATAAAGCATTGAGTTCTATAAATACATAATTAGCTACCTAACCATTGTTGAAGAAAGACTTCCACAAAAAATTCATTTCACAATTCAGATATGTAAGCTATGTATTAACTCAATTTATTTTTTCTATCCTACTATATTATAGTTCACAATATATCTTTTCAAATGTTTTGTGCTTCTAATTTTTTGTAAAGGTAATATCTCCAGCCCACACTTAAACTATTATGAAGTGGTTTGCAAAATTTAGGATAATGTTCTTATACCAAGAATATTTCAGTGCCTACAAAATATTAAAACGTCCTATCATGTTGGTACCACTTTGATATCTGAAAAAATCCTCTTTAACAACAATTATTATTTGTAGTATCCAGAATGTTTGTTTGGGTACTGAAAATGTTATTTATAATTCTGAAAGTAAATCACACTTTTGGAATGAAAGGGACATATACTCTTCATATATTTTATACCACTGGTAACCATTGATAAAAATAAAAAGTACTTAATGTCACACATATTGTGATTGAATTAGACTGTTTATAATTTTGGATAAAGTGGTAACCAACACAGTTTACATATAAAATATTTTATTTCATTCTGTGGCTTTCAACAGATCATGGCATATTCAGGCATTTTAAAACTTATGCTCTCTTAATATGACAGAAAAGTGAAATTAAATTCATTGAAAACCATTATACTTTGAAGGTATACACTGTCTCAAAGTAGCTGTTTGCTTAATAAGATGAATATGACAATCTGTTTAAAGTTACCAAGCGAAATAAAATATTTTATATTCAGACTACTTACAACTAACATATAGATAATCGTAAATTCAGAGATAATGGTACCTCTTGACTAGAAATCCTGGCTGCTGAAAATTTATTTATTGGCAAAATTGAATAACCCTGTTATTTGCTTCTTATATAGTGCTACAGACCCTAGTGGTTCTTTGTCTGACCAATCTATCAAATGTCTCAAGCAGGTGTTGTGGTCTTGACTACCCTGTTCAGTCTTCCCTTTGCCACTCTCCTAGCACATTTTCATTACAATCTGCCACTTACTGTTAATTTTGGCATTCAGTAATGATTTTTTAATTTGTTGCCTACCTTCGCCATGGAAAATATGTTCACAAATTAGCACATTAAACTAATTATTACCATATTTATAAATTGAAAGTGGAATAATTTGTAAAAACAAAATATTACTCCTGAAGATCAAATAAAAATTCACATTATTTTGTAGACTTAATTTGATTTTAATTCTGTTAAATTGTTTAAATATATTTGTTACAGGAGGTACTTTATTGATAATCAAGCACTCAGTGAACATTTCAGAACAAAAGTTCACAAACGTAGGCTGAAAGCATTGGAATTGGAGCCATATTCAATAGAAGATTCAGAAAGAGCTGCTGGAAAAGGAAGTTTTACAGAACCTAAGCGAAGGAAAATAGAAACTGTAGTGAAAAGTGATGACAAAATGACTGATTGATATTTAAATATTTTGTAAATATGAATAAAATATGTGGTATAAAGTTTTTATTCAACAAAGTTTTATCTTCAAATGTTACTAAAATTAGACATTACAAATCGACATTATTTGTAACTGGTGAACGGGCTCATAAGTCTGTTTCTGTACTTAGACCTCATATAGATTTTGATGACCAACTTAAGGACATTGAAAAGCTCAGGAGAAATATTCAATTAAGGCATCTGAGCATTAATATTGATAAGCTGCATGAATTGTGGCAAGTTTTGAAAGACATAGATAGTAACAGAGTTGCTCTAGAGCGAAAGAGAAAAGAAATATCTGAAAGTATTAAAACTGCTGAAGAAATTGGTAATGTAGAAGAAGTTACAAGGCTCAAGATCAATGCAAAACTTGCCAGAGATGATTTGAAATTCACAATGAAAGCTTTTTGGGGCATTCAAGAAAATGTTGTTTTAAAAATATTAAGTCTTCCAAATGATATCCATTCTGATGTTCCTTCAGAAGATCCTAAAATTTTGACAGTTTTTAAAGATTGCTCTAAAAGGTACAGGGATCATATAGAAATTGGAAAAAGTAATTACTTGATTAAATACTTTAATCCAATGACCTACTACTTAGAAAACTCTTTAGCTTTGTATGAATTGAAGATTCTAAATTTTTTTTGTCAAGAATTAAATAGAAAAGACTTCATTCAATTCTCAAACTCTGACTTTTGTCATAGTATTGTCATTGAAGGTTGTGGAATGTTAAACTCAGAGTCTCTAAATACTTTACAACTCAAACCTATACAATCTAGTAGTGAAACCAGTAAGTTACATTTGGTGGGCGGTGCATCATTAGCATCGTTTTGTGCATACCATGCCAAGAATGAAGTTTCTGTATTGCCAGCAAAATATACCTGTATTGGACGTCAATATAAAGATGTTAGCCACAATGATGTGAATAAAGGATTGTTTGGTGTTTGCCAGGCATCTACAGTAGAAATATTCATTACTTTGAACGAAGATAGTTTTGTTGATGATGAATTTGAGAATGTTTTGAATGTCATAATAAGTTTATATAAGAAACTTGGACTTCATTTCAGGGCTATTTTAGTGCCTGCAAAATATTTACATTCATGGGAAAGTAAGAAAGTGTCAATTCAGATGTATTCACCAAAGTTGAAATCATATGTCGAAGTTGGAAACCTTTCCAACTGTGGTGATTATATTAGCAAGAGACTTTTAATGTGTTATAAAACAGACAGTGGTGTCAAGTTTCTCAAAATTATTTCAGGTTCTGTTGTTTCTGTTCCTAATCTAATAGGTTGCATCTTAGAACAAACTGAAGATGGAGATATGCCCTCGGTTTTGAAGATTACAAGTAAAACTCGTTAGGAAAATTTCTATCCTGATTTAACTTGTTGAATATTTCGAAGTTTCATAACTACCCAACTGTAGTACTTGCACAGTTTTACATTGTAAATCCTGTTATAAATATTTCAACATATGATTTGTTATGTAAATAAACTTAAGATGACATATTTGCAGTTCTTTATTATCATAAAGTTGGAAACTGTAATACAATGAAAAGGTTAATATTGTTTTGGAAACCCATTTTCAATATTTATGGATTAAAAATTAGTCTACATATCATTTGTTTGGCTCCTTATTTACATGTTTTTGTTGATTGGTTTAATGTATTTCAATTCCCCTCGTCACTTGTAATTTCTGGAAACTTATTCCCTACAAATTAAGTGGAAACCTAAACCTGATAATGCTAATAACTCGTCCATTTAAAATTGAACTCTGCCTGTTCTATGGTTTGTCTAGACATGAACCTGCTATACAACCAATGGAGATATCTATGTCAGAAAAATGACATTGTCAGGTTAATTAATACAGTGAGGACAGGAAAGGGACAGAAAACTGATGGAAGGCACAACGTTTGGTGTTAATAACACAAATACCCACTAAGTACATGACCAAAAGATAGGCAGTTCTGTTCAATAACTGGTGAGGACTTTTATATTTAGCATGTTTGGGAACTGGATATTAAATTGGAATGTTGAGTAAAATTTTGTATAAAACAGGTTGACAAAATTCTAAGATACAGAATAAGTGCAGGTGGAGTAAATATATAAGCTGTAAAACACTTTGCACTTGTGTTATACAGTATGAAATTCATTAGCATTGGATGTCTTTATGAATCAAACATACTTATTAATACTAGACTTAAATATTTAAATTATTATAGATCATAAAATGTTTTTTCAACACATTAATTACATTACAATGTTGTGTTTACATTATTGGGATTTCTACAGGTAAAATGAATGCACTTGCATGTATTTTAATTAGAAAATTGAGGTACAATAGTGAAAATTTTGTTTCCTGAAATGTCATTTGAATGCAATGTTCACATTTGGACCTATATTTTTCATTAAAATGTATTTGCTTCCAGTCAAAAACATATCACTTGAAGAAATTTGATGTATCTTATTAGCCAAAGTACCAAAATTGTGGATGAAATGTAATGTTCTAATGAATTGCAAAGTTGCTTCCCTCCAAAATAAGACCTTTAACAACCGCAGCAGTAATAAATTAAAGGAAGTCTCTGCTTACACAAAAACACTTCGCTCGAAGAGAAAAACAATAAGGTTGGAATTAACAAATTATTAAGGTGTATTAAAAGTTTGCCTGGGAAAATGATTTACATGTAATTAGATAATTAAATTGTGTTTCGGTGTGTGTTGCCTGAATGTTGTGTCCCAGTTACTCTTATATATACCTGAAGTGAAAGCAGAGCTATCATAAAATGAAAACTGTACTTCTTACTGTTTAATGAGAATTTGAAAGATTAGCAAGTAATATTTTTACATATGTAGAAGAATGAAATTTAAATGTTGTAAATATTTTTTTCATGTCAGCTCTTAAACCAAAAGTAGCATTCAATAAAAGAAAAAAGCTGGGTGAAGTCCTTTCACGTAGCACGTCAGTGTTTTCCCCTGAAAACAATGCTGCAGAAGAAGTAGTATTTACTAGTACAAATTTCTCCTAACTTTAGGGGCGATGTACCCAGACAGAGTGTGATGTCGGTACTTAACCTCAGAAACCTGTTTTCTATGACGCTGTTGTATCTCCGGTGAGGGAATTATTTTCAAGATTTAAGAGAAACTGATATTGTTCTTCCAGTTCTCCCTCAAGCAATTATTCTGAATCAGAGACTGATGATCTTAAAACTGAAATACAGATTTTGAAAGGAATCAATTAGTGAAGGAGAAAATAGAAACTGTAATTTTAAGAAACAAAGAACCTTGTCTCGGAATTCTAGATGATTGTGATTTTATTTTTAATTTATTAGAAAATCAGTTGAAGGTGTCAAAAAATCGTATAATATTAACATTTATAAAAAAAGTGAACCTTTTTCCATTTTATGTGAAGAGTTTGTAATATCAGCTGGTAGAGCAGCGGCAGCTTAAAATGAAAATTGTTCCCTCAATGGCGAGATGGTCAGAAAAGTGAAAAAGTATTGGAATTGTTACCAATAGAATTTAGGACTTTGCTAGCCATACTTAGTTATCCGATTATGAAACTGCCTAGATGTAATTCCCCTGTCAATGGTGGTTGCGCAGATCATCCATAGGGGATAGCTGCTAGCTTCCACTCCCCAAAGGGGTGCGTCTGTCCTCGGAAACCAGCTTCGAATGCCAGTCACAGGGTGGTGCTCGCCCTGGAGGGGTTACTAGCAGCGAGGGCTCGCCTCTAGAGGAGTCAGGCACGGCCCTTCTTTCTAGAGGAGGGGTTAGAAGCAGTGAGGGCTTTTCCGTTCGGTGAGTCATGCACGGCTCGACTCCTCCAGGGAAAGAGACGATCTTGTGGCTGGAAATAATAGCTCCACCGAAAAAGTTGACTCGCCGTCAGCAGGATTTGTCGGCCGCCCTTCTGGGGGAAAGAGGCTATCCTTGTCTTAGCAGCACGAGGTTCACCTGAGCCCTCAGCGAAAAATACAGGTAGACAGGGGTGAGCTTTTGCCCAGCTGTCACTCCTGGACGGCAGCCTGGCTCACAATTGGGTTGGACTCTGTCGGGCAGTGACATGCGCTCATAAACCCACGGAGGTGGTGCTAGCAAGTAGGTGTCTGGGTATTTGTAACCTAAGAGTAGGGTCCGGCAATTGAAGCCTCCAGCCCTTGGGTAAGGCAGCGGCCCCGAAGGCAGTTTCGCCGTTACAGGTTGAGTGCATTTTCTATAGGTAAAAAACTCGGGTGTGGGAGCCGTATGCAACTTAAATCGAGCAACCAATTCCGCACCTCGCGAGTCGGTTTGGGAAGAGGAGTGTCTCCGAGTAACGTCCCTGGTTAACTCGGCTTCACTGGTTTTCAAAAGGTGCTCTGTACGCCATAAAAGCGCTTTCGCCCTGTAAAGCCTAACGGCGTATACGGGGACCGCTTACAACCATCTGTTTCGCTGCCCCAATCTGTATATAATAGCAAATGTAATCCCAGAATAGAAAAATCACGATATGAAAAACTCAGAAGTTCCATTGATTCATTTGTGGGATTTGTTTTAATTTGTATGGTCATTCATATCTAAATTATTTGCATCTTGTTTATTTTCTATGACATTCTAAAAATGAAATAAATTAGCTGAATTTTTGTGTAACTACTATATTTTAGTTGTATTTCATCATTTAAAAGCTATATTTTGCGTCTTTATGAATTATGCACAATTTTATGGGATTAATTTATATTTTGTTTATTTTCTGTTCACTTTTAATGATGCTCTACAAATAAAATATATTTAGTATCCATTGAATATTTTTTAAATATGACCAACAATTATTGCTAGTAGTGGTCCGCGATAGAAAATTAGGCCCGGTTACGGTTGAATAACAGTGGTTTAAAGATTGTATGGAATATTGTAAGCTGTTTTTATACGCCAGCAATTCTAACTTTTCCGTGAGTTAACATCTTGGAATTTTTATATTTGATGAGAATATTAGCCTATTCCTAACAATTGGTGATTATCAGAAACACATCCAGAGATCATAGAAGTAGTCTTCATAGTTTTCCGAAATATATAAAACATTTGAACAATTTCCTATTAGTACAACAAAGTTCATAAGCCTTCTGTTATAATTACTCTATTTCTGGATTTATTGAAGGATTTTTTAAGACTGCTGAACCATAGTTGTTTACGTTAGAAATTTTTATCGTCCCATTAATGTTTTGTTTCTTTTATCATTATATTGTTGTCCAAATGCGTCACATAAAATCTTTTGTTATTTATGAAGTTTAGTATATTTCATAAACATTTGTTAAGCATAAAATGGACATAATCGAATTTAGACAATATATAAATACACATTTACTGAAAATTGCTTTATTGAAAATCAAAAACAAAACATTAACCGGCTATCTTCAAAGATTATTTAAATATTCGCTAAAATAACGAACAATACCAGTTAGTTTTAGGAATTTTACTATCTGCAAATTCGTGAAATCCACCCCGATTGATAGGCTGAGAATAGAAGGAAATGATGCCTCTCAAAGTCTCCGAAGGAGAAGGAAACTCTCTGTACTATTATATGCAGTTAGAACCAGAGTCGAATACAACAAGATTATCAGGGACAAAGTGATCCCCCACCCCGATCATTTTACCCAATCGGACTCTATTCCTTTTCATTCGCTCCTCAAATCTCTGCTCTTGATGGAAAAAATTGACCTATCAATCATTGTCCGATACACGTCCTCACACGTTCTTCCCTGGAAGTTATCACTTCTTCCAATAGATACATCCCAAACCAATCCTGATTTTAAGGGCAAGGATGAGTACTTCTGGGATGATAAGATTGAGTATCTTTTTGAAAAATATAATCATCCCATGGTCTTTTTCACAGATGGGTCAAAGTATAATGATGGGGTAGGATGCTCGGTTATCTCTGCTCAATTCAATGATTTAGTGACAACGGCTGAAACATTTGCGATACTGATGGCTTTACAAAACTGCAAAGTCTACAAAGATTTGACGTTGATTTTGACCGTCTCTCATGGCGATCAACTCAATGTCCAATCAACGGTATAGAAGTGGTTGCATCAACGAAATTAGGAACCTTCTTTGGGAGATTAAAAGAAATGGCCAAGAAATCACAATCTATGTGATCCCGGCTCATGCGGGCATCTTGGGAAACGAGCTAAGCAGGAGGCCTCCTTTCAAATAAACCCCTTGGACTTTCCTAATTCTTCAAGGGAGGACTTACTGGTCGGGTGCATCAACCTCCTGAGAGAAAGTTGGATTAATGATAGAAGAGGAAAAAACCTAGGAATCCTCTGCAATCCACTCCCGCCTTACAAATTCCTTTCTCTTTTCCAGGTCTCCTCAGCCTTTACGGCCATATTGTAACACCGCCCTGCTGCACCCGCAATGACAGCTGCAGTGGGTCCGCGATTGCTAACGATTTGCCTCTCCAGTGGCAGTTCCGTCTGCTTAATTTTATTGTAGAATTTTGATTTTCGGAAGAAATATAAACTGTTTATGTGATCGTTTTTCTCTGTCTAAAAGAGTCAGTTTTTTTCTAACTCCTTGCATCGTATTATTATAATTTCCATGTAATTTTATTGTTTCTTTTATAAGTTTTTTTGTAGTCGCCAAGAACTTCCACTGTTGACGCGACTATGATTTCAAATAAAAAAAAGTTCTAATTTATTACTCAATACATGTGTCATTGGCCAAAATGACTAACCCATTAAGACGATTGAGGAGACGCGGTTAGGGGGCGAAAAATCGTAAGCGTTTTTAAGATTCTTCGGCCCATTGCGATTATTCACAAGAGAAATCACGTTTTTCTCTCGGATATGCACAGAACGCTATCGTATAATGACTTCGACGAATGAGGATGACGTCATGCTTACCATCGCTGTTCTATTGTGCCTAGAAAAGATGAAGAAACGAAGTTACGCCTTTCATCCTTTTAATACAGCTCGACCTTAATACAGTCAGTTCCAAAACCCTCATGTCCATAATCTTTTTTGAGTATAATAGTTTGTAATGATGTGAATGTGTTATTGGGTCAGCAGCCACGAAGGCGACCCCATAATTTACGCTGGATGAAACAAAAGCTCGTCAATGATTGGTCGTAATTCTGTTGCGCAGTTTTATTTAAAGAAATCTCATTGGTCATGATTCAACTGCGTTGACGCCACTGCTACGAGCAGCCATCGCCATCGCCGTGCATCAACCAACCAGTAAGAAACTGTAAAGTGATTCCAACACCCTTTAAATCTTTTTGTAAATAAAATTTCCGTTACAATAATTCTCCCCATTTTAACTCTTATGTGACTGATTAAAGCTGTGGAAATTATCTAAATTGAACCCAATCGCCCACTTTTGATTTTTATAAATTTCACAAATCAAAATTCTTTCTTTTTAAAACAGTTCCTTTTAAATATAAAGTCCCCCATTTATTCATTTTATTAATTAAAATTATTAAAGTTATCAACGTCTGTAAGTTTAAACATTAATTTTTTCGAGTAATTTAGAATGGTTTCATCATTTTAAGAACTTATATATTCGAGATGGTTTAGCACAGAAAACAAAAAGTTTGTTATTTTTTTTATCGTTCGCCAATCTGTCCCAGTTTCAAATTACAATTTGGGGCAACTTCACACCGTAGTTTACAGTTGAATTCACTATTTATTTCATTGATTAACATATGTATATCCAACATTGTCACACAAAACTAGAAAGAAATTTTTACACTGCAACTGAACTGAAAGCAGTGAACTGTTCGACAATTATGGGAGAAAGCATAGTGTGGCTAGCTCAATAAGCACAGGTTGCGTTAAATTTCACATTGCCGGCAATATTTCTGAAAACTATGGCCCGGCAATATTGTCGGCAATGTGTTGCACAAGCTATGGCCGGACAAACTGTTCAAATGTATACCCCAGTAATATTGCGGCCGTAGTGTAGCCCCAACATTTCCCGCTTACACGTAGTATAGCAATAATTACCGAAAATGAAGGTCTCATTGGCGCACCGTTCGTTGTGATAAGTAATTAAAGAAAAGGAGAAACTGGATTAGACCTTTTCTAAATAAACAAGAAAATTCACAATTAAAGCAACTACTTGTTTCTTGATAATTATTTATTTAAAAACGTCGCCTCCTATGTCGAAGGAAGGCTTTGAATATTTCCATCAAAAATTTACCTCATTATAGGTAAAACGATACAGTGATGGGGAACGCAACACCGATCTATACGAGATTGGCAATTATCCTTAAATTATTTTTACGGGACTGGCCTATACATCCTTGGCGTATTTATTCAGAGCCCGACTGTTCGATTGAAGTATCCGTAGTTTTAAAGGAAGGATTAAATGAATTTATTTAATTACAAGCTAGGTCTGTAATACTGATATATTTCCGGGCAATATGTTGCTAGATTTTGGCCAATATTACTCGGCTATGATTACCGACCACATATGCCATAAAAAGTTGATGGTTTACAAGTCCATTTAGAAACCAGCTGCGTTCGCTAGTTGCGAATAATTGCAAGTCGCTTCCATAACGTTCTATGAGTTACTAAGACCTTGTAATTTTCAAGTATAGTATACTCTTTGCAAAGCATTGAACCTTGTGGATTGGATGGAACCATTCGTCTCGGTCGATTGGGCGCAGCCGTTTCGGCGCGAAACTTGCATAACAATACAAGACGTAAAGCGGCCGTTTCGCTATGAGAAAAGGCGCTGCGGGAGTTTTTTCGCAGGCGCTTCACCCCAGAGTGACTGCGGGGCTCACGTGATTATGTCGGCAATGCCTCTCACTCTCTCTGGTTTTTTTAATCAAAGTTCTCACATGCACCTATTTTAGGAGGTATATGTACTGGGGTCGAAGACCTTGGGCATAAGGCAAGAGTTGTCCCCCGGTCCCATCGGATCAGTCTGCCAGCTGCCTCCTAAACCTGGTGCAGACACGGAGAAGGGAATTGCTGCGACCCCACAGCAAACTCATCTCTCGTCATTCGGGAGGGTGTGAGAATAGTACCCAATGCTCGACCTACCTGATGCAGGTTTTCTAGGGTTTTCCCTATATCTCTTTATGTGAAACACCGGGTAAGATCCTTAAACTATAGCCCGGGGGCCCTAGTCAACCATTGGCTACGTTGCTCTATCTTCCGAATCCTTTCCTATGATATTAAATGGGAGTTGCCTGTTCCAGGATCACCCTCATGTAGCCTCATCCTGCACTGAGTCCAAGGGCATTTTACAATTGAAGTGGTGGAATATCTTACGTCGAACAGTCACAAAAAACGCATGCGATTTTCAAGTAAAGTGTTAATTTAAGCAAAATCTCGGTTGAGAAGCATTGCTGAGTTGTTAAGTGCAATATGTAACCAAATTAAATTGCTTTTTAAATGTTAAATAAGTATTAATAGACCGCTCAGAATTAAATCAGTCGGATCCCTGAAACCTTAGCATCTGCTGTATTATTCATATACGCCAACCAAATACCGTAACGATTCGATAGTAGCGCCGCTCAATCGGTAAAATGTGTAAGAAAAGTGGTGATAGAATTTAAAAATTACATTGCTTTGAGTATTGTGACTAGTTCGTTAAATTTGTAAATAAATCAATTAATGTTGGTTGAAAATGTCAATTATTATTAAATGTGGGTTTCAAGAAATAGATGAGTGTTTTCTGGAAAAAAACTTTGAATAAAGGACGAAAATTGCTAAAAAGCTTTCATGCTAATGATGCGAGCGAAGGATGATTTTCGAACTACTCCTGGGACACAAAGTGCTAAAAAAACAAGATTACTTACAAATCGATTGTGCAAGTATACATTTACATAACAACAAAGTAACGAATATTATTTAAGTAAACATAACTACATGTAAATTTTTTTTAATGGTTAAGCATTTTTTGAAATTGTAATTAACGTGTAATTAATGTTTCTCACATTTTTATAAAATGTATATAAATATACAAAATATAAATACAATTGATTGTTATACTAATGTTTACACTATAGGTTAATGAAAAAGAAATATTTGTATTATGAATTTAATAATAATACTTTAACTTACTAAATAATATATTTAACTTATAATCTATACCCAATATCTTTGCTCCAAAAGTAAGTTAATTATTAAGGATATGTTTGATGTAATCTCTAATCAGAAAATAATTTAATTCACTAAATATTAGAGATTGCTCAAAAGCATGTGTAATTATATTAATATCGAATAACGATCAAAAAAATTATAATTACAGAGTACAATGTACGCGTGCAATGCATTTTTCCCGATCGGTTTCCCACTGGCGATTCGGAAAGCTATAGAAATTCAAATCTGATTTTTTTATTACAGTACTAAGGATTGAAGAAACTTTTTCCAAAACCTTTCCTCAAAGTTCTACCCATTTTTAAACATTAGTTTCTTTCAAAACGTCAAAATCAATGTATATTGCATATAATAACCGTGTAGAGTGGCTATTGAGATGTTGATGGTCTGCCCAGACGGGGAAATTGTAGAGTGGACGGCACCATCCAGTGGGAAAAGTTATAAACAGTCAGTCGTCGGGTGAACTTTTGAGTGTGCGGTTGTGTGTAGCCAAGTGATTAAAATTAAGTTACCTTCGTATCCCCAACAGTTGGTAGCAGAGACTGGTTCGACAATACGGACAATTAAAAACAAGGGAAGTGAAATTTTACAAAAACGTGAGTGATAATAAAATGGAGCTGTCAACACAAATAGTCGAGATTTTTCGCGGGGATAATTACCTAACGTGGTCGTTAAAAATGGGTGCCATTTTGAGAAAAAAGAAACTTTACACAACAATTATCGAGAAACCTGAGCCAGTATGGAGAAAAGAAGACCAAGCAGAAAAAGAAGAATGGGAATACAAAAATGATGAGGCGTTTTGGGAAATTGTGACAACATTATCTCCCGAACAAGCTGGACCGTTTATTGGATGGACTAGTGCTAGAAAATCATGGATGTAGCTGAAACAAAATTTCGAAGGTAACGCACATGACAAATTAATAGACGCTATTATGGAACTGAGACAAATTAAGATGGGAGAGAAAGAGACAGTTGAAAATTACATTACAAGAGCCCGAACAATGGAAGCGAAATGTGCTACTTATGGACAATCAATTAGCGAACGAGAACTGGTATTCCACGTAGTGCGAGGTATAAATGAAAAATTTGTAACAATAGCTGCGACGCTCCGAATACAGGGGTCGGCAACAATGGACGACATCAAACAAGCCTTGAAAGAAGAGGAGGCAAGAATGGGAAACAAAACTACACAAAACAAGAGCGATGCGGTTTACCAAGCAAGAAACCATACAATAAAAGAAACTAGAACTTGTTACAATTGCAACAAAGTCGGCCATCTTGGAAGAGATTGCTGGCATAGGAAGAAAGGAGGAAATACAAGACAAAGTGAAAATAATTCAACCGCTAGAGGACAATCTTGGGGAGGTCGAGGAAGAGGTCAAGGTCATGGAGGTGGAGCAAGCAACAATAGAGAGAGGAATCAACACCCAGCGAGCGTAGTAACAGAGAGGGGTGACAATCAAAACTTCCACGTAACAATTAAATTAACGGACGTGGCTAATGCAGTATCAGAGGACCCAGATAGCGAATACATTTGGGGAATCGATTCCGGATGTAGTATTCACATGTCACCGCATTATCATAAAAAAAAAGAAAGACGTAGTAGTAGCGACATCAGAAGACGTGGAGAAGATGTACGTCATCAGAACTGAGCCGAACAAATACATTGACAGGGATGTTTTACATAACGATGATTCCAACATGACGGCGGTAGAGAAAGAGACGTGGCACAGACGGATGGGTCACATTGGAGAGAAGTACTTAAACAAGATGAAGAAAGACAAAATGGTCAACGAAATCGAGTACAAGGATGTTAAATTAGATAAATTCACGGATTGCATTATCAGCAAGGCAACACAAGCGCCACATAAGACAGTGACGAACGAGAGTGCAAAGTACGTGTTAGACTTGATACACATGGACCTTTGCGGGCCCATGCCGGTAGCATCAATGGGAGGTGCGAAATACATTTTCACAATAGTCGACGGATACAGTCGAAGAGTTTTCGTATATTTCTTAAAAACGAAGGATGAAACTTACAACAATTTTAAGGACTTCGTGGAACGCAAAGAAAATGAAACAGGGAACAGAGTCAACCGAATACGCAGCGACAATGGAACTGAATTTACAAATTGACAGATGAAAGAGCTAATGCGACACAAAGGCATAAAACACGAATTGACGGTACCCGGAAACCCAGCGAGTAATGGCATAGCCGAACGGATGAATCGGACACTACTAGAGAAGACAAGAGCACTATTACAAGATTCGAAGTTAACACACAAGTTTTGGGGTGAAGCGGCATCAACAGCCGCATACCTGCTCAACTGTTCGCCAAATAAACACAACAGAGACCAGACGCCAGTTGAGAAGTGGACTGGAAGAAAACCAAATCTCGGACATCTGAGAGTTTTTGGTTGCGTGGGATATTACACAACGACGACTACATGCAGAGGGAAATTCGACCCAAGAGCGGAGAGAGGAATTTTTGTGGGATATTCCAAGTCAAGACTTGCATACAGAATGTACAATCCAGAGAAGCAGAAGTTATTTGAGTCGAGATCTGTCATTTTTGAAGAAAACAAGAAGGGAGGAGAATTACTACAAGGTCAAGCGGAAGAGACTGAATATTATTTGGTCGAGATGATAGAAGAATTACAAGCGAAAGAAGGGGGAACCCGAATATTGGAAAACACAACAACTGTAAACAATGAAGAAGATGAAAGTAGCCATGAGCAACTAGAGGAGGAACCAGAGGAGAACGAGCCCCCGATAGCTGAAATGATAACGAATAAAAGAGGGAGAAAACTGGGTGAAACGAATATACAGATTCAAGAAAGACATCGTATGGAGCGAGAAAGAAATGAACAACTATTGAGAGGAAATGGAGTAAGAAGATCACAACGAATTGAGGAAAAACATGTTGCAAATATCGCGTTTGAAATTCCTAAAACTGCGGAAGAAGCCATGAACAATCGAGCAGCAAAGGAATGGACTGAAGCTATGCGCGCAGAATTAACATCGTTAAAAGAACACAAAGTCTGGGAACTAGTCGAAAGGAAGGATAATATGAAAGTAATTAAATCGAAATGGATCTTCAATATTAAAGAAAATCCAGATGGAAGTATCAAGAAAAGAAAGGCAAGATTAGCAGCAGTCGGGTGCAGTACAAGACCAGGTGTTGATTATCATGAAACATTTGCACCAGTAGTAAAGATGGAAAGCATACGAGCATTATTGGCAATTGCATCATCGAAAGGCTGGAAGAAGAAAATGTATGATGTATCCACAGCATACTTACATGGCAATTTACATGGAACAACCGACGGTATTTGAAGAAAAAGGAAACAAAGTTTGAAGATTGAAAAGGAGCGTCTATGGATTGCCGCAGTCGGGGAAATGTTGGAACGAGAAGCTGAACGAGACATTAATTCGATTGGGATTTCAGAGAATGAAAGCAGACCCTTGTGTTTACAAGAAGAAAATACAAAACCGAATTGTAATAATCGTCGTATACGTCGATGACATAATGATGCTGTTAGAAGAAATGAAGGATATGAAACAAACTTATCGGGAGTTGCAAAGATATTTCAAGTTAACAGAGACAAACATGCACTTTTTGGGAATCGACATAACAGAAAATGAAAACGGAATACAATTAGGCCAAGAGGGATTTGTCGAAAGAATCCTGCAAAGATTTGGGATGGAAAAATGCAATTTAAAGAAAACAACGAGCGCAACGCAACAGAAGTTGGATGACGACGAAGACTCTCCAAGGATAGATGCCACAAAATATCAAGAGATGCTGGGGTGCTTAATGTACTTATCCGCAGGCACAAGGCAGGACATAACACAAACCGTGAGCTCTTTAGCACAATATTCAAAGGAACCAAAAATAATTCATGAAACTGCATTGAAAAGAGTGTCAAATATCTAAAAGGAACGAAAGGCTACAAATTGATGTACGACAGATGCGGAGGAAAATTACGAGGAATAAGCGACGAGAGTTGATGTACTACGAGGAGCGCAAAATCGTACTCGGGCTACGTTATCAAGATTGGATCGACTACAATAGGATGGAAGGCGAGAAAACAAAGTTTAGTAGCGTTATCCACTTGCGAGGCTGAGATCATGGGAATTCACGAGTGCCTAAAGGAAGTCAAGTGGACGAAAAATTTATTGGAAGAGTTGGAGTTAGAAGAATTCATTAGTGAGACGACTACTATCGAGAGTGACAGCCAAGCAGCCATACAATGGATCCAAAATTGCGGAGTCGGACGAAACATATTAACCGTTTATACTATTTTTGCAGAGACTCGTATACCAACGGCGAAATACAACTAAAGCATGTATCGTCAGAAGAATTGGAGGCGGACCTCCTAACTAAACCAATCAGTGAAAGAAAACTTCGAGCAGCTATTGAGATGTTGAAGCTCGGATGATCTGCCCAGACGGGGGAATTGTAGAGTGGACGGCACCATCCAGTGGGAAAAGTTATAAACAGTCAGTCGTCGGGTGAACTTTTGAGTGTGCGGTTGTGTGTAGCCATGTGATTAAAATTAAGTTACCTTCGTATCCCCAACAAACCGAATCGGGACCACCAATTTACTTACACAATTCTCCGCCAGAGGTAGCACGAGTGGCCGTTGGTCAGGCGTATTAATTTTACGAAGACGATTGTCGTATTCATAGAGAAATAAATTGATTCTGCATACGCAGTGACGCCAGTGTGGTAATCGTAATATAGCCACAATATATGTAATTATGAAACAGTAACTATCTACAGATTGCGTTATTAATAGGGCTAAAAGAAATAAAAGTTTTAGTCTGATTAATTATACAATTGAAACTATTCCGACGATAATCGTTATTATATCTACAGATTGCATAAGGTTAAATGAATGTGAACCGCAGTTCTACGCGCGCGAATAAATTTTTCAATTCCTGCCATAAACCTTAGCAAATATTTTAATATTTAAATAATTTATTTATCCTACAAATTACGTATATTGACGACATACCCTTTTCTTATAATAGACGCTAAATAATCAATGTATTAATGCATGTAACAATTTTACTATTTTATTAATGAGATCAATAGTCCAAAGCACAAATGAGAGCAACGCCTCTTTTTATCCAATGCCTTTGAGGTTTAGCACTTGGAATTTCCATTGTTACAACATAGTTAGTAGAATGACCTGTTGTTGACAGTGTTCCAGCTCTTGTCAATGTCTTGTAAACAGGACATTCATATATTCCTACCTCGACGCATATGTGATTTGGTTCAGGAATGAGCCAAACCGTTGGCATTTCTGAAAAAGTAAATAAATTGCTTGTATTACATGAATCATTCTTAACATGTTCGAAAAATTAAATAAATTTGAGAAATAAGTAAAATTTCATTCTATTTATTAAGTAAATTACTTTGTGTTAGGTCAAAATTATTAATCGAATAAGACTTATGGCTATGGTCAGTACGTCATTTTGTGTTGAAAGTAGTTTAGATTCTTTAAATCACATTTTCGTACTCCCCTACCGGCTGACGTCTACAGTCAATGACTGTTTTCTGTCTCTGCTTTCTTTGCAATCTATTATTATTTTGACTTTTTCGTCTTATTTTTCTTTATTTATATGTAAATGAATGTAAATAGGCCGTAAATATAAAAACGCGAGAAATGACGAGTGCAGACGCTTGAAAAATGCGATAGATAGGAAGTGCACAGCAGCCAAAGAGGCTTGGTTCCAAGAGAATTGCAAATCGGTAGGTTAAAAGGAAAATTGACGAAGCTTATAGGAACAATCAAAGAAACATTCGGAGGGAGGAAAAATATTAGGAAGACTATCAAGGAGGGCCGATGGGAAGCCAATTCTGGAAAAATAAAAGGCAGAAAGATGGAAGGAATATCTAGAAGAGCTGTATCACGGTGAAAATCTAGATCAGTCAGTAATAGAAGAAGAAGAGGTTGATGAGTTGGGGGACAAAATTTTAAGGTCGGAGTTGGATAGGGTGCTGACAGACCTGAGCAGTTGTAAAGCGCCAGGAATTGATAACATTCCAACGGAGTTGATAATATCATCGGGCGAAGAAGCAATATCATGGCTGTGCAGGATAGTCTGCGAAATCTACGAAACAGGAAGAATACAAGAAGATTTTAGGAACAATATAATTATCCCTATACGGAAGAAGTCCGGAGCTGATAGTGCGAACAGCACAGGACAATTAGTTTAGTATCTCAAGCATGCAAAATATTAACGGAAATAGAATATAGGAGGATGGAACGTCAAATAGAATGCAAGTTAGGAGAAGATCAGTTTCGTTTTTATGAAGAATGTCTAATTTTAGAAGACAGGATAAGAAAAAATATTTGTGTATAGAAAAAGCGTTTTATGTTAACTGGAACAAACTATTAATGATTTTGAAGATGACGGGATTAAAATATCGGGAAAAAAGAGTTATCCATAACGTCTACAGACGACAATCAGCGGTAATTATAACTGAAGGGCAAGAAAAGAATACAGAAATTAATAAAGGAGTAAGTCAAGTATGCAGTCTGTCGCCCATGCTGCTTAACTTATACAGTCGAGCTTCCCATGAGCGGACATTACTTGTGTTAGAAAGTGTCCACTTATTAGAAGGTTGTATCATTCAGCATGCTTAACAATATATACATAAAATACCAAAGTAGGTAAGTTCGTTAGGTTCATTTTCGGAGTTTTAATCACCGTAAACCGAGGTTGCTTCTAAAGGAAAATTCGATTTCCGAAAACAGTTTATGGAAAACTTAATCCACTGAATTGCGTTTAAAACGGTAATTACCTTTGCAAGTTGGTTTGAAGTGGTGAGAAAAGATTATTCAAAATACACTTTCTGTAGTTCACTTTAAAGTTTTTGATTATGCTCTGGTCTAGAGGTTTACACACGGCTGACGTATTTGGCGGTAAAAAAATGACTAACGTTATAAAAATCAATTTTGGAGAGACGCATCGTTATCCATGAATAAAATAACTTTTATACCTTGTCGCAAAATTTTAGTATTAGCAGTCTTGAACCTGTCAGTCATGATATGTCTCGTTATCCATGCTTTTTTATTTGCCCATCATTCCATGCCGTAATTGTTTGAATTGATCTCCCTTAAACTCATGGGTTTAAGGGCTTTATAGGAGGTTCAAAATCGCCTTCCATGTTTGTACATAACATAATTGTCAACGTTTCTTTCGATGTTTTCCCTCGTTTACATGTTTCGCCTTTTTATGTCATAGTTTTGTTTTGTAGAGCTCTAAAAATAATGCAGTCTCGTCGTAATTAAAAATGTTATTTTACGAGTAGCCTTCAAAACGATTTCGTTGTCCACTGTGCCACAGTGTTTTTAATTACAAATAATACTAATAATAATTTAAGAAAAATTTTAACACCTTTCTTATCATAATAATACATGCATTTAATGTCCCCCCTCTTGAAGCTCTACTTCTTGTGAACTGAACCTTTTTCGTTACCTGCCCCCCTCCCTCCCCCCTTACAGAGAAATTTGGCTGTACTGTTTCAGATGGGACACCCTGTTTCGGATAGAAATGTGAAATTTTCAAGGGCCCAATCCCCCTGATGATTTTGCATTCGTATTATTATACAACATGAGAAAACCAACTTGCCATTTAAGGTAGTTAGGCACTTTAATTTGACAATATCACAATGTAAAATCAACCTTAGTTGCACTCTCTCACATACCTACATTCTAATACTAACTGCTATAATTGCTGTTTCCAAAATTTTACTTTATGATGATTCAAGAGTATTTGCTTTGAGTAAAAAATAAATAAAATACCTGTATATAGTTCTTTGGGTCTTGATTCAGAAAGGGCATTCTTTCTTGTACTCCATCGGGCTCCTTCAAGATACAGCCCCCATACACAGCATCCATCTTTTGGTTTCTGTTGTGGTGGGGTATTCAGTACCTTTTTGATTGTGAGTGAAAATTAATAACTATAAATTGACTTTCTTTAAATCATTATAAAACTAATAATTGGTGTAACTTACCCGAAAACTAAAACTGATTAAATCAATGGATATTATATATTTTCTAGCATAATTTTGTAGTGTCCCAGTCAAAAATGCCTGAGGAAAGTAAAATCCAGAAATCCAAAATGTGACAGGAATCCCATCATCAATCCAATTTTGCAAAAATTGTATTCTAGCAATTAAGTCCTTCACCCATGCACCTGTAAAATATTTCAGTTTTTTACTTATACTTATTGTTTCAGCATGACTACCAAAATATACACTAATATGAAGTTTATGTTAGTGATAAATTACTGAAAGATGTTTTTAATTATAATCTGAATCACTTAATTTTTTTACTGCTATTAATATTCTTTATTCTGGGATATAGACTGTAATACATTAAAAGTACGTGAGCTAAGTCTGAAGGCCTGTGACATATTTTTTTTTGTGTGTGTGTGTGTGTGTATGGTATCTTCATGATGGACAATGGAAACGGACCTTGCTTCAGGGCTTTTATGGACAATATGTAACATCCATCACTAATTCAAAAAATATTTGCTCTTGCCAAGTCAGAAACTAGGCATGGGTAATTGAACACAGCCACTACACGTAACTAATGCAAAACATATGTGAAATGACATTTGTTTACGTTTCCTATTGGCTGTAATTGTGTAAATACCAACCAATGGGTGCCATTTGAAATTGCAGCTGATTGGCTACTGGAAAACAGAGAAGAAAAATTCAGGTAACACAAAAGAAGCAATGATCCATAGCAAATAGGTCTGGCAATGTGTAGTCATTAAATTCAATATCAACAATACTGTAGAAGGCGACAGCTGCATTCTCTGGTGGCATTTTGCTTCTGTCTGCTTCGGGTTGATGACTTGGAAGTGCCTGAAGTTGATTCTCATTGACTGCATTGGATGATCTGGTAGCATGAAGGAACATTGGGCCAAAATAGTAGAAACTTCTAATACTTTTCATCAAACTTTCACAACTTATAAATAGGATCATATATAATATTATGGTATGACAAAAATCATAAATTATTAGGTTAGTATGTGCAAAGTATTGTTTTGACAAGCAGACCTTGTTTACATCACACAATATTTGAAGTAAACACTTATTTTACATTAATCTCAAGTTCTAGTGTAAATTTCAAATTAAAAATTTGTTTACCAAGTGGCTTTAAAGATGGGTATGCTTTGTTTGCCCATAACTTAGGTACTACATTCGTGAACAAACTAAGAGCCATACTCTCCAGTGATTCAGACATAACTACAAGACCTTTTAATGCACGCATCATTTCTTGTAAACTAGAATGAATAATTCTCAATAGATTGTTGAACCTAATAACTTCTTGAACTAGAACTGTATTTAGTGATTCTTCATACATTACAGGATACCTAGAAAAGTGAGAATAATTATGATCATCAAAGATTTGAGAATACAACTATTCTTTTAAAAATATGATAAATTAGAATAATAAAAATTTTTGTGTACTCTAATGAAAAAAAAATTCCCAAATTCTAATTGCTGAATCTTGAGAAACTTGGTTGTCTACATTTCACAATGAAATTTAAGACATTTCATTCATTCAAAAAAATGGCCATTTATGCGAGACTTTATATTCATGTTTAAATGGAATATTATTGTCAAGTAAAGTAGTTGAAAAGATTCTATACAATAGAATAGTATACTTTCTCTTAAATACAATGTAATAAATGCCAAATAATTTGGATTCAAGAGTAATATCCAAACTTAACTGTTATTAGTTCTACATGAATTATATGAAAATGAAAAGTTAGCACCAAACTTCTGGACCTAACAAAAGCATTTGATAAGATTAATCATGCCCTTATAATTGCTAAACTAAAATGTTATGGAATTATGGATACTACACCAAAACAAATGAAATCATATCTAACCAATTGAACTAAGTGTACAGAAATCTACAGAACAGAAAAGAGTATCTGCAAAACTATTAAATCTAAACAAGGAATATTAAAAAGGTGTGTATTCTTCAACATTTTATTTTATTGTTGCTATTATTCATAATGAATGTAAATAACAAGTATATATACTGAAAAATACTGTGTGGCAATAATATCCTTAATTGGGGGCATAATATGAATGATGTGCTTTATAATGAACAATTTTAAACTTCAGGTAATTCCTAAAAAACATTCTTTAACGAAATTGGGTTTGAAGAGAATATTAATAACATTAGTAATAACAAATAATATAAAACTTAGAATTTTTAGGAAAATATGCCTCAAAGGTCTGCTTTAACCGTTTGCGTATAGGGAGAGAACATCTACAGTAACCAATAGTGTGTCCTGTGGAATGGTTTAGGTAATTCATGGAGGTGACGGAGAAAGTGATTGGTGTCTTGGATGAATGATGGGAGTTTTTCTACTCTTGACTGGATGGAGTCATCCACCTAAATGGATGTTGTCTCCCTATACACCAACATCTCCCACACCAGTAGCCTGTCGGCACTCAAACACTTCCTGTCTCACAGGCTTCCAAATTCCTTCCCAAACACCCACATTTTGATTGCACTCACCCAGTTTGTCCTCACCTGAAACTTCTTCACCTTCCAAAACAAAATTAACCACACTTCGACATTTACATACTTTTTCTCTCATTCTGCACTGATGATCTTTTATCAGTGATGGCCTCCAACATTTGTGGTCTATGTTTGATGCTTGGAGCTCAATATTGCTTGCCAAAAAATGTAGCCAACTCCTCTGCAATGTTACCTCAGTCCTCTACAACAACTCCAGAATTTTGTTTGTGGCCCAGTCGGCTTGCCAAAATGTAACATGGGCCCCAGTTGAGGCATCAAAACATAACGCTATGCAGTGAAAATGTTACGACCAAAATTACTTGAATGAGAATAACATTATCATTCATCAATGAGTTCAAGACAATCCTCAAGCCAAGGTTGGATTTAATTTCTGAATGTCACTAAGAATATCCTTCTCTAATTGTACCTTGTGGTGAACTGTCAAATTTAAAACATAAATCAGTATGTTGTCTCACTACCATAAATTCCAGTATCTTATTTGAGACACAACACCTCCTCCTAAAGTTATAAATGCACTACACCAAACTTACACCACCATGGCTGGTCATCAGCTGTTCAACTGCCAAGCTTTTTCTGCACATCACCTTACTATCTACATGACTCAAAATAGCAGCCAACAACCCTACCTGGGGCATTTTCAGTGCCTTTACACATGGACCTGTATATTCATATCACAATATATGTTAACAACTGATACGGGGAAGGAAAGAGAGAAAGAAAGATGGTTATTCTTCAAATTTTTGTAGGCAACCACCACTTTCTTCCCACTCTGATTGACAGCCAGGATGTGAAATTGTCAGAATCATTAACACAATTGATAATAAATGACAGAAAAATAGCAAGAAGGTTGTGGTCTATTGAAGTAACAATTGTGTGATAGGATTTTTTTCCTGAATTTCATTTTGTTAGTTAACCTTTACAAATCTCTAAATATATATTAATCATAAACAGTTATGTTGAGCTTTATTAAATTAATATATTATATTAACTGTAAAGTGTTTAAATACATGAAATAAACATTGAGTCCTGCAATGTGTATGGTATCTGCTTTCTTTTTTGGACAAAAGGACGACACTTTTGGCTGAATAGAAGAGAAGGATACTTTCACAAAAAAATATCACAATAATTTGGAAGGATTGCTTCTGGAAGTAGGAAGGTGCGAGGATAATTCGGAATCCCAGTTGGTCACAGAGGAACGTGAAACACATGCAATATTTACACCCTGCAGCTGAATTTTCCTATTGACTGTAATTGTTAAAGAACAAGCCAATAGAGGTTATTGGGAATTGCAGCTGATTGGTGGTCTGAAATCAAGTAGGAGGTCTTTGAGGTTCTCACCGAGCTTACGTGGGAAGGGATTTTGTAGACGGAGGGAGAAGATAGTGAGAGGCCGAAAGGAGCTGATGGAAAATAAATTGTTAGCCGCCAAAGAGATGATGTTGAGAGGTCAGCAAGTGCTAACTCAAAACTAATCTGCTAGTCGCCGGAAGGAGAAAAGGGAGTCTCCGTCAAATTTACCAGACAAGATTCAGCCTCGATGATGATTTATTGGAGGTCACCCACTGATGCATCCAGCCATCATCATGACTCAGAGCAGACCAGAAAGGAAAAACATGGTGTGTATCATTGAATTGTACTAAATAGAGTTCATATTTGCGAGGCCTATTGCCATTAGAAACTAAACCGCTTCTTGGTCCAACCCATCCCTGATTGTACGGTTTTGATGTAAATTTATTATTATTGCTAACCCTTTTTATTTTTCATTTGTTTAACTTTTGTCAATGCTCATGTTTAATTATTTTATTTCATTAAATTCAGAATATTAAAGTTAAATTTGTCTTTTCATATAAAAAGACGATCATTGATAAATCTGTCATATTATAATAACTTAAATTATTCCAGAGATTTTGTGAATAAAACTTATACTTACTTTTCCATTATTGCTTCCAAGTTGAACACACGAGGTACTTGATTTATTATGGATTTTGCTGTTTCTGAGGTGACCTCCTCTTGACTCTGAGCAGCACCACCTACAACTCGAGGTTGCAAAGCTAGGAGTGTTGAGAGGCAGTAATATGTTTCACTTTGTGCATAACTTATATCAGCATTAGAATGTAGTCCAAACAGAGATGGCTCATCATTTAATGGCAATGTACGTATATATGACACATAATCAGCCAATGTTGCATCTTCAACCAACTGTAAATATAATATTTTGCATATTACTTTGAAGGGACTTAAGTGCAAACAGAAAATTTAGCTTTGTGTGTAAATTTATCACAATAAGTAGTTCTCCACATTGATTTTTGATAATTTATTCTCTACTATTTAAAATAGTTTATTTCTCCAAATAGTAAATGTTAACCTGAGTTACTTTGAATTTGTAAATACCTGATGATATATTCCGTCCTCATCAAATTCATAATCAGAATCACAAACTTGTTCCTTGTAATAATCACCAAGCACGTTCATGATACAACGTCGATCCCAGTCATCTGTAACTCTACCACCATAATTTATATGTCCTGCAGTATATGTAAGAACCTGAAACAGATGAATAGCTCCTGAAATTTAGAACACGAAAGATATTAGATTTTAGTACTTTCAAAACTTACTTTGAATGGAGTATCTTCATATTCTTCAATAAACATGTGAAGTTGGGATATGCAGATCCTTAAATCACCATCAGTAAATTCATATGGGATATTAAAACCCAATGGTCCAAATTTTCGTCTTTCAAGACACACACCATGGAATAGACACAATGAGAAAAGTAATAATTTGAATGTAGGAACTTTTTCACCATCTGAATTCAAGTAATTTTCCATTTCAACTACTTGGTTCATATATGCTCTCATCATATTGGCCTGAAATTATTTCATAGGTATATACAGTACATAAAGTCAGAAAATGACATTGTTGGGCTCATTGAAACAATTAATAAGGGATGGAAATGTAGGAATTTGGTGGATTACCTGAAGAGTGCTAAGTGCAGAGTTAGAATTTTCAGAGGAAGCCAAGTGACAGCCAGCCATTGACTGAAAAGTCAAAATTGTTACATGGCTGTTAAACAATTACCCTACCAGGCCACCATGGTATGCCACAAAATGGGCATAATGCACACAATGTTTGCAATAATGAATATTTATTGATGCTAATCATGTAACTTGCCATGGTGACTGAAAACAAAATGGCAGGCTGCCAACATCAACCCACCCCAATTGAAATACATATATGTTGGCAAGCTGATCACTGGGAATGTCTTCCTAACTTTGTGATGAAGAGGGTGGTGCCTTTGAAAATTTAAAGAACTCTTAACCTTACAGGTACCTGCCATATGTAAACCTTGGGTAAGTCACCTAATTTCTATCTCTCTTTCGTGTCATTAATTTGTTATATATATATATAAACACATAAATACATATATTGTCAGGAGAAAGATAGAAAGGAGATGGCTTAACTGAAGAAGAAGATTGAAGTCACTATTGTGGGTTGGAAAAATTGAAATTTTCAGGAGCAGCCTTCTGCGAAGACAGAAGGAAATACATCCTGAGTGACAGCTGAGTTAACTGTGCAGTATAAGTTGCCGAGTGGCTAGCTGTTGGTAGTAAACAATCGACCCCACCAAGCCACCAACTTTCTTTCTGAAGGAAGGTCAGGGCAAAGACAAGGTCTTGATGGGACCTAGAGCCATGCACAAAAAACAACCTGAGATATATCTACAAGTGTGCACCAATATTCATACATGTATATGTGCCTAAACTGGTATAATTTCACTGATGACCACATATGCTACCCTCCCCAAATGAACACATACATTAATATACACGTGTATCCATTAGAGATGGGTCACTGTGGGAGTAAGTCATTTAAAATGAATGACTATTTCTGAGGAGTTGCTCTATGTTCACTCTAATCTAGGGAGCAAACTGTTATTTTTAATAACTCTCATTCCAAGAAATTGGACTGGGTGAAAGTACTTCAATCTATTCCACTGTTTATTGATCCATTTTGAACAATGAGAATGCAGCACTAAGATAGAATGGTAATTGTCCTTCTCACTCCTACTCCAATGATAAGGTATGCGGTTCACTCACAAACAACAGTGTTTCCCCCGTAAAAGCTGTTTTAGTGATGATTTATTAGTATTGCCTTTGGTACATTAAATTGCATTTCAATCCTCATTTCATTTGTGTTAATTTATTAAAAATAACATTTAAGTGGCTGGGTTGAAAATTAATGTAACCATCATTACAATCATCAATGTACATCACTATATAATTAATAATGTGCTATCAAAACAATTGAATTTATTAAAATAAACATTGATTAACTACCAACCATCATTTTCATTATCATCTTGCTTATGACATAAAAGTGCCTAATATTTGTATTGATAGTGTAGCTCTGAGGACTTTGAGGATGGCCAGTGTGAAGACCTGGTTGAATTTGTTAGTATTGTAGCTCTAATTTCCCATAGCTGCCATGAGAGTGAAAACTTATGTTTTCCTACATCAGTGCCAGTCAAAGCCTACTATAGCAATTTATGGTAAGTCAACTGCTGTTTTCTGTCTCTAGTTCCTATCCAAAAGAATTTATTTTTACTTTGTCATCTTATCTTTCCTGGTTTTATAAATACAAAACAACCTGACATGCACATAGAACTTTACTAGTACTTAAATTACCTTAATTCCTCTTGGTGGCTCAACAGTCATTTTACTTCCATTTTGTAAGATAGACACTGGGAAATGAGGAGATGGTGTTGAAGTCAACCAAACACGAAACTCTTTGTGGGCTGTGTCTGGTGATATTGTTTCAATCAGCCTTTCTAATCGTGGCATCCAACTAGGAGCCAAGTGACAATTCTGCATATAAAATGTTAATCATTAACCTACATTTAAAATTGATTAATTTGATCCAGAGTTAAAAGAACATATTTATAATGCTGCTCTAAATTTCTTATTTTTATTATGCATTGTTAAAATCTCTATAATAAAATTTACTATAGATTTGGATATATGTGTAAGTTCCACATACAAGTCTAAACAAGTGGACCAATTTTGACCAAATTTCAGACACTTGTTCTTTGCGACCTGGAAATCAGCACTTGTGGGGTATGACATAGCTAGGGTAGAAACTTTAATATGCAAAAAATCTAATATTTGTGTTGAGTAAATTATTTTAGTGGTGTTCCTTCAAAAGCCTATCCAATCCCTCTCAGCAAGGGAGAGGGGTTGAGGTGTCATATAAAAATAAGAAGATAAATATCAAGTTTGATCTCAAAACTGGTGCAATATGAGTTGCTGAGCTCCATTATGACACTTAATATGCAAATTAAGTAGCAGTTCACCCCCTGCTACAAATTTTGTAACACAACAAGTAAGAATCAAATACAACACACTCAAAGTCTTAAGATCCATGGTAGCTTTGCACCACCAATCAAAAATTGGCAACCTCATGGCCACAAGTCATGGGTGTTTCCCCTGACACTATTTGTGTATTTAAAAAAAAACCTTCACCATGGGAGGAAAGTATTTATAGGGGTGGGGAGAAGGGGCTCACATAAAAATAAGAAGGGAATTATCAAAATTGGTGTCAAAACTGGGGTTATGTATGTCGCTGAATTTAAAATTTGCATCAAAATATTACTTATATCAAACTTCAGCTCCTGAGAAGGGTGTAAGAAAGGGTTACACAAAGTTCCATGTACAATATTATAAGTGTCATTCTATTTTGTTTAAATTTTGTATGCATGTTCCTTGAGATACAAACTAAGCATAAACAGCTGATATTTGAGCCACTTGAATATATTTTGTTAATTACTTTCATGTTATTGGTATATGATTTCTACTCTATTAGGCATTGGAGGGGGGGGAAAGAAGTTACATAAAAATACTGTATAACGACTGATACTAGTTTTGAATTCAGTGTTATAGAAGTAGATGAGTTTATTTCTGCCATTCATCGTGTAATTTAAACTGCAATTCAGACATTTAGAGGGGAAGAGAATGCTGTGGAAAATTTTATTAAATTATAATTATTAAAAATAGGGTGATATTTTAGTTTAATAACTCCTTTTCCACAGCAATTCCTTTGATATTAATTTCCGCTTCATTTTTTTTGGTACAATTTTAATCATGAGAGAGGATTAGTGTCAAAACTGGAGATATTGGAGTTGCTGAGTTTTATTCTACATTCAAAGTGCCATATAAGTTCCTGTTTAACCCTTAAGATGAAGATTGGAAGGTGTAAAACAAAGTTCCACAGATCTCAACCTTATTTCACTTGGGAGGGGTGTAGGCAGAGGGTTTACGGCATCACATATAAATAACAAGAAAATTAACAGAATTAGTGTCGTAACTGGATACACGAGTCATTGAACTCAATTCTGAAATTCAACATGCAGCTTAAATTGTATTTCTGCCATAAGTGAGGTTGGAATAGGATGACAGTAAATAAAACAAAACTAACATAGAATGACATATGTTTAAACATTATAGAATTCATTTCATTTCAATCTGATATTCAAATTTTGCATTAAATTGAATTTTAGTGATTAGCAGGGGGTAAATTAAGTTCTGTGACAATTTCAATTAAACATAGTTCACATGTCATTTATGGTTCAGTTTGAACACTTGATGGGTGAAATAACCCCCAGTTCCAACAGGGATGTTGATCGGCACATATTTTACTGTCTTAGAGCATCAAACATAATTATTACCCTCTTAAAATACAGGGCATAATTTTGCCTCTTTTAAGGAACCATGAGTGTTTCTCACTCTATTAGATTATCAGAAATATTTTTGCGACTTGTAGGGTGTGGTGGTTCATGTCCCCCACATTGAATCGGTAAAGCAAAAATAATTTAGTATAATGTTTTACCGAGTCGGGTACAGCAGGACAAAAGCGAGAATGGTCAAGGTCATGTCGGGGTGAAACCTCGCTGATTACAAAATTATTTATTACCTGGAATGTATTGTTGAGTAGTCTGCTTGAGATTTGTGGGCAGTTGGTGGAGGGAATATGCCTGAGAAAGGTGCAGCGAAGGGAAGCAGAGGCAGAACAAGCAACATGTATAAAATTTAGTTTCTGCAATAGTTAACTTTGATATAATTAATTTAATTATGATGATAAGATCGAAACTGTGGTAATACAATATAAAATTATTTACAAAAAAATAATATAGCTCAAACTAATAGTTAAAAAAATGAATTATCTAATTGGCTATGACGGTAAAGCAAAAAGAATCTATGCAGCTACTAAATGGCTGCTCTCGGGAATGCGGGTGAAAAATGATATTAATGAAATGTCAAAATCGCGCTTCAAATGAGAATGGTTTTCAAAGTAAAACCAGGTAAAATGTCGTTACCAGATGTTAACGCCTGGTGACATCATTCTTAGTTCCTATTTGTACGCCGGCGTCTCCTCTGCTTTATCACATCTTCTTCTGATTAAGATCCTCTAATGCCTCTCCTTCAGATTAAATCCACATCAAATGTTATCTTTTTATTTTCTGTACTTCCACCAAATAAATCTCTCTTCTCGAAACATGCAGAATCCAATTTTATATTGTTACTTGTTCTACCTCTGCTTCCTCTCTCAGGCAGACTCCCCTGCATCAACTGGCCCACAAATCCCAGGCAGACCAATCCAATGTGTGTGACGTCACATTTCAAACATTTAATTAATTAATATTATTAAGGACAAGAAAGAGAGATAGAAAGTTGGTGACCTACCTGAGATTCACAGATGGCAGGTACCATGTAAGAATTGGAGTGTTTAAATTTTCGAAGGCACCGCCACCTTCATCGGAAAGTTAGGAAGACATTTCCAGTGATCGGCTAGCCGATAATTCCTTACATTCTGATGAAGGGGGCGGTGCCTCTGAAAATTTATAACTTCAAACCCTACACGGTTCCTGTCATCTGTGAACCTCAGGTGTGTCACCTACTTTCTATCTCTCTTTATACACACACACAAAATAAAATTGAGTGTGTGCTGGCCCTAGTCTAATCATCTGCCTTAATAAAACATGAGTTAAATTTAGGCATTATTTCACACTTAACATATATATACAGTTTATGAGAGGGGGTAATATATCCAGTTGCAAGCTTTATGAGGTTTGTCAGATAATTCTGGTATATGTGTAACAAAAAGGAAAAGTTTTGTCAAACTCTGACAAATACCCCCCTATTGCCTCAATCACTTGCTCAATTGATAAAAATTTCTCTCCACTAAGCCAAATTTTCAAGTTCAGGAACAAGAAGAAATTACTGGGTGCTGGGTCTGCTGGATGAGAAACAATTCTGAATCACAATTTGTACACTTTCATAATTAAGACTACTGGTGTTTGCATTGGCATATTGTCTTGGTGACCTGTGCATCCATTTTGGTCATTTCTCAATCAGCATCTATTTAGAATAATCCAACAAAGTAGAATAATAGAGCCAATTATAGTTGTGTCCTATTTCAATAAATTTTTGAATATCAAACTCTAAGAATCACAAACAGTTGATATCACCTTTCCAGCTGACAAAACGGTCTTGGCCTTTATTGGTACACTTGCACCAGCTGTTGCCCATGGTTGTGTTGTGTAATGAAGTTTCATCAACAGTTATGAATCTGTGCCAAAAGTCTTGTGGGTTATGTTTAAACATTGCTAGATAGTGTTGAGTTCATTTTCCAAATCCGTTTTTAGTCCCATCTCCTCAGTTGCAGCACTCATCACACATAAAACTTTTCATGACCAGTTCTTCAGGGACAATGAAATGCACTCATTCATTTGAGAGGCCTACGGCATCAGCTCATGGTCACGAAGACTGGGATTAAGACTTTTGGAGGATTGATACGCTGACCATGTGTCACTCCAACTTCGGAATGCGTCATGCAAGATGATAGTCCGCAGTCAACTCAATGGGCTGTAGAGCCAAGGAGGAAGGAAGGAATGGCATCAGCTACCTAACACAGTTTTAATCTGCAATCTTCCATTGAAATGTAATATTGTGAACTTTTCCATGTTTTCCTGAGTGGTGACCTGAATTAAACAGCCGGAGAGATTTGAAGCTTGTTTCTGCGACCTTATTTAAACTCCTTAATCCAGAAGTAAATGGTCATTAATACTGGTGCAGAGTATGCATGAACTTAATCAAATTCGGTTTTGATTTGTGCTGCTGATTAAACCCTTTGAATGAAAGTGTTTAATGACTTTTTTCTCAATTGTCTCCACCTGGCTACAGATATAACACTACAGAAGGTCGCAAACAATAAACTATGAAAGGAATATGTTTACCAATATCTTTACCAACAATGGCATATAAGAGAAAAACTTACTGCTATTTCATAAAAATTTAACAGGCTTATCGAACAACCTTCATATGTCTTAAGGGTAGGACCTATTTTGGCCTGAAAGAGGGATATAAAGAACCTAAATCTTCAAAAGAAGAAAGCACTACAATTCATGAAACATTCACTGTTAATTTAGATATCTTAATAATATAAACAATTGCTTGAGTGTGAATGTGTGTGTGTGTGTGAGATAGTGAGACTACTAGGTTGGTAGACTTGATATTATGTGAGCTTTGTATATAAAATATGCATATTTTCTAACTAATACATTCCTACAAATTCTCTATTTTGTTAAATATATCTGTAATGACTCATTTAAGCCAAAGTATTTTCTTCTTTCTCACATACCAATTAACTTAATAGTTGTCTATGGCATGTTAAACTCATTATATGTATATACTTCATAATTTTATATTTAAAATTATAATTAATAGGACTCTGATTAAACTTACTTGGAAAAACACCCAGTTACCATTTTCCAAAGCAGTCAATAGCATTACTTCTGCTAGAGGTCCTTGTCCCTGACCCAGGGAAATAACATTGAACCTTTTACTCATTTTCATCTGAAATTGATGCATAGCAATACTTTTCAAAGTTTAGTAATTTAAATTTCAGTTACTGTAATTTTCTTTACATTTAAAATAAAATGTAATAAAGTTTTACCATAATTTGTAGATATAACTTTTTGTTAACTTGAGATTAAGAAACAGGACTTGTACTAACTCAAAATTTACTTAGTTTACTGCAATTTGGGCCATGGGACAAATGAGAAAAAAGAAAGGGAAACTTATAATAGGAACACAACATGCAGTAATTGCTTCAAGTTGGAGAAACATGTTATACAGAGTGAGCCAGAAGTTAAGAGCAATTGTTAATTCCATAGTACAGTTAGACATGCATAATTATTTAATATTAACATAATTTTTGTGCTGCTACTGATTATGGTTCTGTACTAATAATGTAAATAACAAAAAGAGACTTTTCAACCACTCTGTATAAACATTTTGTATTTTCACCATTACAGCAGCAATTTCATAAGGTAACTTTCTAAGAACTGTCGTATAAATAGAGCATTTATATTAATATGACTGCTAAATTTACTATTTTTTAATAGGGCAATATAAGTAAAAATATTAAAAACTAATAATGAAACAATTAGTTGAAATTGAAAAAATTACCACATCAGCAAACTTATAGAGATCAGCTGCTGGATCAGTACCAGTTGATAGTACAAATACTAAAGGTATTGTGCTTGAAGATTCTTTAAACATAGCTGATAGGTCAGTAGTTTGAGGCTCAACAAACTGATCTCCCATATGCTTCCTCAGAAACAGTTGCATGGCATTCGTAACCTGTATGGTAAATTGATATTGTAACCATAAATTAACCACAAAAGCAGTTAAAAGTTTAGTTATAATTATAATTGTTATTAAAACTATATATATATATATTGTAACATGAAAAATTACACTTAACAATGCAGGCCAGCTTGCGAGTTGCAATTGTTGAGGAACTGACGCAACCTGAGCCAACAATGTGGTCTGGGAGTGTTTGGAGAAGCAGGTTGTGTCGGCGGGACGACGAGAGAATGACCACGCCCTGCAGATATAATTATTTTTCATGCTCTGATTGAGATTAATACCTGGCGCCGTAAAGGAATTAAGAAATCCTCGAATACGGAGGAACGACGTTTCCGCTACATTTGACGCTGCAATGTTGGGGCATCGAACAACGAACATGGCAGGAGTTTGGAATGTGCTGACGGACATTGAACAGTGGAGAATTAACATGCTGCTTTCGGCAAGCCATGGAATGACCTAGAACAATGAACAGTGGCGAGACATATGTGAGGTTCAGAACATCAAAGTTTTGTGAAGATACGATGACTGAAGGTGTGGAGGTGCTGCAGGAGGAACGCTGTGGAAGGAGAGCTGATCTACGCATAGCATAGCTGAGGGGTCAAGTGTTCCAGTGATCGCTGCGTGGATATCTTTGAGGGGTGTGTGTGTGTGTCTGTGTAAAAAAGCAGAGTACGGTGTCTGTGGAGAAGTGAAGTACAAGTAAGATGACAGGTTCCACAAGTTGGTGGCAAATAAATGTTTTTTGCGTAATATTTTGGTTGGGGGTTTGTGTGTTCTGTAGTGTTTAAAAATGGAAGAAGTACAGGAGGGTATTGAGAAGGCAGAGGACTCTATGCTCAGGAAATTGTCCCTGGTACTTAATAAGATATTTGATGAGTGGATGGAAGATTTCAACAATAGTGTTAAGAAAATGCAGGTAGAGTTGAGGGCTGATTAGACAGAATGGCTGAGTTGCAAGGTCGGAAGTGTGAGGAATTGGAGAATAGGTTAAGTGGAGAATGTAATGAGAGGCATGTGCAACAAGAAGAAAGATTAGAGAAAAACTGCAACAAGTTACAAATGGAATATTTGATGAGTTAAAATCTTCTGAAAGGTGTGTACAGGAAAATGTGGAGGAGAAGGTGAAGGTGGTAAAGAAGAGAGTTCAGAAGGTAGAAGTAGAGTGGTGTGTAGATATGAATTGTGGTATCATAGAAAGGAACAGGATAGTAATTTTAGAGAAATCGTTAGAAAACTTACATGACCAGTGGAAGGCAATTTCAGTAAATAACATGAATGCGACCCCAAAGGGAGGAAATTTAAAGCGAATGTCAAACGTGGGTGTGAAGTTAAGAAAGTTGAAGTGGAGGTTAATCATAATGTTGAGAGGGACATAAGGTTGTTAAAATTAATTGATGTATTTGCAAACTAGTTAAGAAAAAATTTAAACGTGTAGAGCATCAGATGAAAGCTGATAAGTGTGAAGGTAATGCGAATGCATTGAACAAGCAGGTTAAAGGACAGCTGATCATGTTTGTAAATAAAGACGGGTATGATAAAAACAGAGTAGGAAGAAATTTGTATGTGTTAAGGAATTGTAGTGGTTATAGATTTCCTTGTAACCCAGGTGGAAAAACCCAATGCGGTATTTTGGTAAATGTAAAAAAAGTGTTACATTAAATGCCAAAAATAGCAGTTCTGCCAGATGTCAAATGACTTTCTAGTAGTTGTATGAAACAGCTGATGGTGGCAGATAAAAAAAAATATTTACTCCAAATGTAATTAGCTGTAAAAACCATGTGGTAAGTTGACTGTTTTCGATGTACATCAAAGAGCTGAATGTCAAACTAATAAATGTCATATGTTACATTAAAAACAGCTGAGAATGAGTAAAATTTTATGTAAACACATTGTAAAGAAACAGATGTTCTGTCAAAAACAGCTGATTGAAATTTAAATTGTGAAATGACAGAGCAATACGGACAGAAATCTGCTGTTATTCCCAATGATTCAGGCAACTGTCAATAGATGGAAATCTCAAGTGTTCAAATTGATTTACATTTACTTTAAGAAAGTCTCCCAAACAACACATCAGAGAAAATGTGGGAAAAAAAAAATGTAAATGGAAAAATTGTTTGGAAAAATAAAATGTGTAATTAGAATTAAAGTTGGTTAATTGAGTGATTTGTATATTTACTCAATGTTTGCTCTTATGAAAGAATATGTCAAAGAAAATTGTAATTAGTTCTAAGTGAATTTTTGTAAATATTTTGTCATTTTGACTAAGGGTGTTGGTCATTCAGATTGTTTACGACTGTTTTTCAGTGAGTGTCATATTAAAAAATTGTACAATTTTTTAAATTCATGGGGGGTGGGGAAAATGTAACATGAAAAATTACACTTAACAATGCAGGCCAGCTTGCAAGTTGCAATTGTTGAGGAACTGACGCAACCTGGGCCAACAATGTGGTCTGGTGAGTCATTAGGGAGTGTTTGGAGAAGCAGGTTGTGTCGGCTGGATGACGAAAGAATGACTATGCCCTGCAGATATAATTATTTTTCATGCTCTGATTGAGATTAAAACTTTTAAAATCAATTTTTGGTATTTTTTGTGAAAAATACCTGGCGCCCTAAAGGAATTAAGAAATCCTCGAATAGGGAGGAACGCGGGATCTGCTACAATATATATATATATATACATATATATAAAATATGATAAATTGGATAGGATAAAGCCATTTGGTCACTATAAATGCAAATGACTACCTTCTGGTATATCAGCAGCACCTGAGTTTTTTCAAAAGCGAGTTAATCAAATTTTAGAGGTGCAGAAGGCACTCAGATACACAATTATGATATTTTAGTTTATACAGAAACAGTTGCAGAAAATGATCAGCAGTTATTAAGTGTCTGAGAACATCTAGCCAACACTGGGGTCATGTTGACTTTAGAAAAACGTACTTTCTGTGTGACAAGAATTAAATATTTGAATGATATTATTGATGGACAAAGTATTAATATAGACAAGGAGTGAATTAAAGCTATCAAAGAAATGAGTCCTCCAGAGAATGTCTCAGAGGTTATAAGTCTTATGGGAAGCATAAATGATTTAGCTCATTTCATTTTCCATCTAGCAACTAAAGCAAAATCACTTAATCTTCTTAGCCAAAAGAACCAGTTTAGTTGGGGCCCAAAACAAGACAAATCTTTTAAGGACATTAAACTAGAATTAATGAAGAGTCCCACTTTAGCTTGGTTTGATATGACACAAGAAACTGTTATTTCTGTCAACACTTCTTCATATGGAGTTGAAGATGTTCTGAAGTAGAACAATGACAAAAGCATATTCTGTCTAGACTAAGACTCTAACCAAAGTGAAACAAAACTAAGCACAAATTGAAAAAGAAGGTTATGCATTAGTGTGGGTGTGTAATCACTTCAAGAATTACACAACACGAATTGAAGTAATGTTAGAAACTGATCACAGACTGCTTGTTTTGATTTCATCTACAAAATCCCTGGATGAGTTAACTCCAAAATTGTAGAAAATGAGATTAAGACTGATGATATATCAGTATAATATTTATCATATTCCAGGAAAAGAGTTGGGAACAGCTAATATTTTGTCTCAACATCCTCTTGTTGAAACTGGTAAATAATGACGAACTGGTAGAATGTGCCAATGCGTATGTGTGAACTGTGGTGAACGGACCAGAAAGTGATGAAAGATAAAAAAAGATCGTCATTGAACAGAAAAATGGCCCTGTATGCCTGCAGTTGATTCCTTTTGGTAAAGAGAGACGGCCATCAAAAATTTCATTATCCTCTGAATTCAATTAATGTTAATGTACGGTAGATATAGATGGAATGATAATGAAAGCTGCAAGGATTGTTTTTCGTTGAACAATGTGGAAAGAGATTTTGAAAAAATCCAGGGAGGACATCAAGGAATCACTAAATGCAGAGCTACAGCTTGTGATTCAGTGTTGTGGCCAGGACTATCAAAGGATATTGTCAAATTTATACACCAATGTCATCAGTGAGTTAAAGAAATGACAAACATTAATGCCATTGGAGTTTCCAGAGAGGCCATAGCAGAAGGCTGTGATGGATTTGTTTTACCTCAAGCAAAAATATTGCCTTTTAGTTACAGATTCAGGATATTTAAAAAGCACCATTGTCAAGCTTAAGAGAAATTCACCACAAATCGATATTTGCAAGACACAGGACTCCTAAGATTATGTACAGTGATAATGGCACACAATTTAGCACTGTGTTATCTTCCAAATTGAGGACATTCTCAAAAAAATGGGATTTCAAACACACAACATCAAGTCCCAAATATCCTCAAAATAATGTTTTTGTGGAAGCAGTGGTCAAGATTGAAAAACATAGCCTTTAAGAAAACAGACAATGGATATCAAGCACTCCAGAGTCATAGATCCACGCCACTTGTGAATGGTTTCTTGCCAGCAGAAATATCAATCGGACGAAGTCTGGAATTTGATTTCAACTTCAAAGGGCTAATTTGGAGCCCAAGCTACCTGATAAGAATATTCTGCAGGAGAAAGAAGAAGGTATACAGTCTTGACAGAAAAACAATTACAACCAACATCATGGAGCAAGGGAGCTTCGAGAGCTATTACCTGGAGATGATGTTTGGATTATAGATAAACATACAGCAGGGATGATCATTGAGAAATATTCTAGTACGTGATTGTACATTATTAAGACTCCAAAATGAAAACTTCATAGAAACCATTTTCACCTGAGTGATTAAGACCATCTCGCCACGCAGTGAGGTTCGGCCAGAGAGTAAATTAACTAACCAACAAGTACCATGAGGTGAGGCCATCACAGAACAGCAAGGACAAGAGATACAACCTGGTGATACCATGTCCAAAAGTGCAGAATATCAAGACCTCCCAAAAGACTATTAAGTGAGATATGAACAATCTTGAGAAGGGTGATGTGTTGTTAACCCATAACTTGTTTATGTTTCATGATGCTGTGTGCAGGTGCCTACAGATATTGCTAGTGTTCTCAATCTTCCTTGTAGTAGTTCAACCATGCAGGAGTGAAAAATAAAACAAGTATATCTCAGCTCTGTTTGTCTTATATAATTGAAACATTCTACCTGTTTATTCATTCAGTATGTGAAGACTGAGGAACAGTTTTTCTATACAAATACATGAGATAAATAGACTGTGTGAAATAATGCACCAAATGACAACTGCTTACCATCATCAAACAAATGGGCTTACTGAGAGGTTAAACAAAACATAGGCCAACATGTTGTCCATGTACACCGACGTCGATCAGAAGAACTGGGATGCTGTACTTCCATTTGTAATGCTCACCTACAATAGCACCATCAAGAAACAATTGGATTCCCACCATTTTTCCTGGCCAATGGTCACAAGGCAGGAATGACAATGGACATGATATTAACTTTCAATCCCGACTATGTGAATGACCCTTACATTGGTCAATTAGTGATTAGGGCCAAAGAATCACAACAACTAGTCTGTATACAAGAAAAGGAACAGCACAGATATGACCAGTTTTGTACAGTCTGGATCTTTACTCCTATTCACAAAGTCAGTCTCTCGGAAAAGCTCCTCAATGGTACTTCACCAAATAATGACTACAGCTGCTCTGAAATCTTCTATCTAGTGATCATCAAGGACATTTTAAATTACTATATATTTATTTATTCATTCTTCTTGGTAATTCAACTAATTTAGGACATTGACATATTGACGACTGTCAAACTGTCATCTTACGTGACACATTCCAATACATGGTCAGCATAACAATTCTCCGGCAATCTTAATTCTGGTCTCCATGACCATGGCAGCACAAATATCGAAGCCCATGTCAGGATTCTAACCTGGGATCTTTGAGTCATGTTGCAGTGATGCTAGCAACTAGACCACAGGACGTTGGCATATATGTATGCGTCAGGAAATGACATTGTCTTTAAATTTTTGGAGGCCGATCCCTCAATATGTGTTCCTAACTTTCTGATGAAGGGGGTGGTGCATCTGAAAATTCAAGAACTCTAAACCTCACAAGGTGTCTACCATCTATGGAACCTCAGGTAAGTCACCTACTTTCTATCTCTCTGTCCTTTCCCTATTAATTTTTTTAATTAACATGACAATGTCATGTCCTGACTCATATATATGTAATAAATATATATCGTCGGCTAGCCGATCACTGGAAATGTCTTCTTAACTTTCTGATGAAGGGGGCGGTGCCTCCGAAAATTCAAGTACTCTTAACCTCACAAGGTGTCTACCATCTTTGAACCTCAGGTAAGTCACCTTCTTTCTATCTCTCTGTCCTTTCCCCATTAATTGTTTTAATTAACATGACAATGTCATCTCCTGACTCCTGTCTGTATGTGTGTGTATATAACTGAATTATATGATATTATATCCCTATTACAATATAATTACACATGTGATGGGGTGTAATTTCAAGTCCCGGCGATGCCAAATATTTTCAGCCTTTTTTTCTTCTTCCATTCCTCTCCACGCTTAACATATATCTTTCTCTGAGTAGTATTCTATGCTGAGCATGTGACTTACAGTGAAATTCCCAAATTTCTCCCTCATTTTCTATCCCTACTTCCTATCCAATTATCCAATGTGTGTGACATCACATTTCAAACATTTCATTAATTTATATATAAGATGGTGAGTAAAGAATTATATCAACCTTATCTGGCCGCAAAGCCTTGAGGACCAACAAGTGTTGAAAATCATCCAACTTCTTTTCCCATGGATCAGGCAATCGCTCTCTGATGATGTTAAACAGTTCTCATCAGAAAAACATTTATAATTAAGGAACATAAATTTAAGTATAGTAGGCTAAATGATTATATAATTACAGCACATTTTCATTCATAAGCATTTTAGTAATGTAAAATCATTGAAAAAAATTGTAATTATTGAAACAAATTAATACTTTTATTAACACTCAGGTAAAGTATTATTATAAAAAGTAATGAGAAATCAAGATATTTCAATCTTGAAAAATAATGCTTTTTATAAAAATTTAGTTAGTTAGAACAAGGAAAATGGTATTGATTTTTAAAATGATTATATTTAAAACATTTGATCAAGGTTATTTCATTTAAATGAAAGTAGATGTTCAAGTTTGAGTTTATTTAATTGATTCTTACTTTTGAGGCTCTGTTGAATCAAAAATTACTTTATATGTTTCAATGTCATGGTTAAAATTATACACTAAGAACTTAAACTTGGGAAGAGCTTCCAATGATAGTATCTCTTTCCAGGATTTAGCTGAAAGCCATGATGGATCTGGATTGTCTAAATCCTTGGCAGAAAAGCATATATTCAATTAATATTATTTCGCACAAAATAATTGTAGTCTAGTAAACTATTATGTTGCATATTCTTACCTGTAGAGGGTTTCCCCCAGATAATAGATGGTGCCATTCATGATGGTCTATTTTGCCTTCATCCATAAGTATTCTAACACAGAGTAAAAATGCAAAATGCATTTTATGTTTCTCAAACAAACTTCTGCATACATTTGAATACAAGCTAAAAGTAAAATATTCATTTATACTTTTTACTCGAACATTTATGTCATCTGGAAAGTAAGAAATTATGTGCAATTAGCTTGTAAAATTCATAATGAAACATTATAACAGCACATAGGGTGTTCAATAATTTACCTTACATTTAATGTTAGTCAACTTTGTAAAAGAAAATTTGTTAACAAGAAATTTAATACAATTTCAATTAAAAATTTATTGCCCAATAACCAGATTCCCTCAATTGACGTATTATATTAATTGCTGGCACAATGCTGTAATACAAAGGCAGTTTTCATAGTAAATACCATTTTAATATTGTCACTGCAGTTGTGATTTTGAGCATTCATGATCATATCTGCCATTCATTACAAAGCCAGATGCAGCTGTAAAGTATCATCACTTTTTGTTTAGTGTTTTACTAAATGTTCAAAACAACCTGCCAACTGTGAAGTGAGATTAGTGAAGTGCTTCTTGAAGCTTCAAGCAAACATTCATTGGCTACTCTGTGAGGAAGTGGATTCAACAGTTTAACGAAGGTTGTGAAAATGTGCACAATGAGCCAATGGTTTGGCCAATTGTCTATGATCACAGATGGTACCTTTCTTTGAAAAAGCTATACAAAAACTGTTTCCCTGTTATGAGAATGCTTGAAGTGGTGATTATATGGGGAAGTAGTTGAGGTGTAAGGTAAATGATTGGTAATAAAATATCTAGCAAAAATGTTTTGTTATTTTTTAAATAAATATCAGTACTCACCTCACATTATGATGAGTAATGGGATGTATTGAAGTCAATAAGCTAACAAATTATCAAAGTGAAATATGCAGGCTGTTTCTTAATACAAATAAATCACTAAGTCTTAGATTTTCAAAACTAGAATGTACACAAGAGGAAAATGAGGATATTTTTTTCTATAAAAATTTTATTGTTATTTTTTAAATAAATTTCAGCATTTACTTTAAAAACAGTACCAATGCAACAAAAATTTGCCAATGACCATTTTGTTATCACCAGAAAGAAGTAATAAACTTACCAGATTTCTCAGTGTTTGTCATGCTTCCTGAGAAAATGTTCACAAACCATTCAAGTGAATATTGATACATTGGATCAACATTAGATAAATCTGACAAACAGAAGAACAAAATTTGAGCTCGATTAGCTACTGGTATGTATAATGCTCGTGTGGCATCAATATTTTGCTGAGTTTCTTCTGCTGCAATGACTTTTTGCTGAAAATTCACACATTATACTTATAATATGCTTATGGAATGCAGTGCATAATTTTTAGTTTCAAATGAGTAGTTTCATATCATGAAATATATCAGAAAATTATATTTGGATGATATGATGCATTCCAACAAATACAAAATGTTATCTTTTACAAACATATAAAATTCACAATTTGTATTTTTATATGCAAAGAATACTTGTACATTCTTCAATCTTAATTCATTAAAAAAGGTTTGGAGAGAACAATACTAAGTATGTTACATCATAGTTTTCTGACTTATTGTAAATACTAAGTATGGCCTTGTGCAAACATGTACCCAACTTGTCAGTAATCAATGAAACTAAAAGAACAGTTAATTTGGCAATTCAACACAGTTCTGAGAACTAAAAAATAATCATCTGTAGGAAAAAACCAACCAATTCATTTTATTAGTTCTAAGATTTGTAAACATTGTTATTTAGAACACAACCTCAGAGTGAAACTAGAATGTGGTCTTATTAGTTTGTTGTATGTAAAAGATTTTTTTTTTAAAAAAAAGATAAATTGTGATTTAAAAGGATATTTTATTACAACTATAATTTAATTGGTCTTTAAATAACAATTGCAACAAGAATACTGTAATCCACGATAAAATGTAATGTTGATAATAATATCATTCACTATTAATTAAAAATAGATCTCTAACTTTATTAAACAGATTATCTATAAAATAGTAAAAATTTTGTTTATCAAATTACCTTTATTTCTTCACTTTTAATTTTGGATGCCTCTAGAGTTATAATAAGATCAATATCATCAACAGGAGATCCTTCAGAAACACTTAAACGAAGTAATATACGATCTTCAATTTCCTTGAGATCATTTTTCATTTGGGCACTACTTACAATAAGGGAACTACGGGCTTCTTCAAGATCTGGTCGTTCTTGCATGACAACAAGAGCCAATAACTGATCTTGTAGGCCACTATAAGAATGAATTTTATAGTACATTCCATGTTATCAATGTACTTCCTTAATTAATATAAATCAAATTGACACAGGCCCTGATGGTTTAGGGTATAGACAAATAGATCATTTTGATATAAAAATGTTGAGCAATTAATTTATATTAACAATCACTATATTTTTGACTATCCAAATAATTGCTGTTTATATTCCTCACTATTAATAATGCTGGCTATCTACATTTCTTTCCTTTGAGGAAATATGGAAAAGATGCCAAAACACGTAATTTGGTACTGTAAATTTAAAGGGAAGCTCACAGAGCTACACTCCAAACAAACCACTATCAATCACTTATTAAGCTTTCTATCTAGCTGGCTACAGTCTGTTCATTATGTTGAAAGGCCCCTTGGTTATTGTTGTTCTTATCTTAACTAGATTCTGTTCTATTTTTCCTTGCTCAATATTAACTTTTATCTACTTATATATTTAATTGGTATAGAAAGAAAACAGAAAAATATGGTGGCTTATCTGAAATTGACATTTAGTGTCACCATTCAGTTAAGCAATATTTTCCTAAATATTCTTCAGGTAACTGAAAACCACAATTCATTATCTCTCCAAATAAAAGAACTGTCCAAATTATCAAGTTGAAAATTCCCCCAACCACTTGCTTTATGCCTTCAACCTCATTCTAGTCTCCCATAAAATTTCACCACTCTTTCTTAACCATTATTATTATTAAATATTAATAACATTTATTTCTATTAATCTTCTTTTCTTTTATAAAAATGAAACATAAAAATACCTTGGTACTAGAGTGAAATTAACCAACATTACTTTCCCAGCTAATTCTGGAGAGTAATGAGGATTTGGCAGCTTTGTTGTCATGTATAACTTAAAATCAAAATTGTATGGTAAAACAGAATCTCCTATTTTCAACATATATGTTCCCCCTTGACGGAAAACTTGCCGCAGAAGGATTGGATCTAAGGCAGGGTCAACTTCAGTTCCCACATTTTCAATGAGACAAGACTTCCCCAATCGAATAGCAGATTCTAGTGTTCTCAGCAAATCTGAATCTGATAAGCGAGCAATAGCAATTCCAGATTCCTTCCCCTGAAAATGGAAATTGATATAGAAGATTTTAATTGAGATAAATTTGATATATTTTGATAATAACTAACAAAAAATGGAATTGGGAATGCAGATAATATTGACATTAAAATATATTGCAGTTAACATAGTGAACCTATACTTTCTGAGTTGGATGTCTTAAGTTTAGGTTTATTCAATAAATAACTCCATCTGTAAACACTGTTGCAGAAACTGACCATAAGGTCAAGGCTGACCTACACTTCAAGCCTGAAGTAATTCTGCGAGTGTTACCTGCATGTCACATCCCAGTCGCTCTAACACCTAAAGTCAAAGCAATGCTTTCCAGAATGGAAGCAGAACAGATCATCTGTAAAATGATTGAGCTAACAGACTGATTGAACCCAATTGTAATTGTTAATAAGCCAAATGGTCAGTTGTGTATATGCCTTGATCCTGTTTACTTGAACAACACAATCATTTGTTAATGGAAAACATTTTAACTGATTGAAACAATGGACTTACATCATGATATTAAATATAGATATTCAATTGACTCACTTTGATTGTACCATGCTCACAACATAATAAGATAGGTGAGTTTTAACAGTATTATTGTTGTTGTTGAGGTATACAGTCCTAAAACTGGTCTGATGCAACCATCCATGCTAAATCATCTTGCACAAGCCTTTCCATTTCCAGATAACGACTACAATCCTAATAAACTTAGTGTATTCCATCCTTGGCCTCCCTCTTCTGTTCTTACCCCACACACTTCCCGCTAATGCTAATTTTACAAGATCTTCATATCTCAAAATGAGGCCTATTAATCTATCCCTTGTCAAAGTCCTCCATATTTGTCACTCTTCCCCTTGTCAGCATATTTAATTTAGTCTTATTTCTTTTAAAAAGCAAAAGAAAAATTGATGGAATATATTAACCCCTAATAAACTGCATTATAATGATTTTATTATATTCTCCAATGGGCCTGAGATTGATAGGATATTTGCTCAGTAAAATGAATGCCAAGGCCTTGGTCATACCCCTTATGCTATGTATGCATGCTATTGGAATTGGAAATATTCCATTTCCTAAGGACAGTGATTTACAAATTGGTAACATCAGTCAGATAAAAGTTGGTATCTAGAGCCTAACACCTTCTTGGTGCTATCAATCATATTGTTTTTCTGTTATTATCTGTAATAAATCTTATATACTTTTCATCATCCTTAAATTAATTGATGTGCAGTGACATACAATTACTATGCCTAGGTTCAGTTAGTTGAAGCCCGCCACAATACATTCTTTCATATATATTTTTCTGGATTATTCCTTTATTCTCTAGATATCTGGTCAAGTGAATGACCTAAGCATATATTAAATAGTAAACAGCATATAGCTCAATATTTATGACATACCATATTTCGCACCCAATGATTTGCTTGACCTTGAGGGTCTATGAATAATGGCCACCTGCGAGAATTTGCAGACAGAACTGCATTTTCTGCTGACAAAGCATCTCTAGGAAGTCCACATATTTGCCAGGTTCTTATTAGTACAGGATCCCCTAATGTGGTAACAGGCAAAATTCCTGGCGTATGTGGAACATTCCGTTCAACTAGTAAAGCCAACCATTCGTCAATTAATCCTCTTCTGTACTTGTCGGTGAATGGTGTAAGATAAGCAACAGCACCTATAAATGGAGAATGAGTAATTTGTGTGAAAAAATTATAATCAATTAGAACAGAAAAAGTTTAAACCAGTCCATTAAATCACTATTTTCAATTTTGTATTTATAATTCACAATTATTATAAAACAGTTATGTATAAAAATTCAATCACAATCTTACAGTAACACTCCAGCTCTTATAAGTACTGTTAAGTTTTTAATAATTTCCTGGAAAATCATTGTGTGATTTTGAGTGCATGTTTTTTAAAATACCCTTTTTATAATGAATATTCTATTATTAATTCAAAAGCACTTAAAGTATGAATACATAATTGAAAATAAAGCTTATTTTGAGCTTTTGTGGCCACATATCACACAAACACAAAAATAACACACACAATAAAATAAATATATTTACAAATTCCTTGGTTAATAAAATTAGAAGGATTAAATGTATATATATATATATATATATATATAATAAGGAAAGGAAAGAGAGAGAGAAAGTAGGTAACTTACCTGAGGTTCATAGATGGTAGGCACCTTGTGAGGTATGGAGTTCTTTAAATTTTCGGAGGCACTGCCCCCTTTATCATAATGTTAGAAAGACATTTCCAATGATCAACTGGTCAACGACTCACAGAACTCATATTATGAGACTTATAGGGGGGTGGGGTTGGTCTGCAATTCATGAAGGTTAGCAGGGTTTTTAGAAAATGTTAATAGGATGAGTGAAAAAAGTATCCATTAAAGATAAAAGGAGAAAATTTAACTTGAAACATATATTAAATGTATGTATAAGGAGAAGCACGAGCTAACTTGTCATTGTTTTGAGTGTTGTCCCAGGATTTAGTATTTTGAAACAGGGAGAGCGGGCGTGCAAGTGAGAGAAATGTGGAGCAAAGTGGGAGACAAAATATGTATATATATTCATATTGTAATGAGTGTAATTTTCGTTCAGTATATAGTAAATAAGAATTAGCGGGCAAGCAAGCGAGATGTTTTTAGCCCTAACCAGATTAGTGAGTCTGTAGGGGAAAGTCATCAACCTCATAAAGCTTCTAGAAATCCTGGAAATGGTGGCAAAAATTCTGTCAATAGCCACATTCTATTGGATGTCACAAAGACATGACATGTAAAAAGAAGGGTGCTAGAAGTGACATCAGGGGCAATGGAGAGAATGAAAGGACAGTCTGCGATGATCTGTTTTCTGGAGGACTGAGAGAAGTAGAAATGCTTTGTGTCAGAATGTGGTGGGTGTGTTGATGGGAGCGGAATGTACACTTTACTCCAGAATGTGGTGAACATGGTGTTGTTGAGAATGGACTGTTACAGAACATGGTGAAGTGTTTGCTAGAACAGTCTGAATTATGAGGACTGAGTTTTGGAGAGTCAGCTGGAGGCAGCATTAAGGAGTCGTCATGCAGCCAGCATATGTCAGTATTATTTGGCCAATATTGTAGTTACAGTTTAAGGATATGAGCGGATTGTTCATAAACTTTTGAAAGACCAAATGAGTTAAAGAAAATAGTAAATTGTGTGATCAGCAAATGAATTGCATAAAAATTCACTCAAATAGAAATGATTAAAGTGAAATGATAACATAAAGCTACTGAAATAAAAGAGCCTTTATTCAATAATATAATGTAAACTTTCAGCTTTGTGGTCTTGTATTATAAATATACCATTGAGTGGTGAGAGAGTGAGGACTGCAATCAGCATATCAGTAGATTTTGCATTGTTGGGGTATCATTAGATTTTTAAACATTTGTGAAATTTGCTTATACAAATTGTCTTGCATTAAATTTCAAGATTTAAATTTTTCTACCATCCATTTTCCATGCGACATAGTTTATGCTCCATGAAAGAGAATTTCTTTTTAAACTTAATATATACTCAGTAATTTGTTGATTTTTGTTTTCCTGAATTCATTGCTGAGTTGTGAAATGCACAAGAATTGTAAATAAATTTTTGTCCCTTGTGGAGTTCCTTGCCCCTCTTCAGGTGATGGATAGGAGAACACTCACCAGATATGGTGGATGGGGAAGAAACAAAATAATCGGGGTAGACCAAAACAAACTAAACCCAAGTGGTATCTGTTGTGGTAACCAGTCTGTTCATCCAGTGGCTGTAGCAAATGTTTCAGGAACTAACAATCCTGGTTCTAAGAAGCCAAACACTTGGATTCTGGAGGACCTGGACAGCCACAAACACAGAGAAAGTCAGAGTTCTCTGAAGAACTACCCACTAAAATATTAAATATCAATACACTGATACAACCTGGGAAACTACACAATCTCACTACAGAACTTAACGATCAAAAAATTCTATTGTTGGTCCTGCAAAAAACATGATTTACTAATGAGGACACCATAAACTGTGGTAACTACCATATACTCAAAGGCATCCTAATTATTCTTGTTAATTTTAATGCACAATTAGGTAGAGAAAAAGAACATAGGAGAACCATAGGTAGCTACCCAGCTCACAAATTTATTAACAAAAATGCAAGACACTTAGTGGATCTCTGCCATCAATACAACACAAACATAATGTCATAAAAAGCAAAAGACATGGTGCAATTCAATTCAAGATATTGGGGAACATCAGATTGACCACATAGAAATTACTCACACACAGCAGAGAGAAATTCATAATTTATAAGTCTGATGAGGTACCAACATTGATTCAGACCACTACCTTACAAGAATTGAAGTAAGATTCAACCCATGAAAACTACATCCTAAGAAAACTCACTTAGAGAAGTTTAACACACCCAACCTTCATAAAGGATGAATGGGAGAAGGAATAAATGATACGTGATTAGTATTAATAAATTTTTGTTTGCGATTTGTTATAAAATTATAATTTTGTTTCATTAATTCTCAATATTATTATACAGTAAGACCTTTGCTGGTGGATATTGACAATAACAGATGGGCTCTGGTGAGTGTTGGACAAAACGAATGATTTCTATTATCTGATTGTCATGATGGTACAACTTCTGATGTTGATCATCAGTCTCACATTGAAATTCAATGTGATTGCAACGTTTGCTAATCCTTACTTTTTATCTGAGACCCTAATGATGGTTTGTATATAAGAATGAGGATATATATATTTTTTTACAAAGTACACACATGATTGGAAGTAAACAAGTCAATCGTTTTTCTTTCTCTAAAGATAGATAGCCTTAAATACTTAATTCTAAAACTAAGTGCATTACACCTTTGGATTAAAACATTTGGCACTTTTAAATTTACTAATAATAAATTGTTTTATATTCTTTAAAAATTTATTTCAAGCATTGATTAGCCAACATGAGGATAACCAAATTCTATTCAAGAGGAGCCAACATATCTTCATCTCGAGTAATGACTGAACAACATGGGTAAATATCTGCAGAAGGAGCAGCTGCAAAACAAAATCTTTTACTCCAAGCAAAGAAAATGTTGTTGTGGTATTCAGTTGTAAGACTGGTCTTATGCAACCCTCCATGCTAACCTATCTTGTGCAAGCCTTTTCATTTCCTTATAACTAGCACAATCCACATCCTCCCTAATCTGATTAGCGTATTCCATCCTTGGCCTCCATCTTCTGTTCTTACCCAATACACTTCCCTCTAATGATAATTTTACAAGACCCTCGTGTCAACGTCCTCCATATGGTTCACTTTTCCCCTAATCTGTTTAGAACTTCCTCGTTTGTGATTCTATCCACCCATCCGATTTTCAGCATTCGCCTATAACACCACATCTCAAAGACTTCTATTCTTTTCCTTTCCAGAGCTCCTATCGTCCACATTTAGCAACCATATAATAACACGCTCCATACGAACATTTTTAGCAATGATTTTCTAATATTCACACTTATATTACCCATAAGTAAATCCCTCTTTTTCGCAAAAGCCTTCCTTGCAATATCCCTTCCCAATCTAACACCCTCTGTTATTCCACTGTTATACCTGATGAACCATGATGAGTGTGGGGTTGAGAATTTTCATTTGTCAAACAATTTGATATAGAATTCTGAGTGATGACCATCTACCAGAATGCTATTCTTAATCTTCTGACAAGGCTTCATGTAAGCTACTACCTTTGTATCTCTTTCCTGTGCTTATTGTTTATATCAGACGATATATATGAGTCAGGAAATGACATTGTCATGTTTATTAAAACAATTAATGGGGAAAGTCGTCGGCTAGCCGATCACTGGAAATGTCTTCCTAACTTTCTGATGAAGGGGGCGGTGCCTCTGAAAATTCAAGTTCTCTAAACCTCACAAGGTGTCTACCATCTATGAACCTCAGGTAAGTCATCTTCTTTCTATCTCTCTGTCCTTTCCCCATTAATTGTTATATATATATATCGTCCGATCACTGGAAATGATCCGAACTTCACAGGGTGCCTACCATCTATGAACCTCAGATGAGTCACCTACTTTCTATCTCTCTTTCCTTTCCTTATTAATTGTTACATATAATGATACTCCAGTCTCCATATTCACCAAACATGGATCCATGTGACTATATTCTATTTCAAAACATAAAGGCAACATCCAATATGGTTAACAATTTACAGATACTTTGGAGACAAGTGAAATCTAAAGTATTTTCAAAAGAGTTATTCCCTTTTTCAGAGTTGCAGTTTAATCATGCTTCAATGTTAAGCAATAGTCTATAAAACATAATTTAATCATGGTTTATCTATCTTTCAGGACATATACAGTTATGTGCACCCACTGCAACAGATCAAAATTGAATTAATTTAATCTTACCAGCACTAATTAGAACATCTCCAACAACTGATTCAAATGATTTTGCTAAGTTTTTTATTGTTATTGCCCATCGATCTTTTTCATCTGCAAGTCCTGATATTAAACGAACAGCTCGATTCATGCGATCTTCACATAACTTCATTTTTGCCTCTAGTTCAGCTTTGTGGGCTTCAGTTTTTTCCAGTGTTACTTGTAGTAGGTCTAGTCCATCCAAAACCTATAAGTGAAATATTTTACATATAGAGAAAATGCTCTTTAAACACCAAACTATTCCTTTTTGTTCACAACTGTTATACTTACTTCTTTCATTCTTGCATTTGCAGCAGCTAATGCTCTTTCTGTTTCAGCAAGTTCAACTTTGGCTTGAGCTAAAGCTGCTTTTTTTGGAGCAACAGCTTTGTTCACAAAGTAATATTTGTATATTGCATGCACCCACATACACAAAGAAGTGCAAGCTTTTGAAACCTATAATATTTAACTTAGATTAAAACGTGCAAAATTCAACAAAACCATCTATTTTTTAATGGTTTTAAAACTTACATTAGACATATGTTTTTCATTGAGCAAAACATTAACTATGTTCATTAGACATAATATGGTCAGAAATGATATATCCATAAATCTTTTTCAATCGAGCCAAATATTCCTTTCACAAGGAATCGATAACAACTGACTTCTGGAGAGCCCATGAGACAATCAACTGACTACATCTATTAAATTTACAATTGTATATTCAAAGTACTAACTACATATTATAGAGAAATAGACATTAACAATTATTATCTGTATGCAGTCAGTAAATTAGCCTATTACTTAAACATAATTACATAATGATTTAACGTGCCAATATTTCAATGTACAGTGGGAGTACATCTGGAAAAACTGCAAACTAGCTATACTTAGTATAGGTTCAATTCCATTCATCATACTATCTAAAAATGAATTTGAAATAAATTTAAGATTGAACTGAAGATTTGTTTCTATTTTCTTACATAATATATAATCAAAAAAACATGATAAGATTCTATTAATATATTGGTTATATGTAGATTAATCATATCAGAAAGAAACATTTGTTCCAAACATTGCCAATGAATTCACAGATTAACATTCGAAAATAAACCTTCATAGAACATTAAATTTGTATACATTAGGTACTGTAATCTATTCATATGCCTTTATGATGTGTTGTGTTTATTAAATAATATTGAATATATTTAGTATGCCAGTCATTATGACAATTATAAAGAGACTGGAGTAGTGTGTTTTTGTAAATTCCGTAAGTAACTTAATGATTGTGCTCCTAATACCCAGTTCATAAAATCTGTATTTAACAGATTTATATGTATATAAGTATGCATCAGGAAGTGACATTGTTATGTTAAAACAATTAATAAGGAAAGGAAAGAGAGATAGAAAGTAGGTGAATTACCTGAAGTTCATAGATGGTAGGCACCTTGTGAGGTTTGTAGTTCTTTAAATTTTCGGAGGTACCGCCCCCTTTATCAGAAAGTTAGGACGACATTTCCAGTGATCGGCTAGCCGACGACTGAGCAACCAAAATTTTGTGCGATGCTAGCTTAGGTCATAAACAATTGACCCCACCAGGTCACCAACTATCTTTTTCAATGAGGGTCTGGGAAGAGGCAAGGACTTGCTGGGGGTTGTGGAAATGCATACTAACATCCCCATATTGATACACATCCATCCTCAAAGGTGTCAATATTTAAATATTAACATAAACATGCACACACATACATACAACCACCCCTCAAACACACATCAAAGTATACACAACATACACACCCAGTATACACACATCAGGTTTTATCACACACATAAAATTCCACTGAGCTCATGCTGTTATAGGTGCTTTGAGGGGGAGGGGGGGGGGTGAAGGTAAACATCTTGGACATGGTGAAATGCTGACAAAAGCAAAATTGTCTTGTACCTAAAATAAGTGTAATTTTAGAGCACTGTCATATTCTATTCTCAAATAGAAATTTCTTGCAAACAAATTTATGGAATAGACTAAATTCAGTACATTCATTTATATGAGGCTGTTGAACACCTGAACCTAAACATGATTCTTAAATCTTCTCTTCCTGTAGACTATCAGATATTTTTACCAATTAAAAATGGGATATCCTTTCCTCTTAAATTCATAAGTATATAAAATATGTGCTAATGTATCATCATCACTGTCAACAAACTAAAAAATTACTAACTGTAATGATCTTGGCTGGCTGGAATTGAGGATCCTCTACATATGGTTGTAACCTAGAAACAATTTCTTCTGTTATAGATTCTCGGTCAAAATTCATAAGAGACACAAGAAACTGGTCAGGATTGGCCAACAGACCCCTCCCAGGTTCCCAATAATCTAGAACTTTCTCGCCAAGCTTAGTTCCTGGAACCTGAAAACAGTTAAAGTACCATTTATATTTTAGAACACAAACTTTAGAAATAAACATTCTATTGCACAGTCTAGCATATATCATAGTCATTAATACGCATACATATAATAAAATACAATTTTAGGCCATGAAGTTACTCATTTAGTATATTATCTTACTGGAACTTTGTAACTCATTAATATTTAATGTACAATATTTGAGTTGTATATTTTTAGTAATTCATTTAAAGAATTTTGAATCAGGGGATAAAGGATTTAAAACTTGATATTTACTCCATGAAGATATTGAGAATATATATAATACTGTTTTCACTTACTCACCATATCTTTTCATGTATGTATGTGTATATATATATATATATATGGGATAAGTGACGAAGTCACGCATTTGATAATTGGATAGAAAGAAAGATAGAAATATTTGGGAGAAAGGCAGGAAATTCGCTCTTTAAATCATATGTACGGCATGGAATCATGCACAAGGAAATACATATGACAAGCGTAGAAGGGAATGGAAGAAGGAAGAAAGACTGAAAAAATTCGATGTGGCCAGGACTCGAACCTGGGTGCACGAAACAACAGTGCATCACCCCTAGAGCCAGGGCGTGCATCTATCCACTCCGCCACCACATCGAGTACGACCAACCGAACATTTTCAGTCTATATATCTTAGGTTTTCAAGTTAGGATGGATAGAGAAGAGGGATGGAAGAAGCATTAATCATTGTAAACTCACATCATCCTTGAATCTACGAACTAACATTGTCAGCCCATGTCTTTCCTATCAACAGCGATGTTACAACTGTTTCTTTTTTCAAAAATCTTGCCATATTTTTACATTTCATGGTGTTACTTGACGCTGAATAATTTTTTTATATTTTTCTACAAGAATCTAAAAATATCACTGACGCTACTGCGCTCTTCACACTGGGTCACAGCTGATCCGGAACAAGCCTTCTTCCCAGTGGACTTAAACAAGGGGCAATAAACCCATTTCTGACTTTCAATTTTATGCACACTCAGTCATTCAGACCATAGTGACTGCCTTATTTTAACTGTTTGAAGCTCTCACAGGCTGTTGTAATTGCACTCTTTATGATTTATCAAATTTTTCAAAATATGTAACTAGTGATTACAGTGTATTCATTAAAGCTATTCCATAAATTTGTGTTCTGTTGGGAATGATTTTTTAGTTATTATCCTTAAGATTGTATTTTATTTATATTTGTTTAGCGCAATTAGGCTAATGTGTTATGGCAGCCTTTTCAACATGTCATTTATAAAATTCATTGCATTTATAAACATTTACCTAGATCACATTCTTGTATTGTGATATTGCTCTTTTAATGAGCGTCACAAAATTTTAATTATCTTATCGATCAAACTGTAATCTGCAAAACTTCATATTATACATCAAACCATATCTTATAAATAAATGTGTCAATTCTGTGTACAGCAGCCGTTAATTTTCATATGTGTGTACAAGCATACTAGTGGCAAATCCCGGTTATGTGTTATTATTAATTTTCTATCTCAATACAATCCTACAGATCAAAGTATGGATATTCCACCTACCAAATTCCTGCATTTAAAAGTGTGTAATTTCATGGGAACTTCATATTAGAAGGGATTTACTGGCACCAATATTTTTATTACAGTGTTATACCACACACTTGCCATTATTTACAACTCTGAAATGCTCTTTGTAAATACTGGTATATATAATATATATATATATATATATATATATATATATATATATATATATATATATATATATATATATATAAATTTAATTCATTACAAAGTTACACTCACATGTTGGATAAATGGATAGTGAGTAAAGATGGAAATATGGGAGGAAGGTAGGAATGCATTCTAAAGAAAGAATATGCTCAGGCACAGTGTTTTGTTTGAAGTTCAAAGCGGAAAAAAGAAGGAGAAAATATTCAGCACAGCCCAGACCTGAACACAACAGCTTCGCTATAACTGTGAAGTGAATTAACCATTTCCGCCACAGTGTCAAGGCACAACTCTGACAAATATAGTCAGTGTTATTAAGTTTTGGGATAGGTGGGATGGATAGAGAAGATGGAATGGAGAGTTTGGAACATTCATTAAGAATAAGTTATATTAGCCAGGGGTCAAATTGATTAGCTTAGCAGCTATAGCTAATGCTCTGGGTTCAATTCCCAGTTATGCCAAATATTTTCAGTATTCCCTTCTTCCTTTCCTCTCTACACCTTGAATATGTTTTTCTTTGTGTGTGTTCCTATGTCTAAGCATATGCATTCTTCCTTCCGTCCTGCATGGCACTACAGCGCTGTGTGGGCCTTTGTCTCTTTCACAATATGCCTCCATGCCTATCTATCCCTTATCTTTTCTCTACATTCTCTCACTTTCATAATCTTTAGATGTGAATCATCCTCCATCCATCTTGTTCTTGGTCTTCCTTTCTTCCTTATCGAATATAGTCTAGCTTTGAATACTTTTGATGGTGTTCTCTTTGTGTCCATACAATTTAGATTACCTATCCATTGCAGGCTTAAAGATTTTGTTTCGTATTATATATTTTCCCTTTATTATTTGGTTAATCTCTTAATTATATTCATGTTTCACCCCTTTATTAAAATGAAAGTTATCGCTAAGTCTGTTATCAATTTTAACTTTCACCTTAGTTTGTCATAGTCATCAATATCAAACGGACTAACTTCTATGGGATTCCCATTATATGAATGGCTTTATATAGTTACTGTACCTCCTATTAATACTGTCAAATGCAGTATATGTATATCTAGACCAAAGTCATAATGCTTTTCCTGCATTTGTCTTATAGTGAACACCTGATCATTAATTCCCTTATTTGGCGGGAATCCACAGTGATATTTGCCTATTATTGTCTCTGTTATATTTTCTAGTCTTTCATTAATTACTGTTTATAGTATTTTATATGCTACATGCAATATAGTATTATGCCTCTATAGGTGCTACATTCTAATATGTTTCCTTTTTTAAAGATGGGGCAGATTATTCCGGTATTACAAGCATAGGCATTCTACAAAGCGCATTCCTACCTTAAAGAAGATAATGTGACATAAAAAAATAGCAGTGTTTACATAGTAAACAGTGACAGAGAGCAGCTGACTTGCCTTAAATTGCTAGTTGAAGTAATGTAACTTTTTTGAGGGATTAGCCCCATTCTTCAGGACAGTATGACAGCCAGAATGAATGTCACACAGTCCGCCAAATTAGCTTTTTACTCAGAAAAGAGTAATCCAGAGGGCAAAGCCAGCTGGCAAAAGGCATGAATAAATACTAAAAACTTTTACCTGTTGGCCACCAACCTAAGTATCTCTTTACTTAATGATTGTGGCCTTTCATTGGTTTGACCAAGTATGAAATTCAGTCCTATTTTCATAAAGAAGGAGGCACAGGTATTAAAAAGTCTGGCATTTCTTTCAAGCTAGTTATGGCAGATTTGTAAATTGAGTCAGTCAATTTCTGTACCTTTTTACAGAGAGAAAGAGAAGAAAAATTGTTGTAAAAAATGAATGCTAAAATATAAATTAAAAAAAATCATTCTTGGAGGAATAATGTTCATCCTGCAGAATATTTAAGGAATGCTACTCTTATTACCTCTAACAATAAGGATCATATATTCAATCTTGTCTTAGGAATGTAACGCTTAAAATTAGAATTTTATATTCTTTATGTAATGTGGTCTGTTTAACACATCCAATCTCTGTAAATTGATGGATAATTGATAAGTCAACTTTATGAATTGTTAATATATCTTCTCATTACCATGTTTGAAAATTATCATAATTTTCAGATTAAATTATGAATGTCACCTTAAGTGGTTTCACATCCTTAACAATACAGATTGCTTCAATAACAAGATGGACACCAACTGGAGGACGTTTCAATGCTCTAACTTCTGAAATATCACCTTTATTTAAGGATTTCAGACTTGCTTCAGCAGCCTCCAGCATAGGCATGGCTTCGTCTGTAAATAAATATTATGAGATTTGATTAAAGTTTATCTGCACTTGAGACAATGATGGTGTGTTTAATATGAATGTACCCTTTAAAGAAAAAGTTACACATGTTTTTATAAAGGAAGAGTATGAAATTAAATAAATTGATGTCAATTTGACTGTTTTGTCATGGTTTAAGAAAAGGAAGGAATAGATAATCTATACCAATAAATAAAATTGGAGTGTCTGTCTATCTGTCTGGAAGTTTGTCTCGAATAGGCTCCGAAATGGCTCAATGGATTTCAATGAAAATTTGAGGGTTTAAAAGCAGGAGTTTTTACTTTAAGTAAATATCTATTTGTGGTTTATGAAAAAAATAACAAACTATAAAAATTGTATATTTTTTTTCTTTCTCCGTGGCTCTACAGCCCATTGAGGGCCTGGGCCTACTGAGTTGACTGTGGACTGTCATCTTTCATGACACATTCCGAATTGGGAGTGACACGTAGTCAGCGTATCGATCCTCCAACAATCCGGTCTTCTCGACCATGACAACACAAACATCCAAGTCCATGCCAGGATTCGAACCCGGGACCTCTGGGTTGTGAGGCCGCAACGCTACCCACTACATAAAAATTGTATTACATAAAATAGGGTTTCAGAGATTGAGGTAGGCAAGCTGACCCAGATGAATAATTATTGATGTAGCCCTTTGACTTGAGGTTCCTATTGTTGTGTGCCACCAAACATGCTCAAAAACATTGCAATCGTACAGAAAGAGTGACCTGAAGGTGAGCCATTGGTGAAGGAAGTTGCAGGAGGAGCTCAGGTCTCGTGATTAATGCATTTAATATCATGGTTTGAAATAAATTTTTAAATGTTTAAAAAACTATTTTGGAGATTTACTTTTGGAAAATTACCTGACACCCATGTATTACTGAATCAGTAGACAAGTAAAAATGATTAATGAATATAGTTTTTCCCAGTGAAGTAGTTGGATATAGTTTTCCTGGGATTCCATCTGGGTATTGACATTTTTCCCCCACAATATTTCAATGACTGGCTCCGCCATCTTCTTCAGGTGAAGAACAATGATTGTTAAATTTTGTTTCATATGGTTGGGGAGTCCAAATCATTCTTATTGGTTCTGTTCTGTAGGTTGTAGGATGGGCTTTGACTGGTATCCCCATTCTGCTCACTCTTTAGATTGGTCCCGCCATTTGCTTATTATTGATCCCTGTGCTTCTCACAGTTAGAGAACTATGGAAATGTGAGGACATTGTGGTTTTACTGGCTGACAAAGAGAATGCAACCATAATTTCTGCTGTTCAGTACCTACCACGAGAATATGAATGAGTGACCCAACACCCTCTGTGGTATGGAGAACAAATGAGCTTATTCGTATACATAAGTTTTTTTTTTGTAGTGTGTTGAAGGAGATCCCAATGGAAATGATGACCTGCCCCTCCACGGCCTACCAAAAATACATAAGGAGTCCATTCCACTCAGGCCCATTGTCAGTCCCATTAGTTCTGCAACATACCAGTTGTCAAAGTACCTTACTAAGAAGCAGATCCCATTGGTGGGAAAATGTGAACACCATATTAAAAACTCAGCCCAGTTTGTTGATGTCCTACAGGACATACGGATTAGACTACAAGACATCATGGTCAGCTTCAACATAGTCTCCCTCTTAATGATGGTGCCTATAGCTGACACACTGAAATTACTGGAAAAACACTTTCCAGTCAGGGTCACTAAACTGTTCCACCACATTCTTCTACCACCTACTTCCAATTTGGAGGGGAATATTTCGAACAACTTGATAGCTTGGCAATGGGTTCACCACTTTCCCCAGCCATTGCAAACTTTTTTATGGAAAGCTTCAAAGAGGAAGCATTAAAAAAAATTTAACATAAACCAAGCTGCTTCTGTGGACGACACTTTTGTCATCTGGCCACATGGCGCCGATTCCTTAGAAGAAGACTTTCTACAACACCTAAATGGGAGTCACTCTAATATACAGTTCCCAATGGAAGTGGAAGAAGAGGGCAAGCTCCTCTTTTTTGATGTTTTGGTCAGATGGAAACCTGATGGAACTCTCGGTCACAGTGTGTACAGGAAACCCAAACACAACGATCTATATTTTAATGTATGTAGTTTCCACCACCCTTCACAGAAGTAGACCAGCATCAAAACATTAGTGCACAGAGCCCGTACCATATCAGACCATGAGAGCTTGCCAACCGAAATAGACCATCTGAAGAAATGTCTATATGCACTGGTTCTGGATAAGGAAAATCCAACAAAGCAGATTGCCTATTTTTCCTTCTGAGGGTAAATCACTGGCCAGATGAGTCATCTATTAAAAAGACATTAACACAATATTCCATCCACAGATCCAAATTAGGAATTTACTATGGCCAGAGGAAAACAGAACCTGAACGCAACACATGGCTTAAACAACTGACTAAATCGGCAGTAGCAGATCATGCAATCATGGAGGGCCACAGTATTAACTTTGATAAGATCAGGATGCTTAACTCAGTTAACTATTTCTGGGATAGTAGCCTCGTGGAAGCGTGGCTATTAGGACTTCCCCCTCTGAATTGATAAATAAAGACAACGGCTTCCAGCTTAGTAAAGCCTGGGCCCTGTCTTGGCCATGTTACCCAGGAGAGGTACAAACACTGGACAGCCTGGGAAGGTTGCTCAACATTTTGGGGACAGAAGCACTGGAATTCTTGATAGTAAGGCAAATGGCAGGACTTTCTGATGAAGTGGGCGGTGTCCCCGAAAATTCAAGAACTCTAAACCTCACAAGGTGTCTACCATCTATGACCCTCAGGTAAGCCACCTACTTTCTATCTCTCTGTCCTTTCCCCATTAATTATATATATATATATATATATATATATATATATATATATATATATATATATTTCATTTCTCTCCCATTAATTCTGTGGTGTTACAACCAGGTTTGTGCATTTTTGGGAGTATTTAGAAGGTGGGTGTCCTGGAGTTCTTTATAGCTTTATAGTATTTGGTTTTTAATGGGGAAAGATACCTTTTAGAGGATGTTTTGATTTTATCTGGGACTGTAAAACATGTTTGAAGCAGAGTTCCCACAGATGGAGTTGAGCCTCTGAAAAATTAAGTGGTAGAGCTTATGGAAGGACATAGGGAAACAATGGTTTTGTGTCTCTAGCCAGGGAAGCTATGGAAAATTTCAAAATATTTTCAAAAGTTTGATTGTGTTGTGCTTGTTGGCTACTAATTCTTGGAAATATTTTTTGGTCTGGTAAATGTAGAAGGCTGGGCAGAGTGTGCAAATAATATGGTAAATATAATGAGAGCAGCGGCAGGTGGGGATTTGGTAGGCTATATTCTTGGTGGGTTTCTGGATTGTGGTGTATTGAAGAATAGGGCAGACATGGCACCTGTTTCTACAGCAAAGTTTGCAACCTCATGTGGATGTGTTACTGGGGGTGTGGGGTTGAATGAGTATGTTGTGGAGTTTGGGTGAGCATCGAAGGGCAACCCTTCGGCAGGTGGGGTGCATTGTTGGATGTTCTTTATTTCAGGTTTGGATTGCAGCCAAGGTAAAGAAAGAGTTGCATTTATGTAATACATGAAAGTAGGTTCTTCAGGAGATTAGTATTATTCTTAAAAACCTCCCATAGGAGTAGACTCTTTTCTTCCGATTTTTGCACTAACTTATTCATGTAATCCTTGAAATAAGCTATGTAACTTTTCTTGTCTTGGAAAGCATATGTTTCACTTAGTCTGTGGTTTAAAACAATATAAATTCTAGATTTTACAGCTTCTTCAGTTCTTTCAACAACCTCTTCTGAAGAAGGATTAATACCATCAATCTTGCTTCCTAGTTATAAGCATTCTATAAACTTTGTACATTGCATTGCCATTTAATTTTATCTTGTCTCAGGTAATTATCCTTGTAGATTCTAGTTGTGGTAAATGGGGAAAGATTTAAAAAGCCTCAACTCACTACTACAACCTTCATCGTGTTAAGTGAGCCATAAAAGTAGGTTGTAATTTATTGCTGGTCAAGGTTGGGTTTGGATATTTTGGTGGTAAAAAGGGCTACAGATATTGGTTTACGGAGGAGGTCTATGGGGTATTTTCTATCAAGAAATCTGTTCAGTACACAGTTTGTGCGGAATGACAGACTGTGCGAAGTGGAGTAAATGCGAGCTCCCGTAAGAGCTACACTGTATAAAACGGCATTTTTGGTGTGTTCAGGATGGCATTTGATAAAGTGAAGGTTCTATAAGGTGTTGGTGCATTTAGTGTGAACTGTGATTAAATTAGAAACAAGGTATATGTCAAAATTCAGCTTGGTAAGGCAGTAATTCCAATCGAGCTCAATGGAAAATTTGGTATTAAGTTTCTGTAGCAAATCTGAAATGCATCTGGTCTGCAGATCTTCTTCTTCCTATGGCATTCTAGCCTTTGCCTATCAGGACGACTGCAGACTGTCACCTAACATGACACATTCCGAATATGGAGTGATACGTGGTCAGTGTATCGACTCTCCATCAATCTTAACCCCATTCTCCAGTCTGCAGATATATAGCATTAAAATATCACATATGGACAGGAATCAGCTTAAGAGTTTTAGTGCAAGGAATTAAATAGCTGCTGTTCCAGTTGACCCATGAGCAGGTTGGCATAGGACAGGGCCACCCAGGTGCAAATAACAGTGCCAATTATTTAACGGTAGATATAATTTTAGAAGGAGAAGTAATTTCTGGTAATGACAAACTGGGTGAGGGCAATTTAAAAAATGAGTGTATGGGAAGGAATTTGGTAGCCTGTGAGACAGGAACTATCATGTGCTAAAAATTGTTAATTTTTATAATAATATAATATTTAATTTATTAATTTAATAATGTGTTAATGCCACATTTATGTATTGCCTTGGAATTATTTAATCATATTACTTGTGAATACATGAGTTGTCAATTATAAAAGGACTATTTAATCAATAGAATTATTGAAACAAATAATACACTGGAGTGTTTATTCAATTGCAGAATGATAACATTTTCAGAACATCAGACGGCTTCTACCAACTTGAATACCACAGGTCAATAACAAATGTTTCATTGCTTGTTTACTTGGCTTTCTCCAGTTGTGGCATGAATGTTAAAAAAATTTAAATAAATGTCACATTGTGACGTTCACAAAGAAGAAGCAGTGTAGAAACTGACAATGAAACATGCATTTATGGTCAATCCAAATCTTGACCATGAGCATTATGCTACATCAGTCAGTGGCACAAGATTTATGCTTGTGTTGGGTGATCACTACACAAAGTTTCACAAATATGTTCACAAAACCTTTGAAATGTGTTCACTTCAAGCAAATTCATACGGTCATTAACGTTGTGAAAAATTGTCCAGTGTATAGTTGCATACAATTGGGGGAACTGTTGGAAAATAATGTAGTGTACCTTCTTTCTTGGTTCTAACTATTTTGATCTATGTATATAATATTTTATTAAACCTATCTTTGTATATGTGATCTTATCTTCTATGATGTTGCTTGTTGTTCAGTTTTGAATACTAAGTATATTGTGCCTTGTGTTTAAAACTCTTAAGTTCATAGCCTTAACATTACACAAAATAATGTGTATATGTCTAATAGAATCAAATTAGTAAATACCTAAGTCTCTTTGAGCATCAGCAGCTATTGCTTGTGTTTCCTCTGCTTTTGCTGTAGCCTGTGCTTCCTCTTTCTCCACTACTTTTTTGGTTTCCTCTGCCACTTTCTGAAATGTATTATAAAGAATGTAGGTAAACTAATATTATCCATTCATAAAATATGCTTGCATATGTTTTCTCATATTTATCACAAATTTTTTTTTTATCCAATTAAACTCATTAATCATCACAAGATTTGGTTATTTGAGAGCAAAAGTTTTTTCATTTTATTTTATAATTAGCCAAATGCCCAAAATTGCTATTTTATTTATTTATATTTTCCCACAAAATGAATTAAATCAACACTAATCTCTTGGTCAACATTGTTAAATTGGCATTGAAAGAGTCAGTTTATTAGACCATTATCCATTATGTACCATATATATCCGGGTGCCCATGGCAGTGCCGCTGATTTGGTGGTAAATTTTGTCTTAGAAGGTGAAGAAGTTTCTGGTGAGGACAAACTGAGTCAGTGATATCAAAAAATGGGTGTTTGGGAGGGAATTTGGAGGTCTGTGAGACAGGAAGTGTTCGAATGCCAACAGGCCACTGATGTGTGGGATATTGGTGTATAGGGAGACAACATCTACGGTAACCAGTAGTGTGTCCTGCGGGAGTGGTGTGGGTAATTCACGGAGGCGATGGAGAAAATGGTTGGTGTCTTGGATGAATGAGGGGACATTTTCCACTATTGGCTGGAGGGAGTCATCCACCAAAGCAGAAATCCTTTCAGTAGGGGAATTGTAACCAGCGACAATTGGGCGGCCAGGGACCCCAGGTTTGTGTATTTTTGGGAGAAGGTAAAACGTGGGTGTTCTGGGGCTTTTTGGGGTGAGGAGCTCAATCGAGGCGGAGGATAATTTTTGAAGAGGGCCATGAGTTTTCTATTTCGTGGGTAATGGAGGGTTGGGGTCGGTGGGGACAAGTTTGTAGATTTTGTCATCCTGCAGCTGGCGGAGTGCCTCTGTCGTGTAACTGTCGGCATCCATGACGACAGTGGTGAAACCCTTGTCAGCTGGGAGGATAACAATATCACGGATGTTTTTCAGGTTGCGGATGGCTAGGTGCTGGGCATGGGTTAGGTTGGGTTGTTTGGGGAGAGAGTTAAGGAAGGTTGGCGAGGTCACATGGGTTACAAGAATACTAGTGAAATTCTGAAGTGGATGGTTGGGTGGCAGTTTGGGAGGTGGCAATTTGGATGGTTCTTTAAATTTAACTGGGCATGGGGCTGCGGCGTTTAGGGGTTCTGGTTTGACTGGAGGATGTTTTGCAAAGTGGTGCTTCCACTGGACTGTTTGACAGAATTTAAGCATGTCACGGGCATGTTTAAATGGGTCCAATGTTGGGGCGGGTGAGAAGGTGAGGCCTTTATCAAGGATTGATATTTCATCATCATCATTTAGACTTTTGGAGGACAGATTGAGGACACTGTGGTTTGAGGGTTTGGGGGCCTGGATGGGTTTGTTATCGGGGGTTTGGGGGAGTCGGATTGTTAGTTTAGGGAGATTGAAGACGTCGGCAACCATCCACTAAAGATCCTATATAAAGGAAAATGTGGCAGAGCAAAGTTGTTCAGAGGAGTAGCACTGGAAAATGCTTCATTTAAGGCATTCACAAATTTACTTAACAGCAGACTATTACACACTGCCAAGGCAAACATTGCGGAATGCCAAGGCAGGATCACATTTCATGGAATACAATATTTAATGAATGGAATAGAAGAAACCTTGAAACACCCAAGAGGAAAGTATTCAAATGTATTTATAGATATAAAGAAAGCATTCAACTCAATAATCTGAAGAAAACTGATTGATAAATTGAAAGAAATGGCTGGAGAGGGAGAGCACTGCAACACAATCTAATTCATATAAATAAAAAAGTTGAAATATCAGAGAAAATAGTTCAGGCAAATGGAGTTCTCCAATAGACTCAATGAGTCCCATACTGTTCAACGTCTATACAGCAGTGTTTAAAAATAAGTCTGTTTAGAAGAGGGCGAGAAAAAGGCAATATGAAGAATAGAGATCTGGGCAACTGAAAAGGATCTAAAAAGACAGGAAATGTGGAAAAACAACATAACTATATTAAACAAATGAGTACCAACAGTAGAGAAAAATTAATACCTCAGAATCACATTCCAAACAACAGCTACATCATTTGGTACCATTCAAGAAAAAACAGCAGCAGTCACAAAGCCTCAAACAATATTCTCAATAAAACAAATCTATTGACAAGCACAGGGATAACTTTATTAAAATAGAATTGGCTCCAATAATAAAATACGGATTTGAGATTATGTGGGAGAAACTTAAGATTGGGGATTTAAATGAATCAAAAAAGTCAAGACATTTTGCACAAAAAGAATCCTAGGCATAGGAAAAGTATGCCACCATGCCTTGTTTATGAGATCTTGAAGGAGAAATTTTCATAGAAGACATAAGATTTCAGCACTGGACATCATCCACAGGACCCTATCAGAAACTGGAAGAAGAAGAAGATGGATCTTGAGTTCTGCACCTTAGAAGCCATACTGGATCAGAAAAAATAGAAGACAGAGACATGTCACAACAAGACTTGTGATACACAGGTTCCATCATAAAGTATGTGCAAACAAAAATATCACAAAAAAGTCAAGGACTGCATATGTGTGAAAAATATTACATCATAAATTGCATGAAGAGAATCAAATCTGTTACAGAATACATGTATGCTCATCTTAAGCACAAATTTTCATTATTATTATTATTATTATTAAATAAACCAATAATACTCCTGGTACCTATAAAGGGGCAAAAAAATCATCATTGAAAGTGTTATTTATTATCTTGTAAACACTAAAAATTATTCATTTTGAACTAATATTGACCCTTTAAACACTTGCTCCCTCCTAACCCTTTCCCTGAGCCTCTTCTGTCAAGACGGCATCCCAGTGTGAAGATGGTGTCACATCAATATATCAGCATGCTGTGAACCAGTATGCAAATTCATCAAGCACAAAAACAGTTTAGTTGACACCAATTTTGGTCATTTTCATATTGTGTTTATGTTATGTTTCCTCCACCTCACTACCAAGAGTTGTTCCCTTCCCATGAAGTTCAGGGTTCCAATTAGTTGCTAACTACATGAGTTTTTAAAAATAAGTCTGTTTTACTTACTGTGTCTTCTGCAATTTGTTCAAGCATTTGTGCAGTTTCTATTGCAGCCTTTTCTAGAGCTGGTTTCATTGCATGAAGGTCCACCTGAAGCTGCTTGACTTCTTCACCAGTGGTCTCCAATTTATCCAGCCCTTCAGTGGAAAATGAGTATTATAATATGTCAAAATATTTAAACATTATAATAGCTAAATTCATGCTTACCTGTTTTAAGCCTTTTTATTGCCATTTGAACTTCACCACGTTTTCTATCCCATAATTGTTGAAAACTGGCTAATAATTCCAAATAAGCAGTTGGTGTGACATAATTATGACGATTCAGTTCCTAATATGAGATAATAATGAGATAATATTTCTGTTATTTTTATTTATTTAATATATTTGAGGTGGTTATATAAGATTTGTTTTAGATTTATATAGAAAAATTATATTTTCTTATATGATTGAAAATATTTTTGTATACAGATTAGACATTTTTGGGTGAATTGAAGTAGGTAATTATGAGTACCTTGCATACAATTGTACACAGATCCTACCCAAAATGAATTGCAAGTTAGACGAAGAATGTCATAAATTTGTTATATTAATAAGGGACTACAGGGCCCTACAACCTCTCTTCATTTGAAATTAGCATCTGATGTATATTGAAATTAATGAGAAGAGTGTATGGTAGTTTTTTACAAAATGCAATCCCAGGCATTTGCTGCTTACCATATACACTTTCAACTGATGAATCACTCTCTGAAATCTCACTAACAGAATGTTCAAACTTGTAGCCCCTATAATTATTTTAATTGACTTTCTTTATGTTGACTCATTCTGACAAAACACACAAACATTTACAATTATGACTCATTGTAAATTCACATGTGTATCTTTGAACACACAGAACATTTCTACAGAAGTCCAAAGTCTTTAACCCACACAGTATAAAAAAATTTTCATTACTTCCTTGGCCCATTAATGTAAATATAAAAGAATTTTGATGATAACCTGCAAATAAAGGTCACTGGCTGATGCTGCACTCTGATGCATGAATTGGCATGTTACAATTATTCCATTCCTGACTGATTCAACGACATCCAATGTAGGCATATCATCAAGAAATTGCATTGCTACAGACTAAGGAAAATGTGAATAAGTGTTTTAATATCATTATCAATAGCAAAATAACTTTGATTTATATTAAATTACCTGCAAAGCACTCTCTGGCCAAGCACTGAACCAATCAATTGTACAGCAGTTTATAAGAGATGGAAACTGCCTCAATCTGGCCCTAAAAACCTCGCCAATAGGACTGAAGGGTATTTAAAATATATAATTATTAAAAATATTCAATAATGTGACAAAAATGATATAATTATATTGTATTACAAACAATATTAATTCAATGAATGATTCTTGGTATATCAATCAGATCATGTGCCAAGTCTAATATAATACAATGTACTTTATTAACTTTTTCTACAGGAACTTAAAAAAAGTCTGTGGCCATTATAAACACTATAATAATACCTAGGAAAGCCAGAACAGTACAACCCAAGAAGAGCAGGAATAAGATGACAGATGGAGAAGGAAGAGACACTATTAACAATTTTGAAGAGCACAGGAATAAAATTTCGAGAAAAAAACCTCTACAGAAGGCAGTAAGCAGTAATTAGAATTGAGTTGAAGAAAAGAAAGCAAAAATCAAGAAAGGAGTAAGACAAAGATGCAGTCTGTTGCCCATGCTGTTTAACTTATATATAGAACAGGTGACGAAGAAAGTTAAAACGGAATATGGAAAAGAAATCATACTGCAAGGAGAAGAAATAAAAACTGCGCTGTTTGCCAATGATATTGTAGTAATAGCGGAATCAGAAGAAGACATGGAAAACATAATAAATGGCATGAATGTGGTCCTGGATGAAGAGGATTAATAGGCTATTTTCTGTCTTTTTTTCTTATCTAACTCAATTCATAACTTTTAACCTTTATATTTTGCAGTATTATAATAGAACAGTAGCAACTGTTAGGTTTTTTAAAGTCATTGTAAATATAATTAAATAATAATAAGAATCAAAAGTTCTTGGGTTACAACCCGGGTCATATTAGAATTTAAAATTGACAATTCAATGAATAACTTATTCATTTTTATCATTTTACTTGATAATATGTTCCAGGTTGTAACCCAAGAACTCTTCATTCAACAAATTCACTAAGAAAACCTACAATCTTCAAATTTTTAATGATAATTTATCTAATGTATGTGTAAGATAACCTCATTGATACGACAACATGTAATGTTCCTCGGACATGATGTATATAAGCTGCAAACAGATTTGCAGGAGTTGGGGGTAAGCCTTGTTCTTGAACTGTTCCACGCATCTTTTGATAAATAGTTTCAAGGTCTTCTACAGCATATATATTTGGAACATCACCAGAATTCAAAATACCATTCATGTCTTCTAAGAACGCCTCTGTTTTAATCTGAAAGTAGTGGACAAAGTTCAAGTAATTATAAAACTTTGCAATTTTGAGATAAAATGTGACAATAATGGAAATAAAACAATTAAAATTATATAAAAGTGTGAAGTACATGATGTACAACAGTGTAGCATAAATTCATCCATACTTCAATGCTAGAACAAATGAAACTTCAGACAAATGTTCTTAGTCTGTGATTTTAAACTATCTTACAATCTATAGGCAGCTGTGTTGCTTTAGGATCATAATCATATCACAGAGTTTCATCTTTGTGATGACTTCTGACAAAAAAGTGGGTTAAGTTAATTCTGTTCTTTCAAATCCTTGCACATACTCAAGGTGGCATGCATTCCAAGTGATTCTCCTAGTCATTAGATTGTGACCACAGAAAAAACTTTGCATAGCACATCTGATATTGAAATTTCAGATGGGGTACTTTGGCAAGAAGCAATAATTCCAGGAAATTTAATTTATTTCTTCAAATCTTGTCTAAGAAAAGCACTCATTGCATCATGAAATTTTAAAATTTTTGTCTGTTTTGGGTGTTAAGTTCGACATTTACACAAATTTCTTGACATCCTTTCTGAAGTTTTTATTTTATGCAAGCCCTTTTTTTTTGGTGCTTTCAGCCCATTTAACCTTTGGTTTCCACAGATTGTTTGGACTGGCACATGGTCAATGTTACGTGATTAGCATGAACATTCATGCCCTTGCAAGTTGGGACCTCTGTGATATGAGGCAGCAGGAATGCTAACCGTTAATCAGAAAAAAAATTACTATCATAAAATTGCTGTGGGATGGACATAATAAAACTGTACATCACAAGGATTTCTTATTAATGCTAGCAGTCCTGAGAAATCAGAACTGCCAACCTACTAGCTATTGGCAAAATGTGAGTACCATTCATACTGAAGATATTGCATTTTCTGTTTTTATTTTGAATGTTGAATGCAAAATTAATAAGTTGTGAAAAGTAACTACTTGTAAGGGGAGACTGGATCATTGGAATTTCTGCCAAGTCCATGGAGTTTATGATGCTTGAAAGTTAAAAAAATATAGGAGAATAATGCCTAGTTTGGAGACCTGGGAGTTGACAGCCAAGCTGAAATGTGCATCACTGTGAGATAGGAAGTTTACACTATGACAGTTTTTTTTTCCCCCACAGGGAGAAGTATTTAAATCAGTCTTTTGGAATTCATATTTTATTCATAAATGCATTTAAAATTCCATATTCATTCATGATTCAAAGTTCCATGGGGCATCATCATCTGAACATCAGAACAAGTACTATCAACCACATTCCAGTATCATAGTCAGAATCAGAGAAACCAGAAACAATATTGCTCAACTGATAAATTTAAAGGTCCAGCAGGTGAACAAGAGAATGTGGTACTGTATTTCTTTCCACAGCAAAATTATTCTTGTTAATGTTTTAGAGTCAAATTTCATTATTCATCTGTTGTATTATGAGGGCCAAAATAATTTTATATTTAATATGACCCACAGTATGATTTTTTGTTATTTTATTTCATTTTGCAATGGAATGGTATTAATTTAAGAGAACTGCTTGTTTCAAACATATTTCAATATAAAATGTTATGAAAACGAATAAGAGGATCAGGATGGAAAAATATCAACAGGAATTTAATCCAAGAACCTCCACTTGGTGCCACACACACAGGTGAAAAACTCAATAGGCTGATTTGTGAGATTGCAAAAATGTTGTGTGGTATTTTTGTCTGTAATTTGGCACCTTCTTTTTGTATTGTTGCAAGTAACAATTCATGTGGAATTTACAGGGGTCATCAAAATAAGATTTAGTAATATATCCCAAATTTTAACAATTATTTCAACTGGCCAACTGTGTCTTCATGTAAGGTACTGCCAACTGGGAAACTGTGGCCTAGAAGAAATAAAGTAATTAGCCAATGAATAAATAAACATCCAATAAGTAGCAACAGGAATCAACAGATGGAACAGATATGAAGTCAATTAATTTTTCGCTCTTTCTGCCAAGGCCTACGTAAACAGAAATAACAGACAAGAAATATCTCAGTATAATGAAGTCTTGTATATATATATATAATTAATTGGGAAAGTACAGAGAGATAGAAAGTAGGTGACTAACCTGAGGTTCATAGATGGTAGACACCTTGTGAGATTTAGAGTACTTGAATTTTCAGAGGCGCTCCCTTCATCAGAAAGTTAGGAAGACATTTCCAGTGATTGGCTAGCTGACGACTGATATATATAATTAATATTTACGCAGTGGGCTAGGGTGGTTTCAAATCAATGGTATTAAGCATTAATGAATGTGATATGTAGTATATAGGTAGGCAAGAAGTGGGAATCTTGTACAGAAACACCATTGGTTTTGAGAAGCATGACAGGGCAGTATCTAGAGGCATTAAGAACATGAAAAAAAAACTAGCTATCTGTCTTAGTCTGACACTTCTGAATAGTAAACTGCACATGGACACCTTTTCAGACTCTAAAAACATATTCCCTAGCACATAATCAGCTTTAAAAGGACCAGCATAATGAAATGTTTTGGAGCAAAAGATCAGAATTCAATGTCAAATTGCCAAAGTTTAACACTTGATGAGCATACAAAAAATAAACATCTGCAGAGAGAGCCATCCTGCTTACTCATTAAGATTCTGGGATATTCTTGTCCATAGGGGTCACAAGCTGGATGATTGAGGTGTCAAATTTATCAACACATAAGTGCTTGGGTTGATGTGGATAAAAGTACCAAGATCACCAAAAACATACCCAAGGGAACACTCCCCTTGCTGGAAAGGTTCAACCCCTGCCAGTAAATTGAGGTGGAGCCAGTGATAAAATACTAAATTGCTGAAAGGAAGTGGCAATTATTATTATTACTATATTTTTAAGATGGAGAAGTATTAGTTTTGATGGAGAAGTTTTATACACAGTTTAGAGATCATATTAGACATGAAATTGGTGCAATCATTGCTGATTTTTCAGCAACAATTTCAAGGATTCCCTACAACAGTATTCAAGATCACAACAAGAAATAGCTGTTTATACCAATTGCAGCTGATGCGATGTTCCATGAGCTGCACTAACATCCTAGAGCCTACAGATCTACAAGCTGAATGGTACAATAATTCATGTTTCTTGCTCCTGGTTATCTTGAGTGTTTCTTCGAAGTCAATGTCAACTTTTGTTTTATGTCCACTAAATACCCTAGGTAAGAAATCTTGCTCTCCATTGACTTGAGAAGTAGCTGGCCCAATATGGAAAGTTATTAAATTTTTTTTTCTTTCTTTAATTAATGAACCATTAATTATTAATGCTAATAAAGTTAATGAATTACCCTCCCACTACAATAAACAACCAATTTATACCACAAGGTTGACACAAACAAATACCCACAATGAAAGCAGCAAATAAGATGACAGATACATAAGAATAATGAAGCATACAATGTTCTGTAGCATAAAATACAGGACCAATGACATATGGAATTCACATGCAATGTTGACTTCAGTAGCAATTATATTCAGTTAATTTTTAAGTATTAAGTATTATAATAATAAAAATAATTTAAGGAAATCTGTGGTTGTCAAAAAACATCTGATATTATTAGAAAATACAATTTTATCAATATTAAACTAGAGTAGGGAAATATGCAACTTACAGTCATTTTGTTTCAAACAACATTATTATTGAAAACTAATGAATACCTGTGTATCGGCAAAAAGGAATGATGTTTTGCGTCCTTGAACACCAGCTCTCATTAGCATTACTTTCACATCTTCCCTCCAATCTGATATGCTGTATCCACGACTCATTTGTATTTCACTACAAGCAAGTTCTGCAGTATGAGTAGACAAACGAGCTAAAGATCTTCTTCCAGAACCGGCAACTCCCAAAAGTAAAGCATGACCACGTGGTAGCCTCAAAACTCGAGCAATTCGACAAACATGTTTTACTGCATCAGCAAATAATACTAGCTTCATGGGTGCAGTTGTTGATGAATTATAATCCGAAAGTGACTCATCGAGAACTGCTGACAGCTACACATGTTAAAAGAAGGCTTGGTTAATTATAATATAATAAATTGGATAAGAAAATTGATAGTAGGTGTCAACTGGCAGGGAAGTATAATAATTTGAAATTTCAAGACCTTTAACTCATTTCTTCAGACAGTGTCTGAACAGTGGTATGACCAGTTGCTCTGTGAAGATTATTCAAATTAGTCTGTTACCCGTTAGATGGTAACAATCGACATCCAACAAAGTCAACAACTCTTTCCAGGGTAGTTCTGAACAATGGAAAAGTAACGCTAGAGTAACAGAAAATCATTAAAACCAAAACACACATAAATGTAAAAAGAATGGCAAAGTCCTGGACTCAACATCCTTAACCTCCTTTCTTTTTAGTTCTTTCTTGTACTCATATGTGTGTTGTATTTATTTGAATGCTTTTCCATTTCTCTTCTGTTACATTTTTCAGTTGTTGTGACCTATCCTTGAGAGACTTGTTGGCTTTGTCAGGTTTATATATATATATATATATATATATACAGGGTGTTTCAGAAAGGACTTACCAACTTTAAAATGACAGTATGATGCCATGGAGGACTGACATGAATATTTTCAATCTTTTATTGTGAATACAAAAGTTCATGAAAATATTGTTGAAACACACTTCATATGATATAAATAAAGATAAATACAATTGTGAGTACATAATTACCTTTTCCATATTTGTAATTTCTTGATATGGACGATCGTCAGATGTTGAATCCATAAAATCACCAAACAAAATATCTTGATTACCTAAAACTTCTTTGGAATCCTGCTCAAAATCTATATTTATTCTTTCATGTAAGAGATCATTAAACCAATTTCGATCTTGATCATTAACAAGCCTATCTTGGAATACACGGCAACATTCATGATACCATAAGCGTAGAAAATGTGCAACATCCTGAAACATTATAGATTTGAATTTATTTAAAAAATATATACCCATGCAATATTTGCATAAGAGACTAGAAATAAGTAAATATACCAGATAACCTCATTGTAACAGTGACTACTTCACATTGTTCTTTTTTAACTAGGGTTGTACTATTTTATTAATAATATATCTTTAAAACCTGTAATCCTTCTGCTGTATGCATGAGAAGTCCTTGGAATACACGTGCTAAATCTCTCAAATTAAATGTGTAATGAGTTCGGTCAGGGGTTGGCCGAAGTTCCTGTTCTATATGTGAATATACTTTTAGAGTTGTAAATACAATTTGTTTGTCCATAATGTGGGGTACATTTGAAGAATGACTCAGCCAAGAACTTATAATAACTCCAAACATGTTTACCTGTAACAGAAAATGTTTGAAGCAAATAAAAAATTAAATACACTTCTAATTACTCATGTTGGACAGGTTTATTTTACTAACATGTTTACCTCTACCAGAAAATGTGCAAAGCAAAAAAAATTAAATACACTTCTAATTATTTATATTGATTAGTTTATTTTACATTTTCATGTTTATACATATTCTAAACTTGTGAGTATATTCACCTAACATATACTTAACACATGAATTATTCCATTTATTTACCTTACTACTATCTTCAAGCTCTGGAAATGATAAGAAATGAAAATGCCTCAATAAACGTGCAGTTACAGGATTTCGGCCCCCTCCAGGGGGCCCCATTGCCCCGACAAATATGACATCAATAATGGTTCGAAAGTCCCCTATTGATTTAAGATCATACCATCCTGAATGAAATGAATGTATAAATTTTTATTAAATTGCATACTATATTATAATATTTAAAAGCTATATGACAAAGTCAAAATAATAAATTCATTTGGATAGGAAAGACAGACAGAAAACAGCAGTTGACTTACCTTAAATTGATATCAGGCATCAACTGGCATGGACAGAAAAACAAATTTTCAAGAGCCTAGTCTAAGAAGGGAGCCTACTATCAATTTAAGGTAACTCAACTTTTGTTTTCTGTCTCTTTTGTATCTGATCATCACTCTTGAAACTGTGTATCTGGATGATAGTGAATAGAATATTTATTTATTTCAATTGTATGATACATAGGTTTCAATACAATCTTCTCGAAAAAGTCAGTGTCTGCATGTTTGTTCCAAATATAAAAGTTATACTATACAATCACTGGCTTGTATACTATATAAATCTGTAGAATACAGATTCTTTATATATATATATATATATATATATATATATATATATATATATATATATATATATATAACAAGAAAGAGAATTTTATATGTAAATATTTTAATGAGACTATATGAAAATATAAGGCTAAAATATGTACATCTTCATGTATAATTTAATTACCACTTGTAACACTTATGTAAATGTAATACTCATCAAGGAAGTGAGTGATTTTTAACCCATTCAGCTCGGTTGACATGATGTTCACGTCATTCAGAACTGGGCTTTTAAATCCATTGGAGTGAACAGAGCACACTTGTTAGTTTTCTTGATTTCTTGTGACATTGGGAGAGTGACTTTCCTTCATTAGTTTACTTTTTATAAGCATTTAAGTGTAAAAATACATTCATATTCAGTTGAAAGCACAATGTATTTACATATAAGGTATTTAAATAAGAGTAAGCCAGTTTTTTATTTGTTTTTATCTGGGTTAAGTGAAGCTGAAGGGAGCACACATATTAATATGTTTCCCAGTCTTATACACATACAGAATTATTACAGTTAATATTTACAGTTCTACAAAGTATTTTCAGCATGACATATTGTGTTTCAAATTTGATAATAAAAGTAACAGTTTCACTACAAAAACGAAAAATTTGAATACCATAAAATGAATTATTTAAACAACTGAATTGATTCTGAACTTATTATGTATCTGTAAATAATTATATAATTAGGTTGAGAATTATTATACTAATTTAAATATGTATATCATTTAATGTTGAATCTTAAGATTCAGTTTCTAATTATAATTAACTAATATGAATAAATTAAATATTTGTTTCTTACAAACCCGATTGTAACACCTACTATTAATTGATTGTGAAAATAATGAGTGAATATAAGTCTTAAAATGTCCTATTTTGAATTAATTTGTTTTTAATTATATAATGAAGATAGCAACCTAAAATTAAATACAGCAAATAACCAAGGAATATTAAATATCACACAACTTGTTAAGAGTTTTACTGTCATACTTAATGTTGACAGTATTGGGTTGATTTTTAACCTACAATATTTCAGGAATTAATCTTTTATAATAATGAAGTTTTCTGTCTAAAATAGAGGTGGTGTCCAAATTTAATTAGTCTATAATGCTTAATAATAAGGTTGTGCTCACAGGTTGACAGCGTAAAAATTACAATTAATTAACATGACTTAAATTAAATGAAGATACAAAACTGCACTGCAATTCAAAGCAGTAGCCAAGGGACTGTCAGGCTACAACACAGGTGACCTTACATAGCAGCCTGCAGCAACCCTTCACCAAGTAAAGTATGGTGTCACACCTTCCCTCTCTGGCTGATATTACCACAGTGGCAACTCCGCCATCATTAATGAATACTATAAGTACTGTGGAACTTATTTACAGTGAACCCTCCCACCAGTGTTTATTTTGTGATATTACTGGGAGATTATGTCAACAGTATTTCCAATTTGAACAGATAATTTAAATATTTTTTATCAATTAACTTTGCACTTTTTTCAGATAAAGATCGATCAGTTCATCAATTTAATTCAATTAATAATTTACAGTCCTATATTGCATTTGAATGAATTAAATCAATATAGAAGTCAATTTAATAGTTATGTAATTTAACCATAGAAAATGTGTCTTTCGTTGTAGTTGTGAATCAGCAATAGAAGAAAGAAAGACTGAAAATATTTGGCATCACCAGGATTCGAACCCGGATCATCACAGTTTTTCTTCTATTCCTCTCTACACTGACCACACAGATATCTCTGAGCATATTTCTATGCCGAGCTTGTGACTAAAGCAAATTTCCCAACTTTCTCCCACATTTTCTGACCTTACACCCTACTATGTGTATGACGACGTCACGTTTCAATAATTAATTTGTGTTCTATCCAAGATGGATGGTCCTAACTCTTCTATCCCTCTTCACTATCTATCCTAACTTTGATTAACTAACTACCCAGACTGATACTTTTTGGCGGTTGGGCATCGTGGCCGAGTTGGTTAAGGCGTCTCGCGGCTAAAGTGAGGGCTCTGTGGCGATCCGGGTTCAAGTCCCAGCAAAGACAAATATTTTCAGTCTTTCTATCTTCTTCTATTATACATATCCTCCAACACAGATTTTAAATTATATTTAACAAGTTTATGATCATTTGAACATTCAACTTTCTTATCTAATTAAAGAAATAAAACCTAGGGTTAAGCAGGATATTTAACGTCAACACTTACCACCAAAATCCATCCATTGTCTCAAAAGTTCTATTGGAGGTTGGGCTCCATATGTTTCAAGAGCTGGCATATTTAAATCATCAATAAAAAATATTAACTTCTTCAGAACTGGTGGACCAAACACACCCTTCCTTCGCTTGTCTAATTTAGAGTCTATTAAATCCTGTGTCTGGTTCGCAGATGTGCGAGCAGAAAAAGCAAGAAATTCACATAAAAACTTCCGTGGTAGAGACCGAGACAATGCAGATGCAATAGTTATTGATTTTCCTGTCCCTGTTGGCCCTATTCCAATGACTTGGTTTTCACAAGTAACTAGAATAGTGAGAAGTGCTTTGCTTCGCACACTGTCTAAAGTAGGTACTTCAATGTCTGGAAAAAAGTTTTTCATTTATAATAGCCATTATAAATCTACATAAACTTGAAAAGGGAAAAATGCATAAAGTGATAATAAAACTGTAAAATAATTAAGTAAATATAAAACTGACTGGCATGAAGAGAAATGAAGACAATAGTACAGATTCTGAGTTCATGGGAAGATTTAAGGGCAAATGATATAGCTATTGAAGAGGTCAAACTGAATAAATAATTTTCATATACTGGCATAGTATGGGTCCTTTAATTCCTGTGAAACAATGTCTAAATTCAAGTATTATCACAAATCAAGTACATCCAATTATGGTAATGGTGTACTCTGCCAGGGATGGATACTTCCAACTGGACATGTTCCCTGTCATAAAGCTGGCATTTTGTTCAAAGAGCATGATGGAGACTTTACCTTGCTTTGTTAGCCTGCACATCTGATCTCAATCAAATTGAGAATTTGTGGAATGAAATTGAATGGGCCATCAGGCAACTGGATCAAGCACCATCAAAGCTCAAGGAATTTGAGTGCACTTCATCAGATATGGTCTCAAATTCTGACTACCGCTGACCAACATTTCATAGAGACTATGCCAAGAAGAATTCAAAAAGTAGTACAAGCAAAAGGCTCTAGTTCATTTGAATTTCTGTAAATATATCAATAATTAGGGAGGATGTGGGTTGTGCTAGTTATGAGGAAACGTAAAGGCTTGCAAAAGATAGGTTAGCATGGAGGGTTGCATCAGACCAGTCTTGAACTGAATACCACAATAACAACAATGTTCTTATTTTGCCTTATATAACTCCATAATTACAACACAACAGATGTATAGGCATAAGAATAATATGTGAATAATGGTAAATAAATGAAAGGTAAAGCACAGCAAACCAATGATGAACAATAATAAAATCTCATACCTTCAAATTTCATATCAGATGTGATAATATACTCCTCGACATCAGAAAGCCAATGATTCCACTGTGGAGGTTGTGGTTCACCATCAACTGTGGGATTTGTGAAACCCCCATCATGCAGTCTAAAAGAATTTTAATAAAATAAATTTTTTTTTAAAATGTTTTCAGTTATTTTTTTTACTATAGTAATCAACACCACATTGTTAGCAATTATACAACAAAACATACATTTATATATATATTGTTTAACTTACTTGTAATCATAAACTAGGCCAGATGGAGGAAATTCAAAATGCTCCAAGGTTGAAATTCTTGCCCGCAACCATTCAGAAAACAATTTTCGAGAATCTCCATTGCATGTCGCTCCAATGCTCCAGATAAGCGAAAAATGAACCCAAGGGACAAGCAAATTGGCTAAAGAGTTACAAAAGTAAAATATATCAAGCTGTCTGTCAGTAATAACACTTAAAATAATGAATAAAATTAATAAATAATAAAAAGATGACATATATGCTGACTTATTTGCCATTTATTTATTTATTGTAAATTTAAAGTCAGAAAATTATGTTGGAATAAAATTAATGTTATAGATAACAAATTAAGTTTTGAATATCAAGTTCTCAGGTTTCTACTCCTTTGAGAACTGCAGACGTTTGCTCTTGTTCAAGGCTGGCAGTAGCCATATGGTGTAATGTGTGGCAAACAGTTTGTTCAGAGAAGATTCTCCACTATTTGATGCACTGTTTCTCTGGATAACTCTGGCAAATATCTTTTCAGCTTGAGCATTAAGTAACCTGTGATGACCATAAGCCTGACATTGACACCCAGTTTTTTGCTTGGTAGTCCACTCACTGGAAAAATTAATAACTGCTGCTCTCGGACACTTCAGAAGTGCATCCATTTGGCCTCCGATCATTTAGCATTCAAACTCTGTTAAATCACATTGCTTGCCAAACATTAAAGTACAACTGATGATTCACTTCTGCATTCCCATTTTTAGCTATCTTGCCCTCTGGCAGCAACAATGTGAAGTTGTCAGGTGGTCATAATAATTTGGTCACTCAGTATATAATTCAATAGGAAAGATAGCAGAAAAGTCATTAACTTACCTAAAATTGATAGTAAGCATTTACTGGTAAAGAAGTATGAACGTGTGAGTTTTTGAGCGTCTTCAGTCAATTTGAAAATTCTCAGTTTGTACTTTCCTACCAATCAATGCCTACTATCAACCAAAGGTAAGTCAATAACTGTTTTATGTCTCTCTTTCCTATCCTATTTATTATTTTGACTTTGCCATCCTACCTTTCCTTATAATTATATAGTAAATCTTCCGTATATTTGAGGAACATCCATAGCCTACACTGGGGCCTGCCATCTGTAATCTTCTGGTAAGCCATCACTTTTCTTTCTCCCTTTCTCATTCTTATCAATTGTGTTATATATATATATATATATATATATATATATATATATATATATATATATATCATTACAATTAGGCCTTGTCAATATTTTGGTCATGAATATTGTGTTCTGTAGACTGTGGATGCCATAATTGACAATGCATTCGCCAAACAAAGTTATTGTTGCTTGAAGTATGGTACAGTTTGTCAGGGTTCCATGAAATTTGGTTTTACAATAACTCAGTATTGACATACTTGCCATAAAATTTATGACAGCAAGGAGACATAATAAAGCATTTACAAAACTCAAGGCCACATTTTAATTTTCCCATTTTTTGTAATTTTAGTAAGCAGCAGCAATTATTAATATCATATAAAATAGCTAGTTTAACATTAATAAACTTACGCATCAACTCTAAGAACTGTTGAGCTGGAGGAGGTTTTCCATCTGGATTATTCAATGGTCTAAGGCGGTAGTTCATCAATCTCAAAAATGCAAAAACTAAAGCATTGTCTTGAGAGGTTACAATTTCAACCAAGTTTGACCTCAGGAACTTCAGAGCAGGAAATAAATATAATGTTATAAGTTGTCTCAGATTCTCTTTAAAAGGAACAGCAAGTTTTGGTATAGTATTTGTAAGCCAACAATCAACAAATGGTTCAAGACCCAATACATTTGGATCAAGGTACACCATGCCACATCTTGATACTGTTGCTGGTGATGCAACAGACAGATCAGCCACCTGTTAGAAAATAATTATACACTTTATAAATAATTGACAAAAGTGATTACATATTTAGAAAGGTTTGTCGAAAATGAGGATAAAATAATTCTAATAAGTAATGCAGATTTGTTGCCAGAATTTCAAATTAGTGAGGACATTATTTGAACTTACATATATTACAATTTATTCGACTATATTCCTGAGCTAAATGTAATGTATAATGTGACTAATGTAATATCCCTTACAATTATTTACTCAGATCTTAATGAGGGAAATGGGTAGCAATAAGCTAATTATGAAATGTATAACAACAGCTCTACTAAAAATAAAATAACATACCTCAAACATCATGGTTTGAGTTTCTTGTAGTTTTATTATTTCTCCACTAGTGAGGCATAATTTTTTATTGTCATCAAGGACAGTGTTCATATTCTCAATCCAAACTGCATCAACTGGTCCGTCAAAAATGTACCATCTTTTATCAAGATCTGATGTTGATGCTCCAAATCTTATTAGTGATGCAAGAATTCCATCGGTCCATTCATGTGTCAGAGCATCAAATTCTCCATACAGTTGACCAAGTGTAATTGATTTTGGATTCAACACATAAGTGTGAACCTTTGAAAAAGGTATGCCTGCCGGAGACATCTTCCCTGCTATATTTGATATGCCCAATTTTAGAACATCATAGCACTGTAAATATTAAATAAAATAATTTAATACAAAAAAATCAATAATTACAGAAAAATTTAGGCCAACTATGATGAGCTGTATAATGCCATATAAAATGAATACCGAAGAAAACTGGGGCTGATTGATGCGAACAGCACACGATAATTAGTTTAGTATCCCATGCATGCAAAATATTAATGAAAATAGTATATGGGAGAATGGAATGTCAAATAGAATGCAAGGTTTTAGGAAGAATCTAGGGACAAGAGAAGCAATATTGCCTTTGCGACTAATTTTAGAAGACAGGATAAGAATAAAACGAGCCTATGTTCGTGGCATTTGTAGATTTAGAAAAAGCGTTCGATAATGTCAACTTAAACACAATATTAAGGATTTTGAAGAGTACTGGAATAAAATATTGAGAAAGGAGGCTTATACATAACCTGTACAGACAACAGGCAGTAGTAATTAGAATAGAATTGCAAGTAATTAGAATATAAGATCAGAAAGCCTTAATCAAGAAAGAAGGAAGACAAGGGCGCAGTCTGTCCCCCATACTGTTTAACTTATATATAGAACAGGCAATGAAGCAAGTTAAAATGGAATATGGAAATGGAATCATACTGCAAGGAGAAAAAATAAAAACCTTACACTTTGCCAACAATATTGCAGTATTAGGGGAATCAGAAGAGGATTACTACAGGGAAAACCAATGTAATGGAGTGTAATATGGAAAACAGTGGAATAACAAAGGGTGTTAGATTGGGAAGGGATATTTTGACAGAAGTTAAATAATTCTGCTACTTGGGAAGCGTAATAACTAGGGATGGTAGATGTATAGTAGACATAAAGAGTTGGATAGCACAGGCTAGGAAGGCTTTCACAAAAAAGAGGAATTTACTTACAGGTAATATAAATGTGAATATTAGGAAATCATTGTTTAAAATGTTCGTATGGAGCATGGTGTTATATGGGTGCAAAACATGGAGGATAGGAGTTGGGGAAGGAAAATAATTGACGCCTTTGAAATGTAGTGCTATAGACAAAAATCAGATGGGTGGATAGAATTACAAACGAGGAAGTTCTTAACAAAAAAGGGTGAAAGAAAACAATATGGAGGATGTTGACTAAGAGAAGAGATAGATTAATAGGCCACATTTTAAAACACGAGGGTCTTGTAATGTAAAATTAGCATTAGAGGGAAGTGTTGGGGTAAGAACAGAAGATGAAGGCCAAGGATGGAAAACGCTAATCAGATTAGGGAGGACATGGGTTGTGCTCGTTATAAAGAAATTAAAAGGTTTCGCTGATAGGGGTTTCATCAGAGCAGTCTTAGGACTGAATACCACAACAACATCATATATTACCAAAAAATGTACCATTTATATATATATATATATATATATATATATATATATATATATATATATATCGGCTAGCCGATCACTGGAAATGTCTTCCTAACTTTCTGATGAAGGGGGCGGTGCCTCGGAAAATTCAAGTTCTCTAAACCTCACAAGGTGTCTACCATCTATGAACCTCAGGTAAGTCATCTTCTTTCTATCTCTCTGTCCTTTCCCCATTAATTGTTTTAATAAACATGACAATGTCATTTCCTGACTCATATATATATATATATATATACAGAGATAGAAAGAAGGTGACTTATGTATAAATGAGGGAGAAAGATTATATATATATATATATATATATATATATATATATATATAATTAATGGGGAAAGGACAGAGAGATAGAAAGAAGATGACTTACCTGAGGTTCATAGATGGTAGACACCTTGTGAGGTTTGGAGAACTTGAATTTTCGGAGGCACCGCCCCCTTCATCAGAAGGTTAGGAAGACATTTCCAGTGATCGGCTAGCCGACGACTGAGCAGCCAAAATTTGCTGCTCTGCTAACTTGGGTCGTAAACAATTGACCCCACCAGGTCACCAACTTTCTCTCTCAATAAGGGTCTGGGAAGAGGCAAGGACTTGATGGGGGTTGGGGAGATGCATACTAACACCCCCATCTTGACACACATTCATTTAAACACATCCATCCTCAAAGGTGTAAATATTTAAATATTGATACACAAACTCACATACATACATACATACAACCATCATTCAAATAAATAGTATGCACACAGAAGGTTTTATTGCATATACAAATTCCAATGATCTCGTGCTTTGCGGGGGGGGGGGGAGAAAGAGTTATAGGATATTGAGTCCAGGGCTTTGTCTAGACTGTAGGACATGCTGGAATGAAAGTTCCCACAGATGGAGTTCAGCTCCTGATGAGTCGGGAGGTAGGGAGGTTGGCATAGGATATGGGTCAACTGGAACAACAACATCTAAATTCCTCTCCACTGAAACCCTTAACCTGGTTCCGGTTCATAGATGACATCTTCATGCTATGGACGCATGGACAAGATGCCCTCTCAGACTTCCTCAACGACCTCAACACTAAATTCCCCGTCAAGTTCACTTGGAACTGTTCCCCGACCAACATTACCTTCCTCGATGTGGACATCCAACTAAATTCAGGCCTCATTAACACCTCTGTCCACATAAAACCAACTAACACCCTCCAGTACCTCCACTTTTCCAGTTGCCACCCTGAACATACCAAACGATCCCTCCCCTACAGTCTTGCCCTTAGGGGAGCCCGCATATGCTCTACCTTGGACAGCCTGGCGACCTACACCGACCGAATATTTAATGCCTTCAGGAACAGAAATTACCCCACAGACCTCCTCCAAAAGCAAATTACCCATGCCCTCTCCACCTCCCAAATAGCCAGTCCCACCCCCAACCATCATACAGAACGCAGTCTTCCCCTAACCACCACCTACTTCCCCGGACTACGCAAACTGAACTCTTTCCTCCGCCTTGCCTACACTGGACTACAATCCAACCCAGACATGAAAAACATCCTCCCGACCATACTACCCACCTGTCCAAGGGTTGCCTTTAGGCGCCCTCCCAACCTCCGTAATATCCTGGTCAGACCCTACAAACCCCACACACCCAACCCTCCACCCACAATTGGTTGCAGACTGTGTGGCAGAAACAGATGCCATGTCTGCCCAATACTCCCACCTACCACGACCTTCCAGAGCCCCACCAACAGCACTACCTACAAAATTAAGGAAAACATAACCTGTCTGTCCTCCCACACTATCTACAAAATAAACTGCACACTCTGCCCAGCCTTTTACATCGGTCAGACAAAGAGACCCCTCCCTGAACGGATTGCCAACCACCGCAGCACAGTAAAACTCCTCAAAACCCAATTCCCCATAGCCGCCCATGCCCATAGCCACAACACCAACAACTTCAACCAGTGCTTCACACTGACCCCCCTCAAAGCCCTACCTCCCGACTCATCAGAAGTTGAACTCCATCTGTGGGAACTTTCATTCCAGCATGTCCTACAGTCTAGACAAAGCCCTGGACTCAATATCCTATAACTCTTCCCCCCCCCCCGCAAAGCACGAGATCATTGGAATTTGTATATGCAATAAAACCTTCTGTGTGCATACTATTTGTTTGAATGATGGTTGTATGTATGTATGTATGTGAGTTTGTGTATCAATATTTAAATATTTACACCTTTGAGGATGGATGTGTTTAAATGAATGTGTGTCAAGATGGGGGTGTTAGTATGCATCTCCCCAACCCCCATCAAGTCCTTGCCTCTTCCCAGACCCTTATTGAGAGAGAAAGTTGGTGACCTGGTGGGGTCAATTGTTTACGACCCAAGTTAGCAGAGCAGCAAATTTTGGCTGCTCAGTCGTCGGCTAGCCGATCACTGGAAATGTCTTCCTAACCTTCTGATGAAGGGGGCGGTGCCTCCGAAAATTCAAGTTCTCCAAACCTCACAAGGTGTCTACCATCTATGAACCTCAGGTAAGTCATCTTCTTTCTATCTCTCTGTCCTTTCCCCATTAATTGTTTTAAACATGACAATGTCATTTCCTATCTCATATATATATGTATACAAAAGAAAAAAATGGATTGGCACAGAATTTAATAAAGGTAAATAATCACTTTCATCCTACTGATAAACTTAATAACAATGGGTGAGTTAAATAAAATGTTCTTGGGATTTCACCCGGATTATATCATTTGTAAAATACAACATTTCAACAGCTAACTCCACCATTGTCTTCAGGTAACTGAATGATTACAAATGATGTAACCCAAGCAAAGTCCCAAGAACTTTTTATTCAGTCTATTTACTGGGAAACACAACATTCTCTAGTAATGGGTGAGTTGATTGTATCAGGTTTTCCTGTTCACATGTACCATTTTTCATTTCAATGATAACATCTCCTAGTGGGTTAAGTTGTGTTGAGTGGTGCAACCAGCATTAGCAATTATTTAGTTATTTTACTATATACGAATGTTTATCATTTTCATCTTAGCCACATAATTAAAATAAGATTATGATTGTTATTAAATTACTATTAATAAAAATGTACTGTATTAACATTAAGTATGAATTTCTTGTTTTTGTGAACTGATAAAAGCAAATTACCTTAGTTTTTCCACATCCTGCTGGTCCAACCAACATAAGACCATGACGCACTACAGTTGTTTCATACAATTGAATACACTTTTTCACAAAATCTGTAATATTTTCACAAAAGTTATTATTATTAAATGTATGGGTAAAGGAGAGAGTTTGAAAAATTAACTTAATGTAAAAACTATGTAACCTATAATTTTTGTTACATATTGAATTTAAAAGAGTGATATGTATAAATAGAATTGTCCAACCATCACAGAGCCTGAGGTCATCACCTGTCGTACTTGTCACAAAGAAGGATGGAACAAGGTGATTCTGTGTCGATTATAGGAGACTTAAGATGATCACGAAAGTGGATGTTTATCCACTACCAAGAATTGATGGCACATTGGATTGTCTAAAGGCAGCAAAGTTTTTCTCCATCATGGACTTACACTCAGGTTACTGGCAGATAGAAATGGACGAAGTCAATTGAGAGAAAACAGTTTTCATTACACTAGACAGACTCTACAAATTCAAAGTTATGCCGTTTGGGCTGTGTAATGCACCGGTAACTTGATGCGCCACTTGAAATGCCCTATGTGCCTCTGCTATTTGGACAACATCATGGTTTTCTCGGAAACGTTCAGCAACCATCTGATCTGACTGCGAAATTCAGTGGGAAAGCAAGGCCAATACAAGCAGTTGCAAGGGGACGCCAAATTTATCTGGAACACTAAGCAACAAGAGTCTTTCAACATGCTGCAACAAGTCCTTGTTCCGACTAAGTTCTAGGGTTGTTCGACCAAAATGCCCTGACGGAATTGCATACTGACGCCAGCATCCAGAACACTTAGCAAGGCAGAGAGGATTTATTCAATGACAGAGAGTGAATGCCTTGCTGTCATTTGGGCAATAAATAAATTAGGGCCATATATCTTTGGCATACCATTCACAGTTGTAATGGACCACTATTCCCTCTGCTGGTTGACCGGGTTCAAGGATCCCTCACGGCTTGCCAGGTGGGCTCTACGACTTCAGGAATATGTCATGCTAAAGCACAAAAGTGGATGAAAACATCAGGATGCAGACTGTCTCCTGAAACCCTGTCGACAACGAAGACTGAGATCCTGGATTATCTTTACTCTTTGACAGACATTCCTGTGGAACATAAAAAAGACCCGAAAATGAAAGAGTATACGAGCTTTGAACTTTTCCCAGGATGTGAAAGGGGACTTCGAAATAAATAATAATGTACTACACAAGAAAAATTACGACTCATTGGGAAGAAGATGGTTGCTAGTCGTCCCCAAGCAACTGCGTCTAGAAATTCTGCGGCAGTTCCACGACGCACCCACCGCTGGTCATCTAGGAGTCGTTAGGACGTATGATAGAATCTGTCGGTGATTTTATTGGCCGCGACAACTTAAGGACGTCAGATACTATGTAAGCCACTGCAGAGTGTCAGAGAAGACGATTCCCCAACGACCACCTGGGCGACTACTTCAGATTCCTCCAGCCGACGCACTGTTTCAACGCATCGTAATCGACCTGCTCGGAAATTTCCAACATCATCCCGGGGGAAAAATGTGGATTATTGTCTGCACTGATTACTTAACTCGGTTTGCCGTCACAAAAGCCGTAGCATCGGTGGAAGCTTTCGAGATCGCAACCTGACGATGTGAATGACCCTTACATTGGTCAATTAGTAATGAGGGCTGAAGAATCCCAACAACTAGCCCGTATACATATGCTCCAAGCTCAAGAAAAGGACCAACAATGATATGAAGCAAGACACGGTCCAGTTTTGTACCAGCCAGGGGATCTAGTTTGGATCTTTACTCCTATTCGCAATGTCGGACTCTTGGAAAAGCTTCTCAAACAATACTTTGGTCCGTACCGTGCGCTACAATGTTTATGCTGCTTTGTTTGCTGTCTCGAATTGGGATCGTAATGTCGCGGATTACGATCCCAATTCGAGACAACAAACAAAGCAGCATAATTGCTTTAATTTTTATTGGCCCATAGTGGATAGTACAATAAAACATAGGGCAATCATTGACAACTCTTAGGGTGACCAGACTTCAAAAGAGAGAATGGCCATGGAGACCATAGCAAGCAGTCAAAAAGTATGAACTCTTGATTTACCTGATCTCTTCCACCCAAACACGACCTATTTAGGCTCTTAAGTTCACTCAAATAGTCCAGTGGTAGCACCATTTTGCAAAAAATTCCTCAATCAACCCAGAGCATTAAAACACTACAGTACCCTGCCTGTTAAAATTGAAAGAGCTCTCCAAATTTCCACCTCCTAAACTGCTACCTATCCATCCACTTCAAACTTTCACCAGTATGCTTGTATCCCACAATACCTCACCAACCTTTCTGAACTCTCTCCCTAAACAACCCAACCTAAACAGCACCCAAAACCTAGCCATCTGCAACCTCAGAAACAATCATGAAGATGTCATCCTCCCAGCTGGCAAAGGATCTACCATCATGGATGCTGAAATATACACAACAGAGGTGCTCTGTTAGCTAGCGGATGACCAAATCTACAAACTCCCTCCAGCCAGTAGTGGAAAGACTAGAAGACATTAACCATTTTCTCTGTCACCTCTGTAAATTACTCAAACCACTTCCACAGGCCATGCTACTGGTTACCATAGATGTTGTCTCCCTATGCACCAACATTCCCTATGCTAGTGGCCTGTTAGCACTTGAACACTTCCTGTCTCTCAGGCCACCAAATTCTCTCCTAAACACCCACTTTTTGTTTGCCCTCACCTATTTTGTCGTAACCAGAAACTTCTTTTCCATTACAAGCAAATATTACCATGGCACTATCATGGGCTCGCAGAAAGGAAAAGCATAGAAGCTTTTGAAATGTGGAGCTACAGGAGAATTCTGAAAATCACTAATGAGGAATTCTAAACAGAATAGGAGAAGAGTGAACAATATGGAGAACATTAACCAAGAGAAGGGATAGATAAACAGGCAATGTTTTTAACATAAGGGTCTTGTAAAATTATTAGTAGAGGGAAGTGTGTGGGGTAAGAACAAAAGAGGAAGGCCAAGGTTGGAATATTCTAAGCAGATTAGGGAATATGTGGGATACGCTAGTTATGTGGAAATGAAAAGACTTGTGCAAGATTGGTTAGCATGGAGGGGGTTGCATCAGACCAGTCTTTGGAATGAATACCACAACATATATATATATTTACTGTCAAGTTCATCATCACCAATCAGTAGAGATGGAAACTGTGTAATATTGTATACCTTACCTAAAACTACTTCTAACTTCTTAGCTGTACAAGCATCACATATTGCAGTCTGTAAATCACCATAATCTATAGCTTGCTCTACCATGCGTGGGAAAAGATCAGAAACTATTCCTGTTGAAAGAACATGGCAGCTTATCAATTAAAAGATCAGTAATAAAATTGAATTAAGAATTAATAACACAACTTATATTCTAACATAAAGTAGACCTTTCAACCATCTATTGTGGTCCTTGCCAATAAATGAAATCAACAAAAGTTATAAACACAAAGAGCATTCAGTCTGAGAATAGCCAAAAGATAAAATTAATCAAGAGACTTTAATAAACAATCATATAATTTGGTTAGTTGCAAAGTTTCATGTTTTATATTGGCATTAAATTTGTTGCTTTTAATACACTACATTTTTAAAATCAAGCTTTTCTTAAAATTAATTTCCTTATCTAAGACAAAAGTATTATCAAAGTAAAAAAGTGATTTAGTTCCAAACAATTTTTAGTAATCGTAGGGTGTTTATATACAAGAATTTTTATATTTTATATAAATTATATAAAATTTATTGGATAATAGTTTATACATATTTATTATTCTTTCTATGATAATGAGAATCAGTTAAGAGAAAAGCTTTGTTAACAATATTAAAAACCATAGGTTTTTACTGATTTATAGGATGATTGGATAAGAAGTTAATCACTCTACCAGAATAAGTGGATTTACTGTACCAAAAATGTAAAACTTTTATTAAAATAGCCAACAGAAACAAGAAACAAAATAAATGGTGGTTTATTGGTTAATTTTATATTTTGGCTATTCTCTGACTGTATTCCCTTTGTGTTTTTATATATTTAGTTCATTGACAAGGGCCACAATAGATGGCTGAAACATCCAGTTTATGTTTAAAAATTTTCAAAATTTTGTGTAAAATTCTGATATTAATTGTTTCTACAATAATGAAATAGGGTCATTCCATGTCAGTTCAACCCAGCCATGACACCCATGGTCTCAGATTTTACTGAAACTTGGCAAGTTTGTTCCTTTCATGGATATAAGAAATGATATGAAATATTTCTGCTCTATCACAAATGGTTTTTATTTTACAGCCTGCTAAAGTTTTTGAAATCGCGTGTTTTTTTTCGATCGGCGGATGAAATAAAATTTGTTCTCCCATAGAAAATACATTATATCTTCCTTATTTACCAACCGATGTTGATGAAATTTTTTATGGGAATACTTCAATAGGAAAGGAAGCCAGAAAAAAAATATTGTATCTATAAGCTATCTGGAAGTGGTCTGAAAAAAATTCTGAAGTGGTGAAATTAATTTTTTTTAATGAAATATCACTATCGACGCGAAGCGGAATATCATCGTGAGGGAAAAGGATAACGACAAAAGTTTTTTATAATTATTATTTTTAAATATATACACTACCACATGAAAAAATAAAATTGATGGTTTTTTCACTCTTTCATTGATTTTTTTCACTTCAAAAATAGGAAATGGGTCGTTCCATGTCATGTGGCTTAGTTTTCAGAACCGATCCCCGAGCAACCATTTCCGATTTTAATGAAATTTTTACAGTTTGTACTATGAGGCCTTAGATGAACATCTGAAAAATTTCAGTTCGAAATATGCATTTATGACTGAAATGCGAGTTTTTTCGCACAAGGCAGCCGTTCGTCAGAGTAGACGTCGTTCCAAAAATGCCTCTTTTGAGCTTTAATATTGCGGCACATATTACAGAATAGACCCTGAAAATTATTTTCTAGGATAAACCTAATGCTCAGATTACGAAAATAATAAAGAAAAGTATCATCCCTAGCCAATAAAAATTGCCAATAAAAACTTTGTTAATTTATTTTCTGATTTTCAATGAATTCTGACGGCATTTATATTTTATATTTTGCATATCTACACGAATGTCTACAATTTAGATGATTTACAACTTTGAAGTTCTAAACTACAATCAAATCGTTAGTTATTTAAATAAACGTATCATAAGCAATCAAAAATCCACGTTTAAACTAGACTTTGTTTTTCAAAAAATAAAGGAAGCAGCCACTCTAAATACAGCTGTTATCTCAATGGATTTTAGTGAAAACTATGCTTTCACAATACAAGAAGCAGCTCAAGGTTGCCATTGGACCTCAGATTCATCCACAATTCATCCTGTCATGCAATGATGCAAGCAATAAAAAACTGATTTTAATACTATGTATTATGTCTGATGACCTGAAACTTTGAGTTTGGTATATGAGATTCAAAAAACTGTGAGGTCCTTTCTAAAGAGAACTACCCACATGTAACAAACAATCGGTATTTCAGTGATGGTTGTGCTGGGCAGTATAAAAATAAGTACAACTTTATAAAACTGTGTTTGCATGAGAAGCACAGTGGTCATTTTTTGCAACCAGTCATGGTGAAAGAGAATGTGATTGTATAGGAGGCACTGTAAACCGTTTAGCTAGGAAGGAAAGTATTCATCGACATTTGGACAGTCAAATAACGACAAATGATCTTTTTGAGTTTTGCCAAAACAAAATTACAAATATTAACTTCCAACTTATTTCTAAAGGAGCAGTTGATACAACTCGCCTAAATCTGGAAAGTTACTTCAAAGATATTCAAACTATTCCAGGAACAAGATTTTTCACAGCTTTCAGCCATTAAATGAATTTGGAATAATTGAGGCTAGAAAAATAAGTAGTGATGAAACACCGGGTCTTACTTTCAACTTGTGTAACAAACAGCATACTTTATTTGTGGAAAAAAGATTTATATCCTGGATGTTTCATCGCTTGTATTTATGACACATTATGGTATTTTGGTATGGTGAGTGAGGTGAATGCAGAAGAACATGATGCCATAGTAAATTTTTTACTTCCTCATGGACCATCAGCATAATTTTTCTGGCCCCAGAAGGAAGATGCATGTGTGGTACCCGTCACCAATGCATTGCAATTGTGGAACCTCCCAAAACAATGAATGGAAGAACTTATCAGTTCTCTTAAGAATATATTATATATGTTCAATCTAGTTAAAAAAAGTGTGCAGGAAGTTCAAATTCAGTATCATAGAGTTTGAAACATTTTTCTTGGTGCGTTTTGTAACATTTTCCATTTTGACAAATATTATAATCATATACTTTGTAATTAAATTTTTTTCTTTATTAATTTGTTTTAAAATCGCGGTTTATTAAGATAATTTTTTTGTTTAGGATAATATTGGTTAATTTTATAGCTTTTAAAGTGAAACGGTTGTGTTTAAACAAAATTAAAAATTTAAATTTAATAAAACTGTTAATTGGACGTTTTTCTGGCTAGGGATGATACTTTTCTTTATTATTTTCGTAATCTGAGCATTAGGTTATCCTAGAAAATAATTTTCAGGGTCTATTCTGTATGTGCCGCAATATTAAAGCTCAAAAGAGGCATTTTTGGAACGACGTCTACTCTAACGAACGGCTGCCTTGTGCGAAAAAACTCGCATTTCAGTCACAAATGCATATTTCGAACTGAAATTTTTCAGATGTTCATCTAAGGCCTCATAGTACAAACTGTAAAAATTTCATTAAAATCGGAAATGGTTGCTCGGGGATCGGTTCTGAAAACTAAGGCACATGACATGGAGCGACCCATTTCCTATTTTTGAGGTGAAAAAAATCAATGAAGGAGTGAAAAAACCATCAATTTTATTTTTTCATGTGGTAGTGTATATATTTAAAAATAATAATTATAAAAAACTTTTGTCGTTATCCTTTTCCCTCACGATGATATTCCGCTTCGCGTCGATAGTGATATTTCATTTAAAAAAATTCATTTCACCACTTCAGAATTTTTTTCAGACCACTTCCAGATAGCTTATAGATACAATATTTTTTTTCTGGCTTCCTTTCCTATTGAAGTATTCCCATAAAAAATTTCATCAACATCGGTTGGTAAATAAGGAAGATATAATGTATTTTCTATGGGAGAACAAATTTCATTTCATCCGCCGATCGAAAAAAAAACACGCGATTTCAAAAACTTTAGCAGGCTGTAAAATAAAAACCATTTGTGATAGAGCAGAAATATTTCATATCATTTCTTATATCCATGAAAAGAACAAACCTGCCAAGTTTCATTAAAATCTGAGACTATGGGTGTCGAATCGTATTTTTTTGGGTTGATTTGACGTGGAATGACCCAATAGTTAAAAAAAGAATTGTGGCTCTGATCTACTTACAATATGAAATGGTCAAGTAATAAGCACTCTATTTATGATAATGGTGATACTGCTATTTTTGTAAATAAATATTAAACAAGAAATCTACCATTAAAAAGTTTGAGATCATCCCTAAGAAATTTTGGTACATTTACATCTCTTAAAGATCTAAGTACTATTTGCTTCTCATCCATGAATGGGTTTTCTCGTTTCAGGTTTCCAGCTACTGCTATTACAGTTTTTACAGCCCTCATGCCAAAGTCATAATGATCCTATAATTAATAAATACTTCATTGTACAAAACATTTTAAATATCACATTTGATTTAATAGTTTTAGAAATTATTAGTCTCAAAATAGAAAATAATAAATACTTCATTGTACAAAACATTTTAAATGTCACATTTGATTTAATAGTTTTAGAAATTATTAGTCTCAATATAGAAAATCCTATACCTGAGTACTGAGTTGTTCAGAACTAAGTTTGAATGTTGTTGTGATTTTACCAGCAAGCTCTTTAGCATCAGAAAATCCAAATGAAAAGAGAGATATCTCAGCTATGAGAGTATAGTTAGGAACCATCATGGCAACTGGCCTAAATAAAGCTTTCAGATTGTCAGGTAACTCTGTGCGTCCAGCATATCCAGGATTCATTGTAATGAATACTGCACACGATTGTCTCAGTGCTATTTCCATTCCTTCAAAATTAAATCTGTAAAAAAAATTAAGACAAAAGGCTGAATGTTAGTGTATTTATTTAAAAAACAAAGTACATTAACAAAACGTTTGTAATAATATAATAATCTCTTACCGATCTAATCTTGCCATTTGTGCTTTTTGAATTGTAGTTATTTGTTGTGCTATCACAGACAAAACTTCAATGTCAATTCTGTTGAATTCATCAAAGCATGCCCATGCTCCAGAACTAATATTAAATACAAAGTTGAACAGAATAAAAAATTTGATTCAAAACTTATGATAAATATTATATTGCTCAATTTTCAAACAATTGTATATATATGAATTAAGAAAATATCAATCATACTATAAACTTTCTAATTAATATGGAATTACATATATTAATTTCTCTTTGGATTATGTAATAGCTAAGTGAGATATAAACCAAATATTATCAATGATTGGCTGGTAATGTATGCTAAAGAAAGTTCTGACATACCTTGCTAAGCCCTTAAAAAATTTTCCCATAGCCATAAAATCCAGTTGATCAGAGCAGTTAAATACTACACACTGAATAGCAAATGCTTTAGCAAGATCCTAAAAGAATAATGATTCAGTAGTAAGCATAAATTATCTACTTTGTAATACATATTAAATATACTGTCCAAAATTTGTGCTGAACTTTTATTGCTGACTATTTATTAATTATTTGTTTTTCAGGAAGAGAATCCAAAAAATTATTATTTTTAGTCATTGTTGTGAAGTTATTTGTAAATTAATTATTTCAAAATTACAATAAATATATTCAAAAACTATTGGAAGTTGAAGCAATTGAGAATAAGATTATGAAGAAAACACAGTTAAAAAGAATTCTTTCTTTGTACCTTAGTTGTTTCTGTTTTGCCTGTTCCAGCAGGACCAGCTGGTGCTCCTCCAAATTTAAGATGCAGAGCACCTGTTAGGGTAAGATAACAACGGTCAGTAAGTGGGGTGATCACAAGGCGGCCACTGTTCCCTAAATATTCATAGCCATATGGAAACTCTGCATTCACAGCACGGACTTTTAATTCTGCATCATCTACCCAGTAATACCTATCAAATTACCAAAATTGAATATCAAGCTAAGAACTGTGTAAATATTTCATTAAGAATATCAAAATTATAAATTAATATTTGGAATGAAGAAATAATTAGCCTTCTACTGAGTTGGTACCCAAAGCACTAGACAGTTGACTTGATATGATTTAGTACACTGATGTAAAATAAAGTAACAATGTGGAATGATTCTTCTAATTCTATAATAATATTAATACATTCCACAAAATGAAATTAATAATAGAGCAAATAGGAGTAATGAAAATATCACCAAATGTTGTGGTGTTTAAAGTTTGTGTGTTACCTCAATTGACTAATCCATTCAAAGTCATTTATAGTTTTGACATTTTCATCAAGAAGATTTTTTGTGACATCCCTTGCATGTACCTCTATAACAATCAGAGCAGACAATACTTGACGCTCTACTCGTTTTAGTGGGCCTCGAACAAGCTCTCGCAATCCATCAAGCTAAAATTAATTACATTGAATTTTTAATGTATGTAGGAAAATGGAAATAATTGAATGATGTTTATAAATACCTGTTGAAGCATAGTTTGATAGTAGACACTTAATTCATCTGCCAAGAGACCCTTTTCAACACTTCCAGTCCAATGTGTTTGTGATCCAGCAATGACCACTTGCCCTGGCCAGTGCAAGACCCACTCTTTCCTATCTACTTGGTTTATAGTCTTAAATGAACTACCAAGTGTACTGCGGACAGTGTTTTTCATCGTGTCCTCAACCTTAAAAACATTAGTAGTAATTAATAAAAGTGAAATGAATAATTGCAATGTAAGTAAGAACAGGAGGGAGGAAGTGACTGTGACCAGGGAAATAGAAATTCCATTGAAACTTAAAATATTCAATCCTTCCAGCTATTAAACCTGTATATTCCATTATCCAATTAAATTCAACAAAGATACAAATAGTTAAAAGGCTGCACTGTTCAGTTGGCCATGCAGCCCTGTTCTGTATTGAAACTAGGCTTACACATTCTCTGGCTGGCCAACATGACATTCAGTCCTTATGTCCTGAAAAAGAGGGGTCAGACTCTTGAAAATTTTACATCTTATTGGTTCCCAGCCCTGTGACACTGCTGACTTATGGTAAGTCTAGCGCTATCTATCCCACTTTCCTATCCATATGAACTAATTAATTGACTATGTCACATTATCTTTATTTGTATACATGGATATACAATTCATTGGGATATGAAAGGAAGACAGAACAGCAGTTGAGTAGTAGGCATCAACTGGCAGGGATGCAGAAAAATATCAAATTTTGAGTCAATGGTTTGTCATCACTTAGAATGCTCATCCTTATCATCTGAAAGATGAAAGTTCATCATGGTGTTTGCCAGCTTTACACTTCATGTAAGCCTATATCTTTTTCCTGTCATTATATTCTCTTGGATAGTAAAGTGGGATATACAACTTACCTTAAATTGTCTAGTGCCTGAGACCCCCTCTTCAGTATAACTGACTGTCATGTACTGTTTACTATAAAACATTATAAAAAAATTATAAACCACAGTTTTTGTGAGAAAATAAGAGGGTTAGACATATAAAGACCAAACCTGAATATGTCGATTTGTGATACCGATTGGAAATTATCATGTTGTACAAACTGCTCTTGAGTTTCCAACTGGGTTGAATTAATAATCAGTGACATTTTAATTGCTGGCACCCAGTTGGAAACCCAAAAACAATTTATATATGCCATTCACCAGGAAAGACCTCGTACTTTAATTATCATGTTGTTTGAAACTATGACCAGAACATGCATCAAATTAAGAGAGTGATCCTTCACTCACCTGAAAAGGTTCCAAAAACAGGAATTGATTTCATTTGTTATTTTATAAAAATATATTTTTGTTTAGTTTGTTATTTTGAGACTTATTATATGGTAAACATAAAAAGTATGAAAAATTAAATCTAATATTTTATTAAGCATAACTTGATTTGAGCTTCATTTGCTTCAGATAATTCTTATAACAATTAATATAAAAAGGCAGATTGGCAGAGGTCTGTAAAATGTTGCGAATTTTAAACAAAATATAAAGGAGAATTCCTGGTGCATATCCCCTTGAGGGATGTGAGGTTAGAGCTCATCATTACAACTTGGCCCTATCCTCCTTTATTTTGTGTTCACTTTTGTGCTTCTGCACCACATGCTTTTTGAAGACCTTGTGTTAGTATTATTTATAGCAAGGATAGATAGAAAAGTTGATAGTGTTTTATAGGGAAAGACAGGTAAAATATGGCTGCTAGGAATTTGTAGGCATAGAATTCAAATCACATGCTTTGTTAAGTGATAACATCTCATTACATTACATTCTACTGAAATTTTAAATATCACTTTCTCCTTAGTCCATTGTTTATAGTTCACAGTCCGACACCTTTACACACAAAATCACACTTCATGGTCACCTGATGACAAGTCTATTAGTTCAATCTTTCCTCATCTGAAAGCACTATCCACTACTACAATTCCCCCTCTGGACAGCCCATTGGTGAGCTTCAACATCTTGATCACTGTGTACTGTTTCCTGTTTCATTTTCTTTGCATTCCACGAAGTCCTTAAAATTGTTGTAAGCTTCATCCTTCATTTTTTATAAATACACAAAAACTCTTCAGCTGTAACTGTGAAAATGTATTTCGCACCCATTGATGCTACCAGCATAAGCCCACAAAGGTCTAGCACATACTTTGCATTCTTGTTCGTCTCTGCCTTATGTTGTGGTTGTGTTGCCTAGTACTCAATATCATTGGCCATTTTGTCTTTTGTCATCTTGGTTAAGTAATTCTCTCCCATGTGACCCATTCACCTATGCCACATCTGCTTCTCTACCTCTGCCACTTTTTAATCGTCAATATGTAAAACATCCTGGCTAACATCCTTGTCAATGTATTTGTTTGGCTCAGTTCTGATGACATACATCTATGTCACTACTACCATGTCTTTCTTGTTTATTATTGATGAGTCGTTTTGGTCGAATACGACTGAGTTCCCATTCTTCACTAGGCTATGCAATGATAAGTTTATTCTTAACCTCAGTACATATGGTAAATCTTTGATTGTAGTGTTGTACACTTTTTGTTCATCTCAGGTTCTGACTTCTACATCACCTATGGCTGTTGGTCAATTTTTCTTGCCTCGTCTGCCAGTACCACTATTCCATTGTAAAGTCTTGTATTCATCATGTTATGATAATGTGGTGACATGTGAATGCTACATCTGGAGTCCACTCCCCATATGTATTTGCTATTTGTGTCCTCTGATACTACATTGGCCACATCCTTTAATTGTTACATGGAAGGTTTGATTCTCACCTCTCTGTTTCTATGCTCACTGGGTGTCGATTCCTTAAATGACCACATTACATAATTGAAATTTCCATTTTTTTTAATGTTGTTGTTAAAATTGCGCTTCTCTTGATTGTAATCATCGGTAGTGTCGAACCACACTCTGCTACCCATTGTTAGGGATTTGTTGGATTAGAATTCCAATCACATCTATATAAATAACTCATCTATATTTTAAACACATCTTGTTACATTACATTACAACTGAAATTTTAAATATCACTTTCTCCTTAGTCCATTGTTATAGTTCACAGTCGCATGTCTCTCTTTACACACATCACCACACTTTAAGGTCACCCAAACGACTGACAAGCCTATTAGTTCAAACTTTCCCCATCTGATGGTGCTGTCCACTCTTACAAAAACATTATTTGAACCTGCTGTGTAACATAAAGCAAGGGATACAACTGGCAATTGTACAAATATTTCAAAGTTGTAAAGCTCAAGTGTCTAGATTATTGAAGTGCCTCACAATCTCAAGTACAAGTACAGTGGATGATTCAGATTTATCTCTCATTGAACCTCTATTCATAGTAACTACATTAATTGATAAAAATTTATACACACAGACAATATCATACCCAATCTAAATACCAGCATGTGTCAATCCTTTGAATGTACCTATAATGAAAGAAGAATTACAATTGCAATTGCTATGAACAGAATACTTTGGAAACACAAACATTTGTAGATACCTCCTTTTCTGTAAGATCATGGTGGGATAGGACAAAAAGGGAAGTGTAAATCTCTGTAGATCAAAGGATACCAATCATCACACTTGTTATAATCCAAACTACACAGATGAGAAAGGACATCAAAGATACAACACACACTAACACATTTCCAAGAAAATAAACATGTCATCATGTGTGGTTATGGGAAAGACCATTTTTAGTGAAAGTTGAGTTCAATGTGCTGGAAAAGAATTCCTTAAGTTGTAGTTTATTATTTTAGAGTGATTAAATGGTCAAAATTGAATTTTGTTGTGCATATGGGCAAAATTGTTTTAGAAATATTTAGCTTTTCAATTTTATACAATTTTTCATAAAATTAGGAAGTAAAATAGACAGTTATTCATATTTGTCTTTAGTAATAACTTCAGCTAGACTTTATTTAAGTCATTGGATTAATTTAATCATAAAATAATAATACTTACATTTTGTAACCAATTTTCAACATTCCCTGTGGGATACATGGAGGGGTTGAGAGTTACTTTCTCCCCTTCAGCAGATGTCATAGCAGTAATTAGTAGATCAGATTGAAAATCCAACTAAAATAGTTACAGTAAAATATTTATATGCATGTTATCAAGTACTAAGTTATTAGAACTATTTATGTAAAAATCATATAGTCGGTGTATGAGAACCAAACAGAAAACAAAATTTAGACTAACTGATTACTCCAGTAAGTAGTAATTACTTTATAGCAAAATAATTACTTATTAATATATAACCACACTTTACTACACTGTATCTGCATGTTTTAATTTTAATCATCAAGAGGTAATGATATTGAGTTAGTCAACGGCTGTCCGTCACTTGGAATCTCCTGACCAAGGGCAGCAGATGCCTATGAAAATCCACTAAGAACATCCACTACCTATAATGGTGTCTGCCAGGGGCTGAACTTCATTTGAAGCAATTATTATTCTTATAATTAAAACAATTAATAATGACAGGAAAGAGAGATAGAAAGGTGGTGGTTTATCTGAAGTGTAAAGCTGGCAAACACCATGATGACTGTGGGGTTATGAACTTTTGGATGCAACCTCTTCCTTCGTCAGAAGAAAGACTATTTGGAGTGACAGGCAACTGTTGATATATATACAAAAGTTAAATGAAGCTTTTAAATGTTTAATTATTGACTTGTTATTTCCGTAAATGGAATCTTACTTTGTAAATATTTTCAAAACATTTTCTTAAATGAGGTTGAACAGCTGTTGGATCCTTAGTTTGTGCCAGTATTTCTAGTAGTTCATCATCACTCAAAAAGTAAAATCTGGGGAATACTGAACGCTTTGTTTCCAGATAATCAGATAATCCTTTCTGGACCTGTTCAAGCAAGTTACTGCATTCTCGCAGACTTTCCAATAGTTTTCTATCTGGGCATATTGTCATTATCTAAAATAAAACTGAATATTAAGACAATTTGCAAACTATAATGAATGCATTAGTTTGACAAAAATTTCACATTTGATTACACTATCTGAAGTTGATAGTTTCAGAGGATTTAAATAAATAGATAATATAACAGTTAAGTATAAATCAATAAACAACACAGCAAATAATTTTATATTTATTTAATCCATCTACGATGTTTTGTCCATATTTGTGGACTTCATCAGGTAAATTTTAAATGTATAACATGTTTATAAGAATGAATAATTTTTACAAGCTCACCAGTGCTGCAGAGGAAAGAGAGATTGAGAAAATCTATGAAGGAATTGAAGAAATGATAAGGTATGTGAAAGGAAATGAGAATTTGATAACAATGGCTGATTTGAATGCAGTAATAGAAAAGAGAAAGTATGTAGTTGTGAACCACAGACTTACTGAAAAGAATTAAAGAGGAGACAGGCTAGTATAATTTTGCATGGCACACAATTGTGATAAATACCTTTATAAGAATCCATATGTGCAAAATATTAATGAAAAAATTTATTTAAAAAATGAGGGTGAAATGTCAAATAGAATGTGAATCAGGAGATCAGTTTGGTTTCTGAAAGAATGTAGGGAGTGACGAGAGGCAATTTAGACTCTGCATTAATTTTAGAAGACAGGATAAGAAAAACCAGGTCTACATTTATGACATTTGTAGATTTAGAAAAAGTATTTCATAATGTAAACTGGAACACACTACTATAGATATAGGTAATCATACTACAAGGAGAAGAAATAAAAATTCTAAGGTTTGTGGATGATATTATAGTATTAGGGAAGTCAGAAGAAGACTTGGAAATCATAATAAATTGTATTAATGTGGTCCTGGAGAAAGACTACAACATGACAATTAATAGAGGGAAACCCAAGATAATGGAGTGTAGTGTGGGAAACAGTGGAATAATGAAGGGTGAAAAGGGATATTTTGAAGTAAAAAAGGTAAAGAATTCTGCTACTTGGCAGAAGAATAGTATACATAAAGAGTAGCGTAACTCAGGCAAGAAAGCCTTTCACAGAAAGAGAAGTTTACTTATGGCTATTATATTAGGAAATCATTACTAAGAATGTTCGTGTTGAGTGTGGCGTTATATGGGCATAAAATGTGCACTGTAGGAGTTTCAGAAAGGGCATTAGTTACTCAGGAAGTTCTAAGCAGAACAATGTGGAGGACTTTGACCAAGAGAAGAGATAGATTAATAGGCCACGTTTTGAGACATAAGGATCTTGTAAAATTAGCATTTAGAGGGAAATGTGTGGGGTAAGGACAGAAGAGGATGGCAATGATGGAATATGCTAATTAGATTAGGTAGGATGTTGTAGTTATGTAGAAATGAAAATGCTTACACAGATTACGTGCAGAGTTGCATCGGACCTGTCTAATGACTGAAAGCTACAATGACAAGTCTAAAACTATACTATATGTTAATGGGCTGATATTATGGTATTATCAATATTTAATAACTGTAAATATCTAATATTTTAATTTTACAGTAAATAAACTGCACCTAAATCAGAAAAAAAAATATAATTGACAAACCAATTGATAAAAATATAGCTTTGCAATGTTTTATTCTTAATGTAGAACTTGATCTAGTTACATCTAAGTAATTTAGTATTATAAATCATTTATATACATTCACAAGTTACTCCTTTAATATATGCCAAAAGTTGGCATTGTATAAATAAATGTAGACTAAAATTTCAAAAGCATATTTTAACTGCACTACCTTTTGTGACTAAAACTAGTGCGTTTGACATATCTATGATGCAATGTGTGACAAGTACAAATTAACCTTTCTTCATTTGCCTTATACTGGCCAATTATTGTTCTTATTAAATATTTGTTGGACAGCTCTTGTACGCAGTTAATTTATTTTATTATACATTATACCCTTATATTACATTTGAATCAGTTGGCATGTAAAGTAACAAATCCAATCAGTCAAATAATATAGAATTGTAGTTATATAAACCATTATGAAAACATAGATGAACATTATGTTGCGCAGAATAGGTTAGCATAGAAGTTTGCATCAGACCAGTCTAAAGACTGATTACTACAACAACAAATGAACATTATATAATGCAAACCTTTGGTGTTTCACTTGCTGACTTCATTATCCTCCTCCAAGTTCTTTCCATAGTACCATATTTTTTTGCTTCTACAGGTAACTGTCTATTAATATCATCACTTGTAAATATTGGTTCCAAGTACATCCACACCCTATACAGAATCTACATATTATACATATTTAATGATTTGGAATAAAGTTTTAAATGAAAAAGTTTTTGAACAAAATATTATTGAATTTTTAAAAATATTAATACAAATTTAACACTGATATTTTCTCTGCAACAAATTAAATTATTTGAAACTATTACTTTTGTAATTCAGTCCATGCATCTAAAACTTCTTGTGCTAGAAATAAATTTGATTCCCATTCTGCAATTTCAGTTTCAAAGGCTGCTCTGTAAGGACTATAAGATATTTGCTGAGTCATTGTTATATGATCATCAAGCATTTGGGAAATTTCATCTGCTATCTTCAATATAAAGGTGCCTGCAAGTTAATTATCTCTTAGACATCAAATCATTGCAGCTCATAAAAAGTACAGATGTCACAATAATATTACCTGTCATTTTATATGGAGTTACATCAAAATTTACATCTTCCCAATCATTCATCATTTTGTTCAAGCTTAGTTCAATAGAATATTCCTTTGCTGCTGATTCAGATATAGCTGTCATTGTATCCACATAGTTTTTAATTCCCAAAGATAGGCATTGATTAAATGTGAGAGTAGCAGTCCATTCCAGTTCTATGCCTACAACACAAAATTTAAATTTTAATATAATGTTTTCCTATTACATACATTACTTTCTAGTTTTATTTAGTAAATACCGATAAAATATTGTTGCCAGCTTTTCCATCTCCACAATGTCAAGACATTAACGTAATAAAGTTGAGATATTTATAAGATAGGTATTATGTTAAAATTAAGGAATTAAAAAAAAAATCATGTAACAGAAAAAGTTTTCCTTTCCATACTTACAATGTTTTCCATATCAAAGAAAGAAAATGTGTACTACAGTTTCTGAAATTAATCTTTACTTGTACCTCTTGGCTAACTATTTTTTCCAGATCTTCTTTCTCTTTATTTAATTTTATACATTTTAATCCCAAATAATTTGTTCTTGATGTAATTAGTTCAAAATATATTTAGTAATAATAAAACTGAAATATATGGATAAATTATATTCAAACTATGTTACTTTATTATGGAATAATTCCATACCTGTTTCATTTGCAAATTGTTTCCAATGCCTAGCTTTCATTCCAGGGTTCCTCAGGGCTTGAATGATTGGAATAAGAGGTTTAAAAATTTCTATTTGGTCCTTTACAGTACTTGCAACTCCTTGAATGCCTGAGAAAATTAATTTTAAATTTTATACTCCAAAATGATAGAATTCTTTTTATAAATTGAGGCAAGTAATACTGCATCTGGGGATGCATTTATAATTACTAATTATAAACATTATTTTTAAATTCTATACCAATATAAATCACATTCATTTTTAAATTTTCTTTAGCTACTTATGGAAAAATGAAAGTAAATTTAGATTCCTTGATTACCTGGTAAATCTGAAAACACTTTGATGGATTTACATATGGTCTTGTACATTTCATTCACACTAGTTTCTATATTCTCTCCATCCACATTGATTAGTGGATTATCCATCCAAATATCAAGCCAACGTAACCAATCTAGAAAGTGGAATATTAATGATATATTTCATAAACAAAGTCCTTTGACTAAATATTAATTATATATTGAAATGTGTTGTTATATAGAATGGCAACAACTGCACATCAATGAAATAAAGTATGTAAAAACTTAACAAATGCAAAAAATAATAATAGAAATAAAAAGTGTCACTTAACATACCTGAAGCAGTAATCCAAAAATTTCTGAAAGGGTCAAATTCTTTAACTAATTTATTAAGCCCATCATAAGGAGTGACTAAATCTCCAAAAAGTCTTTGCCGCTGGTTTAGAAGCTGACCATGTTCTTGAGATTCTTTAATTGCTTTCCATAAACGACGTGAATCTACAGCAATTTCATGAGTCTAAAAGAAATAAACTATTCTTTAACAAAAGACAAAACATGTTACAAGTAAAATTTGAATATATTGTTTCGACAGAGATAGAAAACAGCAGTTGACTTACTGTAAATTGATAGTGTCAATGGCAGGGATGCAGAAAAATGTAAATTTTTGAGAGCCAAACATCCCTTCTTCTAACATTGTCTTGTAAAAGGTAGCTTTGACTAATTAATATCTGAAATGTTCCTGCTTTCAAGCCTGGAAACAATCAATTTAAGGTAGTTGCCTCCGAAAATTTAACTCTGCACTCAACATGGCTCTTGCCAACTTTACACTTCTCTTTCCTGTCCTTATTGTTTCAATTGGTCTGACAGTCATTTTTTTCAACAATTAATAAGGAAAGGAAAGAGAGATAGAAAGTAGGTGACTTACCTGAGGTTCATAGACCTTGTAAGGTTTAGAGTTCTTTAAATTTTTGGAGGCACTGCCCCCTTCAGCAAAAGAGAGGCAAAAGATTTTGACTTATCTGAAGTCCACAGAAGTCAGGCACCATGTAGGGTTTAAGATTATTGAATATTCAGAGGCACTGCCACCTTCATCAGAAGTTTAGGAAAACATTTCGAGTGACAGCTGGTCATCACTTGAAATGTTTTCAAATGATTTGAATCAAACTTTCAACAACCTGACAATTGACATTTCTGGTGCTTTTGATAATTTGTGGTGGCCTGCCCTAATAGCTAGATTAAAGTACTTGAGCTGCCCCAACATACTAATCAATCTTGTCAAAAGTTATTGCAATGGTAGGCGAGTCACTCTGAGCTCCCCGATTAACTTGATCAAAAAAACAACCACCAAAAGTTGCCCGCAGGGATCCGTGTGCGGCCCCATATTTTGTCTAAATGGCACAGCAGTGCTAAAGTGAATAATAATTAGCTACTAATTTTAAAATGTTAAATGCAGAAAAACGTTGATTACTATTTAATAGAATTTGCACAGAGCATTATTTTGTGAAGTATTTTCTGATTCTGTCGTTCCAATGTTGCATATTTTGTGTGGTGGGATTTTTAGTCTTTTCAGCAGAAGAAGCAGAAACAAACATTAGCCACATTGTTTTAGATACCACATAATTAATATTTCTGAGGCAACAAATGCATTTATATGTGGTAAGGATCCTTATAACAGTCATCTTTGTCTTTGTAATTTTCACTTTTAGTATTTTTTTTTGCACATTTAAAGATTGAAAACCTGTATCAGTATCACTTGCATTCATTTACATCTTCTTTATCACATTCTTGAAATCCTACTATAGATTGAAATATGTCTGTAATTTAATTAGTCAGCTGCAACTGTTGCTTTTTGGAATTATTCTTGTCGGTTTCCTCAATTGATCCAACTTAAACTCACTCAATTTTCAAATAGTGAACTGTTGTTAATTAATTTTTAAAACAATAAATATTCTGACAAATAGTTATAAAACCTATTTCCAGACTTTGTAGAGCAGACTAATTGAATACAAATATTTAACAGCACAGTAACTAGTAGCTTTCCTTGATGTTATATTTGATGTCAAATCCATTGGTTTTAACAAAACTTCAAGTGGAGAAAATATGAATTTTTATATTTGACATTTTGGATAACTGAGATTCGAATAAATGACATTTGGCTATAATGTCTGTAATTTACTAATCACTTCTAATTTTCACTACAGATTGCCTTGTTTTGCCAGTTGGCAGCCATGCCAACCCCTACCATACAATAAATTATAATTTTAGGCACTAATAAAAAGTTTCTAAAAGACGGGTTTAATCATTGGGAATAAAACAGCTATTATACAGGGGTAATACGGCTGGTAATAGATAATAAATTTTGTCATAATTAGTTCCCAAATAACAGTATCATGTGGCTTGCACTTTTGTTGGATTTTATTCCTAATCACCTATAAATTTACAAGTTATTTCTATATAAAGATATTGCAAATATAATTTTTTAAAAGCTCATTATGTTAACAAGGAGTTGAATCTGCAATCACATTAAACATTTTCTGCTAATGTAGAAATGTATACAAGGAGTAGGAGTAGGAGTAGGAGTAGGAGTAGCTTATCGATACTGAGTGGTCCAGTTCACTTGACAAGTTCCAGGCACATGTAGCACATCAAATGCTAAAAACATATTGCACATAATTGATTCTGCTGTTTCTCATTGACTGCAACATCTGGCACATTTGTATAAAATATGTAGTTAGGCAACAGTTTTCTTTGTACTGTTAATCAGATACAGTGTTTCCTATGTTTCTTGATGGTTTTTCGGTTTGTTGTGTGAATATAAAAATCTTGGTTATTTCAGCTTGTTGGGACATATTATTGACTTCTAAAATAAGGCAAAAACTACCAAGGTGGTAGGTTAGCAACTTTCTAGTAAGAACACAGCTTTTTTTGCTCCGCAGGTATATAGTTTCTCCTCAACTTCTTCTTGGCAATCCCTAACATCTGAAATTCTGCTGACTGTTTGTTTCAACAAATTTTGGGCATTTTTGTCAGCAACATGTTCTGGGACAAATTTGTACCATGACACTACTACATTTTTAACTTTTTTCTTATTGCTTATGAAGTTATTCTTTAAACAATATCTTATAATCTCTCCTAATTTGAATTATTCTATACTTGTGTAGTACCTGCATTTCATATATAATTGTAAAAATATATTGTGTGTTTCAATATAAAATTTTCATAATAACAATAAGGGCAATGGAATAGAAATAGGTTAATAATGAAGTGCTGTATTGAAAATTTCAAAGAAATGAACTACAGGACACATCACAATCTATTTTAATCACTCCAGTTATTTAAGAATAATGGTTTTTACTTGTTCTATTTGTTCAATTCTTCCCACGGAATTCATATGAATATGATTTCACAATTTTTTCTACATAATCACTATATCAATAATAAGGAATTTATATATTTACTTTGCCAGTTAACAAACTAAATTTACCTTGGATATATCACTTTCTTTTGATATTGATGAAACTTGTACAGACATTTGTTCAATTTTTGTAAGAAGTGCAACTTCATCTTCAATTTGTATTTTATGGAATCTTTCACGTTCTTCTTCAAAAAACAAATTAGTTGCATCTATCTGATTATTAATTTTAAATGGCCATTTTATTACATCCCATTTCCCTTCAAAATCTTCTTCACTCAAAGCATACCAAAATGAGTCAAAAATATCATATTCCTAAAATAAATTTAAGAATAAATAAATTATTTCATAAAATCAAATTTCTTATTAATTAATTTGAAATAAACTTACTATTACAACTTTTCTAGTATTTTCATCCAGATTCCTTACTGAAACTGGAATGGTTTCCATCCAATCTCGTATTTCAAAAATATTTTCAATTGAAGTTGGTTTTTCTAACAACCGCCTGTATATTGTTTTATATTCTTCTGCAATCTAAATTAATAAGACAGCCATTCAGATATTGTTTAAATTATAAAATACAGTATAACATTAATTTGAAACAATTTTGTCTCTTTATCTATAGATATAATCTACTGCAATTAAACAATTCCAACAAGTTCAGACAGGTTTTTTTAAAAAGTAGAATTACTACACACATTTTCAACTATTGCTCTTTGGCGATCTGCAAAACTTTCTAACATTCTTCGATACAGTTCATGATTTTTACTGACAAGAAAATGTTTCAGATCAGTTATATTGACAATAAAAGGCCCAATGTTAATTTTTTCTGGAATAGTTAATTCCAAATTTCTTTTAAGCTTTCCTTGGAGAGCAATTTCATCTTTATATTCTTCTGCTAAGTGACTAGCTGCTTCATAATCACTGAAATTAATATTTCAACTTAAATGATTTAGAAAATCTAAATTTTATTATAATAATTGGAGAAAAGTAGTAATAAAAACAAAAAGCAATTAAATTAATGAAAAATAATGATACTCATTACATTTCAATGTATGATTTTATCAATTATTGATAATGGTCAAAGAATTCTAACATACTTTGTTCAGCTGCTCTTATGGCTATATAAATTGAAATAAAATAATAATATTACAATTATAATTGAATTGATACAGTATTTCTTGAATTTTATACTTAATATTCGATTATATTTACCTACCTCACATATGCATCAATATCTAGTTTCCATAAGTCCATGTGTCTGTAATATTCTTTTGAATATGCTATTAGTGGTATAATTGCATGATTAATTCCATTTTGTAATCGTATCCTCATGTTATCTACATATGGATCCAGTAATCCAACTGATGAAAGGAGGACATCTTCAGAAAACTTTAAATTTTTCAGGACCATAGGATGTACCTGAGCAATATCATGTGTCATCACAACTGCATTGCTAAAGAGCTGAATTAATATTTTCTGTGAAGGAATACAAAATTCCAATTATTAAAATTTACCCATTTATCAACCAAAGTAATAGCTACTATTTTTAAGATAATTTAAATATACATTTCAAATAAAAAAAAACTCATATAATATACAAAGTATAAACCTAAATTACAACAATCTCTTTCATAACTTTTTTCAGTTGTAATTTATCATTCAGTTCATGTTCATTGGCCAATAAGGCTAACCTAAGTAAAATGATTTTTAGTAGAGATGGTTTTAAATGATTCTTTATTATTTTTAATTTAGAAAAGGTTCTTTCAATGGTAGCAACAGTTATAGGTAGTGTTAGCAAAATTCTTAAAGCAAACCCAATTTAAAGGGAAGTAATGAATTTAAGAATGTCAATTGGATCTTCTTTCTTTCTTAAATGTGAATAAACTAGGCCCATTTCGTCAGCTAGTTCTAAAGCATTAATCCCTGTCTGTCAAGATGATTCAGATTCTTTTGTGCTCTAGTTCAGGTGATTTTGCTTCTCATATAATATTACCTGAATGTAGTTGCAGGTAGTAAGATTCTGCCTTGCCCAGATGAATAGGACAGGCCATTTTCACTCCTCATTACTTATCTGATGGACTTCTGATTTTAAAATTACAATTTATGTCTTCCTTCAAAATAAAATTTATTTGATTTCATGTCTTATTGTTAAATATTCAATATACATTAATTATACACCCTACTACAAAGAAAATGACACAGCAAACAATCTATAATGTACTGAATTGTAGCCCAACTTATCAGCTATGTTGCAAAGATAGACATCATGTTGGTTAAGTGGAACTAACTTTACTGATCATATTTTAGTGTACATCAATACACCATGTATTGTACATATTATTCCACTGAAACTGCCAATGGTGTAATGGTAATACTAGTAAAAAAATTGTCTTATAGAACTACTCATTACATGACAAATTTACTTACTAACTGTGAACAAGGCTTTAAACCAATTTTGAGCCAAATACATGACAGTATTTGTGTAGCAAGTTTTCCTTGAAAATACTCATCTCCCCATGTATGATTATATTCACATAGATTTGTTAAATGAATAAATACAAAACAGACTAACTGTATGGTGTGCACTTTTAATTTATATCTATATACCTCTGACTTGAATAATAATATATAAAATCATTGGCCAGATGAATAAGATGAAATAATTTGAATGAACAAATAAATAAATGAGTGTGTGTGAAGATGGGGACGTTAGTATGCATCTCCCCAACCCCAATCAAGTCCTTGCCAGATCCTCATTGAGAGAGAAATTTGGTGACCTGGTGGGGTCAATTGTTTACAACCTTGTTTACAAATTTTGGCTGCTCAGTCGTCGACTAGCCGATCACTGGAAATGTCTTCCTAACTTTCTGATGAAGGGGGCAGTGCCTCCGAAAATTCAAGAACTCTATACCTCACAAGGTGTCTACCGTCTATAAACCTCAGGTAAGTCACTTACTTTCCATCTCTGTCCTTTCCCTATATATATATATATATCTTCTTACTAATAAATGTTGCCATAACTTGTGAATTCCATTAGGAAATGGGAACCCTGGTAACAATGTCTATATTTGTTTAACTAGGATGAAGATTATTGTTTGTTATATCCTTCTCCTCAACAGGTGGTATTATACGAACGCGCATTACCATAGCACACATAAACAGCGACTAATTTATCGATAAAAAACAATAAATGGCAGCTATATGGAAAGTGGACTACAATTACAACTTTGAGGGAAACTTCCTGGGCAATGCGGTAGAAATATTTTGTGTTTTCAACACAAACTAAAAGGCTTTAGGTAGATTGTTTATTGCTTTATAAGTTTTTTTATCCATCAGAATATAGTTGAAAATAGACAACTTTATTGAACAATTCATTAAACGGTGGGCAATCTTCGTCCCGCAGTCCATATCCGACCCTCGTACAAAATTTGTCGGGCACCGACGACGACCGCCTATCGAGTTTTATAATACTTTTTCCAGTAACAAAGAATTCATAGAATGCTAAAAGCTAAAGAACAGGCACGTAAATTTGGTACAATACCGATTTACTTCTACTAAACATAGAATTAATAAAAATTATCACGAACAAACTTTCGGAGCCGGCAGATATGTACATGATCTTATGTGATGTTTTATCGGTAAACACGAATTTCGGTTAGGATGAATTACTAACTTTACTAGTCCTTCTGTCATTAAATTTTTCAATTTACTTACAAAATTTCAACAATTCCGAACGACAATGATTACAATTGTAACACCAAAATAAGCTTCAAGGAACAAAAGTAAGTTCTGTTTTGAAAACAATTCTGATCCTTTTATATATATATATATATATATATATATATATATATATATATATATATATATAATAATAATAATAATAAGAGCTTATCTGATTTTAAAGTCAATTTCACACAGTCTTTATGAACAAGAACAATTTATCAAAAGACTTAATAATGACAACATTGTGAACATTGTATTACACAAGCGTAAATAATAATAATAATTATGTATTGTGTAATAAAATTGTTATTCGTTTTCTAATTGTATATATATATATATATATATATATATATATTTGTGTGTGTGTGTCATAATTTTTAAATGTATTTTTCAAATACCATATTAAGCATTACTGAAACAGATAATTTCACTACATTATGGGCTAGAAGTTGTATCGATAAACTGAGTTGCACACTTATCTGGCTGCCAGAACTGATTTGACAAGGTATCAAAGTTGGCCCTTTCAGAGGCGCGTGCGAGTTAAAGCGGTGACAGCCCATTGAAGATGGGTTTGTAACTTCTGGACCAGTGCACAATGAGCTCTAATATTTTGCACATTTTCAATTGGGGTCTGGGTTTACTTACTTAAAAAATTTCATGAGATTTGGAAAGGGTCGAGTGGGAGCCATAGGTGTTTTTAAGCGATTTGACATGGTGACCCAGTTGCAGAGCCCAGGTACCGAGGCATTGCCGACTACTGATTCAAGTAGGCACAACGAAGAAATATTGCAGCTCAAAGTAAGAGTGTGATCATAATTTCATGCGTTGTGAAGCTTTTCCTAACGGCTTTACTGCGTTGTTTGCAGAAAAAAAAGAATTTGCACACCTACGTAATAAGAGCTTATCTGATTTTAACACAATTTCACACAGTCTTAATGACCAAGAACAATTTATCAAAAGACTTAATAAATACAATATTTTGAACATTGTATTACACAAGCGTAAATAATAATTATGTATTGAGTAATAAAATTGTTATTCGTTTTCTAATTTTAATTATTTAATTATCTTAACGTATTTGAATTACAATATTTTGATATTCGGCTTTTGATCATTTCCAAGTGGCATGTATCAAAATCTGTCGTCATATAAAGAGAACAGCACTGTCTACTAACGCAACTGTTTTTGTTCCTTTAGGATCCAATTATTATTAATTATAAAATGTTTATGTAACAATTATTGCTGACAAGCCTTCACCGGGATCAGGAATTACCACAACCATTGTCCACTCAAATTAAGAAACTTGTACAAAAATTAAAATAAGTAGAAAATAATAGTTGGGGAGACGTGATCTCAAATCATTAACAAGAGGTCCTCAATTCAAGTTAATACATTATCTTATAGAAATTATATTTTATGATTGCTGATTAATTCAATACCAAAAAAGCGCTGGGCATATGACACCCACACAACTGGCAGGAAAATAATTTTTCGATCCGCAGACATTTAAGCCTAAATTCATTAGTTCATTCTCGAAGCAGAGAGATACTGGGGATTAAAGACTTTTGCTAAGGACGTAATGGAATCCAGGCTGCGAATAAAGTCTACTGCAGTCGCCACCCAACGACGCTCTCTCTTATCGACGCCTGAACCGCGCATCCTGAAGGATCACCATAACGGCCAAACATCAAAGCAACACCGCCTTTCTCGGTATCGGTAACATTGTTTCACTGACATTTCATTCGTAGTGTCTTAAAATTGGCACCCGACCAATTACACTGATGCACCTGATTTCGTACGTTTTTATTGACCTACAATCCATTAATTAATATATTTTCTTCTTGTCAATTCAATGTTAATTGTTTTACTATAATATCTATAATGAAATAAAAATGTCATTGTCTTAACAAAACAGCGTAAGTTATTAATTATGGTTTCACACTCACTAGTAATAAAGGTGAAAATTCACCTAGCAAAACCTCTGCTGGTGTAATCAAAAGTAGTGGTAAATAAATGCATACCTCAAACATTTCTGGACTTGTAGAATAAAATATGTTATCCTCTGCCATTTTAAGTACAACTATGAATATTGGAGTTGAAGCCGGAGGAAATTGGCTTGTGACTAAATCATTACCCCATACAAAGTCTTCAGTGACATCAAGAGTACACAAACATGGGGTTTCAAGTAGTTTTGTATACATCGCCAGGGATGCCTCAACTAACTGTCTCAATGCACTCTACAAATAAATTATCGTTTATTGTTAGTACACATTTATAAAGAAAATATAAAATTACTTTAAAACTTATCTTATATAGATTATATACATTATATGTCTTTCTAGTTTCTTTTACTGGTATATTTATGGAATTAGCCTTTTCGCTCGACCAAATTTAATTAATTTAGTACATTTATATCAGCGATTGAACGCTCGTATATTTCAAAACATATGAAGTTGATCATGCAACATTACGCTACCTGCATCCGGAACTTGATAAGGCTCATCATACGGGAAAGTTTGGACACTTCATAAATGTACCACTTACTTACAAAAATGTCAAACCACCCTTTCCCAACATCTCTTAAGCACATTACAATATTTTGATTAATTGTTTCCAACCATTGTGTTTGTAAAAACTTCATTACCTGCAATAAATGTTTCTGCTTGTAAATAAGAAAGAAAAAAGTCAACATATTAATGTGTGATTATACTGTATTTACACGACTCAATTTAATGAATATACAACAAATCTGAAATGGTTTTCGATAACTGTTAATTCTGACATTCTTAATAAAAAAAGAAGACCCCATTGTCATGAGTAGAAATTCTTAGTACGACATAGCAAATTTATAGCTAAAACTACGATTATAAAGTTATTTTCTTAAAAAAACTAAGAACCTAGGCATTGTTGTTCTACAAGTATTGTATTATAAATAATTAAATTACTTAATATTAACGTGGTTTGGTGCATTCCTTCTACAACGAAATAATCTATTCTTTGTCGTCTGACTCTACATGCAACTGATTGTTGAATTCGAATACTAACCGTAATACATTTGTGTACTATACGATTTCAGATCAGATTCAGCTTTCTGCTTTAAAAGTGTTAGTGTTAAGGTCCGGTGTCGTGTGCAAGTAAATGTTTCAGGCGATTTATAGGGATACGGTTACAACACGCTTTCCTCAGAAATGAATACGAAAAGTTAAGATTGGTTGTGTCAAAAGAAAGAAAAAAGAACATGCAAAGGTTATTTCAAAAATTCCAAAATTAACGACATTTTTCAAAGCAGTGAAAGTGAAGTTATTGGGGAAAATGAACGGAGTACGTAAAGAGAAAATGTGGAATCGCAAGCAAATTCTGTTTCCTTGAGCTGGAATAATGTATCAAATTGAAAGAAGTAATCGGCATTTGTGCTAGTGCTACATCAAAAGTAACTATAGCAAATGGCAAATCATATCAAAAGGTTCATCTGAATGCCAAAATAAACGGTGCAGTTTAGTCAGTTGGCCCGAGAATATATGTTAAAACATAATGCCTTTGACAAATGGAGAAATACAAATTCAAGATTGGCTTAATCTCCCATCAAAGGAAAGGTTTGTAAATTGTTTTCAACTTCTGATTCCCCATTCATAATGAGCGGATTCAAAGACTGGAAACTTGAAATAAAACTCATTTCACTCAATGAAAATGGGATGGAATACAGAATATGTACGGTGACATACTGCATTAGATTAAAAGTGCATGAACGAATAAACACAAATTGGTAATCCAGTTCAATAATGACCTTCAGTACTGGATATAAATACAGAAAATAATAATTGCAGTTACAAAATTTCTAGCGTCTGATGGGCCTGCCGCTAAGAAAAGGCAACCACACCATAGGCTCGGATAGGAATGGGAATTATTTAGGCAGTTTGGAACTGATCATCAACTAGATCAATTTTTATGTGAACATATAAAGAAGTATGGTAATGCGGGAATGGGGCATCGTCATATCGGTCAGCTAATATTTGTGAAAACTTCATACAAATTATGGGAGTTAAAGTGAGGAACCTATTGTTGCTGAAGTGCAGAAACTAAGTATTATACCATTTCGGTGGATTCAACATCTGATAACACACATTTAGACCAACTGACATTATAATAAGATACGCTTCTGGAGGTGTTCCTAAAGAGAGATGTTTACAGTTTATTCCCATTCATAGGCATAAAGTAGGTATTCTTGCTGACGTAGTTATGACTTTCTAGGATCAAAACAGTATACCACTAATGAACTGTAGAGGCCAGTCCTATGATAATTCAGCAAATATGTCAGGGAATCAGTGGCGGGTGATGTATATGAGATCATGAGCTACAGCACATTAATTAATTTAGGAATAATTATTTGTTTCGTAATATTAATACCTTTATAATAATAGTATTTTAAGAGTAGTGGTGGCTCGTGAATTTTTTTAGTTACTTGTTATATCACTATTCGAAATAAATCTTACGAGAATAATTACGTAATATATTAATAATACAACAGTGACAATGTTACCAATACTATATGGTTCGTTAAAAATTTTAAACTTCCTGCTGCCCAGTACGCTCAATCCCGTATCTGTGTTATCCTGATTCTAGCTCAAAAATGCATTTGAGAAATGCGCAGTATACCGCTTCAGTTTCTCTGCTTCACCTGTTGCACCCACAAACTGATAATGTCTGGAGTTACATCGCCTCGTAGCCGAGTTGTTCGATGCGCCACTAACGGCCGATTCTCGCATAAAATGAAATCAAGCTTTTTAGTAATTACAAATCTTTTTTTGCATAGTGTTTAAAAAATCATATGTAAGAGGCCGTGTTTCTAAGACTTTCATCAAACTGCGAAAACTACCACAGGATCCTAAAATACAGTCATCATGTATGCCTTGTTCCTAAAATTATTTAAAATACGTACGGGAAAATGTTTTTGTGTTACAAATGTGTGGCAACTTGGTTTTTAAATTTGTGCTTCTAAAAATTAGGCATTATTATTATAGTCAGTGTTGTAGCATTATTAATGACTTACGTAATAATCCTCGAGCGGTGATGTAGCGCATAACTTAAAAAAGTCACGATTCGCCACTGCAGGGATTTATTCTGGATTACAGGCTAAAATTAAGGAATAAAATAAATACGCATTGTTGAATCTTGTAGTTGTTCATGCGGTTAAATAGTACCATGACAGTTTGTTCAAAATATTTACTATTTCTTTTCATCCATGCCTTATCGATTTGCAATAATCGGTGCGCGGTAAAGCAATTGTCAATAACTCGGTGGCCACCACATGCAGATGCAGTAACTGCTCTTCGTGAAGGTTATGAAGAATCAAGTCCTTAAAGGCATTTGTAACTGAGAAGAGAATCACAAGCAAGAGAATTCTACCAGAATTCAAATCAACTAACAAAACGGCGCTAACATTCGTATTTTGTAGACAGTGGTGGAAAAGAAACTGAAGGGCAGTATGAAATTTATAGTGGACACATTTGCCGATCATAGATTCCCTTAGAATAAGTTTGGTAACGCAAGATAAACAGTTCGAAGAAATATTTAACAAATTTAGATTCTTAGAAACTCTTCATACTTTAAATCAGTGATGGGCAAACTTTTTAAAGAAGGGGCCACAGGGAAGGAAAAGAAACTTTAGGCGGGCCAATGTAATTTACAGTTGAAGTGTCGTGAAACGTTATCTCTTTGTAGAATGTTACAGTTTCGTTGCAGATGAGATAGTGGTGTAGTGTACCTTTCTATCTATTGTTATTTAAGAAATATTTAAGGTTTTACTCTATCAATTGTATATTTATTTAAAAAACAATAATTGAGTTACGAAAAATTGAAAAAAAAATTTCCTAGCTAGCTAAATATGCAAACGTTCTGTACACCCAAGGTGTACCATAGAGTAAACAGGCTATCAACGAATTCTGCTCAAATTGATCGTCACAGAATAGTCCTACCACTACCGCGTGCCCCACTCGGGCTCTTTCTTCATCAGAATATCTGATCACCTAACCTCTCCTTGGATCAGTGATCGTCCAAAGGGTTCAGATTAGTTCCTACGTATCCCTCTCTTTTATGGGAAAACCTTCTACATCACTTCAGTCTAGAATGAACGGGGACTGTTTTCCAAGAACATTTGTACCGTTAAGCGAAGGAAAATGGGAGAATTCCTTCGTACCTGACACGCAGCGTATTCCATCGTCTAGGGTTTATTTTTAAATCGAGAAATGATATGAGCCGGGCGCAGGTGACTAGCTTCTGCGAATCCCTATCTCCCAAATTTATTAATCTACTGCGAGGAGGCTCCGTTGCCAATTTTACCCTACGCTACAAAGTTGCCAGCAGCCAGTGCCTCTCACTCCAAACATAACATTCAAATATCTAGGTTAAGTCAATAAATTTGTGTGTCGTCACTGATATAAAACGAAAGAGACGAAGAAAGAGGAAAATATTTATTTTTCTTAAAGCCTGTATTCTTTTTTTATTCCTCAGATTAGGAATAATGTCCCGCGGGCAGGATTGAACATTTAAAGGGGTTGCATCTGGCCCGTGGGCCGTAGTTTTTCACTGCTTTAAATGATCAAGACATAAAATCTCATTGTGATGAACTAGCCACCTTCTGTAGTGAAGACCTTACGTCTACAGTACTATTCATGGAATGTCTACATTTTATGTCATTCATGTGAAGAAAATTAAATGTAGGAGTTAAGACCTTAACCACAAATGACTTTTTACCATAAACAAAATTTACTCATAGCATAATGAACATATTTTTACTTTTTCTAATATGGAAATCTCATAATTTTTCTCTCGATGATAATTAGTAAAGCTTGCGGTAAATGTTCATTTTCTAAAATGAAGATGCTAAAAAATTAATTAAAAAATAGCATGACACTTTAAAGATTAAATTATCTAGTATAATGAGCGTTGAACATAATATTTTACTAACTATTAACTTCGACAGTCAAATTCACGATTTTATAACATCAAAATGTAGAAAAGTCCATTTACGATGTTGTTTTAAAATAGGGAAGCGTGTGGGCGAGATGAAATCGACTATTGTTTCTTTCTTTTTGGATTCCGCGTTAACATTTACCAACAATTACTTGGGACTTCAATATGGGTATTACCGTATTATTATCTGTGATTGTGGGACCTCATATTTCTCTCCCCGGCGTGTGCCCAAGAAAGTGAATGAATTGGAGAGCTTGTAGAACGATGGGCCAAGTGTCGAAAAGCATGGTGACTAAATTGAAAAAAAAATGTGAATTTAGATACGTTTGAATCTAAAATATATATTTACCTCCTTATTAACCCACGTAATACATTTGACGATTTATTTCTAGGAATAACTGTTTGAAATAACATAAATTTTCAAAAATATTTTCATAAAATAAATTTTATTATGAAAAAAACTTTTCATAAAAGAAACTTTATTATGAAAAAGAAATTTTCATAGAATAAATTTTATCATGAAAAAGAAACTGAAAAATTATTTATGTATAAGAGAAAGCCAGGCGTTAAGAACAAAATGCTGCAAGAAGAAATCGGCCTCAGATTTAATGCTTAACTATTTTTCAAGGTATACTCAACATATGAAAATTAATGCAGATCAACATTTAATAAATACAGGAAAACAATTAGCATACAACAAACAAATAATACAAATGCATTAAATAAGAATTTTTATTTTATAAAATAACAGAAAAAATAACGGTAATTACAAAAATTATTCAATTTATGATAATGCTGTTACTGTAGAAAACATTATGGAAGAAACAAGAAAAATAAACCAGAATAATAGTAAAGAAACTAATAATCAGTATTTTAAATAATATAATCTAAGTTATTATAAAACTATAGGTGTTAAATAATATAAAAAGGTATTTAACTGATATTCTTAAATTAACACTAAAAAAGTAATTATAATGAAATTAATGAATAAAATATGAATAAAGACGAGAAAATCTCTAAAACTCAATATTACATTGTGTCTAAATAATAATATAAAAAGGTATTTAACTGATATTCTTAAATTAACACTAAAAAAGTAATTATAATGAAATTAATGAATAAAATATGAATAAAGACGAGAAAATCTCTAAAACTCAATATTACATTTCAAGGAATAAATTAAAGAAAGTGATTTATAAAATTAATTTTGTAAATTGTAATAAGATTTATATCGACATACGAAACTATTATAATATCAAGAGTTAAAATATAAAAACGAATACGCACATGCAAAAATAAAGAAATATTGAATCAAAAATTCAAAGTATTGATAAAATGAAAATTTTGAAATCGATTTATGAATTTCAGTTAGTATTTTTAAAGTATGAAAAAGAAAATAAGATTTCAGAAAATTCTCTGCAAAGTCTGTAAATGAGTTAGAATTATATATATATATATATATATATAACGGTGGAATATCATCGTCATTAATTGTTAATGTTGTGTTCGTTCGTTAGAACGTTTCGTTCGTGGCGCCGCCTCCAGAAAGCGCCACCGGCTGACGCGAGAGTGGGGAGGACCCGTTGACAATTCGAATGTGCGAACAGTCGTTATTCAGAATGCATCCATACAAGTCATGTCATGTTATACTAAATAAAGTGCTAATTTAACGTGTATACTGTTTACTCAATACTATCCGTACTCACCCGGGGATCTGAAAGGAATATATACGCAACAGTAGTCGATTACCCATTCAAGTTTCAGATGAATATATATAAAATAAAATAATATTAAAATATTGAAACTGTTTTCTAAAATGGGACTTAAAATCGTTTTTTTAAACGTGTTTTACAACACTTACTCAAAAATTAAAAAAAGTCAAGTATTGAGAGGTGATAATTCTTACATTTTGCGTTGTCTGACTCTGAACTGATTCAAACTCGTCAAGTATAACAAATTTCCCATAACTTGTCGTAAATAGATTCATGTTTTCAGCTTTCTGACATTCTTGCTCAACTAAGAACATAACTTGATAGCTTTCAGGGATAACGTATAAATTATTTTGCATAATTAGATTCTTGATTGTAATGAAATCCATCATACCAGTCTTAACGCAGCCTGAAACAATTCAAAATAAACTTACATTTTTGACTCTGGTCTTGAAAACTAATAATGGCCAAGGAATGAGTAAAGAATTATGTTTAAGTACTGAGGTACACGAATTGTTGAAGAAATTTAATATCGGTATGTACATGCATACAAAACTAACTCCTTGGGAAGTATTTATTAGTTTCAAAACAAAGTCTGTTCCTTCTGTATATTTCATTTTAATTTGTAAACAATTTCATATATGTTACTCTTTTACCATTTAAGATATTTGATTAATGATTCTACGCAGAGGCGTTGCTTGGCGGGGACGGATGAGGTGGCTTATTGAGAGCTACAAAATTTCACATAATAATAATAACATATAATCTTAACTGAAACTTTGAACCCTGTACAATAACACCAAAAAATTTATTCTTGTCGAAAACTTGTTTGTAATTTCTTTTGGATTTAAATGCCTAAATGAAGAGGCGACAAATTTGGCCTACGCTCGGGTGGCAGAAATCCCCGCTACGTTACTGATTATAACGTTACCGTACCTGTTTCTGGTACCGGTTGTTCCTTTGGGCTGTACATTTTAATGTACGCAAACGAAGACGGAAATTTATCAACCATGTCGCGGAAACTCAAGTCACACATTGCTCTTTTGTAGTCGTAGCGTATTTCTAACTCCAACTGGAAGGTTAAATTGGAAATGTAAAAAAAGTTGGTAAATTTATTCTAACCAATAACAAATTAAAAAGCAAACATTTAAACTTAGCTACATCTAAAGTAACATTCATACTGTTATTATTGTTACTGGCTCCGTACCAGGCGTTGCCCAGGTATTAATTTATATTAGTCAAGAAACGTATTTAATTCTAAATTAATATATTTACAACACGTGATGAAACTGGTATCGAGAGAGTCATATTTATGAACTTTTATCTTTTCATGCCCGTTACCCTCACAAATCAGACAATGTTTGTGTTCATCAAAATCGGCGTGATGACCCTCTAGTCAAGAAAACTTAAGTACAACTGAAAAGAGTTCAAAATATCGCATCATTTATTTTTCCTGAAGGTTATGAGCATATTGAATGTAAGAATTAAGTTCATTGACAAATCCGAATTAGACGCCAATCTCGGTTGATTTTGTGTTATAGACCTCATGTAGGTGCTGAAGGACAACTCATATTGCGTGTTGTATCTGAGTCAAACTCAGCGCCGTCTATAATCCCATTATCGGTTGTTTTCTTTTCCCACTCCTAAATGTCTTACCCTCCTATTCCGAAAGGAATTGCAAATATCCACAGTAGGCTTCGGGAGAAGCATTGTAAATCTTATTGACTTCAAATACCCCCATACTATTCTGAAGAAACTGCAATACTTTGGAATTCGTGACCCTGCCCTTAAAATTTTAGAAACATATTTACATGGTAGGCAACAGGCAGTTAAATGTGGTAATATTGTATCTAGCTTAATGTTAATATTGGTGTCCCACAAGTCTCAGCTCTTTGGTCATTCCTGTTTACCTATTTATAATCAACACGACAGACATGAGATGCCTCTCATATAACAATAGACAAATGCATAAGTATGCAGATGACACCCCCATACATACAAGAACAATAGGTCCATTAGTAAGAATAGCAAGTATAAAAGAGAGTAATCCTGAGAAACACAAATAATTTTTTTTCTCACTCAAACGAATTCCCTGGATTTACAAAAAGTTACAGCGGTAAAATTACTGGGAATCCACGTTGATTGCAAGTACACATGGTGTGGAGTCCCCACACTAGTCCTCTCAAAAAAATTGGCTGGCATAAACTTCCTCTTGAGAAACTTGAAGAATGTGATATCATTAGAATAGTTACATACAGCATATTTTTCTCTATTCCACAGTGACATACTGTATGGTGTGAGACTGTGGGGAAACTCTTGTGGAATCTATGCTATTTTCACTGCACAAAAGAGAACAATTAGACAGCTGTGGCCTGGATCACAGAACTTCATACAGACAATATTTCCAAAACGTACTTACAGTGCCTGGACTTCATTTGTACTCGTATTTAGAACGGATATTTGAAACAAAATGCACTAGGTTTTTCAATTCGAAACATGAAATCAAATAGACTGATGATTTGAATATGTATGTGTGTATATTTATAATATGTAATTCAATTAGTAATTTTCTAATTTTGTATTGACACTAACTTGACAATTTTGTCTTTTGCAATAAAAAAATATTAATATTACGACTGATTCGACTCTAATATGGCCTGCTTTTGCACTATCCACCTCACGCCTTGGTTTAGTAGTCGAGTCTTACCCCCACAAGGCGTCGCAAGGTAATTATGTATATAATTTGGTCGAAATTGCTCGGTGCGTTCTACATTGTACGTCGACCTTTGTTTTACCCCATCACCCCCACTTATAAGAGATAAAATATAACTTAAACGACATATTGAATGCCAGAACTAATTCCAGCGAATTGTAATAAATGTAATATATGAAAGGAGGACTTAGGCAATGAGATGTACTTTAATGTGTTCTTAGAGAAAGTTATGAGGCAAATTGAAAGGAAGAGAGGAGGTAACATTTGCAATGAAGTCAGTGCCCGGCTTAAGCAGATAACGTTGCCTTGATAGGTAGAAACCAGAAATATCTCTGAGGGATTTAGGCATGTACAGAGGGAGGGAAAAAATAAAGGATTATAGGTGAATGAAGGAAAACATATTACACGATAAAAAGATATCATTAATATCAAACAGGGTTAAGCTTAGACGGTTATAATGTGGAGTCAGAAATTATGTATTTCGGGTCCATGATCACTGGGACAGGATACAATCGGACCGAAATGAAAGAATGTTGTCTGATAAAATATGTTACCATTTGTTCATGCCTCTACTGAGATCATATAAGATTGAAGTTGGGAGTTTATCGAATAATAATCACGTATGAGTTAGGAACCTGGACATTAACAAAATCAGATGGAAACAAAATACGAACATGAAAAAGGAAAATATTACGAAAAATCTTTGGCGCTGTGAAGGAGAATGCATAATTAATACAAATTACGAACCTTGATGGAGAACCAGATCTAGTAAGGGGGATTGTGAAAGGATTAGGTTCAGCGCACGGAGGACAGAAATCTGGTGAAAAAGGTATTTCTTGTGACACTACAAGGCAGCAGATGATGTGGAGGAAACCTCTGCAACATACGAGAAAGGCAGTAAAACAATGCTTGTATTTTTTTCAACTATACAATACTGATAGGTATAATTAAAATTTGGTCCACAAATTCAATGTAAAATATCTATGAGGTAATATTCCTATGTTGATGCTAATTCTTTAAAAGGCCGTAAATAAATAAGAATTATAGTACTGTGCTGCTGAAAATTCTAGCAGTATCAGAAATGTTGGTTCAGGGCATACTAAATAAACTGAATAAATAGATTACAATTCTTTATAATATAGGAGAATAAATAAATAAAATTCATAAAAACAGCGGAAATTAAAGTAAGTAATGTGTGAAATTGGGCGTCCACTGTGGTATAGTGGTTAATGTGTCACTGCCTCACACGACAGAGGTCCCGAGTTCGATTCCTGGTAAGGGTTTGGGTGATTGTGTTTGTCTTTCTGTTTCCAAAACGAGTAACCCTTACAATGAAGATAACACCTTAGCTGTGTTGATGCGACTTAAAAAAATTGGGTGAAAATGGAAATCTGAAATAGCTTCAACGACAGCAACCGATTTTTGTTTTTAAAAGTAAATAAATATAAGCTGAGTGTTAAAACAACAGATTAATATTTTTTTGTACAATTTATATGTAAATCATATTTTCGGATCACACTTTTATAGAAAATATTTTGGTTCTTTGTTAGTAGAAGATTGTGTTTATATTTTGTGATCCTAAGAAACTTAGAAAATAAAGAAAGAAAAGAAAAAATAGTTATTACTTCATTCAAATCATTTTAAAATTAAAACTTTGCTTCCATAGAGATAATTGAGAATGTAAATTTTGTCAGACTAAAAATATAACCGTGTGCAGAACGCTTTTTTACCCATCCAACTTTATTTTACTGCGATTTTTATCTTCAGATTCATAGATGATTACCTTATCTCTATAGTCTCTTGGAGGGGTGAAACTATTAAATCGGGTTGCCATATTCAGAATATTTTGAATGCTGCTTAAATTTATCTCTGGTATTCCCGGAAACATCATACAATCGACAAACAGATTGTATCTGTGAACAAATTATCTTTCATCATTCATTATTGTAAGTATGGGGAAAATCTATTTAGGATTGTCATCTCTATTTGGACACTCAGGTGAGATAACTTTTTTCTATTGTTTACCTTATAATATCTTCGCACCTTTTTCTTCGTTCATACGCATCTTTTACTCTTGCAGCAAAATTGGCAGGATCTTCTGCTTTAAACATGACATAAATTCGAGGTAGCTGGAAACTTATGTCTGTCGTGTCCGATGCATACAGGATGGTGTACAGTTTTGTGTCCTCGCTATACTCCGTCACAGCCACATGAGACCACCCGTAAGACTTGGGATCAATAAATGCTTGCTTCACCGAGAAAATGTTTCCCATGTCTGCGCATAAAGGTATGAAGGCTTCGGCTGGCACCGGGGATTGGACGCCGTCCACGAAACCAAGTTTGATCCATTCCGTGGGAGTTCTACATCAACATTATGTTTTGTAATAAATGTTAACTTTAATTATTCGGAAAGTAAACGTTAATACCAAACCTGCAGTCAAAATCATCGTTGTCGAAAACTTCAAGCGGCAGACAATTTTGGGATCTGAAGAGACCAAACTTTTCTTCCCAGCTAACTTTAAAGTCCATAATCTCCGGCGGAACTAACATTTCGGACGTAATGTTTAGTTCAAGTAACAGATCTTGTATATTCTGCCGGAAATATTTGCGCTGCCGTCTCGCGATTTCGACATTTCTGGGCAAATGACCGGGTTGGACAACATATTCTAATTGTACTTTAGGTTTTAATGTATCGATTGGAAATACCTGCAAATTTAAAGTGAATAAAGAATTGGTCCTAAGAAAACGAAATTTTCTTGTAGCTTACTGTAAAATACTCACAATGTTTTTAGTCCCTAGAAATGTTACCCAACGCTTTGCTTTAGAAAAGTATTTGTCTTTTCGAGGACGTGAAAGGAAACTTAATGTAGGCGAATGTCGCTCTGTTTGAGCTTTGGAAATCAACTTGACTTTTTCTGGCATTGGTCTGTTTGTCTCGACTTCGGGTAATATTCCCCTGCCTGCCAGAATCTCACTGAAATATCCTCTTGTATTCTCGTTTCCATCTTTTGAATCTTCTGACATGTTTAGGAAATGAGGTTTGTTATTGTATTGGAACTGTCATGTCTCAGTAAATGAAAGAAAATGTCACTCGCACACTGTGCAACAATTCTCAAAGACATTCCATAATTGATTTCAGTTCAAAGAAATATTATACTGATTCGACGTTTCATAAAGTGAATATGTCAAATGAAAGCTTTATGTACTCGTAAATCAACATTGAGAACGACATAATTTTTTAAATTTAAACGGTTTAAATATATGCTACTGAATCTTACAGATGCGCACATTTTGTACTTTTACTCGTACACGAATATGTTTCAATTAAAAACACGGAATAAATTCAATATATGATTTTTTAAGATTTTAGTAGAATTAGTAATATAAGCCGAATTTGGAGTTCAAACGTCACTAGTTGCAAAGTATTTGTTAATGAACAAATTTTTCCAATATTTACAAGAAAATGCCATCTATTACTTGAACAGTAAATTGAATTCTAAACAATACAATATTTTCTCTAGTAGTGTGATCAGATAATTATTTTGTCTTCTGCCATGCTCGATCGATTTTAACATACGCAATTCATGCGTGGGAGAGTGCCTTTACATTCAAAAATATTTAATATTGACGTGCAATACTAATTAAAATAAACTCAATTTCATATGAAAATTTCTATTTTTTATGCTCAGGAGCAATTATTAATATATATAGTATTCAAATTATATATATAACTTAAAATTTGTCATAAAAGTGACATTTAGTAATTTAAAATGTGTGATAAAAGTGACATTTAGTAACTGATACGACTTTCAGAACACAAGACATGGTGAAAAACATTCCACCGAAAATCTTTCAAAGCTAAGTTAAAATTTAAAAGTTTGGCACTGCGGAATTTGTTTCTTCAATTTACTTTAATCTTGTTAATAAGCCAAAAGGTTTGAATTTCTTGAGTCGATGCTCCTTGTCAGTAGAGTTCAAAAGTTGTTTCACTGGTTTGTTTGGATGTATTTTTTAATCTCCTGTGATGGCATACTCTGTTGTTTTGAATTACTTAAGTAAGGGTTGAAATACCCTAATCTTTTTGGATGACCTCGTTCGGAACGAACCATGGGGCGTTTGCTAAGTACTTTTGATTGGAATCGCTTGATAATGTCTATGTTTGATCTACCAAATGTCCCCCAAAGTTGTATCCCGTATAGCCATAGTAATTATATACAGCAGTATTTTACTTTCCAGAGAAAGTTGTGAATTTAGTCCCATGAGCCAATATTATTTCTGGAAGTTTAGACTAAATTGTTTACGTTTGGAGAATATATGCTGTTTCTTTCTGCGGTATTGGTTTTCCATTTAAAGTTACAGCTGGACAATTACCTCATCTAGTTGTAAATGTTACATGAATTGATTTGAATTCATTTATATGAATTCGCCACTTACTAAATCATTGTGTCATTTTATTTAGGTGGGTTTGTAGCTTTTCAGAAGCTTTATTACATGGGATGAAAGTATAGATAACTTTTAAATTTAGGTAGGATACCATGAAACACAATGTTATATAATTAATTATTAGAGGTTTTCCTATAATAATAACAACAATTATATATATATATATATTATATATATATATATATATATGATTTGCCATCAGTATTTCGGGTAGCTCCGCACTTAAATAAGAAGCTTTGGAATTATGCTATAAATATCTGAACTAAAAATAATATAACTCGTGAATACTAACGAACGTTTGATATTTCGCTCGCTCAAAATTTAGTATAAAATGAAAATCTAATCCAGATTTTTGAAGTGAATTCTTCTTGAGAAAAAAGTTTTTGTCGCACTTACTTCGTGCGCACCCATCTCCATTCAACCGAGATTTCGTTCACGACAATCACTAGTCGACCTCAATAATTGATCATAAATTAGTTACAATATCTGACCGAAATGAATAAATAGTGATACTATTTATTTACTGGTAAATAATTCAATTTTTTTATGTTCTCTCTATTAGATTAATTTTAAATCAACAATGGAAGGGAAATATACTTGCCATTGTAGCTATTTGAATTGGAACATTAACTTATTTATATGAAAAACGAAAAGAACAGTTAAAGTGCAGTTTAATTTATCAAATTTTAGAATTTTATTGTGGATTCTGACTGAAATAAAACAATCAAGAGCAATTAAGAAATTCAATAATAACTATTTAGGTTAAAACAAATAACATTAAAATGGAGTAATAATTTTTTATATTCAATTAATTAAGGACCAATTTTACATAAAGATTTTAATTGGATTGCACAACGTTTCGTCACCTTATTTTCGGGTATTAAATTTTGATGAAAATATACCAAATGATTACTCATCCAAACTTGACCGCTTCTATGGGCAGATTCAATGGAAATAACAAATTAATAATATTATCAAATTAGACTTATTTAGATGTTTACTCGTAAATCAAGTGGTGAAGTATACCTACGGAAGTAATCAGAAAGTACAACTGAGCGTAAACTTTACCAACGTATGAAGTATTTATCACATGGTCCTCGAATGCATTGACTATTGCTCAAAGGTTTTATTGGCACTCGTAATTATAGTATACACTTCCACATTACCCTTCGTTATAACCCTGACCATTAAGGAAACTCAATTTCTCAGTAAAACACTTTAAGATTTGGGACCACTTTTATTTATTGGTAACTGAAAATAAAGTTTAAGGGGTAATCATAAATTTCCTTTTTGTTACAAATTTATGATGAATTATGAAACATTAAACTTAATTGGTATTGCAAAAACTTAAAGTAACCTTCTTAGATAACAAAAATATTAGCGGTGTTAAATAGAATATTCATGATGTCGCTTCTCCAATTAACAAGGATTACAGAAAAATGGTGTGGTATTTCCTTATATCATAATTTTGTCTGTTTTTTGGCTACTTTATAATGTCTACTAGAAAAATATTTATTTCATCGAAAGGAACCAGCAGAGTCAAACTTGTGCTTCAAAGAACAGAATTGCAAGGAGTATTCCGTACCACGTCAAAGATATAACTTTATTTGACACGTAATTTGTGGATTAAAACATTTAATGCCCCTTTGAAGGTTATCACTCTTATTTTGCAGTATTACTTAATTTAGGTAAGATTAAGCAAATACGTTAATTTTAATAAATTTGTAGTAATGAAAAATTCGAATCAGTGTGCTAGGCACAACTGTCAAATCTCGTACTTGTAAATGCATTTGCTCATTTAGTTGAAGAATAAGCGTATTTTGCTTAAAACGTTTTGGTATTTTCGCCAGATCTGATTATTAGAAGTCCTTGTTAGTTATTGTTTATGAGATTGGTTAATGTTCAAGACATGTGACTTATATTAAAAAAATTAGAAGATATAGATATAAGATTAAATATTGTAAAAAAATTATTATTGATTAAGAATAATTACTTGTCTTTTAGGATTTTAAAACGTTGTAATCAAGTTTGTTAGCCATGGTGTCAGTCGAGCAACCATGCTATACACTTATAAACCTGCCTTCAGATTCAGACCCCCCAAATGAAATGCAGTTAAAAATGGATTTAGGTAAGTATAGCTTTGAATAGGATCACTTTTAATGTATCAAGAAACTACAAATATCCTTTAGAGATGATTGATAACATATATGCAGTCAAACTATAAAATAGACGTAAGTTAATCCTAATCAAACCTGTACATTCAGGTTTCATACCTGAATCATTTTAATTGTGGCATTTCACTTGTTTTTTTTTCCAAAACAAAATTTTGACAAGTGAGTTGAATGAACGTGAGTTTTAGCATAAAAGCATACATTAAATCTCTTAATTACATTGATGGAACTGCCAGGTCTATTGCTATTTGAATGTTACTGTCATACTATGGAGCATTAACTATTATTCTTAACATTTTATTTTGGAAACCCTAAGATTTCTAGAGTTAGCCAAGATGACCTAGCAATACCTCGGCTCTTAAAGAAATTCAGTCTTTTTTTAAACCTGTTACTAATAGTTGTGCAAATCTATATTAAAGTTCTTGATAAAGTTTGTATTCTGTACTAATTTTTACTTTACTCTTTCATTTATTTCACAGTTCGATTCATGAAAGCTCTATATTATTGAAATTTCTTGTATTTTGGAGGACTTTATGTAACTATCCACAAAGATAAAATTGTATTTCTCATGAATATGTCTCAATTTTCAAATTAATACAATAGAATATAGAGGTCTCTGGTTTCTCCCTGGGTTATATCACTTGTGAAACACAAAATTTCAATAGCTATTGGAATAACTTTATATTCAACCGATTTACTGGGAAAGTCTACGGTCTTTAATATAACAATTTTTATTCAGGAATGCATTTTTTGTGTATTTTATATGCTAGAGCTGCATTGAATATTTTTTAAAAAATTAAAAATTAATTCTAGAAAAGGGTGACATAAAATGCAAAATAGAAGCATTGAAGAGAGTTATACAAATGATAGCAAGTGGTGAACGACTTCCTGGCCTGCTTATGACTATTATTCGATTTGTATTGCCATCTGACGATCATATGATAAAGAAATTGCTTCTAATATTCTGGGAAATAGTTCCCAAAACATCATCAGATGGAAAGCTTTTACAAGAAATGATTCTTGTATGTGACTCATACAGAAAAGTAAGTATTCCATTAAATTGAATTCATATTTCTTTAAAGTAATATATTTCAATATTTTTTGAATTAGAATTTCAAGTAATGAAGTACATTAAAGTAATTTGTGAACTGCAGGATTTACAACACCCAAATGAATTCTTGAGAGGTTCTACACTTCGATTTTTATGTAAACTTAAGGAACCTGAACTTTTAGAGCCTTTAATGCCTGCAATCAGGGCTTGCTTGGAGCACAGGCATTCTTATGTGAGACGAAATGCAGTTCTTGCAATTTTTACAATTTACAGGTATGTATTTACAAGTTGTGCATATATATATATATATATATATATATATATATATATATAATTAATAAGGAAAGGGAGATAGAAAGTAGGTGACTTACCTGTGGTTCATAGATGGTAGGCACCTTGTAAGTTTCGGAGTTCTTTAAATTTTCAGAGGCACTGCCCCCCTTCAATATTCATTCTCTGGTGACACTCAAAATTAATTAAGCACTTAACAATGTCTTTAACTACTTCCTGGCGTATCACCACCTAAATCTGGGGTTGATTCAATAACTGTTGATTATCGCATGTCCACAAAGATTCCCAGACCACAGGACCTCCGTCTACGAGGACATTCTTGCTTGGACTCCTGTACGCTTCCGCTTTCTCAGCCACATGACAATACGTCTCCCTGACAATGTCTGTCTGTGTTGTGACATGAAAGTTGCCTGGCAGGTCGCAACTCACAAACTACAATAGCCTGGCTTGCATTGTGTTTATATGGGACATCTATCTTTGACATGTTATATATATATATATATATATATATATATATATATATATAATTACCTGTAACTGAAGTTCAGTATAAACATTCAGGATGGGAGGAAGTTCTTCAAATTTTCAGAGGTATCAGAATACGGAACTGGCCGCCATGTTGAAATTTTTTTTAAATTACGTCACTGCTACGTTTTGCCGTGAGTCAAGCCTGACTTGTCTTTGAAAAAGAAAGTTAGTGGTTTGGGGGGGGGGGGGGGGAGTGTCTATTGTTTACAGGTAACAGCATGCTGTACTACATATACTCTACAGAAACAGTTATACTCTTGTTGCTTGCTTTATTACATTATTATTCTGAATGTGAGGTATACAAGATGCAAGTGATCGCTAATGTCTGGTAAACAAATTATTTGTAAGTAGAACATTGGTTGGGCCATTTATTAGAAACATCACAAACCCTTTTTGAGAGTCTGTGACAGGTTTTTACTTGTAAATAATGAAGCATGTAACATTCTGAACAGTCAAACAACTTAGTCTTCAGGGAAGAGTTGTAACCAGTAAGAAAGTCTCTACCAATGTTGGGAACAAATTATCTTCAGCCAATTAGTTATGTGCTATATTTTGTTTTAAGAGTTCATATATCTAAGTCAGAAGTGAAATCTTCACTGTATACTATGCAACTAATTTATGTGCACCAAAAATACCCTAAAATTATGAGAAGTGTCTCATAACATTGTATAAGTAAATGTCTTATACCCAATCAATTAACTGAATTATTATTATTATTTAACACTTGTGATTATGCAAGCCATTAAACAATAAGAATTCTTTAATAAGCATTTATAACAATTTGACAAAAGTATTATTATAGTGTAATAAATCAAATCTGACAACTAACTATAAATAAATAAAATACTGCCAATTTGTTAGCAAGTAATTTTAATTAATAATTATTTAATATATTTATCATCAATATTTGTGGACTTCATCAGATAACTAGACAAAAAACATTTATATTATTGAATATAGAACATTTCACTAAAAATAAAAAGTATAATTTTCAATTAAATAAATAAAGAAGGCTTATATTTTAAATGGATAACCTATATATATATGTTAAAGAAGATAATTTTGCATCATGGACAGTGTCCGATGATGACTATGGTCGAAATTATATTTAACGAGTAATTAATGCAGGCATTAAATTATAACAATGGCAACTGAAACAATACACAAATTAAATTATTGTAGCAAGAGTGTGTCATATTTTGTGTAAATTAGTTGTCATTTTTTCATTGAGTGCATTAGGATGTATTTATTTTAGGGTATATACTGTTTTACATATGTATATATTTCATAGTCTGTCATATTTATTTAAATATTATTATGTTTTACATTTTCTGTAGCTGCTGCTTTTTATCGACAAATACTAGCTTATTTTTTACATTCAATCAAAAAATAACCATATTTTATTGTTGTCGTGTAAATTTCAGAAACTTTGAATTTCTCATTCCTGATGCTCCTGAGCTAATAGCAAATTTCTTGGAAGGGGAACAGGACATGTCATGTAAACGAAATGCATTTCTAATGCTTCTTCATGCTGATCAAGAGAGAGCACTGGCTTATTTGGCCTCCTGTTTGGATCAAGTTACATCATTTGGAGACATATTGCAGTTGGTTATTGTTGAGCTCATCTATAAGGTGTGTTAGCTTTAAAGTTTTATGTTTTTATTGTAATAAGAAATGCCAGTTTTACGAATATATACCTTACATGTATTTTAAAAGGATTGTATTTACATGAATACTTTTATATATTTGTATTAACATAATTTCACATTGATCCAGGTTTGTCATGCAAATCCATCTGAGCGTTCTAGATTCATTCGGTGCATTTACAATTTACTGAATTCAAACAGCCAAGCAGTTCGCTATGAAGCAGCTGGAACTCTTGTTACTCTATCAAGTGCACCTACTGCTATTAAGGTAACCTAAACTTTTTTATCTCTGTTATTTGTAGCATATCAATGTTTTACTGTTGTTTGAAATGAACATTCTTCTAATAATTTCTAGGCAGCTGCGTCTTGCTACATAGAACTTATTGTGAAAGAAAGTGACAATAATGTAAAACTCATTGTATTAGATCGATTGATTGCCTTAAAAGAACATCCTACTCATGAAAGAGTTCTTCAAGATCTTGTTATGGATATTTTGAGAGTTCTTGCTAGCCCAGACCTTGAAGTCAGGAAGAAGACATTGAACCTTGGTAAGTAGCTTGTTAATTATATTCCTTGCCAATTACATATTATAGGACTTTGATATCTAGGTCATTTCAAACAAATTTTGCAGTTTTCTCACGATTTTATTCTCTGAGTCTTGTTAAAAACACTAATTTTTATAGTTTATAAATAAAAATCTTATATCTGAAATTTAACAATAATTAATATTAGCTTAGTAACTAATTTCAAAACATTTTTTACCCAAAAATTTATTAACTACATAAGCTTCCACATTCAAAAATAGTAAAAATTTAAATACATTTGAGAAGCATTATCATTTCTATAATTTAATGTGTAGTTTCAAGTATTGCCTCACCTCATCTGTTTTATTGGAGAGAGTGATTGTTTAATCTAGTTGAAAATGTTCAAGGGAAACTTTTTGTATGCTTCTGTGTATATCCATTATACTTAATACCTCAACATGTTTACAGCTATGGAATTAGTATCATCACGAAACATAGAAGAAATGGTCTTAGTGTTGAAAAAAGAAGTTGCAAAAACTCACAATATTGTTGAGCATGAGGACACTGGCAAGTACCGACAGTTGTTGGTCAGAACGCTTCATACTTGCTGCATAAAGGTTCATAATATTCCCATAAGATTATTTTGATCAGTTTTGTAAATATTTGAGAAACATACAGAAAGTAATGTCATTGTATAGTTTCCAGATGTTGCTGCTACTGTTATTCCTGTCCTTGTAGAGTTCCTTTCAGACACTAATGAACTTGCTGCATCTGATGTGCTTGTATTTGTTCGAGAAGCTATTCAGAAATTTGAAGGACTTCGACCTCTTATAATTGAAGTAAGTTTGTACTGTAAAATTGACGTTATATTTAACTCTGTTATATTTAACCCTTGGTTATCTGAAATCCATCTTGTGTTATAGAGATTGTTAGATGCTTTTCCAACAATCAAATCCGTTAAAGTGCATCGAGCAGCTTTGTGGATTCTCGGAGAATATGCAACCACACCTGATGACATTCAAGCAGTAATGAATCAAGTTCGTCTGACACTTGGAGAGGTAATATAATTAAGGAAATTGGTGTAAGAATTAGAGTCAATCATATCATACAACTGCTAACTTGTTCTATTGCTTATATTTTCTACTATTCATTCATTACATTAGCATTTTCTATAAATATTTTTATCTATTGATAACTGTAGAATGAAAATGTTAAGTTCTGTACTTGATAGTACTCTAGGTATACTTGTATATTTCTGCTATTTTCCCCAACCCCTCTCCTTTATGTAGTCCCTCTTCTCTCCTACCCCTCCCCTTCTAGTATTTCTCACACACACACACTGAAACAATTACTAAGGGTAGGAAAGATAGATAGAAATTTGAAGGCTTACTGAAGTGTAAAGTTGGCAGACACCATACCGAGTTCAAGGTTTAAATTTTTGGAGACAACTGCCCCCTTCATCAGAAGATGAGGAATAGCATTCAGAGTGATGACCGCCCATTGTGTAATTAAGTAATTTTTCCATTTAAACAATTAATACATTCTTTAATGTATAGGTTATGTGGTAATTTTCCAGATACCGCTGGTTGAAGATGAATTGAAACGAGCAGCTGGTGAAAAGGTAGAAGATGAAACTACTCAATCTCAAGTTCAAGTCCAGAAACTTGTTACATCAGACGGAACTTACGCAACACAGTCAGCATTCAATACTACAAGGTATGGCTAAAATATCTGTATTTATTATTCTATTATGAAGTAGCTGTGATTAAAGAAAAGAAGCATAGAACATGCAAGAAAACATAAGTTACCTGCTTATTTACTTACAATTTTTACTGTAGTATGAAATTGTCAATAAAACTCTTGCAATGAATGTGTATTACAATAAAAATATTTAAATAAATTTAATCAATGAAGTATATTTACTTTAATTATGTTTGTACTACTACTGACAAATTTCTTAATTCATTATTTACCATAGTATTTCAAAGAAAGGTGAAGCAAGGCCACCTCTTCGTCAGTACCTTATGGATGGGGATTTTTTTGTTGGTGCTGCACTTGGAACAACTCTAGCAAAATTAGCTCTAAGATATTCATCTATAGAACCTGATGCCCGTAAACAAAACCGCTTTTGTACTGAAGCTATGCTTGTTATGGCATCAGTGCTTCATTTAGGAAAGTCAGGTACAACACTGTATTTATAATGTACCAAATTTATATAATATTTTTAATCAATTATTAATTTTTTAAAATTTTATTATGCATTTAATGTTTAGTATATTTCTGTACATAATTGATGAACTTTTATTACGTGTCATTTCCATTTTGCACAGATGCTATAAGTATAAATAAATTATTGTTCTGTGAATCCAAAGTTTTCATTTGTAGTTTAGTTTGTTTTTATGTGCTACAAAATTCTCCATTTTCTATATTTTCTGAATTTATTAACAAGTAGTAGTTTTCAGCTAAAGAAGTACTGCATGATGAAAATTGTTTACATCTCAAATGTAGTACAGCATTGTAATTGTCCAGTGATGTAATACTGTTGAACTTATGTTGAAACTCACTTCTGTGTTATTGTGCCATCTCAAAAAATTTCAGGTCTTCCAGCCAAAGCTATGACAAATGATGATGCCGATCGTCTTTACCTGTGTTTGAGAGTACTGTCAGACAAATCTCCAGTTATAGTGGAAATTTTTAATGAGAATTGTCGAAAAGCACTATCAAATATGCTGACTGCAAAAGCTGAAGAGGAAGCATATAACCAAAAAGTACTTTGTGTTGGTGAATTAAATACATATGTGAATAAGTTTAATGAAACATTTAACTCTACTAATGTTTACAGGCCAAGGAAAAACCTGGTTCAAAGGTACAAGCTGATGATCCAGTCTCATTTCTGCAGCTGTCTCCAAACAGAGGTGATCCAACTGGAGCTGAAAATGTTTTTGAACTTAGCCTTAATCAGGCAGTTGCCGGTGGAACTATAGGCTCAAGGGGTGGTCCAGAGCCTCCAACTATCAGCACTAAGCTGAATAAAGTTGCCCAGCTTACTGGTTTCTCTGATCCAGTTTATGCAGAAGCATATGTTCATGTAAATCAATATGATATTGTGCTTGACGTCCTCATAGTTAATCAAACAGGTAATTTAAAATTTAAATAATTTGCTAGTATTTAAGAGGTAATTAAATGTGAACATTAATATCTTTAAAAAATAGAAAGCTGAATAATTACTTTTTAATGCATTGAATGTTAGCCTCAGAGGTGACTATTAAACAACAATTACTGATATGATCTCAGATAAAACTAATTTTTGTCCCTTCAATTTTCAACTAAATTATCCTACCACAAACCACAGTGTTTTATATTATCATGGAAATAAATCATTTAATTTTTTGTGAAGTTTGAATAATTTATGACATTAATATTGCTGAAATAGAATGAATACTAATGTTCATGTAAATTTAGAATTTACCTGTTTGATGAAATGTAGAAACTGTACTGACAATTTTCAATGGCTCACCCCACACTAGCAGATTTCTTTGACAGACCACAGTCACAGTTATCCGCGACAGACCAGGACGTGGGCCGGAACCCTTGGTCCTGGCCTGTCTGTTGCTGATGACTGTGACCTGTCAAAAAAATCTGCTCATGTGGGGTGAGCTAATTAAAGGCAAAAAACCTTATCCACAGTCCTCAGATTTTTGACAAGTTTTATTTTATTTTCAGGAAACTTAAATGAAAAGCTTTTGGCTTCATATTGAGCCATAGTAAAGTAACATTTTATTATTACATTTAATCAATCCTTCATGTCATCAGTTAGGGGTTTGAGTGCTCACTGACAGGATCTATGAAGGGGAGATCAGATCACTTTCAGTACAGAGTTAAACGTGTGTATATCTGGCTGAAATACTTAGATGTGACATGTTTATGTGACAGAACATTTATGTTGGGATGCTTATGTGTTCAAGAATTGTGTTAGAAAATTGTAAGCTAAGTTGTAATAAATGTGTGTAAAATTGTGAACATAAAGGATTATTTGTAACTGAATGAATTTAGTTTAACTTTACAGATGATAATTGTCAAAAGCTTCTGATTTAAGTTGGCTGGCAATAATATAAAAGTTGTTGAAAATCTAATGACTGTCTTTAATCACTATTTACCATTTAAAATTGGTCATATTCATTATTAAGACAATGTATTACTTATATATTATTGTTTCACCTTCTCAGAGGACACACTCCAAAATTGTACATTGGAGTTAGCAACACTCGGTGATTTGAAGCTTGTTGAAAAGCCACAGCCCATAGTATTAGCTCCTAAAGACTTTTGCAACATTAAAGCCAATGTAAAAGTTGCATCTACAGAGAATGGCATAATTTTTGGCAATATTGGTAAGTATTGTTCCATTTTTAAGGAATTAATAAAATGAAGAAAAATATTTGAACCATTTTAAGATTCATTATTTCAGTTTATGATGTGAGTGGTGCTGCTTCTGAATCTAATGTTGTTGTTTTAAATGATATTCACATTGATATCATGGACTACATTGTTCCCGCAACTTGTAATGATACTGAATTCCGCACAATGTGGGCAGAATTTGAATGGGAAAATAAGGTATGAGATTTAATAATGATTGAACTGGTTTGTATTACATGAATGTGCTGCTCAGGAAATGTCGGTCAACACTGATTTGTTCTCTCCATCAGGTTTCTGTCAATACAAACTTGACTGATCTGCATGAATATCTTCGTCATTTGATCAACAGTACAAACATGAAGTGCTTAACTCCTGAAAAGGTAATATTTTATTCTTCCATTTGAAATTTGTTATTTATTAATTTTTTTAAAAAGCTTCTATGATATATAGGGCTACTGTACACAAGATTTTTCCTTTTCTATAATACAATATTTGCATGTAATATCTCATATTAAACATTCTTCAATACCTATACAATTTTTTTTCTTGTTGCTCTTTTTCAAGTTCAGTGATGTCATTTTATCTGTGTACCAGTATGTACAGAAGTAGTCTGTCTTCCTACAAAGGAGATTATATATATATATATAGATGGTAGACACCTTGCGAAGTTTAGAGTTATTGAATTTTCGGGGGCACTGCCTCTTTCACCAGAAAGTTATGAATACATTTCCAGTCATTGGCTAGCTGACAACTGAGCAGTCAAAATTTGCTACGCTGCTAGCTTAGGTCATAAACAATTGACCCCACCAGGTCACCAACTTTCTCTTTCAATGACGGTCTGAGAAGAGGCAAGGACTTGATGGGGGTTGGGGAGATGCATACTAACACCCCCATCTTGACATCCACTCATTCAAACATATCCATCCTCAAAGGTGTCAATATTTAAATATTAACATATATGCACTCACACACACATACAACCACCCCTTAAACACATATCAAGGTATACACAACTTACACACACACACATTCAGTATACACACATCAGGTTTTATTACACATACAAATTCCAATGAGCTTGTACTGTGGGGGGGATTGTAAAGAGCTATAGGATATTGAGTCCAGGGTTTTGTCTGGACTGTAGGACATGCTGAAATGAAAGTTGCCATAGATGGAGTTCAGCTTCTGGAGTCGGGAGGTAGGGCTTTGATGGGGGTCAGTGTGAAGCACTGGTTGAAGTTGTTGGTGTTGTGGCTATTGGCATGTGAGGCTATGGTAATTGTGTTTTGTGGAGTTTTATGGTACTGTGGTGTTTGTCGTCAGTTAGCCGATCACTGGAAATGTCTTCCTAATTTTCTGGTGAAAGGGACGGTGCCTCCAAACCTCACAAGATGTCTACCATCTACGAACCTCAGGTAAGTCACCTACTTTCTATCTCTCTTTCCTTTCCTTGTTTTATATATATATATATATATATCCAATGCGTGTGACTTCGTCATGTTACAAACGTTTCATTAATTTATATATATATATATTGGATGGGTAACAAAGTCACACATTGGATAATTAAATAGAAAGAAAGATAGAAATATTTGGGAGAAAAGCAGGGAATTTGTATGTACGGCATAGTATTCAGCTCAAAGAAATACACATGTTAAGCATTTCAAACCTTACAAGGTGCCTGCCATCTCTGAAAATGTACATACTAACACACACATACAACCACATATCAATGTATACACACACATATCAAAGTTTTAACATACATACTTAAAAGGATACACGTGAGCTCGTGTAGTTATGGTTGGTCAGTTGAGGGAGGGAAGGTGAAGGTTACTGTCTGTAGGGCATTGAGTCCAGAGCTTTGCCTGGCCTACAAGATCTGTTGAAAGGAGAGGTCATATTAATGGAGTTCAGCTTCTAAAGAATTGTGAGAGGGAGGAGGGATGTAATTTGTGATGCTTTGGTTGAAATTATTGTTGTGGCTTTCCTTGTCTGGTGAATTCAAGAATTTGACACACTACATGGTGCCTGTGTACACTTCAGGTAAGCCACTAGTTTTCTGTCTTCCTTTCCTGTCCTTATTTATTGTTTCAATTAACCTGACAATGTCATTTTCTGACTTGTATTGAAGAAATTTGTATTTATGACTTATACATAAGTTTTGTATTCCAATGTACCAATTGTTTTTCTATCAGTAAGAAATGTAGGGTCATATCGCAGAGATGAAATTATATATTTGTAATGCACCCTTCTTCTTCTTCTTCTTGATCGGCGTTAAAATCCTTTGTGAGCCAGAGCCTTCCATCTATTTATATCTTGCGCTTCTATCTTCCGTGCCTTAACTTTCAGGGTTTGTAGGGCCTTCAAACTCCCCTCTATCCATCTTAGCTCAGGCCTTCCTTCTGAGTGAAGGTTAGTTTTTTGCTTGGGTTGATATCCTCCATCCTTCTCATTTGCCCTAGTCATTTAAGTCTACACATTTTCAAGGTAAGGATTATGTTAATATTTGTGTATATGTTGTATAGCTCATGATTGTATTTTATTCTCCATATTCCATTCACACAGCTTGGACCATAGATCTTTCTCAGGATCAGCCTTTTAATTATTTTTCATTTTTCTTCATAATTTTTGTGTCTTACATCCATATGAGACTAAAGGCTTTATTAAGGTTGTATTCATTTTTATGTTTGTCTGTCTTTTTAGCCTTTTTGACATCATTAACTTTTTAGGCTGTAATAACTTTTGTTTCCTTGGCGTATTCTGTGGTTAATTTCTATGGAGTAGCTGTTGTCAAAAGTGAATGCATGGCACCTTTTTTTTACGAGGGACAAAAAGTGGAATCTTCAAAAGACGAAGAGGATGGTCCGCACTCCTCAACAGTGTGGGATTCTTACCCACTAAACCCTTATTATTACCTGACATCTTCCTCCCCGGGACTATATATACATTACTTCGGTGAGGTGTCATTATTACTATTTTTCTTCAATGGGACCTATACATCTATTTATTTAGTACTATAACTACGTGCATCTTATATCTATGTACATCTTATAACTATAGACATATTAATTTACACATTATTCCTTTCGGACATTTTAAATTCCGGGACTATCCTCAGGATGGTGGTCCATTACCCTTTCAACATCGAGGCTGCTGCTGCAGCTGTTCATTAAGATCGCGGCTTTTCCTGATGTGTCTTGGTACCACGCTCCTGTTTCTGGTTTGCGGTAAGGTTCGCTAATAAATGCGATGTCTACCGCTCGTTCCGCCATGGTCTGCATCATCAGGTCTTGGGCCTGTTTTCCTCTTCCGAGATTTATTTGTAGAATTTTTAACGCCGTTTTTGTTGTTTTTCTAGTTCCCTTTTAAATGATGCGCATTTTCTACTACCTGACATATGTTGGAAATCCTTTCCCCCATTTTCCTTACAAGCCCCGCACTCGGGTTCATTTGTGCAGCTTCTGAGCTTGTGGCCGGTTTTTCCACATTTAAAACACAGGTCTTTTTTGTCGGCGCCCTTGCAGTACTTAGCCACGTGCCCGTATCCGTGACATTTGAAGCACCGCGTGACTTCCGTCCTTTCCCGTATGCCACCCATAACCCAGCCGATTTTTATTTTCTCTTTTTGGAGAAGGATTGTTGCGTCGCTCGTTGGCATAGTGACCATAGCCATCTTTGTGCCACCGTACGCTGGTTTGAAATGGCTGTTAAATTCCACCTCTGGTCCTATTTCTCGTCGGATGGCTTCTTCAACATCCTTTTCGGTGGTAAAGTCTGGGATATTAGAAATCGCCAGCGTCGACTTTCTTGTTAGGGCGAATACTTTCGCTTTGTCCTTTAGCGCATTCTCAAATTTGCCATTTAGATCCGAGAGGGACGCCTCTTTCTACAAAGTAAAAATATATTCTCCTGTTCTACTTTTCTTGATTGTTTTGAAGTCTTCTCCTTCTTTCCTCGGTTCAACGTTTTCGTTTAATTGCCGGAGAATGTCTGCGTAGCTGTTTTCTTCCGCGACTACTCTAATTGCGTTTCCTAAGCGTTTGCGTCTTGGGAAGCTGGCCTCGGTCTCGATGGTTTTTGATTTCATTACTTTTTGTGACTCATTTCTTCTCCCCCTGGCTTCAACCCAAGGATTCTCTGCTACACCCTGAGAGATCTCATTGTCGTAGCGAGGAGCAGTCCTCGAGGAGCCATTGCCTTTCTCCTTTGTTGCGGTAGATGTTTCATTGTCGCCGTCCTGTCTCTTCCGTGCTGATTGTTGGATGTTAGTCTTACTTCTCGTTTGGGTTGCACGTTCGATCGTATCAGTCCTACCGCAGTTTAATACGTGACGAGAGGTCAACATCGCCAATGTTTCTTCATTTTGATCTATCAGAAGCTCAAAAAGCGCCTTAGCTTCTTTAATAACCGCCTTCAACGGCTTATGTATATTTCTAGCTTCTGCCGAAATTTAGTAAGCCTTGCTGAGGCAGTTCCCTAATTCGATGATGGTTTCTCTAGTAGCAGTCAATGATTGCTTAACATTGTCAGATATATCCATTGTTGACTCGTCTACTGTTTCTCGTAGGGTAATTTCAGTCGATTCGTAGATTCGACCCTCTGCAATCGCAACCTTGCCAGATGTGGAACGAGCCGCTTGCGACATTTCCGTGAGTTCCCTGCAGAACAAAAGGACTACCCGGCCGCAGGCCTCTGGACCGGGATCCAGGTAGCTAGCGGACTAAGGCGCCTGTGGCGTAAGCTGTCCACCCTCGTGGCGAGGGAGGCCACGTGGGCGAGAAAACAAAAATGCTCACAATTCCTCTTACGAGCGCCAGAAGCAAAAAATAAATATGCTACACGTGCTTTGATGTGAAGCTTCACGTATACATCCCGTGAAAACCACACGATTCTAGAAAAACACTCCGATAAAAGGCGATAAACACACTTACGTATCGGAGCAGGCTCCAGGCACGTCTGGTCACGGTGGCTGCTGCGATGCGACTCTGTATGGCACCTTGTTAGCATATATAGCTATGTATGTGTTTCTTTAATCTTTTTCTGCAAATAACCTTTGTCTCATTTATAGCTCAGATGGTTAGAGCAGTGGTCCTGGGTTTCCTAGTTCTTGCCATCATAATTATATTACAATAATCTTTGTGTATGCCCCACACTTTTTTTAAATTCAAGTAAAACAATGGGATGCTAGTAATATCCCTAATATAATTAGTTTCATCCTGCCCCTATATTTCAACAATGGTGGAGCTTGCAGTTGAAACATTTACCCATGTTGAAACCTAAATATTATATTTGGGACAAATTCACCCCTTATAATTCATATTCCATATTCAAAAATATGTCACACTTATTGCATGTCAGCATGGTAAGTGCAAGTTTAAAAATGACTGTTTATTTAGTTCAATATGCAACACATTGAAGTCTGACAATTCTTATTAAGGTTCTCTATCTATCTTAATCATTTATCTATCAGCACATTCGATTTGAAATCATTTTTTTAATTAATTCAAATTTATTTTAGGCACTTTCTGGGCAGTGTGGTTTTATGGCAGCTAATATGTATGCACGATCTATATTTGGAGAAGATGCTCTTGCAAACTTGAGCATTGAAAAGCCATTTAATAAACCTGATGCTCCAGTAACAGGGCACATTCGTATCCGAGCTAAAAGTCAGGTAAAGCTATTTTTATTCAAGGCAGTAAAGTTCTTGGCATAATTAAACTGCTGAATACAATTTGAAACATAAATTTTCCTGTTTCAGGGCATGGCTTTGAGTCTTGGTGATAAGATAAATATGACACAGAAAGGACCACAGAAAGCTTGTGTTGGTGCTTGAATTGTTTGAAAGTGATGTGTTGAAATTATTCATTTAATGTATTTAGCAAACGTTTAGAACATTTACAAAATATATAATAAACATATTTACATTGAATTTTTAAAATAATAAAATAATTAACTTCAGTAGTAGCAATGATTGAATTATTAAATTTAAGCAATATTCTTATGAAGTCATTCCATTGTTTAATGTCCAGGTGTTAAACACATTTTTAATGTTTGAAACCTTTTTTATTTTTACTTCATTCTAGACACATTGCAACAAGTTTTTTCACTATTCTTATGATGATAATTTATTAAGTACAATTTTATAAAAGAAAATAGACTGCCAAAACTTTTCTTTTATAATAAAATTTTTCTTGTTTGCTTAGTGAATGTTCAAATATTTGTCTGATATGAGATTCAAACTTGTGAAGCAACAAAATGACTTCTAAAATAATGACATGGTGTTTATTCTGGATCTCTCACCAAAGCAGGTAATATGTGGTTGACATGTGTTATGTTCTGTTATTAAAAAGTGTATGTATTGTTCATTACTATTCCGTTAATGTTCACTGAATTTCACTTTATTCAGAGCCGGTGTAATCTTTGCTCTACACACTATCTACTCTACATCCTTTACTATTAGAGAAATATTTCAGAATTTTGACCCATATTTTGTTTTACAACATAGTTTTCTGTCTTTAAAAATTACAAAAAATAAAAAGATTGCCAATAAATCAGCATATAAATTTATCACTATTTATTCAAAAATGAAGTTTCGTTTCCTTTTTGAGACTTCCTCAGGTGTACTAAAAACATAATATTACAAGAATTAAATATAAAATTAGCAATTCATCATATAATAAATTCCTAAATTTGAAATTTTTGAACTACATTTTTTTAACATATAAATTAAAAAATTGTAACATTGAACCCATATTTAATTTCTTGTCAATTATTTTCGTAGTTTGCCTGAGGAAGTCTCAAAAATGAGATGAAATATCATTTTTGAATAAATAGTGATAAATTTATATGCTGACTTATTGCTATCTTTTGTTTTGTGTGTTATAGAAAGTAGAATCATCAAAAGTTGAAGTTTTGAAGTTGAAAATTTGATATAAATATTGAATATTGTGGTGACAATGACAAAATTAAAAATTATGAATGATGCAGATTTCAGGAATTTTGTCTACTATTTAAAGGTTGTCTGAGAAGTTTTCAACCTCAACATGGAGATGTCAGCACTCATCAACAAAGGCTAGTGGATGTGTTTACACATTTTTAAGTCTTGGGAACAAACCTTTATGCCATCTGTTTTTGTTTTTTCATTTTCCCAAATCCCAGATCTACTCACTCAAAAGATTGACAAACACTAACTGCTTTCCCAAAATAATCATAATTGTGGTGAGAACCTTTCCAAATATTTGAAAACACATTCTGTAGCTTTTGTTTATGAATGCTACCATCTTCACGTTGAAATCAGACCACTCTTAAGTAACTAGAGCTTGGTTCATATTTATTCTCATTCTTAAACATTCATTATATTAAAAGCTCATAAAATTTTTATTGAAGATATAGTTTCGATAGGACATTTGCATTTCTATTTAGTAAATACCTTCAGTAAATACTGAAGAATAATTAAACTGCATGAAAAAGGCTTAAATATGGAACTTCAAATTTAATGAAACAATTTAAACGAGTATTTTTATGGAAGCAGCTGTTACAGTTCATAAAATATTTGAATTGGATGTGTTTGCAGTAAATAGGGTACATAAATACTTAAACTTCTTTTGCGTGTTAGGTAAATGTATTGTTGGCACTAGGTACAGTATATGCATTTGATCTTAGGTTTTCGTTGTATGCTTTCTATATTGTAAAAAGCCTCTTAACTTTTTATTGAGTATCATTCATCATCACTTTTATTCATATACATATTTGGCTGTCTTAGAATTTATGTTCATATAAGACCCTGCACATAAATATCTGTTTCACTTTCAATCACACATCCCTTGTTCCCCTTGAATCAGACTTTTTAACTATTGTTATTACTTATCATCCTAGATTCTCAAATTGCTGCCTCATGATCTATCTTATCCTTAATTATTAAAGTACTACATATAAGATGTAACTATTCCTCTATCACTTTCCGTTAAATTTGGTTGTATAAAGGTGTAACACAACTTCACTAGCAAACTGATTATGGTAGGCCATGCAGATAGGATTTTTGTGTGTGTGTGAAGGAACGTGAACTCCCAAACACTGTTTATAAGTTATGCACAAGAAAAGGTCTTTGCCCGTAAGGGTCAAACGACTGTATATAAATAACATTTTATTGAAAAATAACGTTCTCATAAGTTGTAGTCCATGTTGATTAATGTCTCACAAAACTACAGGCGTGTACTGCTAAGACAGAGTGAGGGCTGATGGCATAGGTGAACAACAAATGGGTTTCTTGCATGCACCATTTGTGTGTGATTAACTCATAGACGTCATGTTTCAGAGTAGCTCCTACACAGAATATATCCTCTCTGCATGGCCTATCATCCATACCACTTTGTGAGTTCTTGTTACACTGTCTATTTAATTTATATATTTTTTCGTACTCTTGATTACTTTCATTTTTGAATAAATAAATTGACTATTTTTTTCCCTTTAACATTGGGCCTTTTCTCTAGTCCTACTTCTATCAGTTCTATCTTCATGATCTTATTTCTTAATTTACACTTTCTCAGTAAGATAATCATATTTATAACTCTCACTTTGTTCACCAATTTTCCTTAGGTGAATTGCTCACTTGAATGTTAGGTTACCAAATCTTTCCTCAGTCATTAGTTTTCATTTAATTACTCATAATTTTTTATGTTGGTCTAATTTTCTCTTCTTTAAATAATTTTTCATAAATGAACACACTTCAAAATTGTTTACATTACTGCTTTGTATTTCCAGTTTTCTTTTATATTTTACTACTTTAACTAAAAGAATTAAATATCAGTTATATGAAGAGGTTCTTATGAATAAATTGAAAATATATGGAAAATATTTAATTTTTAATTATTATTAAAATATGTAACTAAACAATGCATTTTCTGGTGATAATTTTACTGTTTCAAATAACTGAATTTGCTAGTAAAGAATTTTTATTAAAGTTTTTATACAAAAATAATAGTTTGCAAATATTTTGATTAAGTTACAATCTTATACTTGTGAAACACTTGTCAATTCTATTGGCATTGCCTTTTCCAGTAATCAATTCAAATCAGATGGTCCCATATTCACATTAACTTACATATTGTAATAACTGGATTCTTTTGTAATATTGGCACCTGCATAAATAATTGTTTAATCCACAGTATTAAAAGTGGTGCATGCTTAAAATATTATATTTTGTATGTCTGCCATTGCAGTGTAACATACAAAGACCATTTTATAAATGGTTAAAAAATTAAGAGGTAGTGTACGGTCTTATCACAGCAGTTTTTATGGCGTTAACATAAAAGTGTTCACCATTAACTTGGCCTTTGAGTAGACATATCAACATGTTATAAGGTTTTCATCACTTGTGTTAATGTCAATCACTTTTCAGTATATGAAACTTCATGAACACATATTCACAAAATCAGCAACAGTGCAACCCTCAGCACAACAATAATGAAGTATACTTGGATATTTCTTCTCTCTGTGAATCTCAAATTTCAGAAATGGCTTCAGGGGTCGCCATACTGGAATTAGGTGATCTGAGGATAAAATGGCCACAATAAAAACTGTTGTGTATGTTATTTTAGTATAGTTAACACTTAAGCTTCCTAATTTTGATTCATTATTTCTATTAATGGATTTAAGAACATCATTGAATGAAGAATATATGTAATGATTGAATGAGTTATTTGACTTGAGGAAACTATCGCGCATAAAAGGAAGCTACTAATCTATTGTGTTATAATCATTCTTTACATAAAATAACCTTCTACCTCTTTCATAGATATAATTTTCTCTTTTATAAAGAATATAGTTCTAGTTATTGTACTATTGTAATTGTAATTTAAAGAACTCCAAACCTTACTGTGAACCTCAGGTAAGTCACCTACTTAATATCTCTCTTTCCTGGCCTTATTAATTATATATATATATATATAACAATTTATGGGGAAAGGACAGAGAGAGAGAAAGACGCTAGCTGATCACTGGAAATGTCTTCCTAACTTTCTGATGAAGGGGGCGGTGCCTCCGAAAATTCAAGTACTTTAAACCTCACAAGGTGTCTACCATCTATGAACCTCAGGTAAGTCACCTTCTTACTATCTCTCTGTCCTTTCCCCATTAATTGTTTTAATTAACATGACAATGTCATTTCCTGACTCATATATATGCTCACCGCACCTGATTTACCGAAATAAATCTTATCTTTTTTCCATGAATTTCAAGATGATTTTCTAGTAAATATTTGAGTTTATAATTTTTAACAAAAGTTATAGACACTTTTTGTTATTAAAGAATAAATTCAGAAAGTTATAAAATGAAATAGATATCTCTAGGAAATTTATTTTTATAATTGAGGTATTTGGATGGTCACTAATGGATTTTTCTTTTAAAGAGGAACAAAATTACTGGCAATATTCATATGTAAGCTTATATTGTAATTGTTATCAATGATTACAAATTATTGTACAGCAGACAGGCAAATAAATCAAAAGTATTTTTCCACTTAAAAAGTTATAATGCAAGGTGTACGGCAACAAAAAATCTCATTAAATTCTTTCATTTGAAGTTCTGAAATCCTTTGTCCAAAATAAAATCTTTGGCGGTTCATATGAAAGAGAATTGGTGTTGCGAACACTTTCAGTCTCAGCAGCACTTTGTAATTTATTGAGAACCAATGGCAGTGGGATGTACTGTTGTAGACAGTCGTAGACATATGTGTAACAGATGCTAAAGTGTGTCCACCATCGTGAACGGACAAGAAAAGAAACTTATGAAGAAGTATAAGTTATCTGCAGGATGTCATCAGTTGGCTCTACAGTCCAAGCAGGACCTTCACCTCCTCCAACAACTTTCTCCATCTTGACCTGTCCAAGGATACTTCCTTCCATCCTTGTATCTTTGCCCTTCTTATATGTGCCTGTACATTGTTCCACCACCTTGTCCTTGGTCTTTGCCTTGTTCTTACTCCATTCACTTGTCCAAATACTACCTGCTTTTACTTTTCTCTCTTGCTTCGCTCTATTGACATGTCGCAACCATCCTAATCTAAATATTCTTATATATTTACAATGTGCATGTCTTGAAACATTTCTTTCAGTTCATCATCATCTTATTCTCCATTGTCCATCTATATTAATACCTCCCTCTTCGTATTTTTCTTTCAAAATGCTCAGTCTTTCACACACATTTTGAGTAAGCGTCCATGATTTCCCACCATACACTATTACAAGTTTTATTAGTGTGTTATACAGCCTTATTTTTGCTTTCCTGAGGACTTTTTGATTTTTTAGGAGAGGAAGTAGGGTACAGTAGGCTCTATTGACATTTGTTATTCTCCTTTCTATTTCAAGTTCATTCTTTGTTGCAAACAAGCTCCCAAAATAAATAAATAAATTCTTTTACAATATTAAAATTGTATTGACCCATACGAATTGTTTCTGCTTTTCCTCATTCCCTCCTTGCCACTGTCATAAACTGTGTTTTAGTTTCATTAATCTTCATCCCAATTCAGATGCATACTTTTCTATTCTTAAGAAGCTTTCCTTCACATCCATTCGCCTTCTTGATAGCATGATATAGTCTGCATGTGCCAAGACTTGGCATGTTCTAAATAACGTTCCTCACAGGTCCAGGTTGGCTTTTCATATCCAGTGCTATGCTAAACAACAGTGGGGATATACTGTCTCCTTCTCTAAAGCCTATTTTAACCCTTGCCTGTACATTTTCGTTTGCTATTTTACTTAGCTCTACTAACTTTTTGGGTATTTCCATTTTATGCATATCATCCCATAGTCTTTCCTTCCAAATACAATCATAGGCTGCTGTGAAATCAATGTTTAGATGACATGTCGTAAAGTTTCTTTCCCAGCACTTAGCAAGTAATTGCCTTATGGCACATAGTTGGTCTCGTGTAGATCTCCCTGATCTAAAAACACACTGGTACTATCCAATGATTTCTTCTATGCAAGTTTTCATGCAGGAACATAATATTTTGTATGCAGCAATGTGGTGGCTCTTCCTTCTTATGTATTGGATTGACAATTCCACATTTCCGATCTTCAGGGATCTCCCATATTCTAGTTAATTTATACATAGCTTTTGTAATGGGTTCTCCTCCACATTTGAATGCTTCACTTTGCATTCTATCATGTCCTGGGCCTTGTTATTATTGAGTTCCCGAATAGCTTGTTTAACCTCTTCGAAAGACAGAGGCTCAATGTTTAATCCTACAGTTTGGTATTCTTCCGTTCCTTCCTCCTCATTCTTCCTCAAGAAATGCTCTGTGAAGTGTCCTGACCATTTATGCATTATATCTACTTTACTACTGAGGACTTTACCATCACAATATTTCAGAATAGCCATTCTTGGTTTAAAACCATTTTTGATGTGTAAAATTCTCTAGATTCTCCATTCTTAAAATCTTCTCTAATATTCCTCAATTTACTTTCCAACATTTCTCGCTTTTTGTTTCTAAATATCTTCTTATAGCTGCTTTTCTTTATAGTCTTGCTCATTTTGCCTTGTGAATTCCTAACAATATGTTTTTAAGAGAGTAGGTCGTCAACCTAAACCCAACCCCCAACCTGGAGGACCCACATGTCCAACACAACTACATTACATACACTAATCCCATACATTCTATTTATTCCATCATTTCAAACTCACCACCCCATCAAAAATCATAACATCCTTTAAAAATTTTAACAACCACCCCAACACCAATTAAATTATAATTAACTACCATTTTATTAAAATCACCCCAACAATTCTCCACTAACATAAAAAACCCTTCCCAATTTACCCATAACTAAACTTATAAACATATTCTACACCCCAAAAATAATATACCAAAACACACCTACTCCACCACCACACCAAACAACATAGCATAACCACCCCTCTTGCACCCCGCTAGATGTGTGTGTGTGTGTGTGCGCACCACAATACTAAAACCATCACATAGCCTCAAAAAATATCTCTCCGCTCTCTCACTCGCTCGCCACTCAATTAGATAGCCACGTCCTCTCGCGTACGCAGTCCCCACCTCGCAAAACACCAATACATTACATCCTGTGTGTTCCAAACCGCGCTACGATAGAACTCCCCCTAAGAAGATAGAGATACACCCATACATGTTGACATCATTTAGCAGGAAACACTCAGATCATGCAGAGAGAGAGATAGAGACAACGTAATGAATCAAAAAAATTCTAGTTTTTCATATCTACGAGCTCCTTAAAGCTTATCAACAAAAAAAAATATCTTAACCCCAACTCAAAAACTAATATGCATTACCATAATAACCCTTAAAAATACTCACTTTCAACAACAAATTATATATACACTAAATAAGTACAAGAATCCACAAACCATGTAAAGAAATACTATAGAGAGAGCGTATAGATTATAGATCCGCACGCGCGCAATAGTAATCTGAATCTCTCAGCGCCCTATGGGTGAGACAAATTTGTGTAGTGAGAGATAGAGTGTAAAAATCAACCCATATAGTCTAGCGAGAGCGATCGCGGCGATCGAGTGAAAGAGGTTAATGCTGAATTTTATATTCATGTGCTCTCTAAGTTTGACAATTGTTTTTCGCTGCATTGTTATGTTGTGTTAAATTTAAAGTGTGTGCGCCTGAAAAGAATAAATTCTCCACAATAGTGCGTACCGGTCTCGAAAAAGGCTGCAAGGTCTTAAGTCTGCTCTCGGATGCTAGTTTCCAGCGTGTGATGATGGCGCGTCGGCGATCGCGCACTCTAAGTATCTGTGTGTGTCTGTGTAGTAGGTAGCTCTGGGATCGAAGTCCTAGTGATCTGATTCCTGAGTGAGTGAGTCAGATCACAGGAACAGAGTGAATCATCAGACCTCCCACTCTTGTCACTCACTCCACAGAAGGAGATAGTTCTTTGAATCAGATCGCCCATCTCTAATTCATAAATTAACCAGCATCATGAGTATTGTAGCGCAGTAGGACCCTCCCCAATTTTAATGTATGGAATTTTAAATTATATAAAATTTCAGCAAGAACATGCTACCTAGCAACAGCTAGGTAAGATAGAAATATTTCGGAGAAAGGCAGGTTCAAGTCCTGGCCACATCGAATTTTTTCAGTCTTTCTTCCTTCTTCCATTCCCTTCTACGCTTGACATATGTATTTCCTTGTGCATGATTCCATGCCGTACTTATGATTCAAAGAGCGAATTTCCTGCCTTTCTCCCAAATATTTCTATCTTATATATATATATATATATATATTACTCTTAAAGTGAAATATTTAAATAATAGTCCTGATCATTTACAGTGTATTGTTCATCTCTGTGACATCAAAAGCTATAGATTGAGCATTAATACAGTATATTATAGATGGTTTCTTCTCATCTCCCACCTATAGGTTGAGGGGATAAAATTAAAACTAACTGTCATATTGAAAACGATGGATTCAATGCCAATCTCAGGTTTTTCATATTTTTAGATCACCCTCTTCCACCTCCACATGTACGGATGCTCCTTTTGTTTGCCATTATATCTTGAAATAAAACTTTAACTACATCGAAAGTGTCATATTTATTCAACACTAATAATTTTTCTTTTTTTAAATACCACCCCAAGGTATGTCTCACAGTGTTTATTCCTTGACACAGAGTTTTTTAACCTTCTAAAAGTTGCACTTGCATTGCTAACATTCTGTATTGGATTTTTTGTGGCCAGGAAATCTATAGTTTTGAAATCATAATTATCTCATACATACTAGGTCCCAGAAGTCAGCTTGTGATGATGTATATTACATTAGTTTTCTTATATGAAAAGTAAGGCCAAAAGGGAAATTGTTAAGTTGTGAGAATGGCTAAAGTAGTAGTATATTTATTTACCAAAAAAAAATAATCTAGGGGTTACAGATCTTTTAAATATACGATTCTAATCTATTTTTGAGAGAAAATAAATTCCAAGATATTTAATGAGAGTAAAAATTATAATTACAAACCTATTTTGTCCCAATCAAAATGGCGTCCCTCGTAGCTACAGCTTTTGGCAATCATACGTTGTATCAACAAAACATTGCAGATTTTTTCAGTATTTATTCCAACAGATGTAAACAGAAGAATAATTCCTAATAATACTGCGTAGTGAAATATGTCTCTGTAAAAAAAATAAACATTTTACATATAATGAGGAAATAAGATTATACAATTAATAATATTCCTTTTGAGACCTTGATTCTGTATTACAGCGCTCTGATATTTATTTAATTTTATTTTTCAGGAAAACTTTGTGAATAATAGTTATCCTCCATTTTTCTTATGATCCATTGCAGATTTTTTCAGTTAAAACTAGAAGTACCATTAATGTTAACTAATATACTCCTTATTTATTATCTTAAGAGTAAGTATATATAGAATCCTGAAAATTATATGGGTGGATAGGATAACTAACCAGGAAGTTCTGAGCAGAATAGGGGAAGAGAGAACAATTTGGAGGACTTTGACCAAGAGAAGTAATAGATTAATAGGCCACGTTTTGAGACATGAAGTACTTGTAAAATTAGCATTAGCGGGTAATGTAAGGGGTAAGAACAGAAGTGGGAGGCCAAGGATGGAATTCGCTAAGTAGATTAGGGAGGATGGGGTAGACATGTAAAGGCTTGCACAGGATAGGTTAGCATGTAGGGTTGCATCAGACCAGTCTTAGGACTGAATACCACAACAAGAGTAGGTGATAGTCTAGTACTTGTACAGACACAAGTGATTATATATATTATTAATAAAGACAGAAATATTTGGTGGCTTACCTGAAGTGTAAAATTAGCAGGCACCATGCTGAATGTGTTCAATTTTTTGGAGGCAACTGCCCCTTTCATCAGAAGATTTAGAATAACATTCCAACTGACAACCAGCCACAGTGTAAAAGAATTTAAACCGTAATATGTATTAGATGATGTTTTGAAGTCAGTCCTGTGAAATCAACATTGGTATCTTTTACCCGAGAGGCTGCCATCATATTTTTATGCATTGAGCGTTGCATGTACGCGGGAAATTAAAGACACGGCTGTAGTTTCCCCTTCCTTTCAGCCGTGCAACAGTAACACAACCATTAAAGCTGTTCCAGCCATGCTTGTGTTTGCCCAACTTTCAGCCATTTCCGGATCACTATCCTCGTGGCTGAAGTCGGTAATAGTGACTTGCCTGTTGCCCCTCACCATGCTAGTTTTTGTCCGCCTCGAAAAATCGGTACTATTCAAATATGAGTCGTGGTCCCCACTGCGCAACCTGGGGAGACGTCCGATGGAGGACTAGCATCCCCACACGGTTATTCTAACATAAATGCCAACATACGCACATATTCATATACTCAACCCCTACATCCTTCTCACAACAATCCTAACTGATGGCCAACACCGGCGTCCCGACGTACAAATCTTCTTTCCTCGTTAACTTCAATGCAAACATTTTAACTCTTACGACCCAACCAAATTTATTTATTGTATTAAAACTTTTTACTATTATTAAAGTTATTATTATTATTCTTAAATGTCATAAGTTACTTTCGTTATACCATTTCGAATATTCGATATATCGATATCCTCTACGTTAGACATTTCAATAAGATGAATATTATCCAAAATGATTGCCTAACACAGGTCTTATTGTCCTAACAATACTCCTTTGTGTTCGCCGCCCTGTAATATTTATTTATTACGGCCTATAAAAGTTAGGGTTAATTTATTTAAATCCACAATTAAAAGATCCGAATTAATATTTTACTTAAATTTCCAATTATTACCATTCGTTTGCTATAGGCGAATACTGAAAATCAGATGGGTGGATAGAGTAACGAGGAAGTTCTAAACAGAATAGGGGAAAAGCAAACAATATGGATGACGTTGACCAAGAGAAGGGATTGATTAATAGACCACGTTTTAAGGCACGAGGGTTTTGTAAAATTAGCATTACAGAGAAGTGTGTGGGGTAAGAACAGAAGAGGGAGACCAATGATAGAATAGGCTAAGCAGATGAGGGAGGATGTGGGTTGTGCTAGTTATTAATGAAAAGGCTTGCGCAAGATAGGTTAGCATGGAGGGTTGCATCAGACAAGTCTTACGACTGAATACCACAACAACCTCCACATACTAGGTATTTTTGGTTTCATGAAGTTTCTGTATCTTCTGGTTATCTGTGATCCTACTTACATGTGCAACAAAAATCTGACCATTGTTTACATTTACTTATATTCTCAAAGAACGTAGGCTTTCCCAGTGTAATTATTGAAGGAAACATTCTTGGGTTTCCACCTGGGTTGAAGTTTGACCCAGGCAGAAACCCGAGAATGTGTCCTACTTATATACTCCACTTTCATGATTTTTCCAGTTAACCTGTTGATAGAATCAGATCAACAGTTTACACATGTATATCTGCCGCAGTGACTACTATGCCTACTGAATAGAAGATGCAGTCAATTTCTGCTCTTAGGAAATTTGGTAGTTGAGTATATCAACCACTATGACAAATTGTGGTATCTGTAAAGACTAGATCAAGTATTAGCTCAATTTGCTATCGACAACAGGAATTGCTTGATTTGCATTTGCTCAGCTTTATATATATAAACACGTTCTAGAGGTTTTGTTCGTACTATTCAGGGTTGAGTCATCTTAAATGGTCAACATTTCTCAACACACCTTATACTTAATGCCTCAGATCTATAATAAATATAACAAGTAAGAAGAGAAATTTTAACTACCCGATGTTTGAAATTCATCATGCCCAGTCTACTGCGGTTCATGTAACATGAAGACCCTTCATCTAACACGTACTTCGATTTTATTTCATTGAACATGTTTTGTAAACATGAGAATTAATCACACACTCGATCCAAAATCAACCAGTGGCGACTGGTGTATATGTGCTACAGCATATAAATTAATTTAGGAAGAATTATTTGTTTCGTAATTTTAACTACCTTTATAACAGTAGCATTTTAAGACTGTGAATTTATTCGAGTTCAAAGACCTTCAAATGCCGGTCTTCCAGAGCGTAAAACATTGTCAATTGCACAGAAAGGTGTGCATTATTCAGGGATATCCATCTTCAACAGACTGCCGCACAGAATTAAACAGTTGTCCGATAATCAAGGTAAATTTAAGACTGAATTACGCTCATTTTTGCTTAGCCACTCCTTCTATTCAATAAAGGAATTTATAGAAGAATCGGAGAAGAGTAATTAATTAATTAGTTTATAATACAAAAATTTGTTATAAGTATATTTATCTTTTATACAATAAAATAATGTAATAAATGTACACCCTGACCCATTCCACATCCTTGAAGCTTAGCTTCTTTACAGGATCTACGGAATATAATAATTATTATTATTTGCTCAAGCAACACATTTGGGCTATATTCATTCTAGCTCAGGATTCCTGTCTGCAATGATAAATGCGCGTGCGCAGTATACCGCTTCAGCCCCCCCCCCCTCCCTCCTCTGCACCAGCATTGAGCTGCATTATCTCATAAACGTGTCGTATGAGGCGCCACCGTAAGCAGGCGACTTACGAACCGAAATCAAAATAAATTGGAACCGTTTAGTAAACAGATATCATTTTTAAAAAACAGAAACAGTATTCGTACATTTTGCGTAACATTAAAAATATATTTATATTTATTTTGAAAAAAATATATTATATATATAAGACAGAAAATATTTATCGTCGTTCAGCGAAAACTGACGCAGTAAACTGCATAAAATACTGTCAACATTTATTCAAAAATTAAATGCATTTAAATTATGGAGGAAGGAATAATGTATTCGAGTTACAAATGTGTCAACATGGTTTTAAATTTTTATGATTTTAAAAATTAGGCATTATTAAATTTAGACAGAATTAGTAAATTAGCATATTATGAGTCGC